>OY735213.1:22196149-22198649 GCA_963457665.1 Thysanoteuthis rhombus
CGTTGCATTTTTGAAAAGTCTTGGAAGTTCCAGGAAAGATGGATAACAACAATTCTGGAATTTATTTGGTTGGTTGGTTGGTTGGTTGGTTGGTCTGTTCTTTCTTTTTATTTTTATTTTAACATTTTTCTTTTCAACATATTTACTCAGCTTACTTTTTAGACTGGCACTGAGCCACAGATGAGGACACTCGATGAGAATTGAACACTACGTCAGAGCTTGCCAAACTTTTTTACATAAACGACACACTTTGAAAAAAAAAAATTACAACACATTATCCGAGTTTTGTTAGCCAAACCAAACACAAAATAATCGCTGCAGTTCAACAGACTTGGGGAAAGTATCGTTTGTAAGATTTACAAAATTATACCGACTTTCGCGATGCGACTGAAGATTTTCGCTGACACACTACTGTTTCGCGACACATAGTTTGGGAAGCTCTCTAATACATTATCAATGGATATTTAATCACCTTAGCACCGTTGTGTACAGGGTCACAAATATGGAGCATTCAATGAGAACTGAACATCGTACACTATAGCAATACGATGTGCTATGCAAAAGTTCGAGAATTTTACCACGAAATACTCAACCTAACTCTGATTTTCCACCGTCTCCTTCGAAGAAGTCCTCTTGAGCATGAATAAAGCGATCTAACAAAGGGTAGTGCTCACAAACGGTAGCAGCAAATGCCATACATTTGATTTTACTATTGAAATTCCTCAAAAAATTTCGGTTGTACCTTGGAGATATTTACCTACTTTCTTTCAAGAGGAAAGAAATAAAATGAGTGACGAAGAAGAAGCGTCTTGTCTCTGGCATGCCACAATGGTTGATGGAGAAGTGGCTAGGGTAACAATTGAGCAAACCACTTTCCCATAACTACCACTTGGGCTGTAATACCTGGGTTTGTGCCATACTAAGCAATCTTCGGTGAATATCATATTTATCAGCCTTGACATCCTACCTTGTGACTCAGGCTGCGTATTCTTCACCAGTGCCGGTGGTCAGCGCAAACGCTGAGATTTTGAATGCTGATTTCCAAAGTATGCATACCCTCCCCTCATAGCATAATGATGCAACACAATCTTTCTATTCCCATTTGGTCTAACACCATACTAGTAAATATCGATTCTACAAGATCAGTCCATTTCCCCGTCCTTATCACTGTATTCACACAAAGTGTATTTTCTATTTTCTGTGTATCAATAAGATTCTCTCTCGACATCTATCTCTCCGTCTCTATCTCTCCCTCTCCCTTCTCTGCACAGAGACTGATTAATATATCTTCATATGACCCAGCCCTCCTTGCTCCATCTCTCTTTCTCTTTCTGTTTCCCGGACCCCTAGCCTGGTGGTCGAGAGACGAGGTGGATGGTAGGCTACTGAACGCACGTTGTAGGGGTCATTTGAAAAGTGTCAGATTCTTATCAATTTCAGGTCAGCATCAGCCCCGAGAGGGAGTCGTGTCTGAAATTGCTGAGACTGTCTCCGAAACTGCAGGGTTTCTTCTTGAATAAATGTACTTTAAGTAGACTGTTTTAACGTGTCCTAGTCTTTAACTTGCCTCATATTTCAACCATGCGGCATCCGAAGTCGTTGACAGTATAAGTCGTATTTTCATGGTTGTAGAAAACAAATAAAAGCTCACGTTCTCTAGTTTTGAGATGGGTCATTAACATTCAAAGAGTTTTTGAGCGATTGAACTTGACATTTTTTCCGTTTTTCTCCATTCCCTGGTAATACCAGATCCGTACTGATTGAAAGATACCATAGTTCTGAGGTTTTCACTGTTCAACAAGGACAAGGTATGGAAATCTAGGCCTAACAAAGAAGGATTATCCGAATCCCACGTTTTTGCGCAGCTGCCATTAGAATATTCTGTTAACCGCCATTACATTCGGAAAGTACATCTGACAAGCAGGTGAATTGACCAAAACGTCAACAACACAAACAACATGAAAGAATTCAATCGTCCGAAAAAAACTCTTTGAAATTAAATGCTCTTCCGATTTATATCATTATCTTATCGTAATCAGAAAATAACTTTAAAAATCCCTTAAAGACTGATATACCTGCTTGTCTTCACGCTCTTGAATTCCCTTGCCTTGGGATGCAAGAGAGTTTATTTGAACTGCCAAACAAAACTGTCAACATAGGTTTCTTTTAGTTTTCAAGGTCTGGCTACCTATGTATGTATGTATGAATATATCACGCGTACTGACTATACCAATGGGACGACAGTGATTTCGAGGGACCCCTTTTAAAATGAAATATCCTGGCTGACCACTATCTTCAGCATTCATATTTTAGACTAATTAGTGAACTACAATAAAAAGCAATTTTTGACCTTCAAAAATCATAATGAAATGGATTACATTTATTCGAATTCTGATTGATGGTCAATGTGCAATTATCATGTTTTCTGTTAGTTGCTCGAGAGATGGAGTTGTTTCTCTGCCAGAATATATGGAATGTCAGGTTCAGAGGGAATGCTGCA
>OY735213.1:22203649-22226149 GCA_963457665.1 Thysanoteuthis rhombus
TAATGCTTAGCTTAGTACAGTACTGGGCCACCAGAGTACCAAGCGAATTTCTCTTCAGTAGTTATGGTCTACGAGAGTACCTTCTCTATGTGACCTTATTTTATTTATTTGCCACCTCACGAAGTCAGTTTTTTTAGGGTGGCGGGTCCGTATACAAAATACAATTTAAGAGGAAAGAAAAATTAAGCATCACTAAAAACGAACGTAGATTTAGAGAGGATGATTTTTATAGCCTTGCTATTATAATTTATGTTGGATTCTCTCATGTCTGGCACAAGGCAACATAACTGCAGCATTTCTTGGCTGCATAATGCACAGGAGGGCTATTACTGCAACTCCAGGATTATCTTTGATGAACATTTTTTTTCATTATTCGTGTATCATACGACTAAAACCACTTGTTCTAAAATGTTTGACACCATCGTCTTTTCCTAGTCTCAAAGACATTGTTTTGCTTTCATTCGTTAATGCTTGCAGATAAGTTCGTTTTCCATACTTATCAGCCTGAAGTCGTATGTCGTTTCTGGTGTTTTTCCTGGACGGTTGTTAGTTAGTCCCAGCTGAACCAATTGGTTAGACTCTGTACACAATTTGGTGAGACAGAGCTAACAAGTACATTTAGGGAGAGAGGGGGTGTACATGCAAATAAGGTAGGCCTGGATAAAGCGCGGTACAGGTAGTTAGCAAATTCAAATCAAACGTCCAAGTTGTTAGTTCATTTTCTCGTAAAATCTATTGTATTTATAAACCATAAATATCTAACAACAATTCCCCATCCACCAGACAATTCTTAAACATGAAGGATGATGGTAACTTCAAAAAGTATGTTTTCAAGTTATCAATCTTTGATAAACACATGAAAAATGTGACTGATTTTATTCATATTTCGATGTTTATTGGTATT
The DNA here is from genome assembly GCA_963457665.1 of Thysanoteuthis rhombus. Classification (NCBI taxonomy): domain Eukaryota; kingdom Metazoa; phylum Mollusca; class Cephalopoda; order Oegopsida; family Thysanoteuthidae; genus Thysanoteuthis; species Thysanoteuthis major. Next base: position 22,204,554 of record OY735213.1, read on the forward strand.
ATCCTCACGTGTCTCAGGGATGATGCCTTAAATATCGAAATATTAACTAATTCGACCACATTTTTGTGTAAAAATAAAATATTGGTAACCCCTATGCATTTTTTTCGTGATTAATTTCATTTTCATACTTAGAATTATTTTTTTTTAAAGTTTTATGCCTGGATAGAGCATTCATTTTTTTAAGCAAATCTCTTGAAAGTCAGATTACGGAACTGCTTTACTATATTAGCTAAATAATTGTAAAATCTTTGATACTTTCTTGAAATAAACATGAACGAATAGTCTCAAATTGTCCAAATGTCTGTCATTATTAATTTTTGACAAGATTTTATATATATATATATATATATATATATATATATATATATATATATATATATATATATATATATATATATATATATATATATATGTGTATTTTTTTTTTTTTTTTTGCTTCATTCCGTAACGCTCAGGTTGTTCTACATTCTACAACCGTTAAGCAAACAGCGTGAACGAAGAAAAAAAAAACAAGTAAAAAAAAAATGGACGAAGTTGGGACGTTTTTTAGTTGAAGTTGTTTTGATTGGCCCAGGCAAGGGAAGAATCTACTCGTAGAAAAGTCTAAATCAAAACATTTCTGTGGGAACCTTCAGCAATTTGTTTTATTCCACTGGCCAGCATTCCTTTTTTCTACTTTCCCTTACCATTAATCGTTCAGTACAGGAGCGGAATCCAGCTGGCTGATCTTTGACTTACACTACCTGCCTGCGCTGTGAAACGTGAACCCCCGCGATACTAATGTCGTTGGCCTTTCTTTGCCTTTCAAGACTTGTTTGGAAACAAATTCCCACCACGTCGCGACCTTTTTTTTTACTTCTCACCCCTTCTCTGTTTTGACTTCTTTTTTTTTTTTTGAAATAAGTGGTTCCCTTGCACTGGCAATGGCTTCAGTTGCCTCATCTCGGGCGCCACATATCACAAGTTTATCTGTCTCGACTCTGGTTAGCGGTGTGTGAAATAGACTTGAAGGCGACGAGCAGCCTTAGTAGTGTCACTCACTTCACATTGTGCTTCTGTAGCCAATGCTGGGATGTTTCCCATAGACATAAGTGTGAAGTGAACAAAAGCTGTCTCAGCCGGAGTTTGAACTTCATTCTCCTTGCAGGAAACACCTCGGCCAGTCTTCACCTCCTTTGACTTTTTAAAAACGCACTTTTCATTCCGTTTCTCATCGCTACTCCGAAAGCAAACGTCCATGATCTCAGATCATTTAAAAGAACAGAATAACCGTTCCGCTTTCCAAAATGAATGTGTAACGAAAATTTTGTCTGGATTTACTCGAGAAGGATATTTGCTCGATAAAGCCAATTCTGACACAAAGATTATTCTATAGAAAACTCACTTACTATCAATGTCCTACAAGACCAGCACATGGACTAATTCTTATCTGGAGACTGGTCTACACTAAGATGCTGTGATAGAACTGTGTACTGGGTGCATAGCTGTGAAATAGTTGTTGAAAAACTCATATTGCAGACCATTACTATAATGAGTACGATACTCACTAAATGTCCCACACTTTTAGCCTACTATGCTAAGCTTACAAAATATCAATAGATGCCTAGCCATAAAGTATTGGTTAACAAGCTGGTTCGGCAGACCATCATTACTGAGTTCGATCCTCACTGAATGCCCTACACTTGTAGCTTTGTGACATACAATGCTAAGATTGGCAAATATCAATAGATACCTGGCTATTGAGCAGCAGTTAGTAAGCTTGTATCGCATACCATTACGATCCTCGCTGGATGCACTACACCAGTGGTTTCACATCATCCTGAACTAAGCTATATAAATATTGATACAAAGATAAATATGATTTTTTTATCTTAAAAGACGAATTTTTCCCAAGTATCCAAACATTCCGTTGCTTTCAGTGCTCCGTTGTTACGTTTAGTAGGCTGAACATCGAAGCTGTACATCTAGGGTGTCAGAACTAGTTGCAATGGATAGTAGAGTAGATATGCAGTGAAAAGATGTGTTGTATATACATTGGAAGCAGTTCATTATAATCACAGATAATGTCATCGAACAGTTAATGCAATTAAAATCAATCAGCCCAAGACATCCCATTTAAATCAGTTTATATTTGTTTTAATTCTCATGAAAATTTTATAAAACAAAGTTTTTCATAACACTGACTTTGATGACAAAACAATGACTTCATAACAAAGAATGTAAATTTGAAACGATGAATGTAAACTGTTCCTGTTTTCATATCCTTCGCTTAATGTTACCTGACAGTTATTGTTACCTAAAAGATTGTCTCAATGTAATTATACTTAATTTACCCGTGTCATAACCGTATCTAAGACTTTAAGCACTAAAGCAAAACCAGCGGACGTACTAGATATTTTTGAAATTGTCAAACTCCCACTTTCGACTTTATTTTCGTCTGTAACAACCGATGATAATGAGCTGGCCAAAACTAGTGACGTCATGCTCGAATCACAATGACGCACGCAAAAACTTATTACGAATTCACTCCCAATCCCAAAGAAGTTGGAATGAGACACGTAGTTTTGAATAATATCGTATGGAAAAAATGGAACCTGTTTGGTTTTGCCTCTTAAATTTTAATGAAGCGGTTGTTTTTCCTATTTAATAATAAGTAACCGCCGGACTGAAATCCACAATAAGCGGCTTTCCTGAGCAGCAAATGTGTTACTTGTATGCTTAATATAGTCTTGAAGAATGAATCTGATAAGAAATAGCTATGTCAGAGTCATTGGTATTTACAAAGCTTATCTTAACCTTCCACATGGCTACAAGTGTTGGGTATCAAGTGAGAATCGAACACACTGCAATAGTAATGGCTTCCGAGACTAGCTCGCTAGGTACTATACCACGTTGAGGCATGTCAGAATTATAATTATTCATGATAGCTAAAAGACCAGTTACTTACGTAACCTTTTGGGTCCCTTCTCCGCTTCATTTGGGAAATTTAATTATTTGAACGTAGAAATAATTATGCAAGCAAAACTAATGGTTTTTTTACAACTTGCTTCATGCGTCTGAAGAATGACACGTAAGTTTTTTTTTCAGGGCGCGTTCTCCCGTCAGAGTGAATTAGTAAATATTGCAGACAACGACATGGGCGTCCGCTGGGGTGAGAAAAACAGAACATTTGACACCCTCCCCTTGGACCAGGCCTTACCTGGCAACCGACATCAAGATATATCTTTTTGCCCCCCACAAACCCTTGAAAAGTGGCAGCGGACGCCCATGGACGACGAAGCAAGCCTTTCCCTTTACTTCAGCGTGGAGGTGTATCGTTTCCGTGCCAAAGCTATTATTTGATGTAAGATTATTAATCTTGTCTGATATCATTAATTTACTTGGAGCAATGCCAAGTGGGGTCGGGTAGACAATGGTGGTAGGAAGACTGTGTCCGCCAGTACTACAAATGGAAAGAGCCTACAAGCCTTGAAAATCCAGGTTTATACTTGTGCTCGCGCACCAGTAGGAAACATGATAAGTTACATTTAATAAGCTTAGCTTAGTAATCGAGATCCAATAGTGTTCAATCGTGGGCAGTAATCGGTTCAAGTAAATCTCTCATCTTTTTCGTTAGTCTCCGTTGCACTGAAAAATGTATAGCTATTACGATTCACCGTTGTAAGTTTAATTCTTTTTTTTTGATTTGAGGACATTTCGATAGCTCGACGGTTATTATCTCATGGAGATAATAAGCTAGGGTTGAATTCAAAGGATTAGGGTCAGTCAGTCAGGACAAAAGGTTAGTTTGAGTCGGGGGGGGGGTTCTACTTTGTATTAATCAACATTAATTTAGCTTATAAAAATACGGTGAACTGTAACATCTAGAATTACATAGTGTGACGGGGACCAAGGGAAAAGACCCTCAAACATTTTGCTTGGCAGTTTCTACACCTGTAGTAGTCTGCTTGGTGCGCTGGTTTCAATTTAATTATCATTAACCATATAATCCCTGTGAAAAATATTCACGGATATATTTTAATTTCTTTGAGATGTTCTTGCTTGTTTTCTTAGAGAAAAGAGACGATTGAACTCGTTTCCGTGGTAGACCCCATTGTTTCAAACGGCGGGTAAGAGATATTCAAACAGCGAAATTGTTGCCTTTTAAGTGGAAGAGTCCTTTATTGTGGACAAAGAGAAAGAAATTGTCTCGCAGTTCACTGGTGGAAGTGGGTTTACCAATTTCGATGCTATTTAACGCTTGTCCATTCGAAATTTGGACGAACCAACAATACATTATCTTTCATAATCTGACTGTTCTCCCTTAGTGTAAGACACTGTAAAGTGATTGTGTCGCTATTTTTCTCACGTTTCGATATTAAATCAATTTTCAATGCGTATATCGATATTTACTAATTTGTCTAAGTTCAGTACAAAGAAAAATGAGAAGGAAGATTGTTCTGCACCAATAAACCAAGTGGAGAAGTATTGCCTGCCTTGAAAATTAGTCTTAGGTTTTTACCTTGAGCTCAAACACTAACTGCTGGCACCGTAGGGAAATGTGCAATTTCCTCAACCACCAAATAGGTCTTAATTAAATGTCAAATAGAGAAATATTGTTCAATTTACTTATGTCATAGCTGCATATGGACACTTTAAGCTCTTAACAAAACTAACGGACGTTCTTAATAATTTTAGTGTTTTTCCTATTCTTTTTTGAATAACCGCCCAATGGAAATTAATATTTCCTGTAAAAAGAAAAAAAAATAAGGAAAGAATGGAAGAAAAAGGGAAAAAAAATTGAAGAGTGAGAAAGGAAGAAGAGAGAGAAAGACAGAAAAAAAAGAAAAAACGGAAGTCCTTCACTTCGACATCTTGAAAAAGAAATCATATTGTATCCTTAATCCTTGTTTCCGACGATCCGGCTCCAGATTTGAAACTCTGTTTGGCATTTGTTGAGCAATTTAATTGTTGGCCCCTAAGAAAAGAAAGAAATACCGGAAATAACCAATTGATTTTGCTTACAGATTATTCCCAATAGAACAATTATTTGACGAGCGGTGAAATTCATGAAACCTGTTAGCATTAAACTGATACCCTTCAAGTTATCTTCCTCTTGTATATAAGCCTTAATATAATGGCCTTTTCCCCACCCTGGTATATATGCCTTAATATAGTGTATTTTCCCTGATATACGAAACTAAATATAATGTAGTCTTATCTTTTTTATGTGTAAGATAAGCCAGAACATACTGTAGATTTTTCCTTGGTATATAAACTTTTACATAACATGGTTTTCCAGTTGTATATAAGCCTTAATACAATGTATTTTCCTCTGATATTCGCCTAAATATAATGCAGTTATCCTAGGTACATAAGCCGTGGGAAAATGTTTTGTTCGCTTTTTTTTTGTCCTGGTATATAAGCCTTGATATAATATATACTTTTTTCATTGGTATATAAGCTTTAATACAATGTATTTTCCTTAGGTATATAAGCCTTGATATAATGTTGTTTTCTGTGAGAGATGACACAGTGAGTTGGACTTCATAAATCACCAATCCCGTTGAGTATGCTTGAAAATGTTGAAACAAAAATTGCAAACACTGCAAGCAAACAATCTCCATAACAATATTTTCTTTTGTCTTGACTATGAAATAAAGCAATTTTCCGCCTTTCACTGCATTAGGGTGGGGAGGATGTTTAGTTGCCAAAATTTAGTGATTGAGATGATGTTCAAATGTTTGCCAGAAGAAGGAGTTCATTAAAGTGATCTTTTTTGTATCATAATACACTCTCGATTTACTAGGACACTCGGGGCATTACTAGAGCCCCGTGTCTTTCGGGTACCTTTTCCCAACTCATTCCATTGCCGCTCCTCTCGGTGGCGTACGAGGGATTGGCTACTTTACTCATAGCTAGAAGAAGAAGAGTTGGATTCATGCCTTTTCCCAAGGACATTAGCACGACATGAACGCATATTGCCTCAGCCGGAGTTATAACATAGCTCACCGATTCCATTTTCTGTGCTTCTAACAGCTTGGCCACCTGCATCTCCCACTTGCACATAAACAAGTCTGAATTGTAAAACAGGTATTTTCTTCCCTTTGATAATTGTTGCTTTTTTGGTCGTTGACGTTGTTGCTACTCGGTTCTTTGGGTTATTTATTTCTTGTAAAGATTCTCATTCTACGCTAACCACTTGTTGAATAGTCCCAACGTGATTTGCCCTACCCCCAATGCTTTCACTCCCTATCAACAAACAGACATTCCCGGAAATGTGCGAGAGATCTCTCTTTTCTTTCCTCTCTTTCTCTCACCCACACGCAATCGGAACAGCACAGATCGACATGCATTGGCACTCGTGTATATATAATTCAGGCACCTGGTTCCTTTTTATTCCATGCCACAACTGAGCTGGGCCAAATGTTGTTGTTTCTTCTTCTTCTTCTTCTTCTTCTTCTTCTTCTTCTTCTTCTTCTTCTTCTTCTTCTTCTCATGAAATAAAGTGAACCCTACCCACGGTTTCTCAGAGGGAACGGAAAGTGGAATGTATCATTCCTTGGAAGAATTGTATTTCAGCATATGTTGCATATGGCTTGAATAATTTCGTTTATATCTCTTACCCAACTTCCTTTCCTTCAATCCCGGTCTGTTAATATCTATCTGTTTTATTATGTCTATTCTCGCTGTTTATATCTATCTATCTATCATTCAATCTATCTATCTAATGAACTTTTTTCTTCCACTGTCTCTTTCTTACCAACAATAATCTCCAACTCATCTGCTTCCAACCTCTCTCTCTCTCTCTCTCTCTCTCTCTCTCTCTCTCTCTCTCTCTCTCTCTCTCTCTCTCTCATATTTTTATTACTTCTTCAATCTCTTTATCCGCCCGCCAACCCTAATTATGGCGGAACCCGAGTCGTCCCTAAGGTCAAGCAACAACGAATCCTCGGTGAAGAAAATGCTGAATTACGTTTTCAAATGGTTTGCTAATTATTTCATTATGAAGAGGAAAAACTTGAATATATATTGAGAGAGACTTCTAAAAGCACACACACACACTTACCCATATGTGGATTAGTGTAAGTAAATTAGGTGTGCGAGTCCATAAATTTTAGCATGCATGTAAATAATGTGTGTGTACAGGATGTCTCAAAATGTTGGCACACATTATTAGCATGTTTTAAACAACTGATTCACTTGAACAAAAAATAAACAAATAATAATTAATCCTTATAGCAATATTTTCTCAATTATACAATTTTATTTACTGAAATTAACATTACAGGAAATAGTTTTCAATTCCTTAGATGGTGCATTGTCAATTATTATTAATACTTGACTGGCATTTCTGTCATCTTATTTTTGTTGCTCTTTACTGCAACTCTTACGTTGCTTATGAATTAACCGAGGGTTAATTTAGAAGTAAGATTCTTTGAATTTCTTAAATGAAACATGGTCATTTATTGATTTTTTACTTGTATTTCGTTCATCTTATTTCTTATGCTTTTTTATCGCAACTCTCAGAAGTAAGCAGTACGGATTGGAAATTTGAAGAACAATGACGATCATAGAGTGACGATCTGAGAGTTTCAATAAAAAAGAAACAGAAATAAGATGAAAGGAACACTAGTTAAAAATTTATGATTGACAATGACTCATCCAAGAAATTGAATGATATTACGAATAGTATTTCTTGTATGTAAACAAGGATGATGGCTCACCATGCATTCAGGGGAAATTAGGAATGAAGCCTTCATGTCTTGATTACTATTTCTGCTACTGTGACCGGTTGGCCTTTGTAGCCTAATCAGCCAGGTAGCTGCCATGGAAAGGCCAGTTGCCAAGGATAAGGGATATATCATCGGAACCTCATTCTTTATTTACTATCAGCGCTGCTTAACTGAATAATCGTGGAATGACGATCTTATACATGCGACAAAAAAGCAGCAAAAGTAAGATTGTAGTTACAAGTATATATATATATATATATATATATATATATATATATATATATATATATATATATATATATAATCAACCAGCTTTGCATCTTGAGATTTACACGTAATTGGATCGCAAGAACAGTCAATGGCAAAACTCTTTAGAAAAGAGATCAGTTTAGCATTAACAGGATTATTTTTGTCCAGAACCCTAGATCATTTCAACAAGGAATGAAGAATCAGTTCCACAGTAAAATTCTGTCATTGCTTATGTACTTGATGAATAAATCTACCGTCGGTTACATTCGAACAGGTTTTCATTCTGTCTCCATGAATGTGACCTGACATCAGAACAACCCAATATTTCTTGAGGTAAACTATTTCAAAATGATACACGTTCTGTTGATCAAATCAATGCATTTTTGCGTAACTCTCCACTGGGATTGTTCTGCTTTAAGAGACGAAATCTGCGACAAAACTTCATGAGAGCAGGCCTTTGATTTAGATGTTGACAAAACATCCAGAATTCCGTATACTGTCAACAAGAAATGTAAGGATTTTGCCATTGGTAGTAATGTTGATTATTGTCTTGGGGATTTAAATCTAACGTTTGTTACATTTAAACAGGTTTTAATACCGTCATCAAAAATGTGACATTACTTTCAGAAAGAAATATAACAACGCCTCCTTTAATTTTTTTTATTCTTCAAAATGAATGTTGAAGAAGAAATTACATTATTTTACTTTGGCAAAAATATTATTGCCTTTTTTTTTCTTTTATTCCCGTGGCAAAATACCATCTCCAGTCTTCTCTCTGCCATATCACCACCCTCAAACAATCCCCACTAACTTACCGCCGATCGTTTACCCGTCACCATTCTGTCCCACCCTATTTTCCGCCTTTTTCTGATGATTCAGAAGGATTTTCACTGTTTTAATTTTCTACATTCTAATGTTGGCTTAGATTACAAGCAAAGAATCCGTACCGAAGTCTCTCTTCTTTTTTTTTACCTCGCCCCCTCTCTATTTATCAGTATTTCTCCCTTTTTTTTTTTTTTTGGATTTTGTTTGTTTCCTTCTTTCTTTCTTTCACTTTTTTATTCATTTCATTCTTCCTTTCTTTCATCCTTTCTTTCGTTTCTTTCTTTCTTACTGTCTTTCTATCTTTCTTACCCCATCCGACCATACCTTAGTGCATGATTTAGTATCTTTATCACTTCTTCCCACTCGTTCTCCTTCTATCTTTCTTTTACAAGTTTTAAATTCTTTTCCTTGTTTAACTTTGCTACCACTCAATATATTACGTTGTTATTTTCTGTGTTTTTCCACCCATCATTGTATCAGTATACGTCTCTAAACGCAAAACTTCCCCCTCTCTCTCTCTCTCTCTCTCTCTCTCTCTCTCTCTCTCTCTCTCTCTCTCTCTCTCTCTCTCTCTCTCTCTCTCTCTCTCTCCTTCACTTTCTTTCTTTCCTTTTTCTCTCTATGTGTTTGAAATACTCTTTTTCCAAACTATGTAATTTACTTTATCCTCCTCTCTGCAAGCTTTTTCTCTCACAAATATTCAGTCTTTCTTTTCCTGTCAGTCAATCTCTCTGCTAGTCTTTTATTTCTCCTCTCTCCTCTCTCTCTCTCTCTCTCTCTCTCTCTCTATATATATATATATATATATATATATATATATATATATATATATATATATATATATATATATATATATATATATTTTGATCTATCTCGAAATTGCACCCTCTTTAGTTCTGTCTCTTACTCCATCACTTTCTTTTTTGCCCTCTCCCTTCTCTCTCCTTCAGCCGTTCACTCTCTATGTCTCTTGCTACCTCTTTCTCTCTGTCTTTCCACTCTTCCGTCTCCCAGTTATTCTTCCTTAAGCTCTATATCCTCGTTTCTTTCTCGAACTGCCCCTCCTCCATTCTCTCTCTCTCTCTCTCTCTCTCTCTCTCTCTCTCTCTCTCTCTCTCTCTCTCTCTCTCTCTCTCTCTCTCCACGACCTGCTCTCCTGCTGACCCCTCTCGATCCCTGCTTTTCTGGGATCTTCCCATTTTAAAATTTAATACACAGGGGGCATACAGGGAGGTTAATCAATCAACAATATACCTCCGACTGCAACCTCATTCATTCCCATTTCGCTACAAAGACGAAGGGCAAGGGGGCCATAGGGGTTCGAGGAAAAACTCAACTGATTTAATCCAGTCTTGCTTTGTCATCTCCCAACCCCTTCGTTCCTCGTTTCCTGCGAACCGATTTAACGATTTTCCAATGAAGAATAATGCGCTGCGCTCCGTTTCCCTACTTACACACCTCTCCAACCCCTAAGGGTCTCTTCTGTTGGGGGAAAAATATTTGAGATGCAGACATAGACAGAAGAACATGGGTATTTTGGTTGTCATTCATAACCCTGGCTTCCACGCGCGTATGGTCGCATACAGATAAGAGAGGCCTTATATAGACATCCTTACGAAGAGATAGGCGAGTCAGACGGTTAAAGCTAACATCGCTTTACAATTTTTCAACCATTCAGTACATTCGTAAACTCTGCAATGCGCAAGTGGCAGAAGACCCTATTTAGATGCGTGCGTGTGCGTGCTTGTGCATGCGTTTGCGTGTGGGCGTATGTGCGCGTGCGCGCTGATACCATTGAAAATCTTTCAAACCATCTTATTCTACCCGGTGATCCATTGGCTGGATTAGATAAGAACGTCGCAATGAGAGTCGATTCTGAGCTTGAACCTGATCCTTTTATCTATTTCCTGTTATCACCACTTCCCGAAGACAGATACTTTTGTACAATTAAAATCACCCGGGGGTGTCTACGTGACGTAATGGTTAACAATCTTGTTTTGCAGAACTATTCGCTATTTAATGGAGTTCGATCGTTTCTGGGTATCGCCACTATTATGGCCTTGTGCCAGATTTGAATTGATAGGTAACTAAACACTGCTAATGTAGAGAATTCGATTCTCACTGAGTACTTCACTACTCTGTCTCTATGTCTGACTAAGTAAAATTAGTAAACATCTACTTGACCTTCTGTCGGAGAGCGATGATTAACAAGTTGGTCTTGCGGATTATTCGTTAGTATTATGAATTCTCTTCTCACTGAGTGCCCTATTATTGTTGCCCTTTGCCTAGCTAAGCTGAGTTTGTAAATATCTACCATAAATATCGACCAAAGTGTGAAGAATCCCAGTCGATTCGTGTCGAATGAAACGCCTTCTCATTTAACAGTTCAATATTTGTAAAATTATGATATCCCAACTTTGTCATAAGCCAATATTCATAGGTCACACAGTGAGGAACGAATTCACAGTTCGAAGCTCAGTACAACTAGCATGCTATTCACAGTGCTACAACAAGATGCTCTAAATTAATGGATATACGTATTATCAATTTTTGATTTGCATTTATTTCATCTTGAACCCATTGCTTGTTAATGCGAGGAGCAAAAATATAGAACCTAACCAAGAGATTGGCCCCCGAACATATTTCATCTTGATTCTTTTGATTTTGAATACATGAACCAGAAACATGGAGCCTAACCAAGTTGTTCTGTGTTCGTTAAGTAAGCTTCGCTTACGTATCCTTATGATAATTGACAATGCTTCAGTTATCTAAGAAATTCAATTATTATCAAACTATTAAACATAAATATTTCTTTGGCGAAAACAAATTTGGTTCGAAACAAGGTTCATGGAACACTCAGGGATGGATGATACAGGAAATAACTATCAATGGCTAGCGAAATTAGCATGGTAATTACAGTGCCGCGACAGGTGCTCTTTAAAATCATGATTTCAGCAGGATAAAGAACAGGAAGAAAAATTGATTAAGTTAGTTTATCACAACGTCACACTCGTTGGACACAAAAACAGGTCGATCTGACAACACTTCCATCGATGTGCAGAATTCACCAAACTGCGTTCTTTAGCAGACGCCCATAATATTCTCAAGTTTAGCTTAACCTGTCACTGGGCTGCCATCTCAAGGCATCCACTTGGGATCGAACGCTCATAATTAGCAATGATCTGAGTGACTAGCTAGCTCACAATTCATCTGCAGTAGGGATTTCGTGAAAGTTATGATATTGCTGTTACATCAAAACCTCAAAATATTTCTTGAGACAATTTTTGAATCTTCTTTTATTTTCAAACAAATCAAAACAATCATTAAATATTAAAGAAGTAACGTTTGATTAAACCTGAAGTCCTTTATGGATCGATAATCTATCTCTATTTAGTATGATGAATCCTCGAACAAATTGAAATAGTCAATAAACACTGGGAAAAGACTCAAGATATTTGGCGGGGGCTAAAATCTTGTGGCTCTGTGCAGCTGCTCTGTCTTCAGTACAAACCCTGCTTAGTCATACAGTAATGAATCCGATCGTCAGTCGACACTCAAAGAAATGGCTGAGTGAGAAGTTTCACAATGATTGCAAATTGATAATTCTTAATCTTCTTCTCATTCTTGTTATTTTTATTCTCCTCCTTCTCCTCCTCCTCATTATTATTATTATTATTATTATTATTATTATTATTATTATTATTATTATTATTATTATTATTATTATTATTATTCATTAGTCGTCGTCGTTTCTCAATTGAAATTTTGAAAGCATACAGATTCCACTATATTCCTTCTAAGTTTCTGCAAGGGTTCCTGGTGCCATCTTTTGTGCAACGTTGGGTAAACCCTGTATTGGGGGGGGGGAATATCTATTATAAATTTCTAGAATCTAGACGAAGTGTTACTGTACAACAGCATAGTGAAAATCTGTTTAGTTCGAATGACGCATTGAAAGAGAAAGAAAAAAAAACTTTTCTAGGTGAAGAAGTTGACTGATGATTCTGCTGTATGACAATGCCCATCTTCAGTTACAAACGCGACACAGCTGGAAAGAGAAGTTCTTCCATATGTTGTGTATTTTCCACCTTCAGAATCTCGTTTGTTTTTCCCAATGCAATAACCCCTCTTTCATTAATGATACCAACACTCGAAGAATCCATCGTGTCAATATTGGAATCATTCTCTTCTGATTGAATGTACGATTCGCCTTAAAAAGTGTTGTAAGGTCATTAAAAATCCCGGAAAATCTTGCGATGACTGAATAAATAATGCTATAAATCTGTCTGAATAGACATTGTCAAAAATGCTTAAAAACTTTACATGAACTCTGGCCTCCACACTACCCTAATGCCTAGGTTGTATAAATATAAATTTATTACATACATTGTCAACCTTGACAGAGAAGAGTTTGATCCCTAAATTATAAAGACACCATACAGATTAGCAGATTAGTAATAAACAAATAAGTATATGTCAAGTTAATAATTGATATTTACAAAGCTTATCTTAGTAGGGCACAGGACTAAATGAGGGAAGCTGAGTGAAAAATCTGTGTTGCTTCAATCTTTTAAGTAAACAAAGCATACCCGCCTTGAAAATCAGCCTTTGAAATCCTGGCTTTTATCTGTACTCAGATATCGATCTCTGGTAGGTAGCATAGAAGTACGTTAATCAATAAGCAGGCCCCGTTAAGTGCATTGTTGCCCTGTCTTTCTCATGTCGGAACGTGAAATACCGAATTCTTTATACTTTTCTGTTGCTTTATAAGACAGCATTTTATGGTTGATATTTTCTGGATCATAAAATTAAATCTGAATTTAAATTCTGTTTATTCAAAACCAAGCAATAAACTTCGGATAGGATTCGAAATTGTTTTTCATACTACGACAGCTTGCTTCTTGGCAAGCCTGTAAACTCCATCTGCTGATGTGGGTGGCATTAGATATCAGAGGATGGGCATTCGCTTGCTGCCGTATACCAGATAAGTCTAGTTGCTCCCTGAAAAGTTCGACCCCCTCTCTGGGTCAATGACCGCCATGACCAACATTGAAACGCCGACGTGAGCCTTGAAACAAGGTAGGTAGAGAGAGAGAGAGAGACAGAGAGACAGAGAGAGAGAGAGAGATGACAACTCCTCTTTTACAGTATCAAGACAGACTGTTTTGATTGACAGAGGCTTGCATCTCTGTTCAGATAGCTGTATATATTTCATCAGTGCCAAGACCGCTATTCAAATCCAGTTGAAAGCCAGGATTCTTTGAAAGCTGATTTTTTAGGTAGACAGACATTAGAAAAAAACTCAGAATTTTGGTGTAACACAATCTTCCTCTCCCATTTCTCTGATCTTGTGCTGTACTAGGCAAAAGTGGAATATGAACCCTGCTGTCCGAAGTTACTCTACTATCAACGGATCCATCGATGGTTCGTACATTGTGCGTAAGACTTTCCATACTTCTTCAATAAAATTTCTCTTTTTTTTTTCATTCTTTTTACTAGCGAATCTTTCATCTCATTTCTCTTGCTTTTTATCGCAACTGCCATTCCACAGTCGTTAGTAAAGATCAGCGATAGAAAAGAGTAAGCTTCCAGCGAGATACTTTTCTTAACATCCTATTTGCTCTTCTTACTAACCACTGCCGAATGATGGTCTGAGAGATGTCATTAAAAGCAACGGGAATAAGATAGAAGAAAAAAAATACCAAGAAATTATTCAGATATACCCCGCTTTTCAAAAGTTCGCTTTATGCCACTTTTTCGCTTTTACGAAAAAAAGGCAAAAATAGCGTTCAGCGTTTGTTTTGCATCGAACTGTTATAGAAGCAGCACCTTTTTGCCTTTTCTCACACACTTCAGTCCCCAACTAGTATCTCTCAGCACCCGAACTTTTAACGACTCAGCTATATATACAATCAATATTTTTGGGTTCTGAGAATGCAAAAAAATCCTCATGTAAATTAATTCTAATTCTTTTTAGCTTTACGCGATTTCAGTTCACGGAAGATTTTTCATGAGAAAGCTCTGCTTTCGGATAACGAGAGAAACCTGTAATGATTGACAATGTTTCATCTAATATTTCAAAATGATGTACATTTTCCACTACATTTATCTAACATTGATTCATTCAATTTATTTGTAAAATAAATTTTCCATGCTCAGGCTTCGTTCGAGGGTCTAAAAAAAAGTAGAGCATGCTCAGTTTCGGGGGGCAGTTTACCCAGGGTACAGCTTCGCAATTGCACTAAAAAGGGGGTCATTGCTAGACATGACTCATTTGTAACACTGTTCGTAGGGACTGGGAAAGATCTGTCTTGCCCATATTTGACCCATTGTCATATTCTACCTTCGTGAGGAGGCAGACAAAAGCTGCCTATGCAAATAAAGAGGGTTCGAAAGCTAACGTTTGAGACCATAGTCAAAAACCTACCACGATCAGTATTTAGCCACTGAAAAAAAACGATGGGATGTGGGAGAAGGAAAATTATGCCAATTTTCCCTACTCCCTCCATACTTTTCTATTCATGTATTCGTTTTCAACATTCAATCATAATCATTTTCTCTCTCTTCCTTTCTCCACTGTCACTCTCGCTTTGATTTTATGAATCAGAACTTTTATCTTTGCCCTTCCATCATCCTCCTTAGACTGCCTCGCGATTTTTCTCTTTCTCTCTTTGTTCTCTTCTCTTTCAAACCTGTCTAATCTTTCACTTCTCTGTCAAAATACTGACGCTTCTTTCTTACCCGTCGTTTTTCAGTGATTCTATTTCTGATATATTTTTTGCCTCTGAGAATCCACATTATTTGCATATGGAAAGACATAAAAATATCATCCTGTCTTACATTACACAGAATTAGGCTGTTGAAACAATTAGAACATCTTGTAATCTTTACAGGTTCTAATTTTACTGCGGTTTAGAAATTAGACGTGCGTGTCTTCAGTGATAGTTTCCTCATGTCTCCTTGGAATATTCATTGTAGCATTTCTTCCACAAAATTAAAAGTATGATTATTTACCTACCGAACGGTACTTCATTGTAATTTAGAATAGAACACGAAGCAAATCATGTATTAAGAAAGTATAGAATTAAATAATGTGGATAGACTTGACTTAGAAGGTAACCATAAAACTTCGTAAAGCACTCATCTCCCCTATGGAAGTCCAGGCGTGTAGTGTCAACGTTTTCATTAATCTTCTTAAGCATCTGAAACCCATGAAGCGGATAAGATTCAGCAGAAGTCCTCAATTCGTTATCACCAATGTTTAACGTCGATCTTTTACGAAGTGCATCTTCGAATTACTCATTTCCAGTTGAAAACTTTCTGAACCATCTTTAACTGTTCAGTCACTAATCTCACTTTCGCTAAACGCTGTGCATATTCTCAGGAGTATAGCTAGATATTTGCAGGTCTGGGGCTCCGGCTCATTGAGGGGAAAGATCCAACATTTGCCGAGTTGCTATTGTGCAGTACCAGTAGAGATGCCGTTAGAGAACAATCATTTATTAAGTATTGAGGGCCATCTCCACTGTTGGCCCGGGGAGCGTGTTCTGGTAGTCCCTCACCCTATTCCTAAGCCACGCATATTCCACTGGCTGCTTCAGCTTTTGTTTCAAGTTTGAATTCGTACAGCATGCAAGCTGTCGCAATTAACTTTTTGAACTGGTCACCAGTTGCCATTCGAAAGGTTTATCTTTTTTTTTAAGCTGTCAAAAAACATAGAAAACGACGTTAACACGCTTCTTTTTTTTTGGTCAACTGATAAATTGTGACTTATCCCCTTACGAATTTACATGCAGTGGGTTGCAAAAGTGAACACGCCCGAGGAATACATGCTGAGTTGCATGCTATTCACAAATCTTTTTCAAATGGGTAAAGTTTTGCATCAAATGATACACACTGCATCTAAATTCTCTCAACAACGGAGGAAAAACTGGGTACAACATCGACTCAAAAGTGATGTGTCCGTTCTCAGACAATAAATTTGTCCTCTTCCCAATTCGATCAAGTGTTTCCACTTTTGGGGGTACAAAATTGTCCAATCGTTCATTTTTATGGTGTTTTATCATCATATTTCACCTTTTATTACACCTTCCATATTTTTAGTCTCGCTTTAGTATGGTTATTACATCCATTTGTCATGTTTGTAAAATTAGTGCAGCATAATCTCCCTAGCCTTACCACCTAGAATTTGAAATTGTGTAAGCAAAGTTCAGATAAATTGTAAGAATTTCGTGAAATGCAATATTTACTTTAAAAAATATTCCGCTATTTCTGCCCTGCTCGTGTTCTCTGCTCGATTTTATTACTTGATTGTTCTAACTCTGAAAAGAACTCATTTTTTTAAAAAACCTTATTGGCTAAATACTGGTTTGGGAAAGTATATTTCAATATTTTTAAAATTTTATCCGTGAGCTCTATTGATGCACCGGAAGTGCGGTTAATGGACACGGAAAATGGAAACAGCGAACTGAGTTCAAACTCTGACTGAGGTAATTTGCATTCACTTCAGACTGCATGAATGCAGATTTGGAAATACGTGACCACACTTCCCTGCATTAATGTGGATTGGGAAAGACATGGCTCAACTTATCCCCAACCCATCGATAAATATAACAAGGTACTTTGGAACCCTTTGACCCTGTAAAGCTGTCCCTCTTCGACGTCGGGCTAGCACCTCAGGCCACAAAAGATTTGCCTGTTTTATCATACGATACGGGGGGGGCAACTTTGTTTTTCTTTGCTTATTTATCGCCACTGAATCTTATTGTAAAGGTTTTCTGTTCCAAAACTACAATGAAAATATCTCTTAATAATCCAAGAACTCTTGATAATAAAGTTCATACGATTTTACAGAGTGCAATCAACACTATTCATACTGTATGTTGGCATGGATAAGTATACCCACAGGTTTTTAAGGTAGCATTCAATAACAAATCAATCTGTGGGATCACAGATTCGTGGATTCATATTGTTGGAATATTGATCTTTTACAAATGCTAGTAAAGTAAACCTACTTTATTTTTTTTTTAAAATAACCCAAATGAAAAAATGAAAGATTTTCAACATCATATACATTCTTGGAATGCACCTTTTTAGTGAGACCATCTTGGAAAGAGGAAATGACATTTTGAAATATGGTTCAGGGACAAAAAGAAAAATGTTGAGATACACTGTTCTGATTCGTTCGAGCCATAGTCCTCTCTAAGCTGTGCATGCACTCACGTTTTGCAACCAGAGCACAAAGGAAATCAATGTGCGCACGAAAGAGATTAAATTCTGTTGATAGCTTACGGAAAAATATTGATTAACAACGTCGGATTCAGAAGTGCGCTCATTATTTTGTTACAGGAAAAGATGCAAAACGCAAGATTTTTTTCGCTCACTGACTACTAAGATTCAGAAGTAACATTGGTTCGTGTACTCGTCAATTTGGCACCAAGTGCAACGTAGCAAGTCTGTTTTAGATTTTTTCCCATCGGGGATTATGGACGGATCTTTGATCCTGTGCAGATGTGACCCAATTTCTTTTACAGTTGCTCACGTCACCCTAAATGTCGGTACAGCGATAGGGTTATGCACAGGAAATGACCGATATGTCTTTGATGCTCGGTGAAATTCGGTCCCTGTTTTCAGCTGTTGCAAACACACGCTGTGATGATATGCGATGAAGAAGTGGTTCTGCACTTAAGGGGTCAATTTTCAAAAAATACACCAAAGATTGCTCCCTGCCCCCCCCCCAAAAAAACGATATTGCTCAACCCATTAAATGCAGATGGCTTAAATTTCACTCATTACAGTTAAATGGCTCAACTGCGAACGATGGAAAATTTTCTCTGTAAACAATAGCTCCTTCCAAGTTACGGACAGCTTTTCCGCTTGTTGCTAAGTTATTTTCTGTCCGTAATTTCAAGTGGAAGTATCCATTGTTTATAGTGAAAATAAACTGTTTATTCTATTTTGCGCCACTATGTATAATCAAAGTTATTGCTGCACTCAAAACGCGGCAAATGCGCAACTCCTACCGCGGTTAACGGGTTAAGATTTGGCAATCTTCCATAACGCACACGAGAGTTCATTGATCAGCATAAAAATCGCACTTTACACGAGTTATCAGTTCCATCTGCATGAAGTTCTCTTCAAAATAAAGCCTTTTGCCTGATTTGTATAGTAATAATTTTTCTGACCTAGCTAAACATTAATATCAAAATCGAATTCCCCACCTATTTTCATTCATAACGAAGTAGGTTATGCTATTTGATCAATATTTGAAATTGCAAGATGTATTTGTTGGGTGTCTCATAATTATTTTCTACACTTATGAATATTCGTAGGAATATTCATGAGTCCACAAGCATTTTACATAAAAAATATGTATTTTTCAACTATCTCTTTCATCGTCAATGCACTTGTCCTTCTCCAAACACGATCATGTTTTAAAACATTAGCCAGAGTGGTGAGGCAAGTGTTTGACATAGCGTCAAATAAAGAAAAACAGATAAGTCGTCCTTTCTCTAGCACAAACTCTAGCTCCGTCTTCTTTTCTATAGTATTGACTCTAATATCTTCCTTGACATTGAACCAATGTCTAAAAGAATAAAAATCAACAATTAATTTCAAACGTGAAATTTTGTCCATGATATTTACTTCTCACGACCTTATCTCTTTCCTTCCCTCTTAATCTCTTGAAGGAAGGTTTGAGATCTTTTCCTCTTCAACAAGTAAAGAACTCGTACGTCCTGGTGCAATTTGTGACCGGGTCTGATAATTAGGTTCACAACAGGAAGTCAGGAAGAAAGAATGACGTAGCTGCGGTCTTAAACCTCAACCGAGACAACTCAAAGAAAAGGCCTTATAGAATTACCACAAATATTTCCCCTAGAAGTTAGAAAAGCCGAGATCTACAGGGATAGGTGACATCGTATGTTTCCGTTCGACCGACGATGTGAAAGGAAAGTCTAAAAAGCACAGATTTAAGATGAGCGAGTTATTTGTGAAGAATTATTTCGATGTTATTCGACTGTTAGTCGAACTAGCTTGATCTGTATACTAATCAAGACGACAAAGGTGAAGATGCTTGTGTGAATAATTCGTTGAATAATGACAATACTCTCTTACATATGAGTTTCTCTGTGCTGTCTATCGACCGATTCTTGGAGTGAAAAAACGAACTGAGTATCCGTGGATTTATTACGAGAATTCATAACCATGAAAATTTTGGGCTAGATCCGGTATAACCTTCGCCATCTCGAATTAAATGAAATCTTCTTCTTTGTCTTTGGTACTATTTAAGTAGAATCCTTTATCAAGAATTGATGAAGCTTGAACACGTAGTCGCTGCAAACGCCACAGTGAAAAATTGGTTTATTGGAATGACGCACTTGAACCGAAAAGAAAAAAACGTTTTCTGGACAAGGGAAAGTTGACCAATGATTTTCTGCATGGGAATACACATTCTGTGGATGCAAATACAACACAGATAACGATTATGGGGCTGGGTAGGAAGTTCTTTTTCATGCAGTTTTTCCTCTAGACCTGTTACCTTAACATTATCACTTGCTTTAGAGTATCTTAATACTCTTGTCTGTTTAGCAGATCCAACAAATTTAAGATATCAAAAAATCCATCAAAATCGTTCTTCTGTGATGGGATATTCGAGTGCGGAGTAAGCTAATAGACAGCCAAGAAAATACTTCTATAACTGAATAATGATGCTATAAACGTATGTAGATAGGATATTTTGTCAAAATAAATGCTGGACACTTTTGCATCAAGCTTCTATGATGATTTAGAAAGTTTAGCTGAAAGGTTGCACGGGAAGCCAAGAGAGATTCTTTGATGACTGAATAATGACCATATGAATTTTAGTCCACTAATTAACAAATGCCTTTAAATAAACCCGTCACACACACATATATATATATATATATATATATATATATATATATATATATATTGTGTCATCCACAGACAGCTGTTTCGATGTATTACATTTCTTCAGTGTGGCTATAGACTTTTAACCCATCCAGTACCGCGAGGCAGTATTGAAACCCTCACATCGGACCCGGAGGCTGATATCCTATCCCTGGATTACGGAAGTGGATGGTCATCCATCAGAGTGCTCTATTCCTATGGAAGAGCATTGCATAAGCTTACAATGGATGAGTTACCTCACTTAAAGAGTGCTCAACTCTGAATGGAGAAGCATTATATATATATATATATATATATATATATATATATATATATATATATATATATATATATATATATATATATATATATCGAGAGAGAGAGAGAGTGAGAAAGAGAGTTTTCAGTCATTTGTGCCTAGTACATGACGTTGTATTGTTTGGAACAAAAATTTACACCAAGCATTTGATATGAATTTATTTTGAAGGAATGAACACGACACAACAAGTAGATGGCAAAAAGAAGAAAAACAATCCTCCATTTTAAGTACTCGTCCTTCTCTTAGTACCCTCCGGTCAATATGAATATAATAAAGACATATCTAGACCACACAATGTAAACAGCTGTTGTGTCAGTTTTAATAAAACAGTTACATATCCTCCTCCCTCTACTCATCACTATCTGCCACTCTCTTTCTCTGTTATAGTGATATTTCAACCCAATTGTCAAACGTAAAATTCGTAAATCTTCCAGCATAGAAGTCAGCTAGCTTGTGCACCTCGCCGTTTAGTAGTGGTTAGCAAGCTCGTCTAGCTGATAATTCTACTTCAGTTATTTTGATTCGCACCTGTGCTTTCGTTTGTACCTGTCTAAGCTAAGTTTATTGTACGTCGGGAA
>OY735213.1:22233649-22236149 GCA_963457665.1 Thysanoteuthis rhombus
ATTATCATCCCACACTCGAGTTTAGCGCTCTGTACATAATAAGAGTCGGTTGAGTTTGTTTTTTCAATTTTGTAATAACTTTTGTAAAACTCAACCAATTTTGATAAGATTTACGTCATATTTAGAGTCCATTATTTTTAGTATCTTTTTAGTTAAACCGACCCAAGAAAATTGCCCTGAAAACGCAAGATGAATTTTTTTAGGGAATTTTCTCTCAAAATTTGTTATAACGGAATGCATTCCCTAACTGTAGAAGTGAATTTCACCAAACTTTCCATTTACACTCAGTTTGACCTTGCAGTTTTTTTCTACCAGAAAACAAGGGTTTTCGAATGTGTACTAATATAACAAAAGTTTTAGTGTTGAAAATAGGGAAGATTTAGAAAGTCAGACACAAATGATTTACATTCAAAAATAAATTGTCGTCTGTCGATATATTTCATTAACGCAACTGGCAAGTGCATTCAAATTTTAATTCGACCCCCCCCCCCCCCCAGCAATAGTAATTATAGCTGGAGATGTCGTGTGTATATAATAATATTGAAGAAATCAGGACCAGTGAGAAAAATATGTACCAGCACAATGTTAATATAATTGTAAAACCTTTTTAACAAGAAAACACTGTACAAGATTATTTTAACATGGAATAGTCGAAAAATATTAATGCAATGGCAAAATTGAACAATGTTATTTTTTAAAATTTAGTTCCATTTATTCATGGGTACATGCCACTAAAAGATTTGTGCCAAATATTTTTTGACAATGCATTAATATTTTTTCGCTTATTTTATGTTGAAATATTCTTGTTCTTGTTCTGTGATGTTATGTGTTTACCAAAATTAAATAGTAAGAACAATATGTGAGACATGAACTGAGGAATAAAAGGTTTGTCAAAGAGGAAATCAGAGATAAAGGTGGTTTGAAAGCGGGAAAGATAAGAAATAGAAGAAAGAGAGAGGGAAGGCGGTGTTCAATATGATGAAAGAAGAGAAGAGGAAAACTGATTATAAGTGAATGTGATGGAGATTGTGGGAGCCAGAGAAGTGAAAAAAAGAAAGAATGGGAGAGAAAGGGAAACCTTCAGAGATGGGAGTGAGAAAAGGAAAGAATAAAAGATAATTATTAAAAAAAGGGAATCAATGGAATCACGAATAAGGGTAATAAAAGACAAACAGAAAAAGTCAAGGAAAAAAAATGAAGAAAGAGAGCAAAAACGAATATAAGAAGTTGAGGAAAATAAAGGAATTATTGGAAAAGAGAAATTGGGAATGAAAGACCTAAAAAGTAAAAGGAATCAATGAAAAAGAAAGAGAGCTATGAAAGAGTTAAAGAAAAGGAGAATGAAAGACATAAAGAATAAGTCAATGGAAAAACTTTTTTGAAAAGTGAAAGAGATTGAAATACCGAAAAAATGAAAATGTATCATTGAAAAAGAAAGAAATAAAGATATGAAAGAGCTTAAGAGAAAGAAAAAGAAGGGCGTAAAAAGAAGAAATCAATGAAAAGGAAAAAGAACCAGTGAAAGTGTTTTAATGAAAGAGAAAAAGAAAGAAAGATGAGAAAGATAATATATTTGGTTACATATAGAGAGGGTGGAATTACTTAGATAAAAGCAAAAAGAAAGCATCTTTCACTTGATAATGGGTGTCCACTTTTGTTTGTAACCCAATGCGATAATCCAGTAATTCAGTGGATTTTTCCCTTCAATCTATCCCCAACATGACCTTCACAGCTTTACATTCAACCTGTCCCCAGAATCCAATCACCACTTCTCCTTTCTATCCTCCCACCTTGTTGACAGTATTTCACTTTTCCCAGCATATAGATTTTACTATTATATAAATACTCATAGCATTATGCTTCAGCCCCTACTTCACAGTGAAGGCGTGGTGGCTTTTTAAAGACTAATATGTTATCTATGAACAGAACAGAAAAGTAGGTGACACACATTATGAGACTCAGTTAAAGAAAATACAAAAGTAGTCATTGGGGACAGTGATTCAATGGGAAACCTTGAAAATGGGGAAAAGTAAGATAAATTAAGACATCTAAAATACAAATAGGTCGCCTTATCCAAACTAAGAAACCATATGTAGATTTTGTAGATGGGCCAAATAGTGGAACTGCAAGAGAATGAGAAAACATTAAAAATATCAACATCATGTTCAAGAGCTGCTGAAAATGCAGTGCGACAATAATCACTGAAACAAATGAAATACAGACTGGTCAAAAGGTCCAAACGAAGGGGTCATGTAGGCATGGGCATTCATTCGATCTATCGGGCCAAAAAAAGGCATTTTTCATCTTTATTCGGGTCACACATTCATTTGAAAAATGTCGGTCATATCACAGAAAGCTTGCTTAATTTCTGTTTTAGATAAATATATGAATTACAATAATCATATTGTTGATTTATGAAGCCAAAACATTGATAAATCTACATTAAGAATTATGAAATAGATTAGAATAAGATAAATGCCAAGAAGATCGCTTATATTTC
>OY735213.1:22238649-22498649 GCA_963457665.1 Thysanoteuthis rhombus
ATATATATATATATATATATATATATATATATATATATATATATATATATATATATATATATATATATATAATGTTTATCCTAAAAGCGCTGACATAAGGGTTTTCCCCAGTCAATCCTTTTTCCTTTGTACTGCATCCAGAAAAGTTATTGTGACCTTAGACTATGATCCAAAGATGAAACTGTTTACCACAAAACGGCAAGAGAGAGGAGAGATGAGTGAAGAACTAGGGGTTACTGATGATCACCTTTAGAAGAGAAGATAGTATATATATATGTATATATATACAGAGAGAGAGAGGAGGGAGAGAGAGAATAAGAATTCGGACCCGTGCTTATCTTTGCAAATAAGTATATTCATATCCCCACTCTCTCTCTCTCTCTCTCTCTCACTCACTCTCTATCTATCTATCTATCTATCTCTTTCGGCATGATAATTGAGAGATAATTAAGAAATGGAAAAAAAAGATTTGTCCGACTTGAAAGAGAGAGTTTGCGATCTCACAAGTCAAGATGGTACCCCAAGAGAGACAGGAGGAAAGTAGGAGGGTGGGAGAGATGGTTGAGGAAAGGCTGATATAAGAAGAGGGACAATAATCAAAGAAGAGAAATGGACAGAGATAGACAAACATTGGGAAAGGAGAGAGTGAGTACGAAATAAGTGACGAGGTTGGTCCCAAACCAAGAGATTTGATGAAGAAGAACTGAAGAAGATTTTGAGATTTCTGAAAAGAGAAGAAAAACAGCAGCTGCAATCTCCATTGATCTTTCTGCGCTGCACAAACACAAGGAATATAGAAGAAGAGGTCAGCTTTCCGTTAAATCTCATTAGATAGGCAGGAGGCTTTTCTGAGAGAGCTGTGCAACACTGGCCTTTTTGAAAGGGCAGTCAAGGTTGTTCAGTTCCTCAAAGAACTAGGTTTAGGGTTATGTATATAGTTGTGGAGCCAGGGTGGAGAGAGAATAAACTCGGTGATGTAAGTAAAAAAAATAATAAGTAAAATGTTGATGGGAGATTGGTTGGTTGAAAAAGTATGGGGCTGCGGATGTGCTAAGCTGGCTGATGATGGTCACGGAGACTAATCTCAATACTTATACACCTATAGATGTGCCCAGCATGGGCTTCCGCTGCCACTTTTTTAGAGGGCCGCTTAAGGTTATATTTCCAAGGGGTTATATTTTTCGGAATATCAGCGAATAATACCATCTTTTTTATATGGGTATAAGTTGAGGTTACAAACTAACTCCCCTCGTCCTAGGTGACGGGGTCTGGTCCAAGAGAGAGCTAATGCCCCGTTTGCATCCCAGCTTAGCGGACGTCTATGTTACCCAATGTTTTCCAATGCAAACAGGCACATGTTTTTCCCTTTCTCGTGGGTGTCCAATCGGTTTGATTATTATTATGACTGATCCCTGTCGAGGTTTACAACGGGCGCGTGCGCCTGTTCCAGAGATATAAACTGAACCTCCAGTGCAAAGGCTTTAATTGTTGACAAGACTTTCGGTATTGAGTGATGAGCTAAGGGCGAACAGCTGTGTATGTGTGGGCGCTTTTATTTATTTTTGCTTTGCTCTGCAAAATTCTGAAAGGTAAAAATATATTCTTCGAAACAAAGATGATGACGATGAATCTTTTTTTCTTCTCCTTCTAAAATCACAAATTGAATACAATGTAGCAATGGTCGAGTTTATTTTATTTAACTTCATGATTTTTGCTCATAGCCACGCCTTCTTGCTTCTGACTCCAAACAATTCAAAAATAAACAATCGTAAAAAGATACACGGCCTCTGTTAAATTGTAACAACTGAAAAACAAAGCAAAGGTACAATTTGGTTGTTTCTTTCTCATTTTTACTTTTCTTTTCTTTCACCATGAATCTATTTCCCCACTGAGACACTTTCAAAATATACATTACCATGGATAAGTGTAATTGCAAAAAGAATTACATATACATACAGAGAGACAGATAGACAGAAACAGAAGTAAAGAGAGAAAAAATAAAGGAATAGTGAGAGAGAAGAATTCAAATATATATACATATATATATATGAGGATCTGTGTGAGTTTATATATAGTCATAAATACATACACATCTATATACTATAATATGTATGCATAAAAAGATGTATGTCTCTTTCTCTCTCTCTCTCTCTCTCTCTCTCTCTCTCTCTCTCTCTCTCTCTGTATATATATATATATATATATGTAAAGTAATGAATATATTCAATATGCATGCACACACACACGCACACATATATGTGTACATACATAATTTATCTATATCAACGTACACACGTATACGCATATAGATGGATATTAATTAATATCTACATTGGTATATATAAATATATATATATATATATGTGTGTGCGTGTGTGTGTGTGTGTGTGTGTGTGTGTGTCCTTTGCTAATTTTGTTTGAAAATGAGATTTAACCTTGATGCCATCTGTTGCATTCTTGACACAATGTAAAGAATACAAATTCTTGGGAAAAAATCTCTGTTTCTGATATTTTTTTCACTAAGATATACATAAACTAACTAAAACCAATTCCACATTGTCTTAGCACTTGCTCTTTGTCCGTTGAGGAATGACCTTCAACTACAATCCACACTTCTCTGTCAAAAACAATTACGAAACAGAAAAGAAAGGACCTTTTCTCCATTTACTTTCAAAGTAACCTACTCGAAGGTAAAAGCAGAAATGTACAGACATTTAAATAAAGTCTTAAGTCAACTTTCGCCCGACTGATTTCTGATACGTCGCCATAAAAGCTTAAAACCTCTGACGAAAATTTCTGTCGTATTATTGTTAGCCTCCTAAAAAGACTGCGACGTAAACATCATATTATTCAGACAGGGAAGATGAGAAGGAGATGGTGAAAGAGCAAGCACTTCCGTGGGTCAATTAAATAAGGTAATCAAAAAACGTCACTGATGATATTGTTCCTGTCTCTTCCGATAGCGAAACACTTCCAAACATGACAGATATTCCCAGTTACCATCTTCTATTCGCCTCAAAGTACATCGCTCTCCAAACCCAACTATGGTCAGCCTAGACTGAGACCGAGACAAGTCGATGCATGGCCGTAATGCTGGTGCTATGAGCGCACAAGATGGCTCAAGAGAAAGTTCGGAATGTTACTTTTCAAAATTTCGTCGCAATATTTTTTCCACCAAGCGGTGTAAGAACAAACAGAAATTGAAATGTTCCACTCACTTGGTGTTATTAGACAACCTATACTTCTTGTTTCCTGTGGCAGTAAATTCAGATCTAGCTTCCCTTTCTCAAAGCTTAGTCTAGCATAGTGGGGATTAAACTCACTCTGCTTGGGAATGGTTTACAACACAAGTTTACCAACTATTGGACTTAAGTACACGCCCATTCCCACAAGTGTATATGATTATAATTGCCTTATATCATATTGAAACTCTGTCTGAAATGATCTCCTGTTATTATGCAGTGAATGTAATTAGGGCTAGACAAAGCAAATTTTCTTTAATTGTTTATTCTTTTACCGTTGTCTTGGCCAAATGATACATTTACCGTGTAATAACCGGAGATCATTTCAAGTTATATAACGCAATTTATAATCATTCTGTCAGATCATATACAATCATTTCTTGATAACACTAGTGTATATGCAAGTGCAAATGAACATATGAGAGTAAAACTGCAAGTGATTAACTGTAAAACCGTAACCGGAAAAAGAACTGTGGAGCAATATTCAGCAAGCTTGTTCTATTCGGACAATAATGCTTGCATTAATTGTTAAGTGGTGACAATCCTTTTCATCCTAATTTTCAATACACGACACATAGATTGAGAACCAAATTTTGCAAAAACAATTGCAAAATTCGGTGTTTAATTATCAGAGTTTTCACTGTCACCAGTAGTATTTAGATTGTTAGTCTGGAAAAATAACTCTAACTAAGCACAGGAATGGTGGAGTAGCGGTAAAGCCAGCTGGCAGCTGGAGACTAGCTTACGTGTCCTGTGTTCAAATGCAGTCAGCACTAAATTGGGATTATTGTTTCATTTTTTCTTTCTTTTTTTACTAAAAATTATTGGTCTCTGTATAATAATTAGAAAGAATGGAAGTTTGATGTTTTAATCAATCCAATGGGTGATATCACGGGTTGCGTAAATAACTAGTGTATATATCATGACCCGTATGGATTTTTTATTCAAATTTGCATTGAATTATTTTTGCTCCTGAACAAGTGATTTTATTATTATTATTATTTAAAAGGAAATGATCATTACAAAAAAGACTACCATGGATATTTTGCGTCCGAATTCGTGGAAATCTTTGGGAATATAGTTTAAAACTTGCTCCAGTCAATTATCTGAAGTATAGAACCGTTTTCTTGGGGTTATACGCGATTTTCAGGTAGAAAAATAGCTTTAACCACTCAAGGCAGCTTTCTTTTACAACAAGATTTTTTTTATTTAAATCTTTTGAAAAGTACCCAATACTATTCGCTAAATGAATTTTCAATGTCAGCTTCTAACATCCTCGTGGACATACCAATTCAAAATACACATTAATTGAAACCACTAACATACTCTTTAATTTTTTGTTCAATTTAGAGAGTGTAAAAGAGAAAAGGTCGAGATTGGGAGAGAAAAAAAGATTTGGAATTTTTCTCATCATTTAGAGTGACGGAGTGCGGATGAGAGAGACAGAGAGATGGAGAGGGGATTAGAAAGTTTGCCCTGCCCTACTAAGAGAAGTGTCAAGTTTCCCTCTCTTTCTGCCTTTGTAACCCTCTCCAGATCGCTGTCCCTCTCTCGGTGCAACTGAAACTGCTAGGTAACTGGGAAACACAATTCCTATTCTCATTTTGTTCAAATGTTGCCAGTTTGTCATTAGGGAGCTGGGGGAGGTAAGTCAGCTGTGGGAAATAACATGAATCAGTAGGGCCAAGAATTCTTGGAATCTAATCTCCATATTTAATGGCCTGGAGAAGATGGAGGCAGTGGTCATAAAATCAAATCCGTGTCCATTGTGGAATGTAGAATTGGAAGAAGAACTCTAGATCGAGGGAAGGAAGACCCTGGAGAGTCTGCAGTGGAGATAGAGAGAATGAGTCAGAATCAATGAGAGAGTGAGAGTGAGAAAGAGAGGGAGAGTTAGGGGGCTAGACTGATGGATGGTATCTGAGAGGTTGAGTGAAGTTTGAAAGAAGGGAAGTTAAGAGCTTTGAATTCTTGGAATGCAGTGGTCATCTCGGGGCTGCTGATGCCCAGTTCAATTCACATTTCTGTCTTTGCCCTTCCGCCATTTATTTTTTCTCTCCTCTTTATCCAAACATCGGAACTGCCCCCCCCCTCTCTCTCTCTCTCTCTCTCTCTCTCTCTCTCTCTCTCTCTCTCTCTCTCTCTCTCCACATTGTTATTGAGTAAGATCCATTGATGAAGTCATTTTTTTTACAAACACTTTACACATTCATGTTTTTGATAATCTGTACAGCGAAAAAGAGGGAAAAGGGGTTATTGAGCCAAGTCTTTACAATCAAGCTGATATTTAACATTTCCAACTGGTGCCCGAGTATTCCGATCTAGAGCTCAAATTACAGAGTTAATTAACATTGTCTTTCAAAAGACAGTGTGCGGTGCGAGCTGACCGAGTGGTTAACGCCAATGATTATGGGATGGGCGAGTCGAGTTCAAACTCAGACTGAGAAAGTTATTATTCACTTTACATTAATTCCCTTGGGAAAGACATGTGTTCACCCCCACCACCAGTTCACGGGCCAACGTAGCGGGGTAAGGCCCATCGCCCATCATGGCTTGGATAACTGATATTTGCACTGTACAAACCAGTGCTGTGCGTCCCATGTTACTCGAAGAGTAAATGGGTACTGCTGATAACTTGCCAAGAAAGACTTGTCCAGCACTGCACCTCGACAATCTTCTAGATCTGTGATTGTCAAATGCGAGGCGCTTGTCTCCCGGAAGGGGGATTAGGAAAGAATTTCAGTCAGGCGAGGGGCGTATAAGGAAGTGTATAATGATCCAAGAATTACTAGATGACAACTCAAAATGGGATTGAAATTATTGAAGCTTGGAATCGCAAGGGAAGGAATGTGACATCGAACAATGAGTACCACTGTTCTGGATCAGGGATTCTGTAGATTGAGAAGTTTTTACATTCGCCGAACGAAACACCGGAAAAAGTATTGAATCATTTGAAAATTCCTAATTTTGGATAAGTCTTTATAACAAAAGGATAATCAAAACTGGAAGCTGCAGGTCTGAACTCGTCTCCTACTTCAATTCCAACTGAAGATGATTGCCGCAACTTTTGTATATTACTTATAACAAATAAAAAAAATGTAAAAATAAATATTTTGTATAAATGCATTATTCATTTATTTATTTATTAGAATGATATAACCCCGTACGTATCTGTGTGATGAATTTTAGTGAGTATCTATTTGCAAATCAATTAGTAAGACAGGCTCGTGGCAATCAGTTGGTCGTGAGTTCAAATCGCGGTTGAGAAAATGTGGATTTTACGTATTGGTTTACACCGAAGCATTTTGCACCTGTTTCGGTAGGAAAACGAAGTCAACTTGAGACTTCATAATATATATATATATATATATATATATATATATATATATATATATATATATATATATATATATATATATATATATATACTCATTGAATATTGTTATATTTGTTTCTTGTCATGATCAGGGTTGGATTTCAGATTATACCACAACAGTTTGTTTTTCAATCTGCATCCTCATCCTGTCCAAAATAACCATCTACTTATATGATTAGCCTCATGATTAACTATATTTTCTATCAGTGACATTTGTCAAAGGAGATAACTATATTAGATGATAATTAAAGAGTAATCTCCCTTATATATTTTTTTTCCTTTTTTTTCGCTTGAGTGAAATCGCGTTAAAAAAATCCAGGTCCATTCTGGTCAAGGAAAAAAATGCAAATTAAAACAAGGTCTTTGATATTTTTCAAGTTCAGTGAAATAATTTGAATTTACGGCGTTATTGGTATACTAGATGTATAAAACAACAACACATTGTCTCGAAAATGAAGGCAGGTATTTTAGAATTGTTCGATTCAGGTAGTTTGTTACCATCAATTTACCATCCTTAATTTGAATCTTCATTTATTTTCCAGAAAACCTGCTGGCTACTGCGCACCGTACAATGGATCAATATGCAGCGAAATCCTTGGTAATCAAATGGTGTTTTACAATTTGTCGTTCGAGAATCCATCGATGCTCCATGAAACAATTGTGATTAATCTGCTGAAAGAATTCGACAAGGAACTGATTCGACACCGTGAATTATGCAGTGAGCCAGCCAAGAAGCTTCTGTGTCATTATGCATTCCCAGATTGTGATCAAACCAACCCTACTGAACCAAAACCTCTACCTCTATGCAGGTGAGTCAATTCTTTTTTCACCTATGCTGACCACAATTTACGAATCAGAAACAATGGTAGTAATACAGTTTGTGGGATCAAACAATTCGGCTCTAATGCTGTATCTGTGCCCCAAAATGAGATGTATGTTTTTTAAGCTTACTAGCTGAACCGGTGGAAATTCCACAGGCGTTGACGACTAAAATTATCCATTATCCTATGTCTCTGTTTTTCTTTTACCCTTTGATAGTATCTACTCTTTCTTCCCTTATCCTTTCCGATCTTCTTTGCCTATACATGTTCTTATCTAAGTATTATACAAACATGGATTTGTTTCATGTGTAAAAATCTTCCTAACACCCTCATTAATCTTTCCCTTTTCTCTTAACTAAACGATGTTTATCTTTAAAATCAGCCGCTGTCAATTTCTGCCAAGTGTTATAATGTTCGTTCATTTTGATTTTTATTTCCTTCTTGTGGTAACAAAACGGAATCGGTTCGAAAACATGACTTTCTTTACTGTTAGTCCTGTCCTCTACTAAAAAGGCTGCAAAAATAACTAGAATCATAAAAAGCCGATTCGATTTCCTCAGTACGAAAAAAAAAAAAACACGTAAAAAATAAACACAACATACATAAGACACCAATTAGAATATCATTGCAAAAAAAAGATATAATAGGATTGGAAAACATCCAAAGCAGAGCAACAAAACTTGTTCCAGAACAGAAGAGCCTCCCCTACGAAGAAGAAAGGAGAATAAGAGGAGACATGATTCAAACATTCAAAATAATAAAAGGCATCGTCAACATCCAATGGATAGAAGAAAAAGTAAAGTATATAAAGAACATTGCAGAAAAAAATCAAGAAGAGGATTCTTCTCCCAAAAGGCAGTCAACAATTGGAACAAATTAATGGATAGAGATCAAGAAACAAGAGAAGCTAAAACAGAGAACATCTTCAAAAAATGAATATGACAATTAAACAACCAACAAAAAAAAACTTCTGGAAAAAACTGTTGAACAGAAAGCTTGATACAAGCACAAATATGAGCCAAAAATTTCACTCGCTATATAACTCACTTGATATAAACCAGTCTAGTCTAATACAGTACATGGGTACACACGTGGGCTTCTATTAATGGTCTTGCTGCTGGACTAGCTCGTTAACCATTATCTCATCCTTTGTTTACGAATCGTAGCTAACTTTTTAGTTTTGCACCGGCTAAGGCATAACGCTAACTTTTTAGATGCCGGAGTTGACGATATGAATCGAATATAAATATTGAAAAAGATATTGAAAACATTTCAAAATCGTATTCAAGAAGTGACGCAAATGTTAGCAGGTGAGGACAGCAACTGCTACGAAAGTTTGTTCAGAGATACTTTCATCTCGTTCATTTATTGGGCATTAGTTTTCACACAGGTGATCTCCGGCACCCGTAAGAATTGAAATGTACTAGCAAATTGGTCGGCTAGATCAACTTGCTAACCATCTCGTTGAATTATATCTAGTAAGCTTAACTTAGTATAGTACAGTGCCAATTTGAACGGGTGTGGATGATTGGGGGTCGAAAAATTGTTTTACATCAATCTTCCAGGTGGAGTGGGCCTGCCTTCAACTGTTTATATAAACTTCACTAATGTTTTCAGTCGTATACCGGTGATGAATTGCCTTCCACCTTTTTAAAGAAGAAACGTTCTTTCACCCTTTCTGCCTTTTCGACTTTTTGTTTTGTTTCTTTCTCTCTTTATTTAATCGTTTTTCTTCCTATTTTCTTCCTTTCTTTCTCTTTTCGCTCTTAATTATTTCTACCTACAGTCAAAATTTGCTGAGTCACTATGAACATAATTCATCGTGTGAAAGTAAGCAGGAATGAAAGGTTTGACGTAATTCAATAAATTCTTTATGTGATATATATATATATATATATATATATATATATATATATATATATATATATATATATATATATATATAATACTAACTAACGGTACCCAACGTTGCTCAGGAGAGAAAAACTTGAATATATAATATTTTCCATCCGTCGCACCACCTTCTATCTCACGAATGTATGGCTTTGAAGCAGGTTGCTTACTTCTCTTGAATGCTTTTCTAGGTGATTGGTTCATTTGTAACTATATCCAGATAGAGTTTCACGTTTCGAATGGTCGTGCTACGGACTGAAAGTAACGGTCCAGACAAGTATTATAGCTAAATCAGTAATAGATCCTAACTGCACACGAAACGTAAACATTTTTTTCATCAAAAATGACACTTTTCCAAAAGGCAACAGAGCTTCGATTGAAAGCAGCTATAATTTAATCGGGAAGAATAATAATACATTCTTTAGTTTTCTCTGTTGAAACGTACTTTAACCTAAGAAGTCAACTGAAGCTGAAGGTAAATAGTAGCCCAAAACGGATAATTATTGTTTACATTATTTCATCCTGAAAAACAATCAAATACAGTCAGCCCTCCAATTGAGTGGAAAGTACCTATACTGGAACTTCAAAAAATGTTCCCCTTATAAATGAAATTATATATAAATTTATGTAATATAATCTAATCGGGAACAGCTACTAAAATGCTCTTTGGTCTTTACTATTAAAACAAAATGTAACCTTAGAAAACAACCAAATAATATAACCTGAAGGTAAATAGTGGTCAAAAACGAATAATAATGGTTTACAATATTTCATCTCACAAAAAAATAATCAAGAAAATACAGTCGCCCCCACCCCAGCCAACTTCGTGTGGAGAATACCTGTGTATAAAAATTTCAAAAAATGTCTTTTATAAAAGGCTTTCACTACTTCTTAACTCTGTTGAAGATTTTCCGTGAATAGAGGGGGAAATCACCAAAAACTAAAGAAATATTAAATAGTGATCGAAAAATTGATAATGATGGTCGAAAAAATACTTCATTGAATTGCAGAGATATAGAAAGGTGATTGAATAATTACTTTCAATTAGGTTTAGAAAATTACATAAATCATGTCTCTAGGCTTCATCCCTTCACCACCTTCTCACTCACTTTTTGTCATTGAGGAAAGAGAAAGGGGAGAAGCAGAAACCAAAACATACTCGTGTTACCTTCACTACTGCTGCTATGAGCCATATCATTGCCGAAACAGTGATATATGACCAAAAACACCAAAACTTAATTGATATTATTGTTAGAAATATGTGTGTCACTCGTAAGGAGAATGAATGACAAAATTTTTTTTCAAATGTTTAGAATCGAAGATTGGCTTCTGAATGGCTTCAAAAGTCCTCGAAGGCCAGCCTTTGCAGAAAGTTTATTTTTATCGATTCTCCATGCCAAATATCTGGTCAATCAGTCTCGTAATTTTGGCGAACATTTGAACGAAAGGTTCAAATATCAGTATATTGGGTAAGCATATTTTTCAACATACTTCGAACATGGAAACTAAAGTTTAGAAACACCAAGAAAACAACCTGTTTATACACGTGTTCATTTTTTTTATTTGGGGGATTTTTCCTGACTTTTTTGATGCTGATTATTTTACCACCTTGGCAATCAGCCAGATTCTTCGAGAGCTGAAATTTGATAACGCTGTGCGAACATAATAAAACCGGGAATAAAGTTTCTCCTTCTTCTCCTTCTTTTCATCTGTTCAAAACTGAAAGCCTTAGGTTCCTAACAGTGACGACTTCTTACGTTACTGCTGACTGAGTAATAATTGGAATTGAAAAAACTGTTAGGAAAAATGAAAATTTCGAATTTTATTTCAGTAGAAATGGAATGCCCCAGCGGGTTTTGCATTATACAACTGGCTAAAAGTGTAGCTGCTGTCAGTATTTCACTGGTATTAAAATTATCTCGACTCAGGTTTCTCAACCATTTTTTCCACATGCCCTCAAGCCCAATTAAGCAAAAATGGCGTTTTACTTATTTGTTCAATATGACTCTTTTGCTTGATTCTACTGCTAAATTCTCAATTTTGGGATTGATATTTATGAGTTTTCCCTTATGTCTCTTTGCATATATATATATATATATATATATATATATATATATATATATATATATATATATATATATATATATATATATATATATGAATGTATGTGTGTGTGTGTGTGTGTGTGTGTGTGTGAGTGTGTGTGTGTGCGACAATCTGACCATAAAAATAGTCCCGGTAAAGTTCTCAGTGGAAGCAAGTACACTACCGGAATAAGAATAGGCTTATGATATTTACTTAGGTTTGCTAAGAATTGCACAAGTGTAAGTCACCTAGTGAGGATCAAACTCACTATTTTGGTAATGGCCTGCAAAACTAGCGTTTTAGACATTACATCATTTTGGGGTCCTTTTGAAGCTTGGCCTAATACAACATAAAGCCACAATAGTGTGGCATCCAGCGAAAATCGAACCCACAACAGGGACAATAGTCTGCAAAACTAGAAACTGAGTCAAAGATTTCACAATTCTATTATTAATAGATTGAAATTCATGCACAAATAAAAATGATCCGAATTCATTATCTCTACCTGTAGAATCTACACTGCAGAATCTGAGTTACACTCTGATGCCTATGGCAAATACCAAGGGATCCAGTATTCCTATGGCATCTATTCACATGAAGACCTTATGTTGTTATTTGTATTTGCAGTTATGCACGATATGACATGAATCAAAATTATCATAACGATCGAGGCAGCATAATCTGTAGGAAAAGATGAGCCTACGTAGCTCATTAACTTATTAGTTTTACTTTCATGTACACGCTCATACTGTGCCTTAACTCAGATGGGGATCTGCAATTCTTGAAAGTTATCATCGCCCGAGAAAGAAATATCATCGCCTCTGGGTTTTCATGTACAATACTAGGCTATTCTTGAAAATGAGATCGACTGTACTGAACATGCGATTTGGAGGAAAATACAGGTGTTTGGATTTGTTTTTGTTTGGTTTCTTTGCTTTTTTTTTTGTTGCTTTTTTAAAAAATGGGAACTCAGCTTTTATATTTTTATTTTTTTATTTTATGCAAGTGTGTATGATGATCACGCATGCGCGTACGCGTGTAGATAACTTGATAGAAAATAGATAGGAAGGGAGGGATAGTCATTAAGTATGGAGCTTAAGATACAAATAAAGACGTGCATAGTATATGGCACATACCGTACCACGATCACAAGACAGCTTTAGCCAGTTCGCAGAAGTAATGAGTACGGTCCTCACTAAGTATACATTTCATGTCAGACTCGGCTGAGTAGAGAAAACAAAACAAAAAAAAAACAACATGCAAAGCACATACGAAGTCTCTCCAGGAAAGAACCAACCATTTTGAATATCACAAGAATTAGTTTCACTCTCTTAATGTAACTTGACTGAGGGGGCCTTAGTGTACATGAATGAACGGACACCTTTTACTCAGTGAGAAACCATCCAGTGAACTTGTGTACAGTGTGGCAGTCACATTCATAATGACCATTCTTCAAGTCCCTTGCAGGGTTTTTGGATAAAATATCACACCAGCCAGGTTTGTCAGTACCATCACAAGCAAGATTTTGCTTCTTACGACACCTATCGTTTTCCAAAGCTAAAATTAATATTGAAAGAGAGCTTTCAGACTGTGAACGAGAGTGAGGAGAACGTGATAAACAGCTGATAACGATCCCCAAAAAATATTTATTGTCTACAGTCTTTCATATATAGAGAGATAGATAGATAGATAGATAGATAGATATACAAGGGGCTAAATAACTACTTCAACCCCAAATTCTCATTTGTGTTTATTCACGTTCTATTTGTACTTTATTTGTTTCTTTCAACGTTGGCAGTTACGTTATTAGAAATGGGTATCCGACAAAATGATTATAGGTTGCGTTATATCATATTGAAACTCTTATCTAAAATGATCTCCCGTTATTACACGGTCAATATATCATTTGGCCTAGACAACGTAATTAGAATCATGTAATTAGAATAAACCGATAGAGTTCCTACTTCCATGTAGCATTTCTATTCATCATCATCATCATCATCATCATCATCATTCACTTAACGTCCGTCGGTGGACAGAGACATTCCCTAGGATTCGCAACACTTCTCTATCGTAGGCGTCGCAGAGCCAGTACTTTCTGAATTTGTCTAGCTCGATTCTCCATCCATCTAATACTCTGCCAGACTCGGTTGCGTATGTGATCTTTGGGGATCTATGTCATGACTCGCTATGTCTGTCGGTTGTCTGCCATTCTTGCAATATGGCCAGCCTATTGCCATTTGAGTTTTGGGGTGGATTCTATGATGTCCCTGACTCCTATCTTCTCCTGGATGTATTTGAGCTAAACAGGCGTCGGTAGATTTTTAATCAACTTTTCCTGTTTACGTGCAAGAAAACGTAGGTCTGAAAAAAGTCCTTAATCTTTAATCAAACATTAATTTTAATAAAACTTAATTGAGTGCTGCCTAAATATACGTTATATAAATTTACACACACACACACACACACACACACACACACACATATATATATATATATATATATATATATATATATATATATATATATGTATGTATGTATGTATGTATGTATGTATAAACGAAGATTTATCAGCCTGTCGTTGGCGTTTGATATTTTCTTTCTGAAAACTTTAAAATTTATCTGAAAACCACTTAAGAAGTGACCTTGCTGTGTTTTTTTTTCTTGCAATTCTGTTGGCCACTTGGGATGCACGACAGGGACCACACATAGTCCACAGTGAAACATCTTTCAACTCTCAGCAGTGCTTATTTTCAAGGAAAAGACCAGACATCTTCGCCCTTCGGTGCTAAATGTCACTTAAGCTCAGATCGTTCAGATAAATCCGAACTCACCTCTCTTACACACACACACACGCACACACACACACACACACACATATATATACATATATATGTGTGTGTGTGTGTGTGTGTGTGTGTGCATAATTCTGTTCACTATCAAAATCGGTTAAAGTACAGACTTTTGAACTTGAGTATTAAATTTCAATTTATGAAGACTTTGCAAGTAGAAAAACAGTTGAGGCTAAGTATAAATTGAGATTTATGTCACGTCGAGCGGTGGTTAACAAGCTCTTCTCGTTGGCCATTTCTCTGGAGTAATGAGTTCATCTCCCACTGTGTGCCCTGCTACAATGTCATCGTGTCAGAGTAGGCTTAGTAAATAACTATTTCGGTCTCGTGCTACAGTGTGCTTCACTTTGAAAATATATTAAAGTTGCTCTGATTGTATGATTGTGCTAATACGAAAGAACGTTCGATTAAAATATGTTTTATTGCAAGTATAAAATTTATCCTAAATTAGATTTTTCAATTATTGCTGAGCTTAGCTTAGTAAAGTGCAAAGCCAAATGGATGGGAAAGGTTGAGGGAAAATCGTATTACGATAATCTTCCAAGTTAGGTTGTTTTGCCTGCTTTCAAAATCAGCATTTGGAATCCTGATCATCAAGTGGGCTTGAACACCAACATAATATATTTCCGGAGGTTATGCGCAAGCGCAACCTATTATGCAATTTCATGAAATTATGAAATATAATTTGTTCCTCCGTGTTGTTATATTTGGAGTTTTTTTTTCTTCCCGGGCAATGCCGTTTACCCCTGCTATGAGCCTCATCCTCTGGCTGGTTTCGAGCTTGATATAGTTGCGTACTTGCCACAACAGACTGTGATCAGTGTTCGAGTGCTGATAAACATCAGGATTTTGATTGCTGATTTTTCAAGACAGGCCTCTCCTCGCATATTCTCCGTTACGCTACCTCACACTTCACTGAGTCAACTTTGTAGAATAATGAAAAGACAGATCTGAACCCCAATCTTGAATCTGTCGTCTTAGTTCCTCCGTCTTTGCCTCTACTCTTCGAATTTCGGGGGAGGGGTTTGATGGAGAAGGATATGTATGACTCTAATAGATATGCAATCAGGGGGTCTACCTTTGCAAGAGAGTTTATTCTTGACTTTAACCTTTCAATGATCTATGCGTGCAGCTGGTGTATAAGGCACTACAGACGAGCTTTCTATCAATTCAAGTTGTTTTTGTTTTTTGTTTTTATTTTAACTTTTCATATTTCAACTATCTTGCTTTGTTTGTTTGTCTCTCTTTCCTTCTATCGGTCTGTTTTATCAGAAGAATAATAAGTTTTTTTTCGAACACCTGTCTATCTTTTGACCTTTTTTTTCTCTTCTCTTTGACAATGAAGAAGCCATGTTCAACAGAATAGAGACAAAGGAGAAATATGAACTTTTAAAAAAAATCTTTCTTTCTCTTTCGTACTCTCCCTCTCTCAGTCTCAGTCTCTGTCTCGGTCCCTCTTTCTATCTGCATCTCTTTCTTCTGATAGTGACGTAATTGAGCTACTTAGAGGTGAAAGAAAGTCATCTCTCTCTCTCTCTCTCTCTCTCTCTCTCTCTCTCTCTCTCTCTCTCTCTCTCTCTCCCTCTCTCTCTCTCTCTCTCTCTCTCTCTAGACGATGGATGGCGAAACTGCGATAGACGGAGAAACATTGCCTAACTTTTTTTCTCTCTCTCTCGCACACACGCACACACACACACACACACACACAACACACACACACACACACACACACACAAGCACACATGCACACTTTTCAGTCCACATCTATCTATCTATCTATCTATCTATCTATCTATCTATCTATCTGTGTATCTGGCTTGGACATTTATTCTTTTGATTTTTCTTTATCCTCACTTTATTTCCTTTGGTTTTATTATTTGTGTGTACAGTTTGAGGGAACGTGTCGTGTCCTTTTTCCCTTTCTTTGCACTATCCTTCTCCCTGGGTGGGACTGACTACTTGTGTTAGTGGGTATATAATAGTGGATGCCCACGCCTCTGTATTTTCATTCGTCTTTGTACATTTTTTTACTCCCTATAAGGGCAATTCACTTCGTAAAGTCACTTGTATAATCAAAAATAAACGGTTGCCTTTCAAGTGTTTATACCAGCAAAGCGGAAAGAAAAATAGGGACGAAGGACACCCTTTCACGCCAACAAATGCAAACACTCAAAGACGTATACATAAAAACACACGTACACAAATACGTCTACACGCAACCACATGCACACAAACACACGTGCATATATATATATATATATATATATATATATATATATATATATAAACACACACACACACACACACACACACACACATATATATATATATATATATATATATATATATATATCTGTACAGATGAATATACCTATTTACACAGAGAGAAGCACACAAAGGAGTGTAAGTCCAGATAAAGGTCGGGATTTCAAAGCAAGCAGACCTTTTCCTCGTGGGAGACAAGTGCAACACAGTCTTCCTAGCTAGCCTTGTGCACGCGCCTGACGAAGTTAGGATTAGTTCGTAAATATATATCTATTTACTTATCTATCCATTCAGTCTGCTCATATGTGACAACCTATAGTATGCAAGGAAAAGCATTGCACCAAGAGGATAATATGTAGACGTATTTTTAAAAAGTTCCTCGTCCACCATCAAAAACATGCATGTATGTACTTACTTAAGCACAGATATGCTTACACTCAAAATCCGTACATGTGTTTGTGAACATACATAAGTAATCGCACTAATACACGTACAAACAGGTATTTATGTGTGTGTGTGTGTGTGTGTGTGTGTATGTGTGTGTATGTGTTTGTATGTATGTGTGTAAAAAGTGCTTATATACAGACAACATACTAATTGATGAAAATAAATACGTCGAGTAATCCACATTTTTGGAAGGGCACTAAGTCTCTTAATAAAGGGATCATGTTTTCATGGAAAGGAACCCGAATCTCAAGGTTAAAATTGATAGAGAGAAAATACTGCTCAGTGGGTGATGTTTTCAGAAAACGACAGTCCATAAAGTGCTCCTAAAATAATGCAAAAGCCCAAATAATTTCCTTCGATATAATATAACGCAGTCTATTATCATTCTGTTGGATCATATATCCATTTCTTAATACATGACTGTCGCATTGAAAGAAACGAATAGAGCTGATATAGACAGAGAATAAAAGAGATGAGAATTTGGAGCGAAAGCAATTATTTTTGGCCTTTGTATTACCGGTGGCTATTTAGCTCAATGATAAGAGCAACGCTACTTTGACGCAGTTACCCTTCGATTCCTGCGGCAGCTCCATTTTCTTTGATTGTTCATTCTATTCACGTTGCCTGGGCCAAGCGATACATTCAAGTGCAACAGTCTTCCTACCTCGCCCTGTACTCGCGCCGGACGAAGTTAGGATCAGTACGTAAATAACAGGAGATCATTTGAAATAAGAGTTTCAAATTTATTCAGAAATCATCATTGATATTCCCTTACCTTCATTAAGTTTGAAGTTTTGTCTCCTTGTATATTTTTCAAATAATCCCAGTTGCACCTCATTGCTACCCAAGATAAACCAAAAGCTTTAACGAATTAGAGTGGTTACAGAAAGCACATTTACAAGCAGCAAAATGTTACCTCTCTATGACTTTTTGAGAATGTTTTCTCTCTCTCTCTCAAACATACATATAATTATAAATTGTGTTGTATATAATAGAAAGTCTTAAGTATGTTTTTGTGCCGATCTTTTCCAATTTATCCAATAAATTTCTACGATAGCCGTTCGTTTAATTTCCACAACTCTTGAACTTTTCCATTTGAAATGTTAAAGTTAACATTTATGGTCAACGATGTTTTTCTTTTTTCAGTTACGATTCGCGTTGAGCAATTTTCAAAATTCAAAATTATGATGTCAACAGAGCTGCTCCATAAGGAATTTATCTAAATCTAAACATATTCGAAAAAATTAGATAACAAGTTTTCTTAAGCCCCCAGAAGTGGGTACTTAGATTATAAAAAATATCGTTCAGGGTGGAAAGAAATTGTTTTATACATTTCATATAATGAAAATCTTAAACCCAAACTTACAATTTCAAACATTTTTATTAACGGTGATAGGTGGACTATGCCGACTTATCCTACAGTGCATAGGGGCTTGCATAGGTATCTTCTGAAGAGTGAGCTACACCAATGCAAAGATTTGATCGCACAACCTACCAGTCACTACACTCAATAGACTGAAACAATTTTGGGGTCTCGCCTCTTGGTTGTGTTCTGTATGTAGATATTTATTAAAGGTTTGTTTTTATTTTTGTATTGTCTCTGGGCAACGCTGGTATTTCCACTTAATATATATACATATCTATCGTACACACATATATGAGGTATGTCCATAAAGAAACTGAACTTTTAAAAGAAATCTTAGGTTGCGTTGCAGTGACTTTGACCATTTTTTTTTTCAAATTGCATCA
Source organism: Thysanoteuthis rhombus (assembly GCA_963457665.1). Classification (NCBI taxonomy): domain Eukaryota; kingdom Metazoa; phylum Mollusca; class Cephalopoda; order Oegopsida; family Thysanoteuthidae; genus Thysanoteuthis; species Thysanoteuthis major. Next base: position 22,257,380 of record OY735213.1, read on the forward strand.
CTTGTTGGTTAGTATTTATGCTACATGTGCTTGAATGAATAAGTGTAGTGGTGTGTTTGACCTTTTTTTTTATTCCCAATCAATGGACGATGACCACACCAAGAAACTCTATTCTGTGATTCGTGGAAATAGTTGATCGACCTTTAAAGTCTTACCTCTTTAAAAGCCTCGCAAACAGTCAATCAGTAATGTCAATGAAATGTTCCTTTTACGTTGCCCAATTGGGAGCAATTGGTTTAATTGGCTCAAAACCAACCATGCGTGTAGGTTTATTATATGTTTGAGTTCGATACTTGCCGTTTGCTAATCCAACACCTTTTTTCCTTTCTTTTGTTTTGCAGTGAGGATTGCACGGCTGTGGAGGTGGTGTTTTGCTACAAAGAGTGGGGAATCACGCGCGCTGACAAAATGAAAAACAAATTCTTAAAAAGCAGAGCCCACTTCCGCTTGCCGGACTGTCATGATTTACCTAGTCGAAAGGGCACTGTTCCCACGTGTTCTCCAGCTGCACTGTTTGACAGAAAACCCGAAGAAGTTACCAGTACGTACATTTAAGAACATCAATCTGTGTTCAAATCCGTTTTTTTTCTTTATTTGAGTTCATATAAAATAGATGTAAGACTATAATAAAACTAATGAATAATATTCTTATCATTTTCTCGAACTTTGCACTGATTGCAATTGTTGATATTTACGAAGCATGAACTAATTGGACACGCTGAGGTGAAGTGAAATAAACTAGCTTTTTCTGAAGTGGGATCCATTTAAGCTTCCAGAAAAGTTATACCTTATATAGTTCCCAGATTTTTTCTTAGTCCTCTCCACACTAGATAATTATAACTATTCCAGCTCATTGTATTTTTGTTTGCTAAATCAGTGTAAATTATTATCTATTCCCAAGTTAAAAGCCTCCAACATAAATTAAGCGTTATCCTGGCTGTCTGACGAAAACTAACCCCTAACCCTACCTATAACCTTAGAATCTTGAGAAGATGATGACAGCCGAGTTACTAAAACGTCATCACCATTTTTTATTTACATTTAATTAGCAAACATTAATAGGTTAATCTAGAATACCTATTATTATTCAGTGGTGTCGGGACGAACGAAAATAATCCCTAGTTTTGTCTGGCCCAAGGCCACAATATTGAAGTAAGTAATAGAGTATCGAAATAGACTACCTTATTCTAAATTGGGCGTTTGTGGAGGTTCTCTCAGTGTTGAAATTTATCAAATTTAGTCAGGCACAAGGCCACAATTTCAGGACGGATAGAGAAGAAGCGAATTAACAAGTAATGACTTCCGAAGAGATATCTGAGAAATGCCTTTCAAATTTGCCTTTTTTCATTGCTTATTCAGCCTGTCAACTTGAATACGTTGTTTACAATCATTACGAAACACCCAGAAGCCAGAAAATGGGTTCCACGTGAATATACTGAAAGGAATATCGGTCAGCGTTTCAACGCTGGTCTTTCCTTTCTTGTTCGATACTGAAAGAGTCATTTTTGACAAACAATGTAAAATGAATTATTTACGAGAATCGTAGACATAGAAAATCGTACTTAGATCCAGAGCACGTTTCTAAATCTCAATCTAAACACTCTACTCAGGAAAGAATTCTTCTCTCTTCGGTGGTTCTCAGGGGGAATTCTTCACAAATAATTGCTGCGATCTTGACAAATTGCTACTTCACAATGCTACAGTGAACAATCGACTTATCTGAATGAAGCACAGGATTTTTTTTTTCTTAAATTCTGGGCAAGGGAGTGATTCTGTTGTTTGACTCTTTCCGCCTTCAAGTTGTAAATGCGACGCAGCAAACGATAATGGGACAGGAAGCTCTTCCTAACGTGACATATTGTTCAGATGTGACACATTCAGATTATCTGTTTCGCTCCAAGCAAAAATCTTTATCTGGTCTGATTTCCATCCTGAACTATGAGCCTTATCCACATTTGGGACATATTCGAAACAGTATAAAGAAATGAAAATAGAAATAAGACCAATATTTATCCTGAAAATAAGAGAAATATTTTTTTCAAAACAAACTAAATTCGTTAATGGCTAATATTTTTTTTCTATTTGGATGAATATCATAACGCCTGTCAATAACGAATTTTGACTATTATCCAATCAGCCTTTACTACCTTTGTCGTAGTTCTAGGACTTTCCTACCTTGTTGACTACTTAAGATGCAGAAGTAAACGAGCACAAAGATTGACAAGGGTTATAACAGCTGGTGACATAGATATCGGGAAAAGATCGCCAAAGTACTCATTCACGCACCAACTTACAGAGAAAGGTGAATTCAGATTTTTTACCGAAGGCATTATGGCGGAGTGAACTCAGACAGCCTCTATCAGAATTCGAAGTATATTCGTGGATTCTGTTTTCAACACCTATAACCTACTCTGTAGATTGATAGATAAATAGATAGATAAATTGAAGATTGTTGCAAAACGTTCCTTGATATCATTGATAAGAATATTTTACAGGCGTATGATAGCCTCATTTACCTAGACCATTTAATCACTAGATAATTTGTTCACACAGTTGTGAGCCTCTTAATTCTAACATCCAAATATTCCCAAGAGTGTTGTCTGGGTTTTACCTAGGGAAATACCTACTTATCGCATAGCTATACATTCCAGCAAATGTTCATGGAATTCGACATAAAGCTTTCACAAATTCTGTGCAAACATCCTGCAAATCTAGCTGTCTATTGAATGCTGACAGGGAACCTTAATGTCTCTTCTATAAGAAAGAAGCCCATTTCTTTAAAAAAAAATTCATGTCTGCTTTCACAGATATTTTTATGGATAGATACATACGTGTTTGTGACTTATTGCAAAGTAGCAACCATATTCATAATTGATTAGCTAAACATGACGATTTCAAAATTTTAAAAAAAAAGAACAAAATTATGCCACAATGAATGAAATTCTGAGATTTTTAAAAAAATTATTTTAAGAAACATCAATTGGCATCTTTACTTTTATCAGTAGTAGTAATAGTGGGAGTAACAGGAGAGGGAAAAAAACAAGACTGAAAATTTACTTTCATTCAATAATTTCATTGAATGAAAGTATTTCTAACCGCGAGAATGTTGCGTTCCGCATATCATTATCATTATTTTTTCTTCTTGATTTGCTGTTTTTGATACAATCATTTACCAAGTTTTTCACCTGAGACCCAAGGCAAATCTGGATCGAGACTCTCTTTGACCGTTAAAGCAATTAACTTGAAATAAAGATGTAGTTTCCCATGAGATTTTTCGCGTTCCACATCTGAAAGGTCCAACTTTCAAGGATGTCGACTGAACTACATTTGTGAAGTGATTAAACGGGGCACAAATCTAAAGTCGTTCTGCCAGTCCCTTCATATATATATATATATATATATATATATATATAGTGTGTGTGTGTGTGTGTGTCTGTGTCTGTGTGCCGCTGTGTCTGTGTTAAAAGAGTTGATGAATTGATGAAAGTTTTCTGCTCTCGTAATCTTATTTGCCCATTTCGACGGAAACATTGGCTCTGAAATACATGCCAAACCATATTGTAGAGCATGTTTTCCTTCTGTTGCAATTTAACTTCTCATCATCGTTTGACGTAAAAAAAAATCACTGAAGAGATTCCTTCTACCATTTTCCGGTTTTTATTTTTTATGTAAGGCTTTTTTATCATCAACATCATTTATAATACGTCAGCGTTGACCGCGAATGAATTAAATATGAAGGACTTTTTTATCTTTTGCTAACCTTCACTTGTTTTCGTACAAGTAGATAAATCTTTGGTTCCGATGAATATGAATATTGTCTTTCATATTTAATTATACACACACACACACACACACACACACATACACACACATACACACATATATATATATACATATATGCATATACATACATACATGCACACACGCACACACGCACACACACACACACACACACTAATCATCTATCACCTTCGTCTTTCCCTCAAAAATACAAATACACGCTCACGCCTAGGTAGACTATAAAAAGAATGAAAGAACCCCTCTTCTGTCTCAGAGCTGTTAACAGATGCTACTTACAATCACTTATCTACATACCTTCGTATAAAAATAGGTACATTTTGCTTGATGAGAAACTACTTCGTTGTTTTTTCTATCAATTATTCACCTTTATATATTATTCCATTTTTTTGTTGAATTTTACAAAAGAGAAAAAAGAAGGAAGAAATAAGGAGAAACGTCTACCGATTGAAAAAAAAACACCCTGATAGTTCACCCTTTTTCCATCAGATTTCTTCTCGAATAGTTTTTTTCCGACAAAAAATAATCGTTCATTAGATTAACTTTCCTCTATGAAACTGTAAATATATACTTAGCTTTGCCTAGTCGTGAGACACCTAGTGAGAATCAAACTCACTATGCATGCGAGTTGCCAGCGAGACTGGTTTGCTAAATATTATAGAGCAGGCGCCCGGTAACAGATAATTGGTAAACTTAGTTTTGTCTGGTCCACGGCCACATTAGAGAGGTAAGACCTGCTAAGTCTTTCAAACGATTTGCAATACTATGTTTCAAATCATTTCTCTGTGACAGGCGCCATCTTTTATAAAATTACCTGATATTTAGGGGAACGGGTGAATGATGATGAGTTCAAATTCACGTCATGGCAGCTTTTGTCATTTTACCAATAATGGCATTGGACAAAGCATGAACCCATCTCTCCCTTCGCTCTGTCTTTTCGCTCGATATCCCGACAGTTACTTCGTGACTGGAATGCCATAAGAGTAGCCTGGGGAAGAATTGGTGTGAAAGTCTCTGGTTTGGACTTAAATATGAATGAACTGTGATAGAGAAGGAAGTTTAAAATGAAAACTTGCCTGGCACGTACAAATTTTTGCATTCTAAGGTTTTGAAAATCTGAATTATAAGACAGTTTGATGGTGACTTCATCCTTCACAGGGATGAAAATAGGTATACGAGAGGTATAGCGTTTACCTACTTCTTCCAGCCTTTTTTTATATTCAATGTCTAATAATGGAGACATTACCGTATACCAAGTTCCCCAAAACTCATTTCCAACACTGTTCCTACATTAGTATTTCTTTACTTTCCTCTGTAGGTATCATGTCTTATCATTGCTTCCCCGATCTTTGAGCCTGGAGACCCCCCTCTGCCAAATTGTTCTCACTTTTACCTGTTTAAGCAATTATCTATGTCAGTGATGTCTCAGGTTAGCGCAACACGAATTACACCTGTGATGATGCGTTTCACACATCTCACGTTCCAATGTATGCAAGCGTATGCATGTGTACGGTTGCTACCGGACATACTTACGTACTAGTACAATGCACGTTTTCTTCCCTGCTATGATGAGAGTGGCGCTGAACTGTGTCGGGCAATATCGTGTTGTTAAAGTCTGCAAATTCAATATTTGTCCCCCGTGTTCTTCACCTTTGACTCCAGGGCCTTGTACCCCCTTTTGCACCCACAAACTCATTCAGCCGGATACTTACTTATCTTCCTTTTGCTATTTCTTTGTTATTTTCTATGTTCGCTATTCATTATTTCTCTTTCCCTATAGTAGAGTTTTTTTTTTTGGGGGGGGGGACATCCTTCGTCTTTCCACTCCTGTCTCTGTCTTTTACTCTTTTATTAAAGTCCTTTCTTCTTTTTTTTAAAGTGTGAGGGAGCATCCTTCCCATTTACGTATCCATTCCTTTTCTATCTTTCTTTCTTCCCTCCTCCATTTTTTTTTCACTTTTTTATGTATTTTATTCTATCGAGGCATTTTCTTTTAAGGTTTTTACAAAGCTTAGTTCTATCAATCAGTCTTTCTTTCTCAACCTCTCCTTTTTAGGCATTTTCTTCTTCCTCTTTGCAGTATTTATAAATCTTAGTTTGTGTCCTTTCTTTCTTTTTTCTTTCTTTCTTTCTTTCTTCCTTTCTTCCATTGTGTTGTGCATGCCCTTTTCCTTTGTATAAATCTTCTTCTTCTTCTTCTTCTTCTTCTCCTCCTCCTCCTCCTCCTTCATCATCATCATGATCATCATGATCATCATCATCATTTTGTGCTTTTTTGTCTCCTTTGCTACTTTCAATTTTTCTTATCCTCTTTATCCCACCCTTTCCTTTTCTTCTGTAATTTTCCCTTCCCTCTCTTTCCTTCACCCCTTCCTTCTCCACTTTCCTTCTTTTTCTCTTTTACTAACCGTGCCCTTTTTCTTTCCCCCTTCTCTCCTACCTTTGATCCCACTCCTTTTCTCCCTTGCTTCTTTTACTCTCGCCCTCTCTTTTCCTTTCACCCTCTCTTTCCCTCTTTCTCGGTCCCTGTGCTCCTTGTAAGTAAAGAATGTAAAGGGGCGAATATTGCAGCGTATGAGGACCGCAGAGAATGAATATTATCAAAGGCAACCCTTGTTCTGATTTCTTAAGGGACCAATCCTTCGTTCCCTGTTTTTTGCTCCTTTTGACACTAACAAGAAAACGAGAAACGAAGCAACCCCCTTCTCATTCCATCGAGATCTTAAACATATTTTATCTACCTACGCCCCCGCAGCCCAACCTTCATATGAATACGCCCTAGCTTCATTTGTCTTGAGTCATCCCCTCTCTCACCCCTGGGTACTCCTACAGTTCTTTGTTTCATCTCAGTAAACGTACCTTTACCTGTTTTATAAATCAAGACGTTGATCAGAAGATTCCTCGCTCATTTTACCTGCTTTCGTTCTACAATCTTTCTTTCCATCTAGTGATGCGATTTAGATTACTTCCTTACGAGTAGTTCCAAGATTGTATTCTGTGACAAAAGAACGAACTTGTGAGCCAGCCAACTGATGCTCTTTGCCCTGAGAAGGCCATATGACATCCAGTATGTATGATCGGGAACAGCTGACAAAACATCTGAGGCTCATAATCTGCTCGGCAAAAGTTGATAAAATTTTTTCACTTACATTCTAAGTTTTTCTATCTTGAATGTTTCTGTTTTGAAAATCGGTCAAATTCTGTTTGATGGAGAGATACACCGCTTTCATCCAAGGACACATGCACGTAAAGTAACAGTTAACAAGCTCCGAAATATAAGCTGAGAAAATATCGACTTCACTTTCCTTCTAGTCATAAATGAATTATTAAAATAAATCAATGTCTATCTCTGTTCTTGTGAATATAATGTTTTAAGACCCTAAAACGATATTCAACGGCGTTGAATAACGTTGCTAAATTATCATTGTTCTAGGTATTTATAGAGCTTAGTTTAATTTAGTCTGGCACAAGCCACAAGTGCGAGTCATACATTGAGGATCTAACTCATTACTGTTAAAATGGTTTGCTGGACGAATTTGCTATTAGTTGCAATATGGTAACCCTAATCATTCGCTGATATTAGCTTAGTCTGACACAAGGGCAAAGCAATGGGATATCCAGTGAAGATCGTGCTTACAAACTGATTGTCTTCAAGACAAGCTTGCTAACCAGCTCTCAACAGAAAACACCCACAGATTCTTTTTATGCTTAGATTAGTGCAGCCCAGAATCATGGCGGGGGAATACATTACTAACCCATCAAACGCATAGTTATTTACTTAGCTCAGTCTGGCACACGGCCATGCTTGATGAGGCTTATCGGGGTGGAGAGAGGAAAGAATATTTCTTTAATCTGATTTTTTCTCTTCCTTTTTCCATCTCTCCATCTCTATATTTTTTTATCCCCATTCGTATGTCTTAACCTGAATATCTTCTCAACTTTATCAAACATCATTTTTTCTCTCTTTTTGAATTACTTTTCATTTTGTTTACCTCCTCTATTTATGCTTCTCTCTTTCCCGTTGACTTGGATTTTTTTTTCTTTCTTTCTCTCTTTCGTCTATTGTTTGAATATTTGCTTGATTTCTTTTTCTTTTCCATTTTCTTTCTTTCTTTCAGTTACCTTTTCTTCCATAGACTCATTTTTTTTTCTTTTTCTTTTAGCATGCTTTATTTATCTTGTCTTTATTTCTTGGTATTTTTACATCCCACCTCTTTCTTTGCTTCATAGTCTTTTTTTTTTTTTTCGCTTTTCTATCTTTCTTTTCTACATCTCTTTTTCTTCGTCTCAATTACTTTATTCCCACTTCTCTCATCCTCCCAGCCGATTTCTTTTTCTTTTTTTCTCCCTCTTCTCTTAAATTAATTCCTTTTTTTTTTTTTTACTTACGTATATCTTTCTATCTTTTTTTCCCTTTCTTTCTGAAATACCTACTCTGCCATCCATCAATTTTCTTATCCACTGACCTGGGAGGCACATCATCGAATGAATGAAATCTTTGTAAAGGAATAAATTCTTGCCTAATGTTGAATTCTACCTTTCCAAAGTCTGGTGCCTTCAAGTCTAGATGACGAAAGATCTACTTCTAAATCTGAACCCAATTGCAGCAAACCTCCCCCCCCCCGACGTTCTCCACTGGCCAAGACCTCCTCACCGCCCACAGGATAAGGCCAAAATAATCAAACAATGGCACCATTTATACATTGCAAAACACTTTCACCTTTGTCTAATGAAGTCTAGGCGTATATAACTGTTTACAGCTCTAGGAGAGATCATGAATTCCAGTGCACTGGACACATGCCTACACGAAAATAATATTTATGTTCTTCTTTTTTCCTGCTAGTACTACTGCCAACCAAAAAAGTCCTGGAACGTTGAAGAGATTTGCTGTCTCTTGATCTTGAGTAGAGGTTACCAAATATTGCTAACATGAAAATCAAAAGTGAATAATAATAATACCCGCCAAATAGTAGACGTGACTGCACCTGCAGACCATAGAGTAAAGAGAAAGGAGAGTGACAAAAGAGAAAAATACCAGGACCTAGCGAGAGAACTGAAGAAGATGTGGAACATGAAAGCCAGGGTAGTGCCAGTCATAGTGGGCGCACTGGGAACTGTCCCAAAGACTCTGAGGGTGAGACTGGAGGAGATTGGGATAAGGGGAAGGATCGAGACTGTACAGACCACAGTACTGCTTGGAACTGCACGGATACTGAGGAAAGTGCTAGAAATATAAAGACTACAACACTAATTGTTAACAGTGACCTAACAAAGGATGGGAAATGAAACCGGAAATATAAACTGCAGCACTGGCATGATAGGTGAAAGAGAGAAGAGATATTGGCTGAAGACCTGAGGAGACTTATTGTCACTCAGCCTTCAACAATGACCACTGGGCAACCGGTGAGAGACTGTACACTGCAGTATTACTGTGACCAATGAGTACTAGGAGAGAAGGGCTGGAGACTTGAGGAGGCTTGCTGTCACTCCTGCGCTTACCACCAGGCAACTGGTGTGAGATTGCAAATAATAATAATAATAATAATAATAATAATAATAATAATAATAATAATAATAATAATAATAATCGTATTAAAGACACTGAAAGCGAGATTGGGAGAACTGGGGATACAAGGAAGGATTGAGACTATTCAGACCACAGCTCTACTTGGGACTGCACGAATAGTGAGGAGAGTGCTACAAATGTGAGATCTACGACCCCCAACCGTTAGCAATGGTCTATGAGGGAGAGGAGGAAAGAGAATAGGAAAAAAAAAGAAGAAAAATGATGGAGTGTGTACAAACCACAGTGCTGCTGTGATAGGTGAGGAAGATATGAGAAGAGGGCTGGAGACCTCAGGAGGTTTACTGTTACTCCTTCAGCGATAACCACCAGGCAACTGGTGTGAAACTGTAATCCACAGCACGACCGTGGACTGTGAGAGTGTGAAGAGGAGTGCTGGAGACCTGAGGAGACTTGCTGTCAGTCTTCAGCGGTGACCTCCAAGCAACTGGTGTGAAAATGCAAAATCATAATTATAATAAGTTAGTGCTCATTGATCCAACAACGGTAGACCCAGTATAGATACAGAAAGAACTGATGGATCACGAAACCCTCGACTGGGCCCATGACCCATGGAAGAGTCCTTTCTGCCTGTGCTAGAGATTAGATTAGAGATAATTGGATTAAGATTTAAACTTATCTGCTCTTCTTGAACCAGAACCCATGAATTCCATCGTAGCCGAGCGCCTTCCAGATCGCATTTTTTGTCAGAGTTCGTTTTAATGACTCTACGTTTATTTCGATACGTAAATAAATATCCTGTCTGTTTTCGATCTTAAGCAATTCTTTTTTTTTAGCTTTCTCAACCTCTGTACATTTATTTTATGGTCTTCCATGGGCCTCCCTTTATATGCTCTGAAAGGTTTAGTATTAGTCGCACATGTTTTTACATTGTTTCTCCATTTACTTGTTCGTAAGAGGTACTATCATTTTTGTACTATTTACTTTACTTTGTTAAGACCACCTAAGGGAGAATGAGCGATAGGAAGATTATGTTGCGCCAGTGTTCCATGAAGAAAGAGTCTGCTTGCTGTCTGGAAATCAGCATTTAAAATCCTTGCGCATACTTGGGAATTATGCTCTTATCCCTCCTACCCAACGAGCCTCACTTTAATTATCAATCTCATCATCATCATCATCATCATCATCATCATCATCATCATCAGTCCTTTAACGTCCGTCGTTGGACATAGACTCTCCCCAGGATTCGCCACAATTCTCTATCATGGGCACCGCAGAGCCAGTATTTCCTGTATCAGTCTAGTTCATCTCTCCATCTTGTGTTCTGTCGGTCTCGGTTTCTTATGTGATCTCTGGTGGATCCATGTTGTGAGACTATCGGTTGTCTTTCGTTCTGGCAACATGGCCTGCCCATTGCCATTTGAGTTTTTTGATAGTTTCTATGATGTCACAGACACTCGTTTTCTTCCTTATATACTGTGCTGTCTTGTGATCTCTCCATGTAAGGTTGAGCATGATTCTCTCATGCGCACTTTGCATACTTCTCAGTTTGCAGGTCTGTCTCGTGGTTAGATTCCATGTTTCAGTTCCATAAGTGACTATCGGGAGGATGCATTGGTTGTATACTCTTCTTTTTTGGATTATTGGGATCATCTAGTTCTTGAAAGTTGGGCTTTCTCTGCCGAAAGCTTGACATCCCAAAGTGATTCTTTGTTTGATTTCCTCCTCTTTTGAGGGTCTCGTTATCCTTGGTAGATGTAGTTGTCTACTTTGCCGAGTTTTGCATCTTTTATCTTCTGTGCTAAAAGAATTTCAGTGTATCTATTAATTCTATTCGCAGGTGACTGTTATGTTGGAAACGGACGCTGGTATAACGGAACTGTGGATGTTTCCAAATCCAACTTACCATGTCAGATGTGGTCGGCCAACTATCCTCAGTCCCACAGACGACAGCCTGATATTTTTCTAGAGCTGGAAAACTCTGAGAACTTTTGTCGCAATCCAGGAGGAGATACTCACAAGCCTTGGTGTTATGTCAATGTTACGTACAAACGCTGGGAACACTGCGACATTCCAAAATGCAGTAAGTTACTTTTTTGCTTGTTTATCAGACACTGGTTGTTGCCAGTGGGGAAAAAAACACGAATATATTAGAATTTCCATGAAATTATTCTTTAGAAGAAGATATGATCGAAATCGTTTCAGTTGAAGAGTCCACGGTTGGTAAAGATATTTTCATTAGCAAAATTGTTACCTTTAAGTTGAAGAGTTCATTGTTACGGACAGAGGAACAAATGAAGTGGAACTGTTAATTTCATATATGAATCAATTTCTTTCTCGTGCCGTCAGGCTATGGTGCACTTGGTTGTAGATAATTAAGAAACAGCTTGTTGCTACGGTGCAATGGGAAATAAGAGCTAGGAAGATTGTGTCAAGCCAGTCCTCTGAGTGGCTTGTCGTCCTTCAAAATTAGCATTCGGAAACTTGGTTTTCTATCTGGACTCACACATCAACCAATGGCGCTGACTGGGAATACGAAACTTGTTCACCAAACAGACTCAAGAATACGTGTTTATCTTGCACCCTATTGCCAGTGAGAACGTTCCAACAGTATGGCTGTATGCCAAAGTTCTGATATCTCTCTCTTCATATGGATCGATGGATGGATGTGTATAAATATTTTAAAATGTGATATCACGAGCAGGATTTATTAACCAAATCCGTTTAAACTTTCTGCTCTAATGAATACATACATAGTGACAAAGTGAATTCTGGAGGTAGGGAAACAAGATAAGAACATGTATTTTTCGCCTTTCTTATCTCTGCATACTGGCTTTAACGCAACTCTACTATTTCATTTTCTACACAAACAAACTAAATATTTTTGGCTGTAGAGAAACTTCAACTGAAAAAATACTGTGAGTTTTGCAATTTAGGAGCTAAAATTTGGTTTCATAAGTTCCAGCACACAATCTGTATACTGTGGATTGAAAATTATGAAATAAATTTCCAATGGTCAGAAAGTAATGCAAGCATTACCGATAGAATAGGGTTATAATATGTACAATGCAAATGCATTGCTAGTGATTTTACTACAGAAAAGGGCTTTTCAAATAATTTTACTATAGAAAAGCTTTGTGCGGGTGATGGTGATAAACTCACTCTTCTTGTTGTTGCTGTTAGTTTTATTATTTCCTGGCTTATAAGACACAGGGTTTACAAGGACATTCGGGAGAATACTACTCACTGCAATTAGTCCAAGCCCCATAGCTATCCATACCGTAGACGGTCTCTAAGTCGTAAAATCAGCACATTAGACGTAGTTTTGTTTGTTCTTTTCATTATATAAACGTGCGTCTTATATATCGGCAAATACAATTGGTAAAGAAAAAAGGATAGAATCTATAGTGTTGTCATTCCTCACCATCATCGCTAACATTATTATTACTGGTATCATTAGTAGTATTATCACTACTCTCTTTTTTTTCTTTTGCAGACACCACAGAATTAACACCTCAGCATAAGAGTAACCCTCTTTCGCTCATGACTATACTTATCATAACAGTTGTGGTATCCGTTGGAGTTATGGTTCTTGCCGTAATCTTTATCCTCTGCTACCAAGTATTCCTTAATAATCAAGGCGCCAAATACAAGTCAACCCCGCAAGACGATCTAGACATCGACCTCGACAAACTGCCGCAGAATATGTCCTATCACCGAATGAAGGGAAGCACGAAAAATCCGAAGATTGAAGCCATGGAATATCCCCGCAATGATATCGTTTACATACGTGATATTGGCCAAGGTGCGTTCGGTAGGGTCTTTAAAGCAAAAGCGGCAAATATTATTAAAGGCGAAGAATTTACACTGGTCGCTGTGAAAATGCTGAAAGATGATGCGTCCGAAGACTTAATGCAAGATTTCGAACGAGAAGCCAGTCTGATGGCAGATTATAATCACCCAAACGTTGTTAAACTCCTCGGCGTGTGTGCCATCGGCAAACCCATGTGCCTCTTGTTTGAGTACATGACCAAGGGAGACCTTAACGAATTTCTGCGACTCAGCAGTCCTGAGCAGTTGATCATTTTCCGCCGCCCTTCAGAGATTGGCAATATCGACCTACCAAATCTTGATCACTGTGACTTGCTCTATCTGACAAAGCAGATAGCGAACGGCATGGTCTACGTGTCAGGCAAAGGCTATGTCCACAGGGATCTGGCTACAAGAAACTGTCTCGTTGGCGAGAATTTGACAGTCAAAATATCTGACTTTGGACTCGCAAGAAATGTTCACAGCGTTGACTATTACAAGGGCAGCGAACATGACGCTATTCCAATTAGATGGATGCCACTGGAAACTATACTGAACAATAAGTTCACCATCGAGTCCGATGTCTGGTCGTTCGGGGTTGTCATGTGGGAGATTTTTTCTTTTGCTCTTCAGCCTTATTATGGAATGGCACACGAAGAGGTAGTGAGGTATGTTAAGGACGGCAAAGTACTACCCTGTCCTGAGAATTGCCCACCTGAGATATATGATTTGATGCGCCTCTGTTGGAGCCGGAAACCGCCAAACCGTCCTCCATTCCAAAGTTTATATAAATCATTGAGCACGCTTCACAGTCAATACTTGGCGGCCAAAACACTCAAGGAAGCTCTTTAAGATATCAAAAAGAAAAACTTTGAATTCTTGACTTTAACCAATTGTTTCTTTGCGATGAGTGCCAAGAATGGAAACAACAACAGAAAAAAAGGAAGAAAATCAACAAACAAGTGTAAGATTCCAAGCGGATAAATAATTGGTAAGAATAGTTACTGCTGTCCTTTCTTATCAGAAGGGAAAAAAGGAGCTTCTGTTATTGTCTTTTTTTTCTTTTTTTTAAATTTTTTTTCCAACTTCTGACCAATCAAGACGAACAAAAAGAAGACATTGTTTGTACCGTGAGCCAGAGAGAATTTCCAGTTTTTCTAATTTTCCACAATTTCTCCCTATTGGTAACCAATTAGGAATAAAAAAACAAAATTATACAAAAAAGGAGAATTCAGAAAAAATAATAATTATGATAAACTTTTTAAAAACCCAGCATTGTTTTTAACGATAATAATTTTTTCACTTATATGATTGAATGTAAACGTAAAAAATGATGAACTGGAAGCAGGAAAAGTGGGAAATTCTATCTTATATCTCTGAACTTGCTTTTACCATACTGAGATTCACCAAATCCTCGTATAATTGTCTTCATCTTGAATACGTCTACGCCGTGCACACTTGAGTAAGTGCATTCTTATGCACTTACATGTTCTTGTGCAGATATACAAACGAAGGTGTGTTTGTTTTTTCAACTCCTGACCAATCTAAACGAACGAAGCAGAAAGATTTTTCTATCGGAAGACCACAGAAAATTTTCCAATTTTTTTTTGTTTTTGTTTTTTTGGGGGAAGGGTTGCGCTGTGTATATTTTCTTCTTTTTTTTTTTATTGGATTCTTTGCTAACATTTGGATTGTCAACATGGGGAAAAGTCTCATTAAACAATGCCATGGTCGCACGCGGAATTTCGTTCGCGACAATGTTTTTTCAAAAGAAATAATGACATTGGGTAGGAAGATAAAAAGAAACCAATTGAAGAGTCCTAAATCAAATAAAAAGATTTTTTTTCAAATAACGCCGAAGAAGGAAAATGTGGACTGTAAGAAAAAAACAGACAATGTATTAAGAAAAAACACTATATTTCGTTAACCTGGCTGAAAAAAAAGATAAGCCGATGGAAAAAAAAAAAACATGTAAAAAAAAAAAAGGACAAAAGGTTCTTTTTTATGCTTATGAATTTGACTGCTAAATTTCCTGGGGTTTCTAAGTCAAAACAAGTCAAGGAAATTATTTGCATTCCCGCCTTGCGATGGCTCGAGATAAAAAAAATCCATTGTAAATAGAAGAAACAAATGAAAAAAGAAAAAAAAGAACATAATAAGAATGATAAAGAAGAGAAAAAAGACGTAGAAAAAGTTCCACTGAAGGAAGCCTTTATTTTTGGAACTAAAAAAATATAGCAAAATTCACAAGACAAAGGTTTTCTTGTAAAAAAAAAAACTGATTCCATAAAAAGAGACCGATGTACATTGTTGAAACAAAACTTTAAACCCCTGAATTATCATTTTTGTCGTACTTGAAACCCTTGTGCTTATTTTGCAAATGATTCCAACAAACTTCCAAACAAATGTGCTCCTTTCAAACCTCCCATTACACACATACACACACTATAGGTTTCATGGCTTGTATTATATCACAAAGTTTTGTCTTCCATCCTTGCATCTACAATTCGCCCTCTTTCTGAACGATTTACTGCATTTCATAATAAAACCACACGCAGTAGAGCTATTGTAAGCAAGTTTCACATGCTCTACGAATCTGACTTCGTACAGATCTCAGCTGAGTTTGACAAATGTCTTCTAAGTTTTACAGTAGAGATATTTACTAAGCTTAGTCTAGTCTGGCACAAAGACTGTGGATTGTTACACACACTTAATGGAGTCTGCAATTCTAAACAGCGTCTGATAAACATTGTTCAATTAGTAGGAAGGAAATTAATTTATAAATCAAAATTCAATAACATACACAGTATTCCAGAAATTACCAGCCTGGTTTGAGGACAAAAATGACTTTAATGGATTATTCTTTTGTCGCCAAAAAGTCGTTATTGTTTCAATAAAAAATATGTTTCATCCCCGCCCTATCACGAAAATGCTATGCCACTTAAATTTATAAATCTTTTAACAACAATGGGAAAAGAATTCTTCTTATCAAATATCTATAAGGCCTAATAAAGATAAAAATACTAAAATAGTGGTTAAGGCGTTGGAGTGTCTGGCTTGACAAATAGGTTATCATGTCAGTCTGACAAACTAAGATATTGATTGCGATCTTGTTCCTCATTGGGTGCTCCAAGAATTTTCAAAAAGCCTTTTATCAGACTCTGGTCTTTAAAAAATAGCTACTGCGTGCGATGTAAATTTTAGATATCTTTTCTTTATTACATGACCAAGAGTTTGAATTAAGATTTCATTCCGTTCTTATTGCTCTCAATTAAAACATCCAGTTTCAAGAGAAAATAATTCAAACGCAGCGAAGATATCAAAATTTACTTCATCAGAAATGTCTTCAAAAATATCTTAAGAAGCAGAAAAGATAAAGACGAAATAAATTCTTAAAATTGACTGGCTCGAAATAAAATCGCTACAGGAAATAAATTTAAGGTCGTTTTTTATCATCCAATGTTTGTTTACTTATTTAATATTACAATGGATGTTTGTTTTTTTGTTCTTTTGTTTTTTCATTTTTCAGACGCTCAGCTGAAAAATGTACACCAATAAATGAAACCATGTTTTTTCTAGTCACGGAAAAATATAAATTTCTAATTCTTATGTGCAGAAGATGGAAAACTTTGGAACAAGAGTTCCTACAAGTGCATTTCCTTGTGCATTTTATTCAATATGAGAATGAGAGTGATCCTGGCGATAAAATTTCGACAAATTCTTTCTTAGAAATCTCAGACGTTTTACTTGCTGACGTCAATCATACCAAAAACTTTCTGGTGATCAAACAGTTCATCAGTAACTTTTCAAAGATGAATTTCATTTGGACGTTTGTATCGTCTGCATCTTTTACTTTTGATTTGCTCTATAACAAAAGAGAGTTTAGACATTTGAAAAAAATAATTTATTCTATTTTGAGGAGGGAAAAGCTATAAAGAAAGGCAATTTGACCAATTGTATGATATTTTGGATGGAATAAAGACAAAAACGCCTTGAAACGAAAATATTCCCACGAAAAAATTTCTTGAATATTTTTTTTTCATTTTCTTTCCCCCCAGCTCATTTCAAGAATTGGAACCTGGTTTGGTTTGGTTTGACATTAAAGGATATTTGTGATATTCTATCATTACTTTCTTTTCTTTTTTTTTTCTTTTTTTTCCTTTTTTTTTGCTTGTACAAAAATAATAATAAATTCATGATATGATTTACAACGCCAAAGACATTGTAATCACCTCACGTCTAAATAAAATTCCACTTTTTGTCTCGATTTCAATCATCCACTTACCCACTCTCTCTTCTGTCTTTTGTCTTTTCTCTTCTTTAAATCAGTGTAGCTTCTATTTTTACGATTTTATTTCGTTCCACGTTTCACGATTCTTGTGCCGGTTTTCCAAAACTGCTAAAATCTCTACAAGCTCCTTTTATTCATAGAATATGGATGCTTTCTAAAAGCCCAATCTTCTGTAATTCTGTTGTATACGGATTATCTTGTGTCTGCTAAAGGTACTTATTAAGTCTCGTCTTGTTTGTGCGTAGCGCTCCCTATCATTAGAACTGAGTCTCATCAAACATCATATTTAGATTTTACCTTATGTGAATCCCATTATCGGGTAAGTCTTGGCTTTTTCTTAATTTTAGATGTATTCCTCGTGCACTACAGGTAATAAATAAATCCTTGAGTATTACAGATTTTACAAGAGTTTGAACAAGAATAACACGTCGTAACACCTTCCTATGCTTATGATTTACATATCGTATCACTGAGGTGATGGAGCTGTACAATCTTCCTCAAATTCTATCATAAACTCGCATGTTTGTAAAACTAGTAATATTCAAGAGGTTGCACAAGCAGAAATTGAATTTAAGTGATTCTTTTTTGTTTTATTTTATTTTGTATCATGAAAGTAAGTTAAAAATGGAATTAAGTTCCTTTTGTAAGCCTGGAAATATCAGATTTGATTTTAAAGCCTAACAGCGTCCATTTCATTTCTTTCTTCTTTTGTTTATTGTTTCGTCTCCTTCCGTGTAGAATTCCCAGGAAACATATTTTCTAACGTTTATATAACACAAGTAACAATTGTATTCCAAAATTAAAACGAAATAGATAATATTTAGGAACTCATATTCCTTTTTACCGAAATAGCTGCCCTATTCACTTAATACATATTTGTCTCCATTATAATCATTTTGAAAATGCTACAATAAAAGCAGTGACACGAACGAAGTCTTTGAATTAAATCACCTTTCACAGAATTTGTGCCATATTTTATGCCCTTTCTTTACACTTACCATTAATCTACCCTTTTCACAGTGCTTCCTAGGTTATAAAAATAGCAAGGGTTTTCATTATACATCGATTCATTCGGATCAATTTTCTTGTCGCTGTTTCTATCACAAGGTTTCGACCGCTATACTTCCCGGTCATCCTCAGCTGTCTGTCGTATTCGATGATCATCTGAAGAATGTCAAATAGAACAGTTCATTTGATTCATGGGAGTATGTTATACCTGTCCTATAATAACGATTTTCTCAAACGGTATATATTTCAGCACAACCTGACCCAGGGTTGGAACTTATGATATCCAGTGAATTTTGACGTGTTGAACAATACTCTATTTGGCACAGCTTTGATTTTCTTTCCACAATCAATGATGGATTTTTATTTTATATCCTTAATTTGGACGTATTTCTTTTTTTTTACAAAAGCAAAATATACTTCTATTGACATGTTGAGCCATTGTTCTAATGTAATTTAATTTCATTCTAAAAAAAGACTGCTTTGCGTAAAAGTTACACCGTTTATTTATTAACATTATATTTTTACTCCCATGTATTATATATATATATATATATATATATATATATATATATATATATATATATATATATATATATATATATATATATATATATATATATATAACACTTATGGTTTAGAGTAGATATTAAGTTTTTTTTTAAAGAGAGAGTGGGTATAATTGTTTTCTTTCTTTTACTCTCTTCCCACCCCTTTGCTTTTGACCTGACCTTCCCAGATCCCTTTTTTTTTTCAATAATTTTTGATGTCGTTTCCTCCAATTTTTCATTCATTCATCAATTCAAAATTCACATCTGGTAGTTTCTTTAACCAGAGCCATTTCCTCTTTGCTTGTGGCAGAATGGCGTTGTATCTCCTTCTGTGAAGGGGTTGTCGTCTGCCGGACTTGAAGAAAGTTGTACACTAAACAAACCATCAAAATGCTTTTAAATACATAGACGTACTTACCAACGAATTATCTTTTTGTTAACAAAGCCTGCCAATCATACAGTATTTTTAAATTCTGAAATGACTTAGTTCAATTTTTTGTGAATTGGTAGCAAAACAACTTCATTGTGTACTGCAAGACATCCTTACCCATGAATGAATTGGGCTTAATTTTTAACTTGAAAAGTGATATTTACGAGAATGTACTGGATAAAATTCAACAGACCACTAGAATACATACTTATTCATACAACTCTTTGTTGAAAATTTTCGGGACCAAACACAAAATATTTATAGACAAGTGAAATATGAAGATATACGGTACTTACATATTTTCTTCTGTCCGAGGCAGCATTATTTTGTTAACTCCAGGCATTAGATACCTATCTCTTTGCAGACTCTAGCGCACGCTAGTAATAGATAAAACCTGCGTCTTAATTTGATGTCACATTATCCCTTGTTTAGATTTTTGCGCGTGCGTGTGCGTGTGCGTATGCGTGTGCATGGCCGATCTCGCACGGACGAGAAAATTATTGAAGGGAAGCCGTGCTTCAAGTCACAATGTGTGTGTGTCATCATGTCTGAAACTGTCGCTTATCTGGTCAAAGTGCAATTTCCACTCACATTGATGAACACATATTGCACAGAACAGACCATTTTGACCACATTCGATCACCAGATGCTAGATGACAAAACCTGTACTCTTTATTGCCTTGGTTCTACTAAGTTGTGCAGTGCTAAACAAATATATATACATATATATATATATGTGTGTGTGTGTGTGTGTGTGTGTGTGTGCATATGTGTGTGTCCAAAAAATTATAACATTCACAAAATGGATACATACATACATTTCATACATGTATATATATGTGTGTGTGCAAGATGCTTCCTAAAAGATCTAGATTATGTATCCATTGTATAAAATTTAGCTTCTCAAAAAATGTGTCAATCTTATATATATATATATATATATATATATATATATATATATATATATATATATGTGTGTGTGTGTGTGTGTGTGTATGTGTGTGTGTATGTTTGTGTGTGTTCGTGTGTGTGTGTGTTACAATTATTTGGAGAGGGATATCAAAGTTGAGAAGTGAACTAAGACTTGAATATTCATATGGTGTTCCACTGTCACGCCACCAAAACAATAATCGTGATTGGATTTAAATTTTACACTCAGATAGGTCAGTTGTACACTTTCATCATTAATCAGATTTTTTTCCTCAAAGAAACACAGAAGTTAATGTTCATTTTTCAACTGACTGATTCGATTAAGTACTTCAGAGCGATAATTATATTCTTCTTTGAATTCTTAGAGGGTCGTGTTAAAATTGGTTGTATATACATTAGTTCCCACTATCTATCAGAACATCAACAGATACTTGAAACAGTGGATAGTACTAAAGCCACTATATACTATGTTTTTTTTCCAATAAATCTTATCATAAAGTTCCATTTGTAAATTAGAGACAATAAAAGATTGGAAAAATAACTAATGACAGAATATAACAATTATCGCAATACGGTTAATAAAATTATGTGATAAATAGAAGATTCATTCTAATCGTAGATCTCAGCCATTTCAGCATGAGATTTTTTTCCTATCCTTATCAAGTCGGAAGCTTTCACGTTCAATCACTTTACGGCTTCTCTTTGACATAAACGAATTGCAAGCATCACCGCTCTTGCACTTTGAGATCAACGTAAAGTAAAACATATATATAGATAGATAGATAGATAGATAGATAGATAGATAGATATTTATACATATGCGTGTAAATATGTCCGAAAAATTATGACATTCACAAAACACTTTTTCAAATTTTGTAAAAAGGATGCGGTAATGCACGGATTCTCCGCTGCTCTGACAATTGTCATCATCAGTTGTGATCAAGATGCTTTCCGAGGCTATCTCTGGTAATACTCAAAAAGCGAAACCGTTGATAAGGATTTCAGCCTATATGATTAAGTTGCAAGTCCGTGATAATTCACGCATGTACGTGTGGGTGTATGTAATGTGTGAGTATGAAAGTCTATGTTGAATTTACGTCTATTTTACTCCATTTTAGTATCAATTGGAACCCATATCCCTCCTGTTCGAAGTCACGGCTTATCTTTAAAAATGTTCATAAATTAATGTACAGAAGAAATTTTGATTTATTCCCATATATATATATATATATATATATATATATATATATATATATATATATATATGCAGAAAAAAGAGAGGAAACAGTATAATCACTAACTAGCTGAATGTTAGTAAGTGTTGTAAACTTATTGTTTCAACCCTTAATTGTTTTTGTTTTTTTGTTTTTTTGGCTTCCGTTTTTGCTGTTCCTGATAATAAATACCGTTGCTATTTTTCTGCTACTCCTGCTGCAACGATATTTCCACTAGTTTGACTTCTGCCATTGAAAAGTCATAGGTGACAGAAGTTCATTTTATAACCCATCCTGTAGAACCTGTCTTTCTGCCAAGTAGCAACTGCTGCTACTGTCGTTGTCAGTGTCGCCACAACTGTCACCTTGTCGTTTATGTTTTCACCTTCCACTCTCTCTCTCTTGCTATCCCGTCATCCTGCTGACGAACCCCACCAAATCCACGCCCTACTGAATCGCTTCGACTCCACGTCTTTCCCCAGTCTTTTTCCGTACGTACAACTATTATCAAGATCCATTAAAATGTATTGAAAAATAAAAGAATGACATCATTTACTAACGACTAGCGTTTTGTTTTATTCTTTCGTTTTTTGTTTTTTTCTCCCGTGCCTTGATTTTTATTTTCTTTCTTTCTTTCTTACATTTTCTGTGCTTTGTTTATTTTTTGTAAGATTGCGAGATGGATTTTTTTTTTTATTATTTCATGTTTTGTTTTGTTTTTATTTTTTTCATTATTTTCTCATTATAAACTTGATGGCCAGTCCATTCTTCGACCTCCTTCATGAGAATTTTCTAAGGAACCAACATCAGAGTCAGTACCAGAGAAAATATTAATCGATGAAGAAAGGAAGGAAAATGAGGTGAAACTCTTCCTTTTTTTTCCTTCCCTTCCTTCTTTTTTTCTCTGTATTTTTCTTAATTCATTTCTTTGTTTCTTTTTTGGTTCTGCCTTTTTTTCTGTTTTTCCTTTTCTTCTTTTCTTTTTCTCTTTAGTTTTTTTTTTCTTCGGTTTTTCTATCCATTAAATTTCCACCAAATCATTTCATGATAAGATGGAGTAAAATTAGTATTAAATAAAGGTAAAAATACTTCATCTAAAAGGCAGCAATGAAATGGGGTGTAACTTTAATGAAATATTGATAGTGAAAATACATCATCTAAAGAGTAACAATAATAAGATGAATATTTGTAATAGAGTAATCATTGTGAAAATATTTCATCCGAAAATGTTTTTAAATGAATTACTCTTTTATTTGGAAGCAAAGTTATAGATAGTGTAGAGATTCAAGAAGGAGGAGGCAGTAGCGAATTACTTCAGATTGTCGTGTGCTTTATCACCGAGGTTTTTGTTGCCCAAGTGGTCAAGTCAATTGCCATGAAAGATGTATTCCTGTAGTGTTGGATGCCAGTCAGAAGCTACTCCTTTTTTCTGGTTTGGCATTGTTTGTTCAAACAATCGAAAAAGTGTATCAACACAGAGTTGTGATAAAAGACAACAATAATAACATGGAGTAAAGTTGGCCGGCAATGGTATTATATACATGTGTGTGTGTGTGCATGTGCGTATGAATTACTTGGTTCGCCAGTCATAACACTGTCAACAATTTAAAGCAAATGAGTGTTGTGAGAAGCATTAATTTTGAGGTAGCGTGGTGAGAAACAGCTGAACGTCAGCTTCAACGGATGATACATAAATGGAACGAACGAAAGGAGAAAAGAAGAAAGAAAGCGATGATGGCTAGCGAGCGAAAGACGTTTTAAAATGACTGAAACAGACGATCGATCCCGTGGCGAAATTAAAAGAGAGGTTCCGTATGCAATAATTTCGAACAATTAAAAAAATGTGCAAAAGAGTACAACTAAGTTTATTCATTTATACTTATATAATGAACACTGTACTTTTTCTTAGTTTCACTCGCCGTAACACTTGACTCTTTAATTCAGGGGAAAAATATTGCTGCTACAAGTATCTAATTTCCACCATTTGAAAATATAGACTCGTCTACTAAAATAAATTTGCTATTAGTTTTTCATAAATATATCTGTGAATTTTTGTATTGAGCATTTTCCCTCACTCACGATGGTGTTAGACATTTTATTGCCTCCTAACGGCTACTAACTTGACAGTGACACCGTACGCTTACGGTTGAGAGGGGTCGTTCTCGTGCAATTGTATACCACGCGTTCAAGTACATGAACAATACGTGTACACAAGTGTCTGTGAGAGGAAAAGTTGGAACTGGAAAATAAATCCAAACATGTTTTTACGCTTTATATATCTGTATCCCAACTTTAACCTCATAATCTGTGTTTTATCAGTATATGTAACTAAAATAGAAAACAAATAAATGAACTGTGTAGCATATTTCATTTACCAGCCGTGCGTCTCTTTCGTGTTGTCACCGTGTCAGGGGATTAATCGGGGACGTATAACTCTCAACTATTTTGGGATTTTGACTTGAAATGCAGTCGTAAATGTCACCAAAAAGCAATGCTAAGTAGTTTCCACCGACGCATATTCATGCACACGCACGCACTTACGCACCCAAGTGAGCACAAGCCCGTGAAAGGCTGGTAATAATCTCGGGTCAGATGGGATATGTTGGCCCCCATTTCAAATTGCTAATGAAGTATTTTTGTAATCAGTGCTGAATACTTATGATTTATGTATGGCTATACTCGTGCACATGTAATGTAGATGATCTACTTACAAATAACAGAACAGAATAAAAGAACTGGAAATATTTATGGAAATAAAAAAGCCTTTAGCAAGGAATTTCATTCAAAGTCTATATTAGACAACAGAGTACACTTAATACAATAGTATTTACAATGACCTTCTCCAAGGTTCCTCAGAATCGTAAGCCCATACGAACTGGTCCACCTGGCATCTCTCTGTTTTGGCAACGTTAAGCGCTTACATCCAAGCAGAAAAATGCTCGTAGAAGATTTCATTCTAATCTACTTAAACCGAGAAAGTACAATGAATCAAAGTTGACTATTCAATTTATGATGGTGTATTCGGAATTTTTCTCAGTTATGAATATTCTATTTGTGAACACTTTTTGGTTACGTTAAATATTTTCTTCATTGTAGGACAGTTAGATTACTACAATCCTTGTGGCTCTGCTGACGTTGTTCGTTCACCGGACTATCACACATTCGAAAGTATATAAAAATGTAGGACTGCTTTGGCTCAGTGAATAGTTTCTGTGCCAATCGTGGAATATGGATTAATCAGAGATCATCAATGAGATTTGCAAGTCAACCATTGACAAACCTTATATTATGATGAAGTCATATCAAGAACAATTGACAAACTCAGTAATTCAGTGTATTGCATATGATAACTCTGTGTACCACTAACAAGTCTAAGTATCAAACGAATATAACAAATTCGGAAAACCTCCTAAAATTAACCTAATTTGGCTACAAAAAATTGATTCACTTGAAGGTCTAAGAACTCTCAGAACATAACAACTGACGACATGGACACAACGTCTGGTCACAGATATGATGATATATTTGCCGACATAACAACTGACGACGAGAAAGTTCAACGATATAACATTCAAATCTTACTTCACTAAAAAGTTTTAGATCTGAAAAGGAATATTAGAACATGTTTCTTCTTAGAACGTTTTAATCATGTTTCTATATATGAAGAAAAAAGAGTTACTTTTGCAAGACGCCGCGAAATTTTTTAGAATGTTCTATTTGCGACCTAGAATTTTTTAATTTTTTTCTTCGATTGTAAACGTCTCAGCTAACCTTCACTACAATGAACCCCAATACAATGAATTTCGGCCTTAACAAACTCATGGATCTATCCTAACCGATTTCAGATTTACCACTTAAAGTTCGATAAATACAGAGAACACATAGACCATAACTGATATTGTTTGATAAATGCAGCGATACGTGGACCATTTAAATTCGACGACAAACGTAGACTATAACGTTTTTTTCTTTTCTTTTGTTCTTATTTACCGAACTAATCAACAATACTGATAGGATACGTTGTTGTAAAAGGAATTCTGGCCGGCACGCGCGTGATTAAGGCGTTGGATAATCATTTGTGTCAACATGTTTTTCGTTCTTTGCTTACCGCGTTTTTTTTCTGTTTTTTTTTTTTTTGTTTGTTTGTTTGTTTGTTTGTTTGTGTGTGTTTGTTTTGTGTGTGTATGTGTGTGTGTGTGTGTGTGTGTGTGTGTGTGTGTGTGTGTGTGTGTGTGTGTGTGTGTGTGTGCATTTCTACCATGGCATTTAAATGTAGTACACTTGCTTCTACTTCTCCGGAGAAGCGCAAGAGAAATATTCTGTCTCTGAAGACGAAGCTGGAAGTTGAGGAACATGAGCATCCCAAGAGCCGGGCTGCGCAGATGGAAAAGTACAGTATTAAAAAAACGATGATCCATGACATTCTTCAGGCTAAGGACAAATCAGGGAAAGTGCGAAGAACCTGGATTTTGAATCTTAGGTCATGGAATTATTTAGGTTGAGGAAGCTACCATTCGAAGGCCTGGCTGGAGCAGTCTTTCAGTGGTTCAAGAAACAGCGAGCTGAGGGAGTGCCAATCCGAGGCTGGCTGCTCAGTTAGGCCATGAAGAATTCAATTGCTGTGATGTCTGGCTGTGGCTTTTTAGTAGGCGACGTGGCATTGTCAACGAATCCATAACCTGAGAGAAGCTGAATGCTGACATAGAAGCCGTGAATCCTTTTACAGATGAACGGAATCAGCTTGTTGAAGTTTGGAAGCTCCACCATTTTAAAAATCTTCAATGCTAATGGACCATATAAATACGCCAAAAACGAGCTTTCTTTTTTTGATTAAGAGATATTTTTGCCTTTATATGCTTATGACTATCCACACGACATTTCCAAAAGTTCTCAATGATTTTTCTAGGAAATTCTGTGGAGGAGTGGATAATAGACCTAGGGATAACTAATTACATTTTTGAGCTGATCAATTCTCAATAACCTCCCTTAAGTCATAATTATACGTCCAAACCACATAATACAGCTAAAACTCCTTGACTGTTTACCAATACGATATTCCCGAAACGCTGAATGTATTTCAAATAAATTTTGGGGGTGGATGGAAAATGTGGTAAGATACAGGTGGTAAAATTTGGGGGCGGATCCAGAAATTTTATTTTAATTGAGAGATATTTTTTTTCTAATTGTATTTATGTGTACGTCCATGAATGTCCATACGATGTATCCAAAAGTTCTCAATGGATCTAAATGAAAATTCCTGGAAGAATGGACAATAGGCTGCGGAAGTAGTTATCCATTCAAAACAAATAATATTTGTCCACACGATATCTCCAAAAGTTCTCTGTAAATTTCAATAATATATTGTGGAAGAATGGCTGCAGAAGAACTGATTGAATATTTGGGTAGATCCATCAGCAACTAACCTCCTGCGTTGACAGGGGTATGCGCTCTCTCGGCGCTTCCTAGTTAATTAGTGTAAAGGGGACTAACGTAAAAGACCTGAATATCTATTTGTATTTATGCTGAGTATATACCTATATTACTGTCTTTAGTGCTTGTCGTAGAAAGATGATTGGAAGCTCGTCTTGATCGAGCCTCAACCAAGAATCAGAAATAAAGGATAGGCTATCGATGTTATTCGAACTCGCATATGGTAGCCCGATTAATCTATCAGCCACTGACTGAGCTATGAGAACTCAACGGCTTGCAGATCAAATCTAAACTTTAATTGCTATCACAGTCAACAATTGAACGATCCAAGCGTCAAATTTTGGCGAAAATAATTCTAGTCAGAATAAACTCTATTTATGGCATCACTAGCATTTTCCATAGGAAAACATACAAAATTGAGTTCTTCTGGAGAGTCTAGATGTTATTGATAAATCTGTAAAAATAAGCCCCCACCCCTCAAAAGTCAAGAGAGCTTTCACTCCAGAAATAAAAAATAAAAAATCTTTCCGAGAAGGGATTTAGTGGAGTACTGATGCCAATTTTCAAGTCTGCAAACAAAACGGTATGGCCAGGAACACTAACACACAAAAAGACACGCAAATAGATTACAAAAAAAAAAAAAAGGTTAGAACCTTTCGCCGTCTTTGATAGCTACGGCCTTTCAATTAAACTTGTCCTTAATTTCCAATTGGTTCTGTCTACACACTGCCGTAGATTGATGGTCTGAATAAAGTTGCAACAAAAAGTAGCCATGAAATTATGATGAAAGGAAAATATAAACGCAAATTAATAATGGCGTTTTGATCTGGGTTTTTTTTAGAAAAAAACCGTCTTGATAAGCGGGGTTATTACTTTGAAATTTAATCTTTGCGCAAAAGATTATGAGAAATATCGTATTTCTTTTTAATTTATGAATTTACAAGCTTGAATAAAATCTGTTAAACATAAAAGCGACTATAAAAAAAGTGTCTGCAATCATTAATTAGGAAAAAAAAAATGAAAATATCTGTATCGTGGCTTATGGGGACCGGGACGTCGACCGCAGAAGTTTCCTAATTGAGTTGAAGGCGAATGAACCAAACTTGACTAACATGCGTGAATGGAACCTTACACCTTTCAGCCTTTAGTCCGTTGCTATAATGCTTTGGCTGAAATCACCGGTTAACGAAAGAATGTGGCTGAAATGATTGCATATATTATTGGAACCAGAGGTCGGTGTTCGAGATCAGATAAAATACTGGTTTTCACGGGGGGTAGGTTCCGTTACCACTTGGAATATTGGTGCAACATGAACTTCCTGTCCCCATTTGAATTTCAATTCTTTTGAATTATCTAAATTCAGAAAGAAACAAATTCTATTTGATTCATTGTGTGATGAAAAAACAATTCATTCGAATTATCTAAATCGAATCAATACAGTCGAAAAACGTTTGGTTGAACATTTCCCAAAGAAACAATTCAATTTGAATTCTAGCGTATGAGGAAACTGTTTTATGATTTCATATTACCGGAATCTTAAATCCAGACTTCCACTTTGAAACATTTTAATAACGATGTCACGAAAAGCCACGTTGAACTGTCCGACGGTGCAAACAGGCCTGTACAGGTCTGCCCAAGAGTGTGTACGAAGTTACTTATTGGTGTGCGACACCCATACCAAGATTCGATCGCACAACCTGACAGTTGTTACACTCAGTAAGTTGACAATGGCCTGTTGGCCTTCTATTTGTGCTTCCACTACAAGCATATCGACAAATCTTTTTTCCACAAACTTATTGTTACATCAATGGTTTTCTTGACTTCTCCGTCGTTCTCAGAGAAGCCTTAAAAATCATTAACGATCTCAGCCTGTAGGTATGTTTAAGCAGACATTTACAACTTCTGGCTTCAACTCATTCATTACATGTTTGATGGATGTTATTGCATCTGCATTGATAAATGTTTTCCACGACTGCATGATGTCAAGATTAGGGTCTGCATCAATTGCTGCCCGAAGGTGGATGTATATGGCTTTGAAAAACTGAATAATACCCTGGTGTCGTATTTTGAGGTTAGAATACAATCTTGACTTTTTTTATTTTCATAGTGAACAGATTCAGGATGGCCAGACGCATTGTCTATTATTAAAAGGACTGTAATTTCCAATCTTTCCTCTTCCAAGTATTCTTTTTCTTCTGGGACAAAGCATTGTTGGAACCATTCTATAAATCATGTTTACTGATTGTGTTGCCAAAATACAGGCAGATCATTTTTTTTTCATAGTACGTGGGGCTTTTCGCTCTGTAGATTAAACCGGGCTTTATCATATGACTTGCTGTGTTACCATGCAGTACCAAAGTTAATCTCACCTTTTTATGATATATACTTGTCAATTTTATAAATGTAGGTTTTATTGGACGTTTCCTCCCTCCCTGCAAAAAGCTCTCCATTTTTGTTGCTCAACTATCTGTATAATGTCCTTAAAGATCAAGATGGATAAGAGAGAGATGAGTATATACTGCCCGATTCAAAATTATAACATATCCATTATCGAAGACAGTGACATAATATTTAACTTCTTTTTTTTTAAATTTAATTTCAGTACTACTCCCTACACATTTTATCTGGTCGTCAGAGCCCTATTTAAATCATGAAATACATGGTCAGTGAAGGAAAAGGGGTTTTAGTAGCATGCATTACATTGATTCCAATTATGGACTGTTCCAAAAATGCTACATCATATCTATCATATTCGAAATATTTGATTTATTATGCTGTTTCTTTGATTGAAGGACGATTTTTCCGACTCATTCGGATAGTCTAAGATGTCGTGGCTTTTTTTTCTGGTAATGTATTCAATATCTCGTAGTAAATATGGACCGACACTTTAGTACAAAGGACTTGACTGTCACCGGGAAGGAAATGGTGACAAATCTATCATCTTCAGGAATGATTCAGCATGAAATAGAAGCACATATGGTTAATCTTGTGTCTCAAAGGATTGGAAAAGAATAAAGGATATATCGTCATTTCCACTAAAGAGGCACACTGGCTGTACACGCTTGAGCTCTTCTTTAACAAGACCGAAACCTGCTAAATATTTACAAAAGGACTAAGACGCCCCTTTGTCTATTTTGAATCAGAAGTAGAATATACAAGTTGACTATTAGATGAAAACTAAAAGAATCTGGATTAGTAAGTGCTTGCAAGTTTAAGAGACCTATCCTTACTAAAAGAAAAAAACGCACAAACCAGACTAGACTTTTGCAAGAGACACAAGTTGTGAGCTGTAAAGGATTTCCGGCGATGAATGCAACATCGAATATGCTCCAAGCCTTGGAAACCATAATATTTGGAGGAAATGATCTGAAAGATTAGCATTAGAACAGTAAAATATCCTCAGTCCATTGTGGTTTGGGATTGCATATCACCAGAAAGCAAAAGTGACCAACACTGCAAAAAAGATTGCTCCACAATGGAGTGTGCACGCGCATTGTTTAAAACCACAACAGCTTCGCTGAAATTTACAGTTTGGCTCAAATGTTCCAACCTACACGAAGGTTTCAGCCATCGAGACTTCTGTTAAAAAGATTCAGAGTATTCTCATCTTCATAATGGATATTTTTATGGAATGACACGAGTCTCAGTAAACCCTTTAGGAATTCTTTCCTTTTCTTTTTATTCGTATGGGTATTAGCACTAACAGGAACAGCAGGGATATTCTTTATAGTGAAACAACCCCCATCAAAATGACGCTTAATGGTACTTGTGGAAATCGCGATGTGTCAGAAAGTTGATGTAATCTATCTGAAAAATCTTTAGTAGAAATCGCTCACTGTATTTTTTTTTTGCTTTGCTTGTTGTATTTCTTTATTTTACTGTCATTTTTTTTTTCATTTGCTTGCCACATTTTTCAATGTGTTTGCCTAACTTTTTAATTTGCTTGGAAAGTATATAAATACGAATATGTTTAATAATATAACCAGAATATATAAATAACTAGCAAGCACTCAGAGAGTCAACGGTATTGTCAGAGGAAGTAATTCAACATTTTATTCATCACCCATTGTCCAACTTTCCATAAAATATCATTGAAATTCATCGATGACTTTTGGACATGAACGTGATTTGGGCGATATTATGTAGTCTGGACATGTATCTACGACGTAGGGAAGATAATTGTGCATTGATTTGCTTCCAACTTTAATCATTTCTTCCGAAGTCTACTATCTACCTCTCCACAAAATGTCATTGAAATTCAATAATAAGTCTCAGTGATATCGTTTGAACAGTCACAAGCGTATATTTGAAAGTATTTTTTTTTAATCAGAAAATATATCTCGACAGACATCAAATTTAGACGATATTTTGTGGTTTGAACGAATAGTAACGAAATAGGGGAGATAATTGTGCATGGATCTGCTCCAAGATTTAGTCAGTTCTTCCATGATTGATTGTTCAGCCTTCCACAAAGTCTGTATGAAATGTATTGAAAACCTTTGAAGATATTTGGCGGACAGGAACAAAATTGCAATATAATGTGGTTTTGACACATAACAGCGACGTTGTAGAGGTAATAGTGGAAGGATCCGCTCCAAAGTTTTATCATCACTTTCTTACCTAATTGTTTATCTTCCGTAAAATTTCATGGAAAGTCATTAACAACTTTTGAAGATATCGTGTGGACAGACATGGAATTATGGTGCAATTATATAGTTTGGACACATAACTTCGACGTAACGGTGATAATTGTACATGGATCTGCATCAAATTCAATAAATTTTCCCCTTATGCCCCTCCATAGAATATCATAGTAATTCTGGAGATGTCGTATGGAAATTCAGGAGCGTATGCATTTGAAATTGAGAAAAAAAAATGGAAAAATATCTCTCAATCAGGAAAGAACGCCCAAAACATTCCACAAATATTTATTGAAAATCATGCTGTACTTTTGAAGATACTGTGTGGAAAACGAATGAACAGACGACCAGACCGAATACACATACCTCTTCTCACCTCTGTTAACAGAGAAAAAATATAACTAAATATGAAAGAACGATATATTGTTTTGTTTTGTTTTTTAAGGGAAACGGAAGTATTATTTTCTTTATTGCCTTTTCTTCTTAAGGATGTTCACTTCCTTCCCACACCCAACTAACTATTCGGACAATCTCAAAGATCTTTTATTCTATGAGTTGAAGCTGAAAGTTTCATAGTTGAACCAGTTTTTCAAAAAAAGGCTCAGGAGGGTATTTATAGACGACAAAGAAATCTCACATCGTTTTCCTTTTCAATCAGACATCTTCAGTTTTTTTTAGAAACTGTCTATAAAATGGAATTCATTTCTCCATACAATATTATTGCAAAACTACGTGTACCATTCCAACTCATTTCAACATCAACATAATCAATATTGCATAGGTTTCTTCATTTTTTAAGTTGTGACTGACTTGATGGCTATGTATGTACGTATGTGATTACAGGCCTCATCAATGGAGCTTGAAGGCTGAAAATTCAATATTCACTTCTCATTATGTCTAGAAAAAACAATCTATAATCCCCACTTTGTTAAATGTTTTTTTAATGGTGGGTTCAATTAGCAATGCAAGTTTATGCTAAGTTGATCCCTGAATGTGTACTTATCCATTGTTTTTTGAAAACTTTTCTAGAGATCACAAAAGGTGAGAAGGTAATTTATTGATTGACCTACCCCTTCCCTAACATCTTAATTGATCATCCCCAACACCGCATGCTGCAAACAGACATTGGTCACGCAGAGGTTTCCATTGAGTGACTAATAACAGTCTTCTTTCTTTTTCCTCTGATTTTTTTTTATGCATCTTCAACCTTTTTTAAAGGGTTTTTATATTCTTTCTCACCTCTTTTCATTCTTTCTTGCTATATTTAATTCTTTCTTTTCCTTCACTTTCCTCAAATGCTACAATTCCTTCCTTTCCTACCGAAATTTTTATTCATTCTTTTTCTTCATAGTCTTTGTCTACTTCCAATATGCATTTTTCCCCTTCTTCTAGAAGAATCTTTTATACTTTTTCTTCTTCACCCTCTTCTTCCAATATCTTTACATTTTATACTTCACAATATAATCTACTCTAAACCCAGTCAATACAAGTGAAAATTCCATGGATGTGTTTGAATTTTTATGAGATTTCCTTTTTTTCCTCTTAGAAAAGAAAGACACAATAGAAGATTCCATTGTTTCAAATGGTAGGTAGGATATATTTTATCGACAAAATGTTCCCTTCAAGTATCCCTTCAAGTATAGGAGTCCATTGTTACGGTGAGAGTTGGAAAAAAAACTCTGTTAATTGTATAAGTTGGTTTTTTTTTCCATTCATTCTCGAACTCTTGCCGCTCGTTTTTTGATAATCCCCTTGCTCTTCTATCATCTCTCCCCTCTTCACCGACCCTTTCCATCCTTCTTCTACTTCTCTTCCTTCTCATTCTTCATAAACAAACCAAGTCTTAGATACTGCAAGGCTTGGCATGATATCTTATGATATCGTATGTAACGCGTAACTAAAATCGTTATTGTCATGGCGCACACTTCCCCAAAATCATCCGATGTGCATCGGATGACTCATTCAAAATTTACCCAATTACGAAGAGTTGATCGCTCGAGGTTCAGGGTCATCAAAATTATATAAGTGTGCGTGTATCTGTGTCAGTCTCTGTCTCTTTCTGTCACTGTCTCTCTGTCTGTCTCTGTCTCTCTCTCTCTTTCTTTCTTTGCATATATATAATGCTATAAAGACGACAAATGTTTGTTTGTTTTCAACTATGTTTTTATAGTCTCCTAAACGGCTGCACTTCATAAGTTGAACGCAGACAATAATATTATATATGAATGGATATATAATCCAACGGAATAATTACAAATGCATTATTTTGAAAACTCTTCAGGAGAACATGAAGAGCAGACATTCACAGTGAATGAACTAGATGAAATTTATGTATTGGGCGGTAATTTGAACTTCCAAGTTACCAGCTGGATGTTTAGCTCAGTGGTAAGAGCGGCATCACGTCAAGACGCTCCACCTCGTGTTGGATAAAGATTAGATTTTTGAAGTAGCCCATTTCTCTAATTGCTAATTTCATTTACGCTGCTTTGGCCCACTAGCATGTTCACTTGGTATAAAACGGGATATCGGTCCAAAATAATAAAAGTAACCCATTTATAGTTATTCAGCTCGATAATATGACCATTTGTATATAATATATGTATGAGAGATGTGTTTGTCTGTCATGCTATAAAAAGTACCTAAACATGGGTGTAACCCAACTAAATTTAGCATACCTATTCAATCAAGTGAGGTAAAAAAGTTTTAAGTA
Organism: Thysanoteuthis rhombus; assembly: GCA_963457665.1. Taxonomy (NCBI): domain Eukaryota; kingdom Metazoa; phylum Mollusca; class Cephalopoda; order Oegopsida; family Thysanoteuthidae; genus Thysanoteuthis; species Thysanoteuthis major. The sequence continues at coordinate 22,291,713 of OY735213.1, forward strand.
AGATATTCTTTTATATGTCATAGAAGAGGTGTATTTACAACCTAAATACAATTCCAAAGTGGGGCCTATTTTCTTCCTGTATACATACATTATATATGTTTATTCGCAATTCTGTGCGTGTGTGTATCAATGTAAAGTAGGATATAAATGTTAGGGGATTACTGAGCTTTAAAAGTTAATGCTATGTATGAGCAGTTAGTGATATTTGATGAAGAGTATATCTAGATAGTGACTGATATTAAAATATCTTTGCATTGCTTTATGAAATGCAGCTGCTTCTATTCATTTTCTTCTGTGTAGGCGATTTTCATATTTTATCATGCTGGTGTGTCGTAGGTCGAAACCTAATGCGTTTCTATGTGAAGTGAGTGCTCTTCTATGTTCATTGATTCTTTTGGGGGGAGGGGGTTTGAGGTTTCTCTGTTATGCAATTTATGACAATCTCGACAGGGGATTGCATATATACGTGCTTCATTATTAATTATTTTATATTTTTATTACGTTTTTGATCGTTTTGGAACTGCTTGTGTTGATGTATGTGTTACAGTATTTGACATTGTTGGCGATTGTCATGGTGGGTAGTGAGATGGATCTGTTACAGGGTATACACACTTCCATTACAGCCAATGATTTCCTCTTACTTATACAGGCCAAAGGAGCACATCACCGTTTAGAAAATAATATACAATTAAAAATTCTCAGCTATAAAGTCGTCCGTCTGTTTCCTTGCATCACTTACCTATGAAGATTATCGGACTACCCATAATCCATACCAATTATATATATATATATATATATATATATATATATATATATATATATATATATATATACACACACTGCTGATCAAAAATTTGAGACGACTTGAAAATCTTTTCAAAGAAAATTTTTTTTAATGACAGATTTTAAACTCTCCCACTAAAGGTTACCTATAGTACAATCTAAAAGGTTATGGAAACAAAAAGCTACACTCCAAACATTTTATTCAGAAATCGACATTTTTATAAAATGAGGCGTTAGGAAATCTCTAAATATAACTATCTCCCCTGCCAAGTAATTAGTTGCAAAAAACTGTCATATCTATATGAAAAATATGATAAATCTCTCAGCAGTGGAAAGCACTAAGCAACATGAAATAATATTGAACGAACGCGTAAACTACAAAAAAGGAAATATGCAAAATTCAAAATGGAATTGAGAGGGTGGTTTGTTTTGCAGGAATCATCAACAACTTCTGAGTTGTCAACAGAAAAAGGCTGTACGTAAATCAAATTTGAATCGTCTGTAATTGACAGTTAACAGCCTATTCACAAATCATTGTCTCAATAAATTGGCTTGGTGATCTCAACCGGTTTCTTTGTGCGTTTCCAGACGATGTACATTTTGGAACGCTGTAAATGGGAGTGGAAGTTATGTGGTTCTTAGTGTTGAAAGACGCGAATGAAGTGTTGCATTGGTCGTCATAATTCGAGATTGTGAAGTATCATCACTGACACACAAAGCTGAAATAATGGGGAATGATTAGTGAAACTAGCTTGTAGAGTTGACTTCTTACATGTTAACTAACCTGAGCTTGGTCTAACCCTTGGTCAAAGTAGTGAGCAACCCCACCCAACCTCACTGGCGTGGATCGACCTCTATACACTAGCAACGATCTGCAAGACTAATTCGTTAATTATCGCTCAAAGGCAGGGTTTTTTTTTATTAACTAAGCTGATTTTCGCCCAGCTCCTGGTCACGGTACAGGGGCAGCCATCGATGATCATAGAACGCTAAATAGTCTACGAGGCAAGCTAGCTAACCATCATTTTATGGCAGATAAGCCTAATGTTAACTAAACTGTGCATAGTTTTACCCCTGGCTAATGTAGGGAGATAATCAGTGAGAATCAAACTTATTAGATAATTAATAGTATACGAGAATAACTCCTTAATCACTGCTCTTCAAAAGATGCCTTCATTTGAAGTTGTAATATGCCCGAAACGAATTTCTGAAATATAATATCAGTTAACTCAAAATCGTTCGTTGCCGAATGTTAAAACCATTTATTCAATAGAATTCAAAGAAAAGAATGAAGGGAAAGAATTGACAAAATTTACTCTTGCGAGCATCAAATCTGTCTTGATGTGTTTTATCTCATCTCCACACGATTTGAAAACTACTTAAACAGAGAGAAGGCTGGGCTACTTTTGGTTCCACCGCTGGTTTTGTACAATAAACCATTGAATAAAAAGACTTGTTGTGATTGCCATAAAATTAAATGTTGGGAAAAAAAAAGAAGAGATAAAGAAAGAAAGGATGATATAGATATAATGAAAGCAGCAATGCATTTATACCAAGCATAACATAGCTCTATTCTACACCTGCATCAATTCCTGACCACTGATAATACCTTTTTCCTTGAAAGCGTATTTCTATAATAAAATCATTAGTAATGCATTTATTTTATACATAGCAACTAATTTCCAATGTATTTCTACAATAAAATCATCAGTAATGCATATACATACGAATTTTGTTCCCCTATCTTGTCAGACATGCTTGCCTTAATTCCTGGCCACTGACAACCTCTCATTTCCTGATTAAAATAATCTACGATTATTCACTGTGTATAAAATTATTTCACAATAATTTGAGTAATTTCAGTAGTCAATAAACGAAACTTGTTTTTATCAGTTTGATCTCTTCTCTTCAGGGACTCACTCAAGTAAAGTGTATGGAAAGGCCCAGCGGCTAAGGGTTCAAAAGGTTAAAGAGAAGTTGAAATGGAAAGTTGTAAGAAACTAGACTACACTAAAAAAAGTCGAGGAAGCGAGTTAGGTGCAAACGTTTGTATTTGTGTATGTTCCTTTGGGGATAAATAAAATTGTACGTGTATTAGAGCTGTTGAGTAGCAACATACTTCTTGCTGAAGTGACGATAGAAGATTTTAGTCGTCATTTGTCTTGATAGCATCAATACTTCTAACCTTCGATGGGAAGTTTTTGTCAAGGATGAGACAGTTTGAAAGAGGCGTTGGTATGTGATTTATTAATTGGTTGTTTTGAATTTGATGCTTGTTATATCTTGCCCTTCGGGATTGGTTGTAGTCTTCTTAAATCCAGTTGATACAGACTGGACCACGCCTCAGACAAATAGAAATAAACGTTATAGGGATAAATTTGTATTGAAAGATTTCTCAATAGAAATTATTACGTAGTAGCTCCACTCTTTCTAAATAATCAGTATTCGTTCGTTATCTGTAGGTCACTCATAAAAGCATACAAAAATCAGAACGGCGAAGTGGAGTAACAAGGCACATCGGGGAACCACTCATCAGCATTTTGATTCGTATTTGGCTAACTTCACATGGTGCAGTCCGAAAGACATTTTAGAAGTAATAGTAGAAATATATCTGTGTAGTGATTAACCTTTTTCCATACTAACTATCCTTTCTTATTAAATCTACCCTTTGTATGTCTACTCAATTGTAAGTTGCTTCGAAGGTTGGAACTGCAATACGACTGGCCTACATGTAAGAAATATGAGTGGCGTACAGATAACGAAGAAGTACCGAATAATCTCCCATAAAATGCTTCATTTTCATTATTTATTTATTCATTGAATTATTGCTACCTCTTTGTATTTCACGTAAAACGGTTGTTCATGTTATCTATAGTGCAATTACCAGTAGCCATGGAATAATTCTGCTTTAGCTGTAATTACTGTTAGGACTGTTATATTCAATGAGGCAATTTATCTGTCCGAGTCGAATGGTCAAAGTTCTGGTTTTAAAATCAAAATAATTTCTCTCTCTACACAAAAAATCACACGTGGTTTGGGCGAACGCCCATGAACTAGCAAATTGGAGCGTTCGTAAACATCTTGTCTTGGAAGTTCAGGCAGTTTTGGAGTAAATTTAAAAGATAGGAATATGGGTTCCGCATGAATTTTCGGCAAGGAACATCGGTCAGCGTTCAACAGCTTTTTTCGCTTCCAGGTCTACGTAGAAGCCATTGGCGAACAAGATAGTCACTTGCGATGAAAATGTATTTATTGCAAGAAACTAGAACAAAATTATACACAGCTTCGTATATCATGATTGGTTCCTTATACTGTATCAGGTTATATATTTGTGAGTGTAAAATTTGGCAGAATATTTTCTTTAATACATCTTTCATTAAAAATGACGGACAAAGGGCACCTATTTAATTTTTTTTAGAAATCTTTTCTTGTTTTTATACAAATGAATGGACTACTGGCTTTAGCATAGATAAATTCTTTCCGAGCGCTCTACCCCTTTAGAAAGTATTCATTAACACTAAAACCTGAGATCCGTTCACATGTACGAAAACAATAAAAGATTGTCATTTTTAATGTGATACATATAAGAATGAAAGGATGTAGGAAAGGATTGGTTTCGCGAACGAAGATTTTTCAAGGATTTTTCACAGCAGTAGGACCTTATACGGTCCGAGCAATGAAGTTTTAAGGTGAAGTCAAATTTATATCCTATGGTCCACCGAGGTGGCGCTGATGGAAGCAGGGTCACGGGTCGTAGGTTTGACAGGAGTATCCTTCTCCTGTCACATGCCAGCTATCTAGGGGAATCTGTCGGCCTGCCTCTCTGTGAGAGTGTCCCGACTGTAAGACTGACCTTTATTTGAACCACAGGACGAGAAAATTCTGCGCTGGGTAGATTCATGGGCTGGCAATAGAATTCTACCGTTTCTTTGGAGAAGAAACAGAATAGTGCGGCTATCTGCAAGCACAGATCCCGGACACTCCAACGGGAGCAGTTGTGCGCTGCCTATAAGAGGCTATGAGTTTACAGTATAGCAGTCTGAGCGAATTGGAGCCCAGATCCGAATCACACCCTTGGAGGGAAAAAAGGGCGGGTGTAAGATTCTGCCTTCTTTTGTAGAGAAACGTGTGGGGATTCATTATTGATATATAACCTAGCCCTACACCTGAATTCATGTTGGTCACCCCTAGCTTTTGAAAGATCAGATGTGGAATGGTACTGATAATCTCATTTGCATAAGCAGAGAAAATAATACCAGTTATTTCATTGGATACTAAAATCAGAGTCATTAATACCCGATGAATATACTAGTAAAAATAATAAAGAGTGAATAGTTTTGATAAGTTCATTGATTAGTATTAGATAAACAAGAATGCAAAAATGAATAAAAGTAAACAAGTGAAGATAGTTTCCGACATATAACAGAGCAAATCGCTGGAATAAAAGCCAATTTTAGCCGTAGTGAATTAATACTACTGAGTCACACCCCTGGACAAAAAAAGTCTACTTATTAAGTTTCAACAGTATGGGTTTTTATTTGTTTGCTTCCTGTGCCTGTCAGTATTCCTCTCCCCACTCACCTGCTTTAAAAGCCAGTGATATCCCTCTCCCTTACAGCACCATCTAAGCCCCAGTTCGGTGGTTGGTCCTCTGCTCCAATAAAGGGTGACTACACTTGTTTGGGGAACTTGAACATATGTACGGAGGGAGATTGTATTTCCAACCACTCAAGGTAGTTTCTTGACCCCCTCCCTGAATAGACCTCTGCTATTCACTTTCTGGTTTTTTAAAGCATTTATACTTCAATATTTCGTGAGTGAGGTTAAGAATTAATGGCACAAAGTAAAATAAAAGAACAATAAAATTGAAAAAAATACGTTGTAACAAAACAAACAGTAAACACATAAATATGGAAATTTTCTTATCTCAAGAAAAGGTGACTACACTTGTTTGGAAAATATATGAGTTTGTGTGTGAGTATGCGAAAGAGAGAGAGAGAGTAATATTGGCTTTGTGCAACGCATCGTAAACATCAGTAGATTGTATAAACACGTATTGCTGTATAAACACACTTGGATAGATAGATAGATAGATAGATAGATGGATAGATAGATGAATGAATAAATAAATAGACAGACAGATAGATAGAGTTATGATTTCGCATATCTTAGCATACATATACAGCTTAACGATGTGCTACCCAAAATGATGTAACCATGAAAAAAATAATTACTGTAACCCCTAGTTTTGGGAACCGACTCATATACCCATATGATCTCATGCACGCACATTACGCAACCCAGCAAGAAACCATTCGACTCCAAATGCTGACCGAATATCTCAAATTGCATCCAACAGAAAAACGTCCGGTTTAAATTTTCTAACTTTGATCCAATCTGTGGACAAACATTCTTTTCTCATATTTCAACCATAATCGCCTCAAATCTCTCAAGATCGGTTTACCCCACTGACAAAATTCCAACACGCCCATTTTTTTTTTTTTTTTTTTTTTTTTTGCCAAGATCATTTTGTTCCGAAATCTTTATATGCTGCCATAATCCCGTTTTATTTGTTTGATTCCTGTAGTTATTTGGCATCATGTTTCTTTACCACGCAAGCGAACGACACGAGTCCACCATTTTGAAAACTAAAAAAAAAAAAAAGCAAGAAAAGTATGTTGCGTGTCAACCATTCATTTAATGATCTGTAATTCCTCTGTTTGATGATCAATAAGAGTTTCGGTTATGATTGACATAAATGAACGAACTCTCCGCCCGTCCTCTTAAATCGACATTCGTCTTTAGAAGTGATCGGGTAAAGATATCAGTATGTTCCACGACATGAGAATTTCATGGTGTTTACTGACATGGTTCCGTTCGACTGATTTCGAACGACAGGATCAGATGTCAAAACGAACCAACATCTCGCTTCAGATAAGATTCTTTAAGCGCTCTACAGTTTTCGAATCAAAAATAGATCTCTGGGCTAGAACAAAGATGTACTTTTCTTAATAGATTTTGTTCTAATTTCTACTGGCTTACTAGCACCCGATATTGCAAGTCAAGGTAAAAGCCAGGATTTTGAACGTTGGTTTCTTAAGTGATACACTTCTTCATTCTACTGCATGATCTATCTCTAGCAGTGGTGTAGCAGGGGTTCTCAAAGCCCGGGACAAAGACAGCGCTCCATTAAAGCATAATTATCAATTAACAGACATTATAGACCCAGGTCGCCATCAGCTATTCTCTTCTAAGGATGATGGAAATGAATATTGACATTTTCACCAAATTAATTGAATTTCCTGGTTTGATAATTAAATATTAATTTCCTCCAAGCATGTTCCTAGGGTGGCAACTGTTTTAACACTTTTTGATGGACAAGGTTTTTACTTTTTGCAGAACCCCCAGCTGCTCTTCTGTGTTCAACAAAGAAATAAATTAATAAAAAGTTCCTGTACACCAAGGGTCGACATCAGGAGGGCTGCGGTCCACAAGTGGGCCATTGATGTGTTCATTGTGGACTTCGGACCTTTTCTAAAAAAATTAAAATTTTATGTATTTTGGGACCATTGATCATGATTTTTTTTAATTTTTAATTAAATAAGCATTTTATGGTATAATTTGTTTACCAAAGGCATGTCCACGGACTTTTGGCGTATTATGGTATGCATTAATACACCAAAATATCAAAATTCTACCAAATATTAACTAATCGGTGGATTTTGATAGAATTTTCTTTTCACTTGCAGCGTAAATTTTTGAAATTTATAGGCCTTTATGAATAATGTGATATAATATACAATGAGATGTAATAGAATAGAATAAACAATTTTTTAAAATGGGGCTGCTGCAGAAATCGAACAACGTAGCTTTGGTCTTACCATTGAGCTAAACAACGGTAATGCAAAGGCCCAAATAACAGTTTCCACCCAAAATTCGCCTTTTGTTTTCATGGCGGCTGTTTAACTCAGTGGTATGATCAGCGCTACGTTGATGTAACTACCCTATCGGTCACAGTTTTGATTCCTGCAGCATTACGTTGTCTTGGCCACGTGATGTATTAACTGTGAAATGACGGGAGGCCATTTGAAATGAGAGTTTCTATGTAATATAACGCAATTCATTATCATTCTGTCGGATCATATTTAACCATTTCTTGATACATAACTGTATTGTTGAAAGAAACGAATAGAGCAGATATAGACCGAAGATTAAACGAAATGAGAATTTGAAGTGAAAACAGTTATTTGCATTACCGGCAGCTGTTTAGTTCAATGGTAAGAGCAACGCAACGTTAAAGCAGCTACCCAATCGGTCGCATTTTCTTTAATTGTTTATTCTGTTTGCGTTATCTACGCCAACTGATACATTAACCGTGTAATCACGGGAGATCATTTCAAATAAGAGTTTCTATGATATATAACGCAATTCATAATTATATATATATGTATATTTATACATATATATATATAATATATAACGCTATTAAAATTATATATATGTGTGAGTATTTATGTGTGTATACATATATAGATAGAGAGAGAGAGGGGAGTATATTTGTCCATTCGAGTATGCGTAAATTTCTGTAACAAGTACGTAGATTCGTCAATAGATCCATGGTCCGATGATGAAAAAACATTTACTCTATTCAACAAATATTTATTTTTCAACAAAATCTCCTTCCTTCTCAACGCAGTAAACCAGAACTTTACAAACGTTTTGTATTGACGACTCACTTTTTAAAGATATTATTTATAAAGTTTTGTGAACATAGCCATATATATAATGACATCCCAGCATTCAACTGACTCGAGGAAAATATTTTCTGAATGATATAAAAATAATACTTGATTATGCAACACACCGAGAGATCATCAGCAACTCATAGAAGTTCGGAAAGCTCTGCACAAAACCCAACGCTCCTCCATTAATCACAAGATCGAACATTATACAGTGGAAATTTCAGATCAAAATTCAGCTTATAGCTGATAACAGACATTGATCCACTCTTGTATAAGTGCATCCAAGATGATATGCGTGTGTGAGAGTTTGGTCTTATGCCTTCAAGTAAGCATGTGCATAGTAGTAAGCATCGTAACACGCTTGTGCACGCAACCGTGCGTATGAAAACGTGAAACATAGAGGGGTAAAATAGGGGAGGTAGCAAAAGAAAGAGAAATTGCCTTCTGTGGAGTGCGTCTGTCTCCCAAGCCTTTAAAATTCAGTACAAACTAATTTAACGGTCGCAAATCGAATTACCATATGTTTGAATATTTTCACAAACGCCATCCATCCCTTTGAGTTCTTGGTTCGTTGGAAACCATGGGATTAGAAAGAAATAATGAAACTATCTAAACATTTTGCTGAAAAGAGTTCAGGAGCATTGCTTGCAAAATGGGTGTTTTCAAAAATGCGCATTATATGCAATCGTCACTCGTTTTCGAAGATTCAGTTACGAGAAAAATCATCATAAAAAAGCCGATCAACTTCAAATGTGGAGTTGTAATCAGTTTGTCGTGTATTGTCAAAATCCTTTATCCATATGTCTTATCGATTACCACACACACACACACACACACACACACACACGCACCTACCTACATCTTTAGAATTGCGAGTACAGCAAAGGAACCACAATAGAAAGGAAGGTTCATTTACGTTTACCGGAAAATGATAATTCATTTGAGTGAGAAATAGCTGGTTGTATCCCCAAAGCAGTGACTTTTTCTTTTAAAGCATCCCCCTTGGAAAAAAAAAGAAATAAGTTTGTTTGGACAAAACTTTCGATTAGCCGAAACGAACAAAGAAAATCTGTTGCACAAAAAACGCTTTGCGTTCCGAAATTCTCTCTTTCGTGATTGGTCAGTATTTTTTTACCAATTGACGAATCAGGGCGTAACGGTCGTCAACTGTGACGAGCAGAATAATAGTATAGATTATTATTATTATTATTATTATTATTATTATTATTATTAATAATAATAATAATTTTCACACCAGTTGCCTGGTGGTTCTCGCTGAAGGCTGAATGACAGTAAGTCTCCTCGGGTTTTCAGCCCTCCTCTCATCTCATCTCTCCCTCACCTATCACAGCAGTACTGTGGCTCGTACCTCCACCACCATTTGTGTTTTTTTTCCTCGTCTGTTAGGCCACTGCTAACAGCTGGGGTCGTAGATCTCATATTTCTAGCACTTTACGCAGTATTCGTGCAGTTCTTAGCAATGCTGTAGTCTGTACAATCTCAATCCTTCATTTTCCTAGTTCCCCCAATCTCGCCTTCAGTGTCTTTGGTACGGTTCTGAGTACACCTATCATTATTGGTACTACCTCGAATTTCGTGTTCTACACATTCTTCAGTTCTCTAGCCAGGTCCTGATATTTTTCCAGTTTTTCACTGTCTTTCCTCTTTACTCGACGGTCAGCAGGTACGGCCACGTCTATTATTTGGTAGGTTTTCCTCTTCTTGTCCACAATTACTAGGTCGAGCCTACTCGCTTGGATGGAATGGTCCGTCTGGATGTCAAAGTCCCAAAGTAATTTGTGATTTCCATTCTCCAGGGCCGTCTGCGGTTTGTATTGGTACCAGTTTACCGCATAGTTAAATCCCATTCGTTCACTCAGTTTCCATTGTATTACTATCGCTACTCTATCGTGTCTGTGTTTATACTCCTTCTACGCTGCTATCATCATCATTATTATTATTATTATTATTATTATTATTATTATTATTATTATTATTATTATGCATATCGCCTGGTGGTCGCCGCTGGAGACTGAGTGACAGCAAGTCTCCTCAGGTCTCAAGCCCTCCTCTTCACATTCTCACAGTCCTATTGATTGCAGTTCCACGCCAGTTGCCTAGTGGTTATCGCTGAAGACAGAGTGACAGTAAGCCTTCTGAGGTTTCCAGCCCTCCTCTCATTCGTCTTTATCTATCACAGCTGCGCTTATTATCATCCTTAATTTGCTGTTATTTACCAACTGAGACCTAAGGCAAATGAAGATGTACTCGGTTAACCTCCTTATAATCGTCCCTAGCCCACTTCACTCTTCTTTCCCCATTTCTTTGGTTGTCATTATTATTATTATTATCATTATTATTATTATTATTATTATTTGGAATCTCACACCAGTTGCCTGGTGGTAACCGCTGGAGTTTGAGTGACAGCAAGTCTCCTCAAGTCTCCAGTCCTCCTCTCCTAGTACTCATAGGTCGCTGTAATTCTACGATTTACAGTTTCACACCGGTTGCCCAGTGATTATCGCTGAAGGCTGAGTGACAATAAGTCTCCTCAGGTCTTCAGCTAACGTCTCCTCTCTCTTTCGCATATCATGACAGAGCTACGATTCGTTGCAGTACTTATATCTCTAGTACTTTCCTCAGTATCCGTGCAGTTCCCAGTAGTGCTGTGGTCTGTACGGTCTCTATCCTTTCCCTAATCCCGTTCTCCTCCAGTCTCTCCCTCAGCGTTTTGGGGACAGTTCCTAGTGCGCCCACAATGACCGGTACTACCCTGGTTTTCATGTTCCACATTTTCCTTAACTCCCTTGCTAGGTCCTGGTATTTTTCCTTTTTTTCACCCTCCTTCTTTTTTACTCTATGGTCTGCAGGCACGGCAACGTCTACTATTTGGCAGGCCTTCCTTTTTTTGTCTACTATTACTAAGTCCGGTCTTCTTGCCTGGATGAGGTGGTCAGTTTGGATGTCAAAGTCCCAGAGTAGTTTGTGGTTGTCATTCTCCAAAACTTCCTCTGGCTTGTGCTGATACCACTTTTCCACATGGTTGAATCCCATTTGTTTGCTTAGTTCCCAGTGTATCATAGTTGCTACTCTATCGTGTCTATTATCATTATTATTATTATTGGGGATTACAAGAATATACGCATAAAAAATGACGGGGTTATTTATGTATGTATTGTCACGAAGGAGCCTAAAGCTATCTTATTGAGTAATTATATATATATATATATAATTCAAGTATCCTGATTTCAAGTTTTTTTCAGTCTCAACTCACTTCAATCTGTTTCAATGTTTGATCAGACATAAATTCTCAAGGGTTTCTATAACGCAATCTTCTTTGTTAATGTCATAATAGGATGGTTAATTAATCAAGGAGACATGTGAGCACGAACAAACATATAAGAAATTCGCATAATTACATATTACATGTTTAGATTGATGTTATTATCATTATTAATTTTTTTTTTCAGTCTTGAATCGTTTTTTTCCAGTTGTTTTCATCAAAATAGCCACAGCCATATTTTTGGCTTCTTCTATCAACAAATATCTTCAAGCTATATCGATATTTCACAACTAAGTAAAGACGATTGCCGTAGAGCGGCAGTTAGTAAGCTAGCTATGTAGACCATTGCTAGTGTGGTGGGTGCTCTGTGCTAAACTAAGAAAAGTTTAGGAAATAAAACGATAAGTATATATCATCATCATCATCATCATCTTCACCACCACTAGATGCAGTAGCCATTTTGGGTTCACTACTCTTGGACAAAATCTTTCCCAGCTCCTTCCATGCCGACCGTGACTGTACTATCCTCTGACAGGTTTTACCGACAAGCCTTCTTCCATCTTCTGTCTGGTATTCTACTACTGCAATTACTATCGCTTGGGCACCATTTCAACCTCCCTTCTGTACCCTCTGTTATCCTTCTATCTTGCTGTGTGTCCTGCCCACCAGTATTTTTGTCATTCAATCACTTCGATGATATCTTTACTTTGGTCTGCTCTCAGATCCATACACACACAAACACAAACACACACACACGCACACACACACACACATATATATATATATATATATATATATATATATATATATATATATATATGTATGTATGTATGTATATATATATTAGTGGTTAAAAGGTTGGATTTCCGCAGAAAACAAATTTAGCATCGAATGTTTTTGCTTTGAAAGCAAAAATGGAAATCAAAAACGAGGATTAAGCCTTGGATGGGATATGCACCCACGCCCATTACCATGGGAGCACCGATGTCGCCTACGTCTGCGTTAACCAATTAGACTAGCGGGATCCAGACGGGAGACTGAACTCGAAATAACATCCTTAACTTATTCCCCCTCTTCTCTGATCGCTGGCCGGTTTTGTTTATGAGTTCTGTATATATATATATACATATATATATATATATATATATATATATATATATATATATATATATATATATATATATATATATATATCAAAAGAAAATTGCCTGGTGCATGTGAACATTTCGTGCCTTACGCAACTGGCTATAACAAAATATGTAACTGCTGAAGAGTACATGAGCACGAAAATTGATACACTGAGTAAATTTTCTTTTGAATTTAACTTCAATGTATAATTGCTCTATTCACTTTGATAAATACTGAGCACTAATCAATTATCATCAACAACGTAAAAAGTCTGTTTTTCTCTATAATCTTACCAATTACTAAAAGCATTATAAACTATATATATGTGTGTATGCGTGTTGGTTCCTACAGTTGATGACGGTTAGTAAACTAGTTTTTCAGCCTACCATTCTAGAAAAGTGATTCTGAATATCACAGGCTAGCCAACTATTGTAACCCTTTGCCAAGCTTCGTAAAAAAAACTGTGTACAAATAAGTACGTAAAATAATGATGTCAGTTATTAATTAATTTTCTTAGAATTCGCGTCTTCAAGTATTTCCGCCATAAAAAGAGGAGCAAAATCACTGTCCGCCATCAAGCACTCATTACATTGTCTCGTAAAGCTATCATTAAACTCTTCAATTGAAGATAATAGGGGTGGTTCCTCACATCAATAAAGACGTGGATGGAAAACAGCTTTCCTTAAAATGTCAAATCTAATCTCAAATTACTTTTATTCTTTCTTTCGCTCTCATTTGTTGCTAACCTTTTTTTTATCTCTCCTTTTCTGTATTTCTCCCCGTTCCTTTCTCTTTCTTTCTCACACTTCTTTCTCTCTCTTTCTTCTCCTTTTTTTTCACCTAATTCCTTTTTCTTTTTTCACTTTCATACATTTTTTCTCCTCTTTCTCCTACGCTCTTTACCCCCTCTCTTTCTCTCTTTATTTGTTTCTATTTCTCTTCCCCACTTTTGTCTCTTTTCCTTTCTTTCTTACTCTTTGTTTCTCTCTAAGATTCAATTTTTTCTCTGCCCTTCATGTCTGTCGGATTTCTCTCTTTTCTCTTCCCCTTTTTCCTTTCTCTCTTTTCCTTTTCCTCTTTCTTCTTCCTTGGTAATTTTTCTTCCTTTCTTTCTTTCTTTCTCCCTTTTTTCTTTCTTCCTTACTTTCTTTTTGTTTCTCTCTTTCTGTCTCTATCTCTCTCTGTGGTTCAATTTTTCTTTGCCCTTCATGTCTCTTTTGCCTTTTCTTTTCCCTTTCCGTTCTATCTGTTAATTTCATTGTTTTGTTTTCTTATTTCAAATTTTATGAATTTAATTTTCAAACTGCATTTTTCTTCTTTCCTTTTCTTGTCTTTTCTTTCCTCTGTCTTCATCTTTTTTCAATTTTCTTTCTTTCCCAATTCCCAGCCAGGCCCACTCGCTCGCTCGTCCCCACAAGAACTCGGATAATTAAGACGATCACTTCATAGTCCCTTTTTTGTTCAGTCCTTATCACTACCAGTCGGCAATACTTCTAAAAACAAAACAATTCAAACTTTTAGCAATTGTTTCATAGTCCCCATTAATAGATAACGTATTTGATGTCTACAACCAAAAACTTATCAGTGCTCCCTCCCTTCTCTTCTTTTGAATCAAGGATAATTAGAGACAGTCAACCATAACTGACAACATAAATTTCTTGAGTTTCCAAGTTGGTCTGGCTGACTATTTATATCTGTATCGCGCGTACGGGCCGCACTAATAGAGCTACAATGCTGAAATTTCAAACAATTACTCTTTATTAAGTCTAGAAAAAACTATTCCTGTTTTTCCTAATCCGCCCCCAGAAGGAATTGGATGAGGGCTCAATTTGTAATATGTGTTTATGCCAAATTTATCCCTTGGATTGTGTCTGGCAGCGTTCAAGTTGCTTAAAAAATTGTGATGACAGTCCAACAAAAGTCATAAGAAGCAACTTATTCATCAATCATTCCTTTTTTTTAATTGATCACCCCAACACAACATGCTGTCAAAAGACGTTGATCCCGTAACAGATTATATTGAGTTACTAACCAGACCTATTTCTTTTTTTAACCATGGATTTTTTTTGGGGGGGGGGGTTGCTCTTAATGTTTTTTATTGGTTTCATTTTACAAATTAGCTTTTTCGAGAGCTTAACGATTAGAAAAAAAACACGCTCATACAGTGAAGACTCCTTGTGATAACAGCAGAAAATGAGAAAAAAAAACATCACTTGCCGACAGCTCATCTCTATTATACCGTGTTGTTCAAAAATCGAAAAAAAAAACAGTTTTCCACGTTAAAGACAAAATCTATCGTTTGGGATGCGAGATGATATTAATTTTGGTAATCATCTTTTAATCTTGATATTATGAAATATCTTATTAATATTTACTCCCTATATTGAAGTAGTTGAATCTTTGAACGCAACGATTACAGAATTAAGAGACCAGGAAATTAATCAATCTTTGCTTTTGAAAGATTTTTGATGATATGACGTTCGTTTTATGAGCTCAGTTAGGCAACGAGATGATATTCGGATATTGTAGAATGCACTATTTTAGCCCGCGGACCAGTTGTGGCCCGTATTAATATTGAATTAAGAATACGGACTATATATAAATATAAGAAAATCTCCACCCCCTCTCTCCTTCCATTCCCCTCCCTACGTCTCTTTCTCACTCTCTTCTTTTTTTTCAGTCCTACTCTATCCACTTCTCTTTCTCTTTTTCTCATTTTCACTTTTTCTCAGCCTGTTTTCTGTCTCCCTCGGACATCCTCTTAGACGCTCCCTCTTCCTCTTTCTCCCACTCTCTATATCTCGTTCACTCTATCTTCTTTTCTCCATTCTATGTTCACACACATATATATATATATATATATATATATATATATATATATATATATATATATATATATATATATATATGCATATATATATATATATATATACATAAGCATTTTTTGATGGCAACGTTGGTGTATAGCGATTTGATGTCTAGACTGGCTAGTGATTTGTTTTTTAAGTCAATGTTTTTTAATCTATCAACAGATTAAAAAACATCGGTATAAAATCAAATCTCTGGCCAGTCTAGACATGAAATCGCCGTACACCAACGTGCCCTTATATACATATAAATATATATCTAGTCTGAAGGTTGTGGTATGGGGAAACTTTGAGTCACCATGAAGTGTTGATTCCACGATTTACTCCATTTATATTCACGTACGCTTTTCTTTGACATTGAGCACTCTTCCCTTATTCTCAAGAACTATAACAATGGCAATAAAACATACACACACACACACACACACATATATATATATATATATATATATATATATATATATATATATATATATATATATATATATATATATATATATATATGCTTATATTTCTGAGGAGAGTCATTATTGTTGAAAAAGGGTTTTTTTTCCAGAGAATGAACTCATTCTTCGTTTTGCCCATGTTGTTATCACTAAACATTTACGCTGTTATCAAACGAAACGGTGTTTTTAACACCATAATTAATACAACCCAAAGAATGGGTTCAATTGTAAAAAAAAAATCCTTGTAATGAATTTTGCTCATTCTTGCTTCGTTTTAGTCTGTTTTTGTTCCCTCTCTCTTCAGCCCCCCTCCCTATCAATCTAACCCTCACCCTCTCTCTCTCTCTCTCTCTCTCTCTCTATATATATATATATATATATATATATATATATATATATACACATAAATCACTCTCTCTTGCTTATCTCTTTCTCCCTATTTTCAGTGTTCTTTATCCCACCCTGCAACTTCAGTACCCCTTCTCTCTATTTCTCTTCACATCCCCACTCCCCCTCTCTCTCTCTATCTATCAATCTCTCTTATACGACTATAGACCGTAGTTTGTTCAGTTTTGTTTATGCGTCATGTTTACGGCGTACATTCATCACTTCAGATGATAGCACCCATTTATGAATGCCAACGCTTCACAGAAATCAAAGACGTGCACATGTCCAAACGGCAATTTAACTTATCTCCATCAGTGGATGCGGTACCAAATCTTCACGATTGGTGACTACCGATTAAAGCTTAATGACTGTTTGAGGTAATAGGCTGAATACAGTTAAACGGCTACGCCAAGTTTCCGCTTTTCAATTGTAGATTAGTGTCCATAACCTCGTGCGATTCGTCTCGGTCAAACTCCAATAGTTCAAGGATTATTCAATGTATTTGGTTCACAGCGATGGAACCCTTGAGTAGTGGTACGATCGATTGATTCTCCTCCTAACTCCTGGACAATTCAGTGCATCGATTCGGATGAACTGAGGCCCTTTTCAAAATCATACATCAGCAAATGACTCAGGATGGTGGGTTGAGCACTATTAAACTGGTGCAACATTTTCCGACTGGCCAACTGTGAACTGGTTTCCACGACATGGGGTTATCCGTCCTGATCCAGATCCATTGGTCATCCACTGAGATTTCTTCTTGCTTCGTATTCGCCATACTGTAACATACGTTGTAAACAAAACTTATAAGCTGCTGTATAACCAGTAGTTCCATCGCCGAAACGCCTGGTTGACTTGGCATATTGACTCAGCTGAAATTGCACCCGCTTTTGAAATCATAGTGCAGACATGTTCTCAACTTCCCGCGAAATTTCCTTATCTGTTATAGTGTCAGCTTTGTCGTGAGAGAAGGAGCAGTTATTGCTGAAAGCAAGAGCTACTCTCAATATAATCTCAACTGAAAAGATGGCCACACTTCTAGAACTTTTTCTAAGGTTCGAGAACTTTTTGTTTTTATTTCATTTTTTTCGCCAATTTGATTAGATTAACTTATAGAGGCCTTGGAAATCCCACAGTGTAAATTTGTAGAGTGTAAGTTTGTAACACTATTCATGAATTGAAAATCTTTACAAAGTTGAATATTTTGTAAAAAATATTCTTCTATTATGCCCTTCTGTAATTTTTTCAATTACGTCAATTATTATAACTCTAACTAGTCTGCTCAATTAGTGCGAAAGAGGGGGGAATTGTTACATGCCGAGGAAAATTACCAATCTTTCAGAGATGATAGCTTAGGTATATAAGTATAATATTTTCAGTGGATTCAACTAAAATTAACACTATTATAGCCGTGGTGGTCATCCTCCAAGATGGCCACCATTAGAATTATGTATGTTTAAAAAGGGGAAACAAGATTACTTACAAACTTGAATTTGATATATAAAGTTTCATACGGACCTTTGTCCTCATCTTGGTTCATTTTTTTAAAAACGTTTTGGCCACAGATGTCTTAGGGTGATTAGTGAGTGTGTTTTCGACCATCGAGACGTGAGATGGGGCGTTTCGTTGATCGTCCGGAACGTTTGCACTCCACTGTCTAATATTGGGTGTGGTCTTGCCAACTAATTCGACCCTGAGGATTCCAAAAATTACCTTATATTCAACCCACTATGAACCATGTGACCCTAAATGTCATTCAAAGGTCATTAATTACATATTTTACAATTTAGTATCGATCAACATGAGATTTTTCATGTACTTAGCATTCCGTTTTGAAACACAAACTTTACACAGTATGGAAAGCTAAGCAGATACCTGTTCTGACACAATCACAATGAGATAGCTGCTAAAATAAGCTCACAATAATAACAAAAAACAAATTTATAAACAAACATACGAGTTCAATTCTTACCAAGTGTTCCTGTAAATGGCTTTTGCACTCGGTGCTCCTGCTCCAAAGCTGGAATTCATTGCACTGAATCATGCCCTTGTCGATATGGACTTCCACTCCCTAAGACCAGATCTTTTATTTGGTTCTATAGAACATAGGATGTTTATGTTGATTAAAAAAGGTATTTTGCATTCTTATGGTGATTGTAGCAAAGTTTTGATCTTGTGCTTTTTTATATATGGTTGAGGTAGATCAATCATTTTTCGCAGGTTATTTAGCTGAATTTTTCATCTACTGAATAAAAAAAGAATATTAGTTTTATCTCCATTGGAAAAATGAATTACGGAGAATTGAAGGGAGACGAGTGACTGTCGCGACTTATGGGAGTCGATGGTCAAAGAGTTAATGGCATTAAAATGGCCTTTGGGGATCAACTCGTTCATAGCAGGTTAAAAATGAGGTCATTTTTTTAATTATCAGGGGTGAATTCAGGTATAGTTATAACTGGGAAAATGGCCACCACGACAACGACATCGATATTTTTCCCTGGATCTATTGGAAATATTAAAGGTAATTAACTCATTGCTATCTTTGAAAGTTTGGTATTTTTGTCCAGTCAGTAGCTCAATGGCCACTAAGGGAGCATGCTCTATATAGAGCAGCCAGAGTTTGAATACTGATTATGGAAAGAATTGTTCAACTTTGACAAAAAATTGTCCCATGGCTTTAATGATTAACACTGAATAGTACGTTTCTAAACCTTTTTCACTCACACCCTCACCAATGACTCCTAGGTACACGTCAACCCCCAACCCTGTAGTGCATGTGGCAGTTAGAGGAAAATCTCATCATAAGTATATCAATGAATATCTAAGTGTATACTTCTAAACGGCAGCCATTTGTTAATCAGATTCATAGATATCTATGGATTCTCTTCCATGTTCATCTAGATGCTCAAACGCCTCTTTAAGGTCCTTATTCACCTCAACACCTCATTGAAACAGACTAATACCTCTGGGATGCAAGTGCCCACGTTGAGAACCACTGATGTAGAGTTTTCTTTGGGCTATAAGGTAACTTGAGACCGTTTTGTTAATGTTTTAGCATATCGTGAATAGGTCGGTGGATGCGGAACATTGATGGATCTTTGGGTAGTAATGTGACGAGGCAACGAAGTCAATGCACTTTAGAAGAATGGAAGAATTTTATGTATACCGAGGATAGGTTGGTACTAATAAGTTGTATTTATGAATAAGAGACAGGAAAGAGCTATTACAATACCTGTTCCGAAACCAAGTATTGATTGATTAACCTAACTACTACACTATATCTTCTTTCTTTTAGAAGCAATCTTCTTTTTCTTCAATCAACTTCTTTTTCCTTCTCTGCTTTCTTTTCTACATTTCGTATTTCATTTCTTCATTCATTTTATCTCCCCTCTTTTGTTTATCTTTTGCTTGAACCCTCTTTTCATACCCCTCTCGGTCTTTTTAATTTCATGTTTTTTTTTTCATTTCAATTATCCTAATTTCATAAGTATATTTTGAAATTTCAAGTTGTATTTTACTAAACTCCTAGTTTCATAAATATATTAGAAAAATAGGCCACTTGTCAATAAACATTTATCAAAAACTAAAATACGCTTAAACATGTGAGTGACACACCAATAACAGGATCATTAAAAAAAATTAGAATTCCGACACACCATGCAAAGAAGGTTTGCCATCCTTAGTATAGGAGATATCAGTCCGATAAATTTCAAGTGTTACGTTTAATTTCTTTGAATCAAATGAATTAGTAAATAGAAACAAATGTAAATAAGTAAATATGAACGATTAGCAAGCTCGTCTGGCAAACCGTTATTACCGTAGTGAATTCTTCAGTGGGTGCCTCACAGTTCTGACGGTGTGTCAGACTGAACTGAGCTCAATAGCATTAATACTGGAGTGAGTTTGATACTCAGTTGGAGCCTCATGCATGTGGTGTTTCTAAGCTTAATAAATTACCATTGAAAGGAATATGATTCTTACTAGGTCTCCAACAATTGTGGCCCTCGGTCAGACTAAGCTAACCTTAGTGAATAATATTACCATTGAAGTAGGTTCTCAGCATTAGCTGGAGAAAACAATCTTGGTTAATTCACACAAACTAATTGCATCTTATTGGAAAGCGCTGTATTGAAATGTGAATAATCGTTTAGATGTAATATATTGCAACGTATGTCAGTCTATTGAAGTGCAGAGAGGAGGAACGGAATCGGCGAACCGATTTCAAATTCTGGCTGTTTTAATCCACACTAATGCTGTTGGGAAAATCACAAATCCCCTTCTCCCTGTTATCGTATTACTAGATCATTTGAAAAAAAATGTCTCGTCACTGACACGTCACGATGGTTTGAGATGGCAATGGGTGAACGAACACTCGGGCAAATCACTTTCCCTCAACTACGTTACCTGCCCAAGTAAAGCAGCAAAAAAAGCTATAGTTCACATTGTTATCCTTGATAATTTTGAATCATACAAGCCTATAAAATGTACTTGAATGTTACTTGACTGTAACTGATGGTGTTTGAAAGCACTAGTTCCCACTATTAAGCGCGTGGCGTTATCAGGAGACGTTTGTTCAATCATTAGTTTTGGCAATACTTCACATTGTACACAATTCCTTTTTAAGAAGAGTATGATAAAGAGATTTTGTGGGATCAAGACCCCAAAAAGAACGCTAAACATGACGATTAACGATGGATGAGAATATCAATTTTGAGCTTAAATATAGAGTTCTATTGTTATTGAACCTATTCGGAGAGAAATTAAGTCGATTTATTGTGATGGAATTAGAAAAGATGAGAGTGCTTGCCGAAATGGCCATTGCATAATAACAATACTTTGTCCTAAAAACTGATTGTTGGTTTTGCAATTGAAGATTTAAAAGGAAGTGCAAAGTTGTTACATATTTTATATAATCAACAATTGTTTTAAAAATGTTGCATATATACAGGTAGACGGTAAATCTTCCTAAAACCAAATCGTATTTAGGTGTTTTCGGAACTTATAAACTTTAAGTAAACAAAGCCTATGGATGGAGATTTGCACGAGTGTTCAAAAAGCTTCCTAGGTGAAGTTAGCTTGTAAATTCTTATATTCATCAATGTTTTGCTTAAAAATGAATTTAGTAAGTAGAGTTCAGTGCCTGATGAAAATCGATACTCAACTGATGCCAAAATCCGCTAATTGCCCGAAAATTAAAAACAATGAATTCATGAATATTGACCTCACGCCAGCGAAGGCAAAACCGTCCCGAGTATCATATATCACAAGTTTTCTCTGCGCTTCTCAGTCTCAGCTCGATTTCGAAGTTCTCCGAGATTTGCAGTTGGTGAAGAAGTGCCATGGTGTTACTAACTTTACCAGCTATCCAACCATAGCTTGGAAAGGGAAGAAGAGATGGACCCATGCCTTCTCCAAGGGCACTAATATGAAGTGAACGCAGATTGTCTTGGTCAGAATTTGAGCCGGTGCCAGGTTGAAGAAATCAGATGTGCTCAGCGCTATAAGAGAATTTGCGTTCCCGATTTTCTCTAATTTCTACTTAATTTGCCTCACTTTCTCATCCATCTACCCCTTCTCCGGCTCAATATATATATATATATATATATATATATATATATATATATATATATATATGGAAAACAGAATTAGTGAACTGACTTCGGCAGCTGAAGTTCACTAATACCCTTGGGAAACACGGATATCCGGAATAATATCTTGTTACTGGTATGTCACAGTGGAAAATACGATGAATGGGTGGGCACTTGTGTAAACAACTCTCTCATAACTAACCTACAAAAAGCTGCTATACTCGTCGTCAACGGTGACAGTATATATATATATATATATATATTGTTATAAAGAAATAATTATATAATCAGACAATATTTGAATGCGTTATATTATTTGAAACGAACTCCAGTATATTACACGGAGATTGAATCACTTGGCCAAGACAGCATAGATAGAATGAACAATCAAAGAAATATGGGTCTGCTACAGAAATCGAACTTGCCACCAATAAGGTAGGTACTTCAATGTAGTATGGCTCTTAACCATTAAGGTGAACAGCCCGACAGGAAGGCGAAGGCCCAAATAACGGCCTTATCCAAACTCTCCTCATTTTATTCATTTACAGCCCATGTTTATACGGTTATTCGTAACGTGAACAATAACATCTTTTTTTTTTAAATAATATATATATTTATTTATGCATATCTATATTTAATATATATGCTAAGGCTCAAATAAATGTTTCAACTCCAAATTCTCATTCTGCTTATTCATGGTTTTTATCTGCTCCATTTGTTTCTTTCAACGCAACTATTATGTCATTAAGAAACGGATGATGTATGATCCGATGGGATGATTATAAATTGCGTTATATTATATTGAAACTTCTTTGAAATGATTCCCCGTAATCACACTGAGAATATATATATATATATATATATATATATATATATATATATATGTATATATATATATATATATATATATATATATATATATATATACATATATATATACATATATATATATATATATATATATATATATATATATATATATATATATCATATAGCGTAGATAACGTAAATAGAATAAACAATCAAAGAATATGTATATATATATATATATATATATATATATATATATACATATATATATATATATATATATATATATATATATATATATATATATATATATATATATATATATATATATATATATTCCATTTTTCCTGTCAGCTTGTTAATTTCTAATCCTTCTTGGATTTTCTTTCTTTTACTCTACTTTCAATTATTCCTTCTTCCATTTTTTTTCCTTGCTCCTATTTATCTGGTTTTCTTTCCATTTATTTTCCTCATTTCTCTTATCTTTCCAATAATTTAACCGCCTTTTTCTTTCCCATATTTCATTCTTCATGGAGATTATCGTAATTGTTGTTGCTTCTGCTCCTCTCATGCGCAAATACCAACTTTTTGTTTGTTGCTAAAACTGATAGGGGAGGTAGCTTGCATTAGATACTCAACGCTAACGTAATTTCATATATATCTACGCTCGCGCTAATTACAGAAGCAATTCATCAGACCGTTACTTCGAGTTTTGGGGCTCAACTGAAGGTTCATTCTGAACTTCTAATAGGAAAAAAAGAAGATATTTTTATCTTGCCATTTCTGAAATACACCCCGATGAATTGCTCCGATATATGTGCCGGTAATTAGTGCGAGCGTAGATATACATACAGGCACGACAAATTCTCCAATGTCACACTGGAAATTGGCCCGTTTGCTGAAATCAATTAAGATTAGCAATGGCTGTATCTGCCATTGCGTTATCATTGCCTTGGCAAATTAAGTTATGAGCTAAGATTGGATCGTTCGTGTTTTCTCTTACCTACGTATTTTCTGACAGTTGTTGTGATCGGCTCGTGACAAAACTTTAGTCAAGATAACTCACAAAGTGAGGGGAGATTTGGATCTATGCCTTTCCTGGAAGAATTAAAGCAAAAACAAAGGGCTTGTCGATGGTGTTCTACGGGCAGATGACCGCTCAGCCGCATCACCCGTCCATAGTAGTAAGTCTAACGTCTGTAATCAACGCATGGGTGATTCAATCTGTCGACTTGCATTTTCTTCAGATCAACAACATATTTTTTGACGATCATTCAATCATTTCTTCCTCCTGATTACCATCGAACTTTTTTTTGTTCCTTATTTTCATGATAAACATTTCAGATAGAATACTCTCCAACTCTATTCAGGTATATGTTGCATCTGGTAAGCATTTTAGAGTTAGATAGGAACTTTATTTTTTTCTTCCTTTCTTTCTGATTTTCTTTCTTTTTTCTTTTGTGAGCATCTCCACGTGCGTACGTGCATACATACAGAAATGTTGATGCACATATCTTATTATTCATGTTCAAAAACTGAGATTAGAATTCCACACCGTATTATTTCTCAGGTAATAGCTATTCTCTAAAAATGCATCATTCATAATTGACATAAAGTTTACAATTATGTATGAATTCATTTATTATATGTTAAGGACGAATACGAACAGTTCGAGGAATTTGAACAGTGTGTGTAAACCCAATGTAGTATGGTTTTTTTTTATTGTCGTTACCCTTTGTGAGCAGTACCCTTTGGGAGTATCGTGTCATTTTTTGTCAAATTTCCTCACGTATGCTATGTAAACATACACATACATACACACATAAGCATACAATCACATGCCACTGGAATGGCTTCCTAAAAGAAAAAAAGAAAAAAAAAATGCCAGGTAATGGATCTTAATTTCTTGATGAAATGATTTCGAAAATGTGATGTATGAAATGTCCGGGGAAGCTTGGTAATATATATATATATATATATATATATATATATATATATATATATATATACATATATATATATATATATATATATATATATATATATATATATATATATATATATATATATGCACACACACTCACAGGGCATACATACTTTGTTAATAAGAGCTATGAGTATTACCCAAAATTTGATAACAGCAATGAGTATTACCTAAAGCTTAATAACAGCAATGAGTATTGCCTTAAAATTAATTGAAAATTTTAAAATAGGGAATAAATGAATAAAATTGTAAGACAGACTTTACTCGACGTTTTTTACTATATTTATTCGTCATCAATATTTAATTCGATGTTTTTATTTACAAATTATATACTAGAGTTTCAGTACTAGCATTTAATTACCTAAATTATAAAGCTTTATAAACTCCAATTGTAATCATTCATGTCAGACTATACAACTAAGATACACTTTAATACTTTCGAATTATCTAAAGAAACAAATTCGTAGAATATTATGAATTGTGTAAATTACGACCTAAAAATATACAGACAAGACAAAACAATCACTGGAAGAATTAAAAGAACGAGAGGGCTGAACTGTAAAACGCATCTGTTTGAAGAATTTATGTGAGGTATTATACAATAAAGCAATAGCAATGCAGTTGCTTGTCAAAACAGTCAGGTAGAAAAGATTGAAGAGTCGACACAGAGAGATTGAAGAGGTCAAACACTACATGTATATATATATATATATATATATATATATAGTGTTATATTACATTGAAACTCTATTTGAAATGATCTCCCGTTATTACAAGATGAATGTATCATTTGACCTAGATAATTGTTCTGTCGGATCATATATCCATTTCTTAATAACACACATGCACGCACGCACACATATATGTGTATATATGTATATAATGAGTAGTGTGGTTTTTCTGTTTCTCTGTCCGTAACAATGGACTTTCCGACAGAAAAGTAACAATTCACCAGATAAGAATACTTCCTACAAACCATTTGGAACGATAGACTCCCCCACTGACACAATTTCAGAAATTTTTGTTTCTTGAAAACATCTGGTAGAAATTCAAATATATCGATAATTTTTTTCACGTGGAATGACTTGATAAATGAAGAATACCTCTACCAATTTTCATGATGTCAGACGCAGTGGAAGAATTACAAAACATATTGACTGATCTAAATAGGGAAAGCAAAAAGTCGGGTTAAAGATGAACAGAACAAAGACTAAACTTGTCTTCAACAATAAAGTCTCTTGAAAGACCATTAGAAAAGAGAAGAGGCTCCAGAATAGATTGACAGACACGTTTACGTAGGTCCGATAACAAGATTAAAGACCATGAAAGTGAAATAAAACACAAAACATAAGAATCGGCTGGAAAGCATTTGGTATGAATTGAGACATATTCAAAAGCAACTTGCCAATGTGTTTAAGGCGTGAAGTATACAATGAATGCATAATACCAGTTATGACTTATGGATGCAAACATAGAAATCAACAAAACGAACTGAGAATCAACGTAGAATCGCAAAGAGAGCCATGGAAAGAGTAATGCAAGGGATAATTCTAAAAGATAGAAAAGAATCAACATGGGGAAGGACTAGATGAAGGATATCATACTTATAATTGAGCAACAAAAATAGAGATGTGCTGGACACTTTGCAAGAAGACATGATAACAGATGGAGTATAATGTTAATCGATTGGTGCCCATTGAATAGTAAACGCGGTAGGAAATGACCTGGTACAAGATGCAGGGATGAGATAGAAATATTTGGCGGTAAGACACGGCAAAGGTCAGTGCAATCGTGGTCGACATGGAAGGAAATGGGAAGGGCCTTTGTCTAGCAGTTGACTCATGATGACTGCTGCAGATGATGATGATATCACCATCGGCTATTTTACCTTCAATACTGAACAAAGGTCTTTCCCAGATCCATCAATGCAGACTGCAACTGTGCTGACCTCTGTCATGTCCCACTGGCAAACCTTTTTATCTCCCCATCTTCTCCCTGATCTTCTCCTGCTGCGATTGCTAACCTTTATGAACCATCTGTTATCCTTGATATTGGTCCAACCACCTCAATTCTGTCACTTGATCACTTCAAAGATATATTTTACCTTGGTTTATTCTCTGATCCATGTCGATCTCTTATATATATATATATATATATATATATATATATATATATATATATATATATATATATATATACTTTCTATACAGTTATTCCAAGCGTTGCTCTTTCCGTTGTTCTTTGTATGACTGAGTCATTTCAAGTCATTTTCTTAGTTTCCACGTTTCACATCCGCCAGTCATAGCTGATATTATACATTCATTGTACACTTTACGTTTTAAGCATATTGGCGAAGTGCTTTTCAATGTGTCCTTACTAAATGCTTCCCAACCAATCGCTCTTCATTGTTCTATTTCACTTTCATGTGTTTTCCTTTAATTTTATCAACCGTTCTAAGTAATTTTATCCCAGAACTTCTTCCAGATCTATTCTTATGACCGTTTCTGAACATTTTCCAGATCTATTCTAATGACCATTACTTTTGTATTAGTTCTGTTCATCTTTAACCTTGTTTTAAGGCTCTCCCGATTTAGATCTATTAGCATTTTGTTACTCATCTTATTTGTCTGATATTAGTGCAATGTCGTCAGCAAATTGTAAATGGTTCGAGTATTCCCCATCTATGTATACTCTCCTTCCTTCCCAGACAATTTTTCGAGAGATGCTTTCAAGACTTGCTGTAGGCGAAATTGTATCCCTTTGTCATACTCCTTTTCCGATCTTTAACTCATTTGTATCTTTATGGTATCGAATTTTTGCAGCATCCTTGTATTTATGCATTGATATTGAACATTACACGTGGGTGGGTGTGCTACTGTGTATGTACATGATTGAATACTCTCTCTCTCTCTCTCTCTCTCTCTCTCTCTCTCTCTCTCTCTCTCTCTCTCTCTCTCTCTCTCTCAAACATACACATACTTGTCATCTATATGTCATGGATATCTGAACCGTCATAAACAATATACATTGAAGATGGATTGAACAGACTGACAAAGGAAGGAAGAAAGAACCGGAGAAAGATAGAGGGAGTCGGGAGTAGACAAAGATTAGCAGACTGAGATGGGTATGCGTGAATTGTACAATTGAGAGAGAAAGGTTTATTCGCAATTTGATGCACGTTGAAAACCCGAGGCTTTCCTCGTAAGTCACACTCGGCTCAGTAGACTGGCTTCTTTTTCTTCCTTGTTCTAATGCTTGTCTCTACAACATCCTGTCAGGAGTGCTTT
Organism: Thysanoteuthis rhombus; assembly: GCA_963457665.1. NCBI lineage: Eukaryota > Metazoa > Mollusca > Cephalopoda > Oegopsida > Thysanoteuthidae > Thysanoteuthis > Thysanoteuthis major. The sequence continues at coordinate 22,320,018 of OY735213.1, forward strand.
TCCCGCCAGATAATAATACAACTTATCTTCTTTCTCCCTCACACACATTTTTTGGAGTGTGGGGCTGCTTCTCAATACTCGTGTTTTATCTTTACATGCGCTTAATGGGCGAAACAGACAAAGTGGAAAGGGCTGAAAGGAAATGGAGATGTAAAAACAGGGGAAGGAGAAGAAAATTGAATATGAAAACAAGCAGATGGTGACAGCGAAGAGAACGTGTTCAAGGGGGAAACGAACGGGGTTTTCTGAGAGGTTTTAATCGGAAAAAAAGCTTCTGTGATGAATTCTGCCTTGCATATTAATAACTGTCGCACTGAAGTAATTTGGTACGTTATACTCTACTAGTTTACCCAATCCCGTTAACAAATGGCGGCTAATTAAAATGATTTTGCAACTGAATTGCACTTGAAAGATATCAAAAAGTTGCTCGGCATTTATTGTTCATGTTCAACCAGAATTTAGCAGTATTTTTTACGCATTTGCAAAAAAAGAAAAGAAAGGAGAGTACTCCATTATTGGGGTCCAAAGGTTGTCTCCCATGGAAAATGTTACGGACAAAAATATAGACTTGCATGCAGCGTATTATATAGGTAAATTTTCATTTTTTTTTTTTTCTTTTTATATACCTGGTTATTATCATCTTTTGTACTGGTTTTTACACCAGGCGGCCCCCGCAGGAAATTGACAGCAAAACTCATCAGATCATCAGCAACTTTATATGTATTCGTCCTTGCAGACCTTAGCAACGCCTTGGTCTAGAAAATCTCAAATATTCGCCCTTGAATTACTAATTCATCCTATCTCAGTTCTAGTCTGTTTTTGTTTGCAGTTCTGGTTTATTTTTGTTATTTGGCCTGCATCAATTATTATGGGCACGATCCTAATTTACTATCGTTTTCACTGTTCCCCGGTGAGGTCCTAGTATGATTATTTTCTCCCTCTTTTTCTCTCTCTCTCTCTCTCTCTCTCTCTCTCTCTCTCTCTCTTTCTCCCCTTCACCCTTTTTTCAACGTCTATCAGATCTGGTCTCCTCGTTTGGATGAGGTGGTCAGTACAGATGTCATCGTCCAAAACTCCTCCTTTTTTTTTTTTTTTTTTGCCAGCCTCTGGTTTGTGCTGATCTTTTTCGTCCAGATGGTCGAACTCAAGTTGTATTCACAGTATCCATCACATGACAATCCGTATTTATACTCATTGAGTTTTCACACCGGTCGTATCTGGTGGCTTTACTTTGGAAATCGAGTGTCAGCAAGTCTCCTTGGTATTCTTGAGTGATACCTTTTGTTATTGTACCCATTTTGGAATATTCTGATTTACCATCATTTTCTTAACTTCTGGTTTCTTCATATATTCTCGAGCATTGAAATAAAATTTGAACGATTGGAACGATACTCGAAGTCTCAACCACCTATGTCATGTTGCAATGCTCAAAACAAACTTGGCTATCTGGACCACTGATTGTCAGGTGAAGATAGTATTTTACCCTTAATCCAGCTTCCTTCATCTTTTCTTACTCTCTTTTACCTAATTGACAAATAAGTAGTCGTAGTGGTAGTAGTAGTAGTAGTAGTAGTAGTAGTAGTAGTAGAACGACTAGATTATATTTTTCAGCTGTAGTATTTCCAATATTCAACACATTTTACTGTTATATTTTCGTCTTTTTTTTTTCTTTCAACTCTTTCAGCAACGGGATGAGAGTGTGAATCACGTTCGAACCTGTATTTCAGTTTCAAACTCCTGCAATTTAACGAATCTATGTAATAATTAAGACATGAAATCCCTCGATCTCAAACGTTTGGACAGATTTAAATTCAACGGATCCAAACTTGCGTTCCTTTGTATGTAAACAAGAGAAAGCAACTAAAAGCTATTTTTAAAAAGATTCCCTTATCTGAAGTCTTTAGTCGAACTAGTATTAATGAATGACTGCTTCGTAAATACACATATATGTATACATATACATATATATATGTGTGTGTGTGTGAGAGAGAGAGAGAGACAGACGGACAGACAGACAGACAGTATGCGTGCCTATAATTGCGCATGTGCGGGCGAGACGATGATGTTTTTTTACTGAATGCCAATTTTTCTCTCAAGTGCCGCCCGTTGCACCAAATGTGGCACCGTCAATATTTCGTCTCTCTTTCAAACAGAGTTCTGCCTCTACTTTCTCTTATTTCTATGCTTGTGATATATATATATATATATATATATATATATATATATATATATATATATATATATATATATATATATATATATGTGTGAGAGAGAGAAAGAAAGGCTTGTGGTTATCTCAGTTTATGTTTTTCAAACATACTTTATTTTATTCATTGATTTCCTTTTAAAGTAAGTCATCCGATCTTCTTTGGATTTTTATCTTGTCTTGGGCGTATTTACTGTTTCTTTCTGAGTGGGTGTTGCCGTTGCATCCCTCCCCACCCCATATATATATATATATATATATATATATATATATATATATATATATATATATATATATATATTCTCTACAAAGAATACATTCATTACATATGAATAGGTGCATCATTGAAGGCTATAAAGAGACAGAATGTACACAAAAAATGGCCGCTTTGCGACGAGTATAACAAAAGCCTTCATTTTTTTTCATAGTTGGAATTACACTCGGCAGTGCTTAGCTCGTCGACATTCAGCCGCCAGATTCTCTGAAAATAACGTTACGTTTATTACTTGATAAGAATTTCTAATTTTCTTGAATATCTTTTTCAGCGCATAAGAGACAAGCGTATGTATATGTATGTATGTGCGCGTGTGTGTATGTGAGACAGACAGACAGACAGACAGACAGACAGACAGACAGACAGACAGAGAGTGCTAAAGTTTGCATACGCAAGTTTTCCAACTATTTTTTTTTTCGGTTTTCATGTGTGTTCGTAGATGTTCATTAGTGGGATGCCATTATTCCACATCTTACATCTAAATCACATACAGAAAACCATATTTTTTGTTGCAATCAAGGCATTTATTAAAAATCTTGTATAATTTCTCTTAGAAAGTCAATTTCATGATTTATATATTGAAATTACTATGGATTTGGCTTCAAAAATCAACATGGTAATAATTGTAATTCATACGTGTGTAAATTGAGTATGTTTTCGATCTACGTTTTCGAAATGAATGAGTCCCAATATAAGACTGATAAATGTCTTCGGTGGCCAGCTAAATCAAAAGGGTTGCCCATGCCTAATCTAAATGTATCAGGCTTGCCTTGGTAGAGACATAAGTACGTAGTGAGTCCAGTGTCACTGTTAGCATTGTGTGTTCTGTTTCGGACAAATGCGCTATACAATCTCTCGAAAGTAAAAGAATGCATTGCTCGTGCCAAGATTTCTGAAGACTGGAGGTGGCCTGACGATAAATGTAACGAGTGATAAACACCATGAAAGTTAATGGCGAAAACCTGCAGTTGCGGGGAGAGACAAATGACGGAGTATGAATGCATCCAGTTATTTTCCCAACTCGTAATTGCTTGGCCGTGGACCGTGTCATCGTTACTTGCTTGACAACAACAAAGAAAGAATCACGAATGAAGATGAAACGGTGAATCACTTAAGTGAATGCAGCAAGCTCTATCAAAAGGAATACACAAACAGGTCTGGTTAGTCACTCAATAGAAACAGTCACGCGATCAACGTCTTTTGGGCAGCATGCCGTGTTGGGGTGATCAATTTTTAAAAATTGAAGAAACGAGGAGAATAAATAACTTCTCTCGCCTTTTGTTGGACGGTCATCTCTAAAACGTCCGAATTTTGAAGAAAAAAGCAAGCGTGATTTGATCAAACTGACGTCAGCAATAGCAGCAGGATATATAATCAAGGTACGTGTCTAGCCGAAATTTTCATCGTAAATGAACGTGTATTAAAATCCCTGGGGTGTGGGTATATTAAAAAAAAAATTTTTTTTCGAGATATTTATAATAGATATGCTTAAATGGAAGCTCCTGTCTCTCGTGCCACCGCCCGAAATCATTTTCAAAAAACAGCAATTTATCTGAACATAATTAAAACTGAGAAATATATGTATAAATTTCCAGCCCTCTACCTACATTTGTGTGATTTGTATTCGCGACACAAATATAAATAGCCAGACCCACATAAAAACTGAAGAAACCAATATTGGCGGTTTGGGGGTCAGTATTGGTTGACGGTTCCAAATATGCACGGAAGAGTAAGAATAGTGAGAATTGTGCAATTTACTTTGGCTCTGACGTGTAATCAAATGGTTTGAGAACAAACCAGGACAGAAAATAGACAAAAATACTCATGGTCTTCGAGATCCAGACCGACCATCCCCATCCAAGCAAGAAAAACCAAATCCGGTTGTCTTGAACGAGGAACAGAATGTCTACCGAATCATAGATGTGAAAGAGCCAACAGATACAGGGTAAGATGAAAGGAAAACTGCATTCCTCACCGGGAATTTTCTGTCAAAACTCGGCCTGCTTGCAAAGCATATACATACGTTATGGATATTTCAAGGACTCGCCACAAGTTCCACACAAATAGCTTCTTACTAAGAACAGATGCTATGTAGAATTAACTACCTCTTTTATGTTTTCCTGGTGAGTACCTCGATCTTTTTAAATCTAGGACAAACAAGTGTCAAAATAATCCGTGTGGTACAACGGAAGAGAATATGAAATACAGAAGACAACAGAATGCTTCTGCTTTGGTACACTTTCAGGTTCTTCTTGGATAAGATATACAAACATGCAACTGTATTTCTTCACACCCTGTTTCTCCTCCACTGGTGTATATCCCTGTCTCTGTCTCTCTGTCTCTGTCTCTGTCTCTGTCTCTCTCTCTCTCTCTCTATATATATATATATATATATATATATATATATAGAGAGAGAGAGAGAGAGAGAGAGAGAGACATTAGCTGGGAATCCCAGTAGTGAGAAATAACTGAACATTTGACAATACAGAAATGCGACATGTTCTTTAATAAATGTCTTACACAACGCAAAAAGTTGGCTGGGGTGACGTATGTCAAAAAACATTTGAGTGTATTGAGTGCAGTATTTACCTTGTGCAATCTTGGCGTCGCTCACACTTTGGAAGGTCTGCACACACTCCCACCAAGTGTACAGTTTGTTCTTTAATATATATCTTTGTAAACAGCACAACAAAAAGAAAATAAGATTATTAACATCAAGAGCTTATGCTTTGCTTCCAATCTCCGCTATTCACTGTATGTCTTGTCCTGAGTTCAGTTGTATTAAAAAACGTTAAACATTTGTTTGACTGCTAAAAACAAAAAAAAACTTTTTTTCAGAAGGAATTTCTGTGCTTTCAATCGATAAGACATCCATTAGATTTTCAAAAATGTCTTAGTTGGGGAGATGGCGTTCTATTCACGTTGTGACTATGATACTGACCTGGTTCCTTACTTTACGCTAGTTGTACGAAAGTACGACTTTAAAGTATCCAGTTTACTTCCGATGCGAAATAAATTATTTCGAGGATTAAAAAGAAAATGATTCGTAACGGTTGTACGATGAACGGAAAGTAAGCCTCCAGTTAAGTATAATTGTTACTTCGTAAATTACACCCACAAACCAAATTTTCTTCTCATAACAACTGACACTTATCCTAAGTTAACAGAGACAGAAAGCCCCCCAAATTATCCGGGATGCACATTTTAATACAATTTTTTTTTGTTGCTTTTACTGGTAACAGAAATAATAGCCTAAAAATCAACCAAAAAAATTAAGATGAAGCAGTGCTTTTTGAAGTTTTTTGAAAATTCGCAATCGATAAAACATATGTTTTTGAGGCCCCTCACTTGGTGTTATAGAAGTAATAGGCACTAGTAAAATTAATCACTACTCATAATCTTACTGTAACAGAACAAAGAAAACGAATTCCCCCTTATCCTAAATATTCTGCAAATCTCAATAATCTTTACGTGATCCCCGAGAATCATTAAATTACAATATTTCATCAGATGAAAATGAATAGACCGGTTCTCGCTAGTTAAATCTCTATTCAGTATTAATGTCTGTTGCTTGCGCTGCTACTGATGTCATTTTATTTTCCTTACCTTGCCCTCTTTACCACTGTCATGCATGCACGCAAACATACACACACACACACACACACACATATATATATATATATAGTCTGGAAAGCTTTATATATATATATATATATATATATATATATATATATATATATAGAGAGAGAGAGAGAGAGAGAGAGAGAGAGAGAGAAGTCCTGGAAAAGATAACCACTGCATTAGACTATAATATGGGGGGGGTTGTAGCTTTTACACGTACTACCCCACTTCATCCTTGGCATACGTCAGCTTGGTGATCATTGCAAGTTTCATTTCCGGTAGAGAGCAGGACTGTACTCTTACAAGTTATTATGACTACTTCCTTGGTAGGATGCAAGTCCACCAAAGGGATATCTCCGCCCTAATCACAGATCTTATAAGGTACTCAATTAGCTGCTGAGTGCACAGGGTAATTTGTCCCAATGAAGAGTTTCCCGCTCTCTTCGCTAATATCGGTCATGCAAGTAAAACTGGAACTTCGTCACCGGCCGTTCAGACTCCAATAAGAGTTGTCTCTTGAAAGACGAACTCTTTACGGTAATTGACAAAGCAAGTAGTTTATAATGTGGCCTTCTGTCGAAATGATTAGAATAACCGGAGATGCGACAAAGAATGGTAACTATCCAAAATAAAGCATTATTGAATTCGGCAAAAATACAGAGTGCTTGAAAATTGAGTAAACGTGCCGTCACTTGATCTCCATTGAGAGCCACTAGATAATAGTTGTGTTAAAACTCATCAAACAATAATAATAATAATGATAATAATAATGATAATAATTATAATAATAATAATTTCTGGCAACACGTGCAAGAGCCATCAAAGGAGGACTGAAGGAAGAGTAGGAAAACCCATTTTCAGGAGAATGGAACGTGCAGCCGACCATAGCTGCAGCGCGGGAAGGAGGACATGCTGCCTTGTTTTTAGATTTGCAAAAGAAAGTCCTTCAGTTTTATCTCTTATCTATTTTTCGCTTCATTTTGCATGTTTGGGTGAGAGTTGATACATTTTGCCCGTCTTTTGATTTTTTGTGCTTAAGTAAGTAGAACTGCTTTGAACATGGTTATTCTATAGCTTTGTATATATATATATATATATATATATATATATATATATATATATATATATATATATATATTTAATCACGTACATATGTCAGTAAGTGTGCATGTGTCATATCAGGATTTATTGCATGAATATGTATATATATCTGATATGTCAGATTATTTTCTTTTCCTTAGTATCCAATACATCGTGATGACAACTTCAGTGTTTCTATAAAGACGATATTGTTTGTTTATTTTGTGTTTAACAGATTAAGAATTATTGGTTAAGAGGCTGGACACTTAATGATTTTCACATATCTAAGGACGCGTTCTCATAGACGCCGTTTATAGGTAGGTACATCATAAATCCGTAACTTAATGACGACAAAAGCATTTATTTTGCTCCACAAATATTTATTTTGAACATAATCTCCTTTTCTTATCAATGCACTAAATGGTGGCAGTGAATAATTATATATACGTGCGTGAGAGAGAGAGCAAGAGAGACAGACGGAGTGAGAGGCAGAGAGAAACAGTGAGAGAGAGGGGGTAAAGAAAGAGAGATTCACATATGTTGGAAATATGATGAAAATCTCCTCAACAAAATAAACATGTAACATATTCCTCATCTTGAAGGCTCCTCTAATTTCTTAATAAAACAATATCAAAATCTGGAGAAAAAAAAATCCCGCCAAGAATGGACAACTCTTTATTTCATAAAGGCCATATCATATTTCCTTATCTGCATGTGCTGTATGTCATATGTTAATATATATATATATATATATATATATATATATATATATATATATATATATATATATATATAATCACATTATATGTCTAATTATATGAATATAGCAGTTTATATATATGAATACATGCTGCACTTCTTAAAACTTCATCGCGTAGGCTTGAGACATTTCCGCAACCCAGGCTCCGCTGTCGAAAATCCTATAGCCGAGGAAGATCGTCCCTAAAATCTTTATGTACGATGCTAAGCCATTCACTCCTTCAATATATATATATATATATATATATATAGATAGATAGATAGATAGATACATACATAGATAGATAGATGGATAGATACATAGATAGATAGATTCATAGATAGATAGATGGATAGATAGATATAAAATAAGGGCTTGGTATCGAACAAATAGGTTTGGGGGATGATCTTCCACGGCTATCAAATTTTAGACGGCGAGACCTGCGTCACGAAAAAGCTCTCAAGCCTAGGCGATGAAGTTTCAAGATGAAGTGAAATGTGATATATATATATATATATATATATATATATATATATATATATATTACTCATTATATATACATACGTAAATATATATATATGATTGACTTATAAAATCAATTTTTCACCTGTATGTTCTCGATATTAAAATATACATCAAGTATCCGAACCTCACACAAATAGCCTTCACGAGTACCAGAACTAATTTTCTGAGAAATTATTTAAAATCATCTCAGAAAAATAAACTTTTTATCTAAAATTATCTAAAAAAAAAATACCAGCACAAGGTGAGAACATAGATGGTCCAAAATGACCACAGAAACTCCCAAAAGTACTTTACAAAAACCGAAACAACAAAATGATTTTTGATGATGCCTTGAAATGTACACGTATAAATTAAAGGTGGACAGCCCCCAAGTATGACCAGGAGCGCCAGGACACACACACACACACACATAGATAAACAAAGACACTCACAGATAGATGAATGTATAGCACACTTGGTTAATTGGGCTATTTGTGGGGCTAGAGTAATTCGATATATATAAACTATGATATATCTATATCTCAGTTAATACAAATGCATATATATATATATATATATATATATATATATATATATATATATATATGATTAACGCTCCTTCTTTCTTTTAGGGTTGAGTATTGATAAGTAGGGCATTCGTCTATTACTGCTATATGCAATACTCTTCTAACTCTGGAATAAAGCACTTTGGTAGACGGGGAATTATGCTTAAGTAAATATACATTGCTTAGTTCGGTCTAACTGACCGTCCAGTTCCGCGTAGGGCAGGGGTTGAATGTCTGCCTCTGGGTCTGGGTCTTAAGTGATGGACTCGATCCTACCTCGTACTACTGGATGTTGTATAGTCTATAGCCACACTGAAGAGTTGCAATACAACGAAACAGCTGTTTGTGGATGACACAATAATATATATACATTGTGGGAAATGGCTGTCAAGATTTTACACCGGTTTGATAAACGCCCATTCGAAATTTATCCAATTCTTTTCTCCTTTCCAATAATTCACTTTTATTCACTCAATTAAGTTTCTATTTATTTAGTGTACGTATTAAAATAACAAATCAATCTTACATTAATTTTCCACAAAACGTATATTAATATGTTTAGATAATGAATTTCTTTTGAACCGATTTCGTTTACACCAACTCGTCCAGGAACGCGTAAAATCCGGATAGCCTTTATTCGTAAAATAATATTCCCTATTCTTTTTAAAGACTGACAATGAGTATAAGAGTTTTCTATGATGTGGTATGCGAATGACAAGACATTCTTTCAAAATATTTGGTTATAGGACAGCGTACAGGAGGATATCAATTCATGTTAGATGCTACAGGCGAGAAATTTTAGTGAGTACAAATAATAACAATATTATTAACCATCCAAGTGTCATCGTTCACATCTGAGTCCATCATTATTGACACACTTGGAATAGTCTCCAAAAGCCTTCAAAAAGAAATTGAAAGAATTGAAATCAGAGGAAAAATCGAAACCATCTAGACGATGCCATCACTAAAATCACCTTGAATACTTTGGAGGGTGCTGGAGTATTGATGTCTCTTAACCTCCCCTGAAAGCTACAACTGAAATGAAACTCAACAACAATAACAACAACAACAACAACAACAACAACAATAATAATAATAATAATAATAATAATAATAATAATAATAATAATGATAATAATAATAATCTGGGAACTGTCCCGAAGACACTGAGGGCGAGACTGGATGCGCTCGGGATAAAAGGAAGGATTGAGACTGTGCTGACCACACCACTTCTAGGAACTGTACGTATACTGAGGAAAGTGCTAGAAATGTAAGGACACTAAATGATAGCAATGACCTAAAAGTGAAAGGAAAATGTAAGCGGAGATGTGAACCACAGCACTGGCATAACGGGCAAGGGAGAGAGAAGATATTGGCTGAAGACCTGAGGAGACTTATTGTCACTCAGCCTCCAGCAATGACCACCGGGCAACTGGTGTGAAACTGTAAACCACAGTATTGCTTTGGTCTATGAGAATGAGGAGAGGAGGGCTGGAGACTTGAGGAGATTTGCTGTCACTCAACTTCCAGGCAACTGGTGTGAGATTGCGAATAATAATAATAATAATAATAATAATAATAATAATAATAATAATAATAATAATAATAATAATAATGCTTTGGCTGCGCAGCAAATGAATATAAGATGAGACACGACCAAAGTGGGCACTATCTACACTGGAACATCTGCTAACATTATAGTGCCTCATATGCTGAGAACTGGTACGAACACCGGCCTTAACCAGTCACAGAGGCAAAAGGTTTATTATGGGACTTCTCTATAAATACTGATATTACAATAAATGCGAACAGGCTAGATATTATAGTGAAAGACTTCAAAGAAAAAACATACCTCCTAGTAGATATGACTGTCCCAGATGATAAAAACACATTGCTGCAAAGGAATTCGAGAAAGTCTCTAAATACATAGACCTTGAAATAGAAAGCAGTAGAATGCGGCTACTCAAGACCAAAATAATACCGATTGTGGTTGAAGCCCTTGGATTACTCAAAAAGGGACATGTGAACTTGCCGATAGCATACCTCCTTAGAATATATTAAACACAGAAAATAGCTCTTACCTCCACTGCACACATTATTAAAAAAGTCTTGAATGCATGTCAAACGCCAAACACACATCACTTCCTATAGATATAGAAGAATGTTTAGGTAAGTGTTATGTCGTCTGTATATGTAAAAGCCCTGCCTAACTCCCATCTTTTTTCTCTCTCTAAAGCCCGAACTCTCATAACGTACATGGTTGTCAGGCTTAGGCCTCTGGTTGAGACCCGGCTGGTGACTTACATTAACTGAAATCAAAGCCAACAACAACAGCAACAACAAAAATAATAATTTAGAGAGAGAGAGAGGGAGACAGACAAAACTTGTAAATATGTCTCAAAGAGAATTCAAAAGCAGAAACGATTGTGCAGGAGCGGTTAAGAAGATGTTCTCAGCATAAAAAGAAAAACTGCTCTCTATAACAAGAGGAGCACGATCCTTAGAGACTCTGAAACAAGACACAAATGCCCCACGGTGAACATAAACGTGATTGAGGGAAAAAAGGTGAAAAAGTACCAGTAGCACGACCGGGAACTGAAAGAACTATAGAAAATGAAGGCTAAAGCCGTGCCCATAATGGTTGGTGCATTTGGAACCGTGCCAAAAGCTCTCGAGGCGAAATTGGAAGAATTGAAATTTCGAGAAATATATATATATATATATATATATATATATATATATATATATATATATATATATATAGAGAGAGAGAGAGAGAGAGAGAGAGAGAGAGAGAGACTTACCAATGGCAAGCGGAAACGCAGAAAAGCTTTTTCGTCGGTTCAATCGTCTTTTTGTTCGATATGGATTGGATTACGCTTACTTCACCATTAACTTATACATATGTCTTGATCTTTATTACTTTCGTAAAATGTGAACGAAATGCATTTTATCTAATTTGACAGAAGCCAGAGTCCCCATTGGTCTTTTTAAAAATAGTTTTCATTAACTTCCATTCTTTTTCCCGAAAAATCAATAAAATTGTGAAGGGAAATGACCTAAGGTGGCGCTATCGAACGACATTTCAATTAGTTTTTGATGCAATTTTTTCTTTGATTTTGATTAGGATTTTGAATAAACGCTAGGTTTCAATGAAATGGATATTTTATGAAAATACATGAACATAAAAGATTTTGCTCAATTAATCCATTAATGACATTATTTTGACAGCAGTTTTTTTTTCCATCGACGCCAGCAAAGCTGGGAAAAAAGACGTTTATACGACTTGATTTGTTCTCCATAATCTCAAGCTCAGAATGGCCCGTACTTATAATCTGATCAAGTCTGTAAATTCTGTTCCGTGAATAAGACATAGGAGGTATTTTTTCACCTCCTTACCAGGGTGGAAAGTGACAGAAGGTCGATTCAACGAGGGAATATACGCGCACACAAGCAGGGTAAAACAGAAATTGCTAGATCCCCGCATACAGTATCACGAAGGTGCTAGGATGATCTACGTATTTCCCCTTATACTGCAATGATGAGGTGCTGCCGAGTCAAGTGATATCCTGAGACCGGGCATAATTCATTCTTTTGAGGCCAGGAGAATCTTTGGTTTGGTAAGTAGAGTCAAACAGCTTATCTTGGTAGCCTTAATAGATATATTACTGATCACAGTGACAAAAAATAGTATTCAATAACTCTCCGCTAAGAACTCAGCACAAGGACTAAGATTGAGGAACTTCGCCTTGAGGCTAGAGGTTTACGGTCAAATCATGTTGGATATCCAGGTTCTTGAGTGATCGCAAAAGCTGAACATCGTCGACCCTGATCAATGCTTAGTTGGATGACCATTGCGAAATACCAGGTCCCGTAAGCAGATCGGAGCTACGACTGGTCTGGCAAGCTAGAAATGTGTCTTACTAACAATTCCCTGCGAGTACCTAATTCTGTGCCATCCTCAATGTGGGTGTAAGCGGAGAACAATGATAATTATGTACATACTACGAATAGTACCCAGGGCAAAAATATGGAATCACCTCACTGAGAGAATGTTTATCAGAGTTTTTTTTTACTCCAAAGCAAATAGACAAATCACAGATTTGACTCCAAATGATTTTTGTTTAATAGCTGAACATTCTGGCTACGTGATATATACCGCAAAGAAAGTCAGTTATTTAAATTATTGGTTTACTTCTTCCCAGATCAAGTAGAAATAAAAATATGAAATCATTCAATGTTGAGGAAAAATCTGGAATCATCAACAAGAAATGACTATTGATACTGCTTTTCCTTGATCGTATATGACGGCCTGAATTCTCTGAGACATAGATTCTATTCACGAAAAACAACATTCTCCATCATGTTGGTTCAAACTTTTTCGAAATAGCAGTCAGCACACCAGCTTTGGAGGACGGAGTTTTGTCATGGATCGTTCTTTTTAAATTTCCTCAATAAATATTCAGTTGGATTGTATCCGAAATATTTGCTATTTGAGTTGATATGCCTTCCCCAAAGAAAAGCTTTAACACTCTTTGCTCTGTGACAAGATGCTTTATCACCCTGAAAAAGTACTCCATCATCAACAAACCTATTTCCGATCGATGGAATGAGAAAATTGTCCAACATTCTCCAAGTGCACCGGTGCATTGTTGCAGTAATGGCTGCCATCTCCCCTGGTCCTTTACCTAAAATGCTGCCCCATATCATAAATGAGTGAGCTCGTTTTCTTCAGGCGGACATCTTTATATATTTCACTTAAGTGGCTCCAAACAAAAGTTGCAGCATCGTCGCCCTGGGCAATGCTGATTTATGACTAATCACTGAATTTCACTCTCATTATCCTCACTACGTTATTGCTTCTCTTTAGCCCATTATAACCTTCTTTTTTTCTATTTAGATATCAGTGCTGGTTTTCGTTTTGGCTTTTCTCTATGTAAATTCATTTCATTTTGGCCGATTTCAAATAGTTCAATCACAAACACTGACTGCTGTTTCTGCCCATTTATTTTTCATTTGTTTCGTTGTGCAATTTCTATTTTCAAGACATTGCTTTGAGTTTTCCATCCTGATGCCTTGAGGGTGTACCTATTTGTTTTTCTTTATAACCTTGACATTTTGCTCTCACTTGCAACAAATTTTAGACACAGCTGACAGGGAACAACCAACACCCTCAATGTTGGATTTCCTTCTGAAAGGAGTTTAATAATCCTTTCCATTATGTCAATTGAGAGCTCCGTTGTTGAAGCCATGTTTTCTTTCAATTAATCCAGTCCATTAATAAGTCGAACAGTTTGTTATGGTCTGTAAGTACTTTCTTTTAATGCTGGACTATTCACCATATTTCGACTAAGGCTGGTATTTGTTTTAGAAATACAAATTACGAGATGATTCCATAATTCTTCATTTAACAATGAAAGATTCCATAATCTTTGCTCTACTTAATCTAGAAAAATATGCCAATGATTCAAATATTTTATCTCATTTTTACAGTTATATTTTATGAAAGTATATTATCAAACTATTAAACAAAAAATGCTTTTGTCTGTCTTTGATTTGATTTTTGCTATGAATCAAAAAGAATGGATGAAAATCCTCTTAGTAAAATGCTTCCATATTTTTTACCATGAGTAATACATTTCACCAACAATAGCCAGGAATCTTCAAGGACAGTTTTAAATCTCAGATAAGATTCACTTCGTTGTTCGCTTTAGCATCAGGTATCTGTCCCCTGGACTCTTCCCCATATATATATATATATATATATATATATATATATATATATATATATATATATATATATCTGTATATATATATATATGTGTGTGTGTATATAATTGAAGGGACGGGTTACGATGTTTTTCCATGATAACTGGGGTTCTACCAATACGCAACAGAAAGTTCACGTTGAAGGAATTATTGATAGAAGACCATTTATCCTTCAGGATAGATATTCAAGCTAAAATGCTAACCACAGAAATGATACTAAACTTATTCGTTTGAAGCAATGAATACCAAAATAAAAATAATAATTAACGATTAGCAGTTATCGACCACTCCTTCTTCAAATGCAGTATTATGCTGATCGTGAACGCCATATGTAACTATCTTGAACCTTGTTGCATGTTCTTGGAATGTGGCCTTCAGCTGCCCTTTGCTGAATCTGTGAAACCATATCACGCCTATACTTTTCTCAAAGAGATTCAATTAGTCATACGGGCTATATATATATATATATATATATATATATATATATATATATATATATATATATATATATGTGTGTGTGTGTGTGTGTGTGTGTATGTGTGTGTGTGCATTTCTTTTTGTGAGTATGTATATATGCGTGTGATACACATATATGCAGACATTGATATCTATATGTAATTAGTAACTATGTGTATATATTTTGATTACACACAAACACACACGCTAGTAATTATATGTATATATTTTGATTACACACACACACACTCTCACACACACACACTCTCACACACACACAGACACACACACACATACACACATATATCTATATATATGTAATGGAATTAAAAAGGAAAGAGAAAAAAAGGATATTAAGTTCCTTTGAAGAATAAAAGGCTTAGGGTTATGGATGATTGCTCCTAACATGTTTTTTTTCCCCAACTTCGGTGTACAGAGAACCGGGAAAAGACCGAACTAGATGAAAATCAATATAAAGCCAGAAATTAAATCTACCTTTGAACATCAGTTGTACCTCCTGCTGCCTCGGTCATTATCCTCACGGGAATCTATTTATCTAGGATTTTGAAAAAATGATAAAGAAAAAAAATTCCTTCAAAATCTAACGTTGACATATCTAGGCTTGTGTAGAAAGGTATGATACGACAAGGGTGGGAACGTAACATGGTGTTGAAGTAATTAAAGTATCATGAATTTAGAATAATTTTTGTTGACACTTTTGCTAACTTGCAAAAAATTAACTCGACGAAATTGAGACACTCACTGCTATTTACCGGACAGCTTTTTTCAAAAAGAGTGTATACTGAAATAACTAAGTTTAACACGACAGAAGTCCGAATTGGGTGGGGTAAAAGAAATGATAATGGCACATTGTATTGTGTCAATCGTTCAATTCAATCCTGAAAGTCAGCATTTGATATCCTGGTTTATAGAGAGATCACAAGACAACAAAATATATTTAGGGAAAAAAACAGGAGTCCAAGACATCATAGAATCCATTAGAAAACTCAAATGGCGATGGGCTAGTCGTCTTGCAAGAATGGCAGACAACAGATGGACATCACGACAACGCACCCATGATAGATAGGTCTGGTGAATCCTGAAAAGGGTCTATGTCCAACGACGGATGATAAAAGAATGATGATGATGATAATGATGATGAATTGTTCAATACCGTCCCGAAAGTCAGCATTTGATATTTTTGCTTTTACCTGGGTTTGAACAGCGGCACCTTAATAATCTTTGGATTTCATGATTCTTTCGATACGGACAAGGTTCCCTCCATCAGCGATAGTAGTCCCACAACATCGTGAGTCCTCCACCGTCCTTAATTTTGAACAGTACTCGGATGTTATAATATAGCACCCTCCAGCGTCATGGCTTCGCAATTAAGCATCTTCCATTGGTTTGGCATTTGAAGTTTGCATCTTCAGCATTTTCCATTGCCCAGGTGTTCGAATTGAGCATCTTCCAGAGCCTGGGTCTTAGAATTTAGTATCTATCAGTTTCCAGGTGTTGGAGTATTGCCTTCATCGGTGCTTGGGCGTTAGAATTTAGAATATTTTAGTGTCTGAGCAGCAGATAACAATGTCTAAACCTAGGAATGTTCATCATTGGGAAATGATCAGTAAAAACTCATAGAGAACTAACTTTGTGCTATCCATTTCGGTGTTCGGTTTTCCTCCAGAAAACTGGCATTAAAAAAAAGAAACCAAAAGATTTCCAGGAAACATATTCTTTCGGGAAATATGAAGTTTTAAATGTATGCCTGAATATGGTTATTCAAAAACATTAAAAAAAACACCATCTCGTGCTCCCGCTTTAAATGTAAATTTTTCTGAAAAATAAGAAAAATTCTGAAAGAAATGAAGCTCAGATTCAGTCAAAAGAAATTCTTTACATTCTGAATATTACTTCTACTACAGCTATTTTGAAAATCCCCCTTGAATATAACGATTGATTTTTAATGATTTCTTACAAAAATAATTTTTCAGATTTATATCATTTTGAAATAAATCTATAGAAAAATACATAACGAATACATTAGTTATTTTATAAAGAGGTAATCGAAAATTGTTCGCTTTAAAATTAACTATTGCAGCTAAAAATCCAGCCATTTAGTTTTTTTAAAATCTCCTGCGTATATAAACCACTTTCCACATGAATATTGTTGCAAATAAGTAGAAATAGCAGAAGAGTAAAGAAGAGAAGAGTAAAGGTCTAATTTTACCTTTTTACCCGAGGTGTTCACACAGACAGGCATACTGACAACTAAATTTATATATAAAGAGGGTATTCATCCTAAGCGCATCGCCATTGTGGTTCTGTACCAGAATTAAGCATGCTTAGTGAATATCTGCATAAAGTATCTTATAATAAGAAATTTATTTGTTTATACATGCATATAAGTCAACATATAAATCATATATGTATTTGATCGACCAGAGAAATGTATTTAAGAAAGAAAAATTGATAAGTTAGCATCGCTGACCAACTCAGACCAACTTCCATCACTACTTCTACTTGGTAATAGGCCAAGGCTAGCTGGAAAATGTAGGCATCATCCCGAACTGCTCATTCAGTATTATATATCAGTGCTAAATACATATGATTCATGTATGGGTATGTACATACAGTCTAAATGGTGTATTTACAAATAAAATAACTAGAACGATTTATAGGTTATTGCAAGCAATGGTATTCGAAATGTTTATAGGGCAATAGAGTACAGTAGTAAATAAGGAATAAATCCGATAGTATTTGCCTTTACCGTGGGGAATAAGTACCTTTAAAATCGTAGTTCAATGCCAACTAGCCCACCTGTCCCCCTCTCTCTTCAGGCCAGCCAGAGGTTGTCTTCGTCTTTGTAACACTCGACGAAGTGGCGCCAGTACTTGACATTTGGAGGATATATGAACCTATAGCGGTGTCTAACCATCATGCGAAGGCCCCAGAAGTCACACCAAAATTCCAAAAAGAATTATTTATTAAAAAAGTATAATCAAACAACATATTCATCAGGAAATAAAGCTATAATTAAAGCGTTCAATTGCATTATTGCGATAATTTCTAATAGATACGTTGTGTGATCATACATCTTAATTGCAAATAACATACTTTTGGGAGCCTGTGTGTGACTTTTGACCTTTAAATGACTTTTTCTGCCTTCGTTTGCCGGTTAAACACTGCCATTGGTTTATGTACGTCAAACCAAACGTTACCACTTTCTGTATTGTAAACTCTGTTCAGATAATCTTTGCCTGGACACACAATATTGTTTTCCACAGTTTTAAATTCCTCGACTGAGAGTTTAGTTTCTATTTCTTGAAGCTTACCTTTTGGTGTACATGTCAACTCTTAGTGGGGTGGATCTGGGTCTTCCAGAGCTTTCTTGTAACTGTTCTCCCTCTTTCAAAAGTTTGGACAATTCTCTTCAAGGCAGGGAAACCAGGATTTCTTCCATTCATCGCAGCTTTAGAATTTCCTGAATATAATATCTTTCTAGCTTGGCGAAGACCTGCATTGCGATTTTTAAAAGGCGTGTCAGCACGGATCTTGTTTTGCTTTTTTCTTGGGAGTCATTGTCTAGTTGGATGCAAAAATGATATCCTACATTAACTTTAAAAATTATGAATAATCAAATAATAATTAAGTATAATCTTTACTTTCCTGAAAAGCATGTATTTTATAAATGATTTTTTTTCTTTTTACGTACCTACCTCATGACTAAGTGGCTTATATCTAATTGTTACCAATGATCGTTGTTCTAGTCCAGGTAAATGTCAGATTTTCGAGAGCTACCCGGCTCCTCATCACTTATACTCTCGGTGCAATACAATCTTTCAATCACAAATTCTCAAATTCGATCATATAGTCAACTACGTTTAGTAAATATCTACGTAATCATAACTATGTGTCAGTGTGTGTGCCTATGTATTTATATACATGCGTGCCCACACGCTTGTGTGCACTTAGGGACATATGTGTGGGGGCAGATGTGATGTTATAACCTGAAAAGCAACAAAAGTAAAAATTGGCAGTTTTTAATATATTTTCTGTACAATGTCATTTTCTACGTTTTATAAATATAAAAGAGAGAGAGAGAGAAGAGGAAAAGAGAGTGAAGAAAATGAAAAGGAAGAAGGGAGATGTGTGCATGTGCGTGTATGCGTGTGCATGTGCGTGTATGCATGTACATGTGTGTGTATGTGTGTATCTAGGGGTCATGCTTAACCGTACAGATATATCTCAGTTCTCAGGCTAGCGTCTTGATTGGCTCACCTTGCCGGAGGAAGGCTACGAGTCAGATATAATGAGGTGCACTCTCGGCCTTAGCGATGGAGAGCTCACGGACAACAACTATTTATACTAAAACCATCTTTGAATATAGCAAACCAATATTGCGAAGATACCGTATTATTCTGTTAGAAGCCTTATGCAATTCTCTGAAGAGAACGCTGCTTTGTTGAACGAAGAACTTACTACTATAATGCAAATTGTGTTGATTACACCGGGTTTCGTAAGTTGAGTAATGTCAAGCTTGGTCATTATCCAGATGAGTGACCGTCTGGGAATACCAGGTGCAGTATGTAGCAAAAAGATTGTTTTGCGGCCGTCTCACCCTATTATGCTCTGCCACCGATTAACAGAGAATCTTACCAAGCTGGGACCAGACTGTGCCCCTCACACACACAATTCTCCCTGGAGGACATATGACAGTGTGCTCAACGAGGAGCCACCATACTCATATCGAGAGGCAGTGATCATCATTATATAATATTTACCAGATAACAAAAGACATGGCGTAACTAGGACATTGTACTAATAAGTCTATCATTAATTAGTACTCCACCGATTTGGCCAGTTACAAAAAATGTTCTAACAAGATGATATACTAAAAATATATGCAATGTACTAATGTGTTTTTCATTCTTTTCTTTTTTATCATTTCTTCTCTTTTTCCTCCATAAACCTCTAAAACACCGTAATCCCCTTGTGGCTTGGTTTTTGTATTTTTTCTCTTTACCTTCCTTCTGAACTTGCTATATATGTTTTCTGTTTTATAAATAATTGAATTATCATGTGTTTATTCTTCATCATCTTTAGCCTACTTGGTGAGTGAGAAATTAGTGGTCGATTTTTAACGCAAGTCAGGGTCATAATTTTGAAAAACTGATTTTCGAAACAAGCAAACCCTCTAAATAGGAAGGATCGTATTACACACTCTTTCATCAACTATTTTGCCTGGTACTCGATAAATATAAGCCGATTCTGTTTATATTCTTTACGCTTTCCTTGGTTTCCAGGAATTATTATTATTATTATTATTATTATTATTATTATTATTATTATTATTATTATTATTATTATTATTATTATTATTATTATTATTATCATCATCATCATCATCATCATCATCATCATCATCATCATCATCATTATTATTATTATTATTATTATTATTATTTTTTTTTTTCTTTCTTCCTTTCTTTTATAATTATATCATTCTTCTTATTTCTCTTCTTTTGTTCAATTTTCCTCCTTTTACATTGTTCTCTTTTTTCTTTTTCAAACTTCTTACATTCTTTCATTTTCTCTTTTTTTTCTCTTCCTTCTTTTTTGTTTACTCTTGATCTTCATCTCCTTCGGTTTCCTCCCTTTCTCCTCTTCTTCTCGAGTGTCTGTCCTCTCCTTTCTCTCCGCATCTCTAATTTTTCTTCTGTGTCTTTTCTCGTTCATCCCACTTGCCGTTACCATTTGTCTGGAACCTTCCCCCCCTTTCTTTGCTTCGTCTCTATTCTTCAATTCCTATTTTTCGATGTTTACCTCCCCACATTCTATTATCATGCTGCCGTTCCCTTCCCTCAAAGCCATCAATGGTGTAATTTGATCAAAAGAAGCGCACACCCATTCACCAAAGGTCATCGAGTACAAATGATCTCCGAAAAGGGCTCTTGATATAGAGGGCGCTGCAACAGGTCAACAGGTTGCATTCGGCAAAACCTGTGTGGGCCGGAAAGACACGTGCAGTGTTTTCAAACGAAGACAGCTGTTGTTGCATTTAAGCGTGAAAAATAGAAGACTGTTAAAAATACAAATGTATATATATATATATATATATATATATATATATATATATATATATATATATATATATATATATATATATATATATGGGAGTGTGTGTGTGTGTGTGCGATGTATGGATATATGTGTTGTATATGTGCAATGTATGTATGTCATGTGCGTATGTATTTATGCTATGTATGTCATGTGTGTATGTATTTATGCTATGTATGTATGTGATGTATGTATATAATGTCCGCAATGTATGTGGTATGTATATGTGTATGTAAAGCATGTCTTCATGTATCTAATGTATATATGTAAGTTTATCAATAAGTCCGTAACCTGATGATGAAATAAAGAATTTATTTCACTCAAAAAATTTAATTATTTTTCGACATAATCTCCTTCTTTTTCAACTCACTTTTAACCCTACGCTTGTCCATAAACCACTTAGCTCGAACATTACGCAATGAACGTTCTTAGATTTTAAATTCTGCTCATAACCCTTACACGCAACGGATTTATTGATCCAACCTTGTGATATATATATATATATATATATATATATATATATATATATATATATATATATATATATATATATATATATATATATATATATGTGTGTGTGTGTGTGTGTGTGTGTGTGTGTGTTATAATGTAGATTGGTAGATAGGTAGGTCGACAAGTAGGTTGGTAGGTAGGTTGTATTGCACAGCTAAGTATATACCGAAAGTTGAAGAGCAGAGATTCTCAAATAGAAGTCACTTGATTTCTCAAGGGAGGAATTTCAAAACTAAGGGGAGAAAATTAGCCAGATGAAGAATTGGGGATGAGATTTAGTTGGGGGTGGGAACTGAGAATCGGATGCACTCTATTTACCTGCTTATCTGTGCCATAGAATGATGAATAATGTACTTCTCAAAGGAAAATAACTTAGATAATACTTGTCAAAGTATTAAAATAACCTGTAAAGAAGTTCAATAAAAACTCTTCATTCAAAATGCCAAACGGGACACTTGGGAACACAGCATTTTCAAGCGCAAACAAAAAAAGTTCGCCAATATTTGGTAGATTATTCAAAATTTGGGCTCATAGCTGATGCTGCAGATGAAATCAAACAATCTTGTTTTGTTATGCTGGGATGATTCTCTGCAATGATTGAATGAGACCAGCAAAATTGGCAGAACACTTCAAAAACGTCACCATTTGAGTATTTCAAATTCTACAAAGAAGAGAGTCAAAAACTTAACAGAAATCACTTATAGAGATGTTAAAGTCACAGACCAGCAAGAATGAACTAGATCTCCATGATAATTATAAACCCAGTTATCTTATCGCTACGAAATCACGACTGCCCGGTGATGCTGATGAGTTGCTAAAGCAAGACATTAAGATATATCTCGGGACAATGCAAAACATCGAAAGAGACGATCGGGAACTTGCCACCTTACATATCAGTAATGACACTGTTAGTCGCCTCATCGCTGAAATTGCACAAGATGCTAAGACGAAATTGAATGGGATTCTCCTGAATACAATTTTCTCTAACCTTTGATGACACAACAATCAATGACAATGAACCCTATCTACTTGCCTATGCAAGGTTCTTGCACAACTCAAAATGCATAGAATAATTGTTATTTTGCGGGTCTTTGAAAACCCCCACCACTGTGCAAGATATCTATAATATCATAAGGGAGTACCTGACAATGATATGTCAATAAGTAACATTGTGTCCACTGTTTCAGATGGTACACAAACAATGATGGGCCAACATAAGGGAGTACTGAAACTTCTGAAAGACGATAATCCTGATATGATTACTATCCATTGCATTATTCACTGAGAGAGCTTAGTGGTAGCTAGGCTTAACCCTACGTTGGATTAATAATGAAGAGGGTAATGAAAGTGTTGAATTTGATAAAAGTCAGCCCAAAATTCGGAATATTGTGCAAAGAATTCTGTAAGGACATGAATGAAGATTATGTGAGACTGCTCCTCCATACCCATGAACGATGGCTATCTAAAGGCAGCTTCTGGAAAGTTTTATTGCCCTATGTGATGCGTCGTTGGACTTGGGTTAAGATTGTGAGGATTTCCAGTTCGTGAAATCCAGTGACACCAAGGCCTTGATTTCATATCATACTGATATATCATCATCATCATCATCATCATCATCATCATCATCATCATCATCATCATCATCATCATCATCATCATCATCCTTTCAGCGTCCCTCGTTGGACATAGACCTTCCCCAAGATTTGCCAGACTTCTCTATCATGGCTATTGTGTCACTAGCACTTTCTGAATTTATCTATCTGGTCACACCATCTTACTTCCAGTCAGACACAGTTTCACTTATGATCTCACGGGATCCACATTGTGAGTCGTTATGTCCAGTGGTTGTATCACATTCTTGCAACATGTCCAGCTGGCTAATATACTGTGTTGTCTTATGATCTCTCCATTTGAGGTTGAGCATGATTATCCCATGTGCACGTCGAATATTTCTCAGTTTAAGGGTTAGTTTTTTGGTCTGGTTCCATGTTTCAGCTCAGTAGGTGTCTATCGGGAGGATGCATTGGTTGTATACCTTTTTTAGGACAAGTGAGTAACGGGAAAAATAGAAAATTCTCATGGATTGCGAGACCAGAATGTTTCTTTAAGCCCTGGCTTTGAGGAATAACCTCTATCACGTCACACATCTCTGTAAATGTGATCCATCACAGAATGTAGTAAAAATAATTGCAGAACACATCACCAACCTCTATTATGACCAGAGCAACGGATTTTTTTAATTCCCCTTTTTTGATTGCTCAGTCCTTTCAATTCAAGTGGGAAAATAATGACTCCCCAGCTAAAATGGAGTCTGATCAGATCAACGAGCTAATCGATATGCAAAATGATGACAGTGTCAAACTGATCCATGCTTGAAAACAACACAGCTCTGTAAATGCTTTTGCCCTTCCCTACAACATACTTGATTGAATGTGCCTTTAGCGTAGTTATGGATATGTTGATTAGATAATGAGGATGTCTCAACATTTATGAGCACGTTTCTCAGCGCACTGGGCAAAATGAGCATTTAATGGAAGTTTTACCTTGCAAGGATTTAATTCTCTCTCTCTCTCTCTCTCTCTTTCTCTCTCTTTCTCTCTCTTCTTTTGATGACATTTAAGCGCGTTTGGCCTCTCTAACAGCATATTTGGGTTTTAGATAAAATGGAAGTTTCATGATCCATTGAAATGAGAATTTCTTTTTTCATTTTATTGCAATCATAAAACTATTCAATTTCAGAAATTGTTTCAATAATTATCTCTGTAAAAGTTGACTGGTGAAAAAAATTAATAGATGACGATTCAAAATGGGGGAGAATATTGAGGGAACCTGGGATTGCAAGGAGAGGAATGTGACTTTGGTCTCTGAGAACCAATGGTGTATGGAATTGTATGTGCCAGAGTTCGTGCATATGCTGAAATGTATACTCACCGAATAAGTTATTTAGATAGATAGATAGATAGATAGATAGATAGATAGATAGAAATACTGGCTAATTTACCGACTACAAACGCATGATAGTTTACAGCAGAGGTTCCCAAGCTTTATTGAATCATGGCGGCATAAGTAGATAAACATCTTTTCACGGTGCCAATCAGAAAATACAGGACAATTGCGTTTACGTTCATGTGATTACGTTTGTTAGGGGGAAAGTAATGAATCCTGAAATCCAAATTCATAAAAAGTTGTATACTTGTTTCCTCTTCAGATAATCATAATTACAGGTGTCCTACCTGTAATTATGATAATCAGGAGAGTGAGCATATTGTGTTCACAACACGGTTTCCTAAATCTTCGAATCAAACTGGAGACTGCCATCCCCATTTCCTGATCCACGTTGTTTTTTGTGTGATACTTATTTTTAATCAACACTGAAGACCCAGCTTCACGAAGATAAGTCGCCACTAATGCAATTAGGATTCGCTGAGCTTTAATACTATGTACAGCAGATGTCAGAATCAGATCTTTTCTATGGTATGAGGTTTTTCACACTTTCTGGCTCTACATGCCACCCAGTAGAATGCGAGAAAAACATCGCTTAATGCTTAAAAAACGTTCCTTTTGTTTGAAATCACACTTTCTGGTTAAATAACCACAGGGTTAACCAACCACGTAAAGCATTGCTTAATATTGAGGTATGCTTAAAAACGTTTGTTTTTTGCTTAAAAACCTACTTTCTAGTTGAATAGCCACGAAGTTTACCAACCATGTGAAGCCTTGCATAATATTGATGTATCCTTGATAAAAACGTTCTTTTTGCTTTAAATCTCATTCTCTGGTAAATTAGTTACGAGGTTTACCAACCATGTAAAGTACTTTGCTTAATATTGACGTATGCTTGGAAAAAAATGTTTTCTTTGCTTAAAATCTCACGTTTTGGTAAAATAGTCATGAGTTGTTACGATAATTAGTTTCTAATTGGCGTTTTAGATTTCTTGGTAGCATGCATCCTGGTACCAAAACTTTCATATGCCATATACGCTGCAGTCTCTCTTAATTGTTGAAATGGGGGAAAAAAATCCACTTCTTCCCATCTCAGACATTGGTTGATGTTATATCATCACTTTTACAATGCTGATTAATGCTTAATAATAAAAAAAATGTCCATTTGTACACAGATAAGGACTATAGCTTAAAGATAATCTCTTTAAAAAACTTTTCAATTTGTATTATTAAATAAAAATAATTTTATTAAAGAACTATTCAGTAAATTCAATTTTCTGTGCTTTTACTGACCATTTAAAACATTGCTTAATATTGAGGTACGCTTTGAAAAAAGTCATTTTTGCTTTGAATCTTACCTTCAGGCAAAAGAGTGATGGGTTTTACCAATCATGTGAAGCCTTGCTTAAAAGAGAACGTTCTTTTTGCTTTAAATCTTACTTTCTGGCGAAGTAGGGACAAGGTTTACCAACCTTGTAAAGCATTACTTGATATTGAACTATACCTAGAGAACGCTTTCTTTTTGTTTTTTGTTTTTTTTTTATTTGTTTGTTTTCTTTTTGTTTTTGTTTTTTGTTTACAGATCTACTTTATGGTAAGATAGTCACGAGGTTTACCAACCACATGAAGCATCGCTTTATATTGACGTATGCTTGAAAAACGTTCTTTTTGCTTAAAATCTTACTTTCTGGTAAAATAGTCACGAGGTTTACTAACCGTGTTGCAATGAATAGTTTCTAAGTTGCGTTTTAAATTACTTGGAAACATGCATCCTGGTGCAAAACCTTTATACACTATTCACACTGCGGTTGGCCCCCCCTCTCTCTCTCTCTCTCTCTCTCTCTCTCTCTCTCTCTCTCTCTCTCTCTCTCTCTCTCTCTCTCTCTCTCTCTCTCTCTCTCTCTCTCTCTCTCTCTCTCATTGTTGTTATACGTTGAAAATGAACGAAAGTCCAATATATTCCGGCTTATTTCCGTCTCCAATCGTGGTTTATTTGCACCATTACTATTACAATGCTGGTTAATGCTTAATAAAAAAAATGTTTATTTGTACACAGACATGGACTACCATCTGAAAATCATCACTTTAAAACCTTTTTGATTTACATAATTAAAAATGAATATTTCTATTAATAAGCTCAACTAAACTCAATGGTATGATCACATCCTTATCCAATAGATTCAATTTTGAATGAAACCGCGTAAAATCAACTGTTATTTGTATGCAACAACCATGTACTGAGAATGTTCTACTCAGTTCTAGAACAATCGTAATGTAAACTTTATCTATCCAGGGTGACTTGTAGAGCTAAAACGCTGATGTTCAACACTAAATGGACAAAGTGATTCCCGATGTGTCAGTTAGATACCACAACCTATGATTGAAACCATGCATCAGCTCATTGAATAACGATTACCTTGAATTATTGAAATGTTCCAACATCGTGCGATGCCCTGGGGAACCGCAGAGACTATTTTGAGAATAATTAGTTATCAGGATTCAAAATTATCGCGGAAAAAATTGGGTCTCAAAGGTCAGGGAAAATTTGATCGAAACTGTAAAATCCTACAAATTTCCATTCTCAATGAGTCTAAATTTACATAATCCTCAGTAAAACAAATTAGGCTTTTGTTGTTGAAAATATTTTTAATGTGTAATTTAGGGGATTCTGGAAAAATGTGGAAAAAATCTTTCAGACTTTTGCATCAACCTCATAAATAGTAAAGTTCTCTGGACTATATATATATATATATATATATATATATATATATATATATATATATATATATATATATATATATATATAATACTAATCAGTAATATGATATAATGCAATATCCGATGTGTGATGTATTTAATAAAATGCCCTATGCATTAAACATAGTGAAATAAACCGCTGGACATCACGACTCACAACGTGGATCACCAGAGATCATATGCGAAACTATGGCTGACAGAAAGTAAGATGGTGTGATGAGCAAGATGAATTCAGAAATTACTGGCTTCGCGATACCCACAGTAGAGTGGTCTGGTGAATTTTAGGGAAGGTCTATATCCAACAACGGACGCTGACAGGCTGATGAGGATAATGATTATCTGCGAGTATAAAATGCAATGTTTATCTAAGTGTTTCATGTATGCTGACATTTTTTATAGCACAAGTCAAATAAACCAGTATATATTTATGTACTATCACTCAACTTATTTATTATTATTTATTCTATTTACGTTGTCTAGTTCGAGTGATTCACTAACCGTGTAACGAAGGGAGATCGTTTCAAATAAAAGTTCATACATAACTATTGCGTTGAAAAGAAACAAATGCACCAAGAATAAACGAGATGAGAATTTGGGATGAAAACAGTTATTTGGGCCTTTGCATTACTGGCGGCTGTTTAGCTCAATGGTAAGAGCAACGCTATGTTGAATCGGTTGCAAGCTCGATTCCTTGCAGCAGTCCCATTTTCTTTAATGGATTATTCTATTTACGTTGTCAAGTTCGCGTGATACATAAAACGTGTAACAAATATGAGTTTCAATATAATATAACGCAATTTATAATTATTATATATATACATATATGTAATTGTACTATGAAGACGACAATTCCTCCTCGGTTCTAACTTTATGTTTTATATTGGAACTGCTGCCCCATGGAAATTTGTGTATTGAAGTAACACTGACCTCGGTTGACCTGAGCTGATCCACGGTAAGGTCGATTCAGGCATTTTCTTACTTAAGGGAAACGGCTACACCCTACAGGCGGAAAAATTGGGACCTCTCAAGTCCAATTTAAGGTCAAGTCAATTTTTCTATTTTTCAAAAGTCAGTTTTGGCATATTCGATCCGATAAGAGAGTTGCGACCCCAAATTTGAGAGACTCTGTGTTTGAATTTACTACATGAGCATTCAGTATTAATTACTTCGCCCGGGCAATACTTGTAGCCCAAGCTAGTATATATATATATATATATATATATATATATATATATATATATATATATATATATGAAAAGTAACCACGCCTGATTGGGAACGGAAAAATTTGAAAAAGTTAAAAAGCACACATAGAAATAGTTTGAATACTTGTTGCGAAATAAGCGCCGCTCCCCATCGAGCCACCCTACTTTCTCTACTGATATATATATATATATATATATATATATATATATATATATATATATATATATATATATATATATATATGTGTGTGTGTGTGTGTGTGTGTGTGTATATATATATATACATGTGTGTGTGTCTATATATATACATATATATATGTATATATATATATACATATATATATATGTATATATATATATATATATGTATATATATATACACATATATATACATGTATATATATATGTGTGTGTGTGCGCGTTTGTGAGTGTGTGATCCTTGTGATGTATTTGTATGATTCGAAATCCAAAATGAAGTGCCATTCGGAATGTTGGTTAGCGGCTCAGAGGTAAGGGACGTAGCTGCATTGACATAAAATCCTAATATAAGTATAATTGACTGTAAGACGCGGAACGTCTGTGTGTGAAGCACTTAATAATTGGTCGATATGTACTTGTGTTTCTTGAAAAGAATTTTAAAAAAACACAGCAATAAAAAATAAGTGTGCACCGATGAACAGGATCGAACGCCCGCTAAGAAAAACCATCTAAAACTAAAATCCAGGTCGCAAATGAACTACGTTCAAATCCTGTTTATTACAAACATTTCCAAAACGAGTATCTAGTGTGTGATTATCGAATTTGTATGTAAACAGTTGTTGCAATCTAACAAGTGCTGTTGTACAGTTGAGTCAAACATCTAAAAAGCCAGAACAAAAACAAGAGTGAAAGAAAAAAACACGGAATAAGTCAGGCACTGAATTGGCTCTAGTTACTAACTTTGATATATTGGTTGATATTCGGAACTTTAATATTGGCTGGCGCCAGTCTGCGCAGCGAAGTCAGTGACTGGCGGCGACAACATGGTTTCAGGCCGCGTGTATCCTCCTCTTTCTCCCGATTTCCCGATAAACAATTCGGCCAGTCGATGTCAAGAATCGTTTCAGGAATCGTTTGGAAATGGTAAACAAGTGAACAAAGTCCACTTTATTCACTTCTTTCTACAAAGTTGGGAAAGGAATACTTATTCATTCGTATTCGTCCGTCTGTTCGTCGGTCCACACAATGTTTTCAAAGGTTTTCAATGAAATTTTGTGGATTGGCTGATCATGGCTACGGGAGGAGTGATTAACTTTGGGTGTGGAATTTTATTTTAGATTGAGAGATGTTTTATTATTCTACAGGGAAGAAGGTTAAAAAAAACTAGCAGTTAAAGAATGAAAGGGCTAAATTTAATTTTTGAGGGAAGTGATAGTAAATAGTAGTACATTTTAAGTTCTGTCCCTCGATTTAGATTTTTCATTTCCATTCAGTTTTTTAGCGATGGTGGAAATGGGTTTTCGGAACTAGGGGCACGTTATAATCCATAAGGCTGCGGTTAGGAAGGAGGACGCTTAAACGCTATATTCCCCGTGGAAACTAAAAGGTATTGGAACACCGTCCCCGGCATTGGCAGGGATACGTGTTTTCCAATTGTCATGGCGTCTTGCTCAAAACTGCCTAAAACCAGAATGAAGTGAGATGGAGTAATTTTTTCCAATTATGTCCAAAAGTCTCTTTCATGTTCCAACTTTGAGTTTTAGCATGACTTAAACTTAATACTGCGAACTTGAAAAAAAAATGAAATTCAAAATTTAGTCAGTGAAGGATGTGGTCTGCAGGGACACAGCCGTACCCCCAGGCAGCATCTCCTAATTTCAACCATAGGGGTAAGGTTAGGTTTATTGCCTGATTCTTGGGGGTGGTCCCAGCAAGGGAAGTCCTGGTGGAACTGGACTATTTTTGGAATCATCCACACGTATGCGTGAGGGACAAAACACTAAAATCGACCTTGTGCCACATTTCACCTTCTTGGGGAGATGGATAATACCCCAATTTCGTTTGAACAATTCTTTGAAGAATACACTAAGTTGGTTTTGAAGCTACGCACTGAATAGAAATAAAACTGCACAGAAGCTTCGAAAGAGTTTTGCTGTTATGATTTGAATAAAAGAATCCACTGTTTGGTTTTGTAAATGGTGCTGAGTCGATTTTCCCTGGAAATGAGGACGGAAAATCTGATTTATTCTTTTTTTGCTCGGGTGTTCACGGTAACTCTATAAACAATTGGAAAGAGCTCATGCTGGGTCTAATTATTTGTTGTTCAGAATGCTGAAAAGACAGGTAAATAGTTATTTCTCACATTCATACATACATACATACATACATACATACATACATACATACAAAAATACACATACTCTCTCCTCGGGAGTTTTCTCTTAACCGTTCCCATTTCCGGATGTAGTTCAAGAAAAATGGTATGCAGGAACTGCCAATCAGTTTTTGATTGAGCGCTTTCGGCTATATGCTTAGCCATTTTCAATATCTATACAATAATAGTTGAGGAGTTGAGTAGGCAAACTGTAATTATATATATATATATATATATATATATATATATATATATATATATATATATATATATACACACATATGTGTGTGGGGGGTCATGTATGTGTGTTTTGCTTTCGATATATATATATATATATATATATATATATATATATATATATATATATATATATATATATATATATATATATATATATGCGTGTGTGCGAACGTGCGCGTAAGTGCGTGTGTAATTGTTATGCCCTGTGCATTTCTTGTATAAATGTATATTTATGTACGTATTTGCAACAATTTGAGTTAGCTTAAAAGGTAGGACTGGAAAACCCATTGGCCATGAAAGGTGAGAGAAAAGACGGCAAGTGATTCGTTTCACTACTTTGGGAACTGAACCTTATATATTGAGCTCTACTCATATAAGATGGCGTAGCATGTCCTGCTGTGTCGCGCTGGTCATGTCGTCTTTTCTACTGATGAGATGGAAAATCCTACAAAAACTAATTATACACATCACGGGTTTATTGCCCAGATATTTTTCCTCCCTTCACACAAAATTTAATGTCTCTTATTAATTTCGATTTTGTTTTTTTAGTTTGGAGTTTTCTCTTCTTTTATATCTCACTAGGTCCCCTTTTTTCTCTCTTTCTTTTTTCCTTTTGACCCTTTCATTTTTTCCTTCGATCACTCTCATCACAGGACATTTTCCTCCACGTTTTTTTTTCCTTTTCAAAAGAAATGTGTGCATTTTTAGTATGAATTTCACTACTTTGGGCACTGAACCTTATATATTGAGCTCAACTAATATAAGATGGCGTAGCGTGTCCTACTGTGTTCATCTAGTCACGTCGTCTTTTCTACTGATGAAATGGAAAATCCTACAAAAACACTTCAACACTTCTTTTTCTTTCATTCTTCTTCTTAGAAAGAAGAAATCAGAGAAAGGTATTATTTTCTAGTTAGTTATTTTTTCGCACGTTGCTTTCTCGTTATAGTCTTCTTCTTCTTCTTCTTCTTCTTCTTCTTCTTCTTCTTCTTCTTCTTCTTCTTCTTCTTCTTCTTCTTTATTGTTGTCCATTTTTCTTTTCTTCCTTTTATTTTTGTCCTTCATATTCTTCTTTTTCTTTCGTTTTTTTTCTCCTCATTCTTCGTCTTTTTTCTTTTTTCTTTTTTCATTTTACTTCACACCTTCTTTTCTATCTACACCTTCTTCTTCTCTACTCCGGAATCTATCCCCTCGTTCTTTCATTGGCCTTTCTTGTCCCTCTCGCGACTGTAATTGTTGTTATTATTGGTCTATTGATTTTGACTCCAGCTTTTTGGCAAAATGCTTAGACTATTCTGTGGGGCTTTGAAGGGAAATGCCTCCCACCCCTCATTGCCGAGTCGAAGTCCCCAGCAAAAAAACCTGACAATTACATTAGATTAGATTCAGCTACCATCGTTTTTGTTTTGTTTTTTTGTTTTTTTTTTCTTTTTATTCTTCAAGTATTCAACTATTCACACAACAGGAAGCAATACCGGAGGACTTCGTAAAATCTGTCCTCCACACGTACGCTAATAGATGCGCGTGCGACACACACACACACACACACACACACACACACACACACACACACACACACACAGCAAGAGAGAGACAGACAGACAGACAGACAGAGGCAGAGAAAAATATTTGTGTGTTGTTGTTGTAATTGCTGCTGTTTGTTACGACTTTTGCTTTGCAAACGAAGATCTGAGGAGAGGTTCTAATTCTGGTGCAGTTACGCTAGGGACTGATGAGTCCAATAGGGGACAGGCACATCCTACCACACTGGTTTCACGGGGCAGTTTTAAAATAGGATGATACTGAATTTCGCAAGAAATGCTCCGTATAAGAACTTGTCTCTTCTCGTCAACATTGATTCAGCAGTATTCCTAAAAATTATATATATATATATATATATATATATATATATATATATATATATATATATATATATATATATATATATATATATATATATATATATATAAAGTTGAAAAGAGATATAAAACTACAATATGTAAACAAACAACGTGGCGTGAAAAGTAGAAATCGAATAATCATAATCATAGTCACGATAAAAGGAAACAATGATATGATTTAAGAAAAATTTGTTCAAAGTTGATAACAATGCCGATGCTTCATTTCTAGAAAATAAAATAGTGATTATTTTTACTGCATTGTTTCTCGTTATATTTTTGAATAGCAAAGATATTTACAGTCTTTTTTGGTAACAATAATAGTCTGATAATAGAGAGATAATTGACCCGAAGTTAGATGATAAAGAAACATTCATAACATTACTTATGGTTAGGCATTACTTTTACAATTAGAAAGCTCTCTGAGTGTGCATACCTCTGCCAACGCCATTACCAGAAGGTTAATTCTGTATTGACCTGCTCAAAAATTGAATCCCTTCTTTTCATCGATTATTGTTCACCCTCTCATAAATTGTCATTGAGATACATTGGGATCCTTTGGAGATATCGTGTGGACAGACCAGAAAATTTAGCTTTATCATGTTGTTTGTGCATATAACTACGAGGTATGTGTGGTAAATGTGCATGGATCCGCTACTAATCAGTTCTCCCTTACATTATCCCCCTCCCCACCTCTACAGAATTTCATTGAAATTTATTGAGAGCTTTTAGAGATATCTAGTAGACAGCCATGAGCGCATATTCAAATGCAATTGAAAAAAAACGGAAAAATTTATCTCAAACAAAAAAAAATTCAAGATCCGCCCTCAAGTTTTACCACCCTCTCCCACCCTTTCTTACCCCATCACCCATCTTCTCTTGCCCCCTTGCTCCCTTGTACTTTCGGAGATATCGTGAGGATCGATGGACAGAAGAACAGAAGAACTGACACACAGACAAACAAATGTGGCCAAATATATATACACGTCTTCCCAATTTTGTTGGCAGGTAAGCTATGCCGTTGCTTTTGGATTTCGCTTTTCGCTGTGGAAACAAACGAACGTAGCTTAAGCAAAAGGCGAATACCTAGCGTTGTATCCCCTTCCTGGGGAAGACAAAATCGGAATAGACTGGGATTTAATGCTAGGCCTGCTTAGTGGCTGAGAGAGTTGTATATTTCCTACTAGCACCGTTGGTCGATTTTCGAGCCCAGGTGAAAGCCGGGATTTTGAGTTCTGATTTTCAAGACAAATAGACAACCCACTCTTGAAAGACTGACCCAGAACGATTTTCCCACAACAATTTCTCCCTTTTGGCCCGAAGTCAATTCATAATATTCGAGGGATGCAGATTTCACGAATATATCAATGTAGCTAATATTGCCGCGCCAAATATTATTTGGCATTATCTAAATTCAAACAATGGATCGATATTACTCAAGTCAGTTGTGCTACGCACTGCTCCACGATGACATTTTCAGTTCGAGGCTGATAGGTAAGTAAACAAAATTAGGTCGGGAATGCAGTAGGGTGTGGTAGCCTTGTCCCCCACTTCTTGACTCTCATTGATTGTACCTTAGTCGACTCTTTCCATCACATCTTTTACCCTGTTTCCCGGGCCCCTGCGCGCAAAGGCTTGCAGTTGTGATGAGGGAACAGCTGAAAACTGTCCGCCTTAATTGTTTTGCTGATGGTGGTAGTGGTGTTGATGGTGTTGGTGTTGATGGTGGTGGTATGGCTTTATTTGTTGGTTTGTTGTCGGGTTCTTAGGACGGGGATTGGGGTAGGGAATTGGGTGTAAGATGATAATAAAAAATAAAAAAAAACGTAATCCAAGAATTATTTTGTGATTGTTAAAAGATGGGGATGGCCCTGTCGTGTCAGGGTAGAGTGGACAAATATGCTGTGAATTTCATGCCAAATGTCAAATACCCAAAG
Source organism: Thysanoteuthis rhombus (assembly GCA_963457665.1). NCBI lineage: Eukaryota > Metazoa > Mollusca > Cephalopoda > Oegopsida > Thysanoteuthidae > Thysanoteuthis > Thysanoteuthis major. The sequence continues at coordinate 22,355,199 of OY735213.1, forward strand.
GGAAATATCCGAAACGGAACGCATACAGAAGCGACAAGGTGGGGGGAGGGGGAGAAGACGAAAAAAAAGAGGGAAAGAAGAGAAGAAAGAGGAGGATAAGGAGGAAGAGGATAAGAAATCGCAGTAATAATAATACTAGAAGAAAAAGAAATCGTTATTATTATCATCATCATAACAATAATGATAATAGAAGAAATTGCTGCAATAATAATGATATTAATGATAATAATAATAGTAGTAGTAGTAGTAGTAGTAGAAATAATATCAATAACAATAGCAATAATAATAGAGCAAGGAGAAGAAATTGATGTTATGATGATGATAATAATAATAATAATGATAATAATAATAGAAGAAGAAGAGGAGGAGGAGGAAGAAGAATAAGGAAGACTTGATAAGGATAGAAAAAGGAGACAGGCGAAGGAAGAAAAGAGACAAAAACGGGGGAGAAAATCAAGAGAAAAAAAAGTATTAAAAAAAGAGAAGAAAATGGAAGCTATTATGGAGGAAAGGGGGGAGCAGTATGGAAAGAATATCAAAATGAAAATGAAGAAGCATAAAGAAAATGTTGATGAAGAATAAATTGAAACAGAAGATAGAAAAAATGATATAGAATAATAGGATAAAAGAAATGAAGTCGAAGAAGAAGAAGAATCAAGAAATAAGAAATAAGAAATGAAAGAAATGAAAGAAACAGATAAAGAAAAAGGGAGTGAGGAAGAGATGACGAAGAAGTGAAAGACTGAGACGTTCTTCTTATTCTTCTTCCTGATTTATTTAGTACCTCTCCGAACTAAGCGAAGTTCAATAAATATATATCTATAGAGCTTACTTGATGGCTGAGATAGCTGTATATTTTCCAACGGTGCCATTGATTCATGTCCGATACCAAGTAAAAGCTAGAATACCAAATACTTTTTTCAAGGTAGCTAGCCCCTCCCCTTTTAGTAAACAGGAGCTTTATTGCCCTGCAATGACTTCCCCCTGCATTGGAGTATGTAACTAAAATTCTAATTATTTTAGCCTGCTAACCATTACACAACTAGTCACTTCAACGTCATGCCTCCAATACGTTTATAGTGAGTAAGTAACTCACTTTCAGGACGCTTCACTGCGAATCTCTTATTTCCTTTTCTCTTTTGTTGGGAGGTTGGTATTAAGAGAAATTCTTGTCATAAAAGTGCAGGTGATCTGTCCCTTTTGGGGCCGGTGTCTTTGGTAATTTGTACCTCACATGGATTTTTGTTGGAATGCAGACCCTTCAAATTCCTCCCGTTTATCCTCTGGTCAAAGAGGCGACACGACATTCACCGTTCCATATCACATTAAAAAAAAAAAACAAAAGCAATAAGAATCCGCTTTAATTCACATCCAGCCAAACAATATATAAAAAATACTTATATGCATTTGCTTTGTGTGCATACCTGTGAACAAGAATGCAGGTATGCAAACGCTTTACATTTGCTGCCTATTCTAATCACATACCAAAAAGTTCATGTTTGGAAACGGTCGGACTTCATGATGTCTGGAGCAGTCTACCATAATTGTCGTGTAAGATAATTTTCCGCTCTGTCGTACAAAACTATGGCTTAGAAGTATTTTGGTTAGTTCTCTTCAGTGTTGCTAATTCAAATATTTCATTTCAATTTTAGAAAATTCTGAAGAACGGAAGTCAAGGGAGATAATTTATAAAGACTATCAAAAAAGATCTATAATTTTAACGTTTTATTTATCTTTATTAGATTTCTCGAGAACCACTGACCCAGCCCAAAATTCAAACTCGATACTGCACTGCCCTGTGTTTTGAATGATATATCTGGCAAATGTCAACTTTGTACAGTGGCCAGTTGTCGAGTAATCACGGTGCACACACACACACACACACACACACACACACATACACACACATATTTCTTCAATTGTAATTAGATAGTTAAATGCCCCACTGCTTTTAACTTGTCTTTGAGAAGGATCATTTTTTTTTTTTTTTTTTTTTTTTGGTTGCTGTTGATACAATGTTCTTGGCCAGTGCATCATTCAACCGTTGAAGTCAACTCGGTGAAAATATCATAAATCGATTTTACGCTTTCCCCTCCATGGTCGGAGAGTGGGTCGGCTAAAAATGTGATAAAAACGTAAGAAAAAGGTTTGGAAAAATAATAAAAACTAATAAAGAAAATACCTAATCGCAGAATCAAAACTACTACCACCACTACTACTACAATACAAAAATTAGAGAATAATCCATCTCAGAATCAAAACTACTACTACTACTACTACTACTACTACTACTACTACTACTACTGCTGCTGCTGCTGCTGCTGCTGCTGCTCCAGGGTAGTAAACAAACAATACATCGTTTAAATCGGAAGAAAAAACGGTCGAATGACAATTCATAACAGACCGTATCAAAATCACGATGTTTCCGAAATAGTTTTGGGTGTCGTTCATGTAGGACAATCTCTTTAGATATGAGTTGCGAGTTCTAATCTCACCGAAAGCTACATCTTTACTCCTATAGTACACTGTTAACGAAAATGATCGGAAAGTTGATCAGCATCGAACGTGGTGATGAAAAGCAAAAAAAGACACAATAAAGAAAATGAGTGATGGGGTAATTTTTAAAATACTCAATTTCAGAATTTCAAAACAGTGCAAGAACAATGCTTTGATTTGTCAAAGAACTGATATCTGAAAGCAGATCTTAAGTGGCTTTTCACCCTAATCAACCGCAGAGTAATTAACTAGTTCAGCGACTCGAATTAATCTATTCGGATTAATTGAAAGACGACCCTCTTTCTGGAACAAAAACGTATGAGTATGGATCAATAAGTGCGTAGTCAGACGTAAAATTTTCCTCTCTGTAAAGTCCGATCAGTGTTTTTAGTATCAACCACTAAATTAAGTGCATTGACAAGGAAGGAAATTACGTTGAATAATAGATATTTCTTCTGCAAATTAAATTATTTTTCTAATCATTAGGCTGTGGGTTTGTTGATGTATCTATGCACAGAAAGAGATAGGACGAAAGTAAATAAACAAATAAAAAAAGCCTCTTTACTTAACGATCAAAACAATCAAAACATGTAAATTAAAATTTGCTGGACTTTCGGTGAGCAGATTTGGTCACTTTTCCTCTTTCAAGTTAAAAGATGATTAGATCTGCTATCTTCTCCGGTAGGAAACCAGATTAGACTGCCTTCAAAACATTCATGTTTTAACTTTGTATCTACACAAGAACTTGCACATTGTCTCTGGCTGCGTGAGAGGTATCCACAAGGAATTTCTAGGAAGCAGATGTTTTTAATATGTTTCTTTTCCAATCATTAGTTTGTGAGAAGCTTATCTTAGTCCGACATAAAGGGAGGAGAAACAAACGAAGCAATGGAGTTTATGTTGTGCCAATTTCCAAAATTAGGAAGAGTCTGTTGTCATGAAACATCAGCATCTATAATTCTTATTATGCACTGATTTATTCAAACTGGCGACCTCGTCTTGGTTCTTCAGCTGCCTGTCATTTTAGATAACTTTTGGGGAATTTAGAATTAATGAAGATAGAGAGTTCTCATTCTGCTGTCTATGCCAGGCGATATATTGCATTATTTAATTCTTCTTAGTCGATTGGTCCTTGAACCAGAGTATATGGATCTCCATGCCTTATCAAAGGATTGAACTTATGATCACCAAATAGCCTGCATGAACTCAACCAACGCTTATATTTAGTACATTCAGGCAGTAGAGTTTGGGATCCTTAAGCATAATGCCTGTTCTACCCCAATCAAAGGCTTCTATATGGTGTACAATTCTATGCTAGGCCTACGACCGGTTTCGTCTTTAAATTCCCCACTGCAACTACATGAAATACTATACACACAGTTCCTGGTGATATTCTCATCTAATGGAGGCTTGGCTCTGGTCTGGTATCTCCAACATCAGTTCGAATAAATCAATGTATGATAATGATAATACCCCTTCTCAAAAATTCAGTATTTGATGATTCTTTTTTCGTTTCTGAACTGGTACTGTTGAGAAATATACAACTACTCAGGTCCTCAAGTAGACGCCATATATATATATATATATATATATATATATATATATATATATATATATATATATATATTATAGAAAAGAATGAAGACAGAGATACAGAGAAAGAAGGAGGTTCTGTTAAGATACCCACTAACCGAACGTGGTGATGTGTGCAGCAAACAGGTCATCATCATCATCAGTCTTTTAATGTCCGTCTTTAGACAGAGACCTTCTCCAGGATTCGCCACAATTCTCCTTTATGGGCGTCGCGGAGCCAGTATTTCCTGAATCTGTTCAGTTCATCTCTCCATCTTGTGTTCTGTCGGCCCCGGTTTCTCATGTGATCTGTGGGGATCCATGTTGTGAGATGTGATGTTCATTGGTTGTCCTTCATTCTTGCAACATGGCCTGCCCATTGCCATTTGAGTTTTTTTTAATAGTTTTTATGATGTCACGAACACCCGTTTTCTTCCTTATATACTGTGCTGTCTTTTGATCTCTCCATGTATACTGTGCTGTCTTTTGATCTCTCCATGATTCTCTCATGTGCACGTTGCATACTTCTCAGTTTGCTGGTCTATCTCTTTGTTAGGTTCCATGTTTCATCTCCATAAATAGGTACAATGTCGTTATCCTCTTTGAAGGATCATCGGTGAAGTGAATTTTGATGCATAAAATACTATTCCTAATTATGCTGGGAAAAAAACCTCTAGAGACAAACCCAGACAACATTCTTATAAAATGATTGTGCACTCACTTACCATCGGAAAACATCAATCAAAATCAAATGAACTCTATTGACCATTAGGAAATGCGAAAATGAGTACTTCTGTTCGAGGACAAGTAGCGCTTCCATGGTACATGTTTGCAATTTCTCTCTCCATTTCTGAGATTAGGAATTATCATCATTATACACTGAATCATCCCGACAAATTTAATCCCTGGGTGAGACAGTCAAAGTCATGTACCATGGTTTAGTATAAAAAGCAAAAGTGCTTCCACGAGGACGTATTAATTAAGAAGAATTGACCCATATGAGATATCCTCCATCATGGACAACAGAATGTTAACAGCCTCGGTGGTTTAGATTTAAAAAATGCCGAAACTTACTTGAGGTTACCAATACGAACGACAATCGAAGAAGGCCGGAGGATACAACGACTTTTTGATTTCTCTGCAAGTTTGGAGGACAGAAAACTATTATGAATTTGAACAATTCAATAAATAAGTTTGTGCATTTCAAATAAAGATTATCCATTCAGGAATTTATGTACGTTTTTTAGATATTACTCTTAACCTTCAAGATCTACACACAGGAGGATAATCCTTGTCGAAATATCATCCATGTTCTTCAAGTTCTCTGCATAAGATAATATTTCTTTTCAAAATATCGCCTTAAATCTTCAAGATCTTCTCACAAGAGAATATTCCTTGTCAAAATATCACCTGTCATAAATCAAGATCTTCAAACAAGAAAATATCCCTTGTAAATCATATCACTTGTATGACATGACGCTCTTCTCGGCTAGATTATATTTAGCATTTATTCTGATTCGGGGGGGAGAAATAGCAACAATAAGATGTCTCTTGGTAGATACGGTTTGTTCCAACCTTGTTGAAAGTTTGAACTTGGGCCTTACTCATTATTTTTAAATAGCAGAGAGTTTTCCCATCTTCATAGAATTATTAATGGACCTTTCGTCGGTAAGGTGACTTCTCATAGTTGCGTTAATAGGTTAGGGAAAATCGTTGGGAGATTCCATGTTCTATAATTGTATAGATAGGCACAAACAAGAGTGATATAAATGATCATCTTCTATTTCCGCCATCACCATTTGTGTCATTGTCAATTTGCTAATCACGCTGGAGATCAAGTGACAAAGTGATCCTACAGGGAGTTGAGTGTATTCCCGTCGTCTCCAGTGAGGTTTAAACTTCGAGATAATCTTTCTTTTTTTTTCTAATGCGTACAGTGTTGCTTTTCCCATGAGAATGCAACACTTCTTTCGTTCATACAGAAGTTATCTACCTTGAATCAGTTCCAGCGTCAGACATATTACGCCTTGCTCCATTGTTGTATAAATGACCCGGTATCTTTACATTATATACAACAGTTTCTTGATTGTAAACATCATTTTCGTTCATCTGTTATCAAATCGCCAGAGAAGTTTATTGTGACAAGTTCGCTGTTTTAACTCTGATGCATTGAATACATCTGCCCTCTCCTCTTTTTCTCTTTCTCTTCTTCTATCTCTTTCTCTTCTTTTTTTCTCTTTCACTCTACGGTCCAAAATACAACCACACACTCATACAAGTAAACGTAAGCATATAAAAAGTGGGCTGGTCATATCACAAGAATGTCAAACAACCACTGGACATCACGACTCACAACGTCGATCCTCAGAGATCATGTGAAACTATGGCTAGCAAAACAAAAAGTGGCGTGACGAACTAGACAAGATCAGAAAGTATTGGCTCCGCAACGCTCACGATAGAGAGGTTTGGTAGATCTTGGGAAAGGTCTATCTTAAACAACGAGACTTTTAAACAGCAAAACTTCTGCTGCTGTTAATTATGATAAACCACGTTTTTCGAGGCGTGCCTATCGATGGAAGTGATCAGGAGTATATGTTTTACATTAAAATGAAGACTGGAAGGAAAGAAAGAGAAAATGTGGAAGAAAGAAGTAAAGGGTGAGAAGAAAGGATCAAAGAACGAAACAAAGGAAAAACTGAAAGAAAGATACGAAAAAATAGGAAAGAAGAAAATTAGAAACAAAAGATAAACTAAAAAGAAAGAAAAAGAAGAAAGGGAAGGCAGAATGAAAGAAAAAGAGGCAAGGTAGGAAAAGAAAGGTGAGAGGAAGAAAAAAGAAATTACAATTAAAAAAAAGAAGAAGGATAAAGAGGAAAAAAGAAAGAAGGGAAAGACAAAAGAAAGAAAAAACATGACGATAGGAGAAATAAAGATATAAATTCAAAATAAACAAAAAAGAATAAAAGGTATGAATAAGGGTGGAACAAAGAAAAAAAGAGAGAGGAGAAAGAAAGATATAAAGAATCAAAGAAAAGATAGAAAACACTGGAAAAGATTGAATTCTTGACAGCATTTGATTCTATGATATAACTATTCCTTTCTAATTAAGTTTTCACTTTAATCCCCATTAAAATGAATAATCATTGCATCACCCGGAATACGACAAAATTCATTATAAAATGAAAATTATATTGTATGATTTAAATCTTTCTTTCTTTCTTGTACTTTCTATTTTTAATTACGACGAAAGTTGACAGTTAAGAGCAGGGAATATTCCAAGTTAAGACAAATTTTCAAATCGGTTAACAGCGTTTATAAGGAATTAAGCGACCAGAAAAGAGAGTGTTCGAAGTGAGGGACAGCGTTCATTTCATTTTCAATCGGCTCATAGTGTTGATGCGATATAAAAATGGGCAAAGAAAGAGGAATGTCTTTTTTTTTTCTTTTTTACTATTGCATTTTTCGTTTTCCTTTTGATGTGATCATAATTTTTGTTTCGGAATTTTGATAGGAATTAGCTTGAAAACTTAATTGGAAATAATTTCATTAGGTACACATGTGTAGACAAATGCTATCAAAAAAACATATACAATATCGCTGATTTTGAAGAGTCCTTTTTTCTTGTTTTATCTGGAAAAATGATTTTTTTAATGTAATATGACGTAGCATGACGTAGAAAAGAAAAATGTACCCCTTTCTTCGCTAACTCAATAAATATATATATATATATATATATATACACATATATACATATACACACACACACACACACATATATATATATATATATATATATATATATATATATATATATATATATATATATATATATATATTTATCTTCTTTTATATGCATCTTTCTGTCCCAATCGATGCTTTCTCTCTCTTATTATCCGTCTCTCTTGTCACCAATGCTGTCTATCTTGCTTTAACCACTCTTTTCGAGTAATTTAATCCCTTACAAATGCTGTTAACCTATTTGGAATTTATATGAAATTTTCTCCGATCCTAGGACTGTCAGTTTTTGTCGCAGTTAAAAACAGAGGTAAGAAAAAGAAAGATGAAATCTTTTGTTGCACTTAAAAACCCAAATACGATGAAACAATACCGTCTGAACCAGGACGTCAGCAAAAGATTAAATTTCTAGTTTAATTTCTCCCTAACGCAGATGTTTGGGTTTCTCTATTCGTTTACGTATGGAGTATCTGAGTGTTCTCGATGGGTTAGTATCGTGGTTAGGATAGTGGTGCATTCCCCACTGACATCAATACTCAGTGTTCGAACCTATGTAAAAAAAAAAAAATGAAAAGAACTAGGGCATTGAATGCTTATTTTCGGATCATACAGGTAATCTCTCCCAGGAAGTTTTGCAATATATATATATATATATATATATATATATATATATATATATATATATATATATATATATATATATATATAAATATATATATATATCCCATTTACTTTTTGGACCTTGCTCTAGATTAGGATAAGTATAAGTATCTACTTCGAACCTACTCTGATGGTTGGGATTATTACCCATTTCCATCTGGAGGCAGTGGTCTGTTGGAACTCAGGTAACACCAGGATTTCGAATGCTAATTGTGATTTTCCTCGATTTAGACTTGTGCCAAAGAGAGCAAAATTAAGTTAGTATCTTTACAAAAGTTTAGATCAGCAAGTGAATATTGACTAAATCTAGCTTAGCCTTTCGGAGGGCCACTAATACTGGCCACCTAATTATGATCAAACTTACTAAACTGGCAAAGAGTCTTTGAGGCTATATCTTTTTCGGAGCAAATCAAAAAGTAAGGTAAGCAAATTAAAGAAGATACTACGAGTCAATCAATGAATACGACAATCAAATTGAAAGAATGCAGCAGCCAATCAAAAGATACGACGCACAAATTAGAAATACGGCATGCAAGTTGAAAAGACAGGCGAACTGAATCTACGAAGATGAGTAATCACATTCACACAGATACTGCTACAGTCGCTATAAATGGTACTTTCTAAGTGGAATTAATTGAAATTCATATTTTAATATATTCCGGTCAAATGATGATTCATTTTTTTATTTCAGTTTTATCGAAGGTATCGGATTTATTACTGTTTAACGTTTACTGAATTAATCTTTTGATGTCTGCCAGAGCGATTTCAAGTAATGAATCATTAAATATTCAAAGTGCAAACATGTAAAAAAAAAAAAAGGTGTCCACTCGGATACCAAATTAAGGAAGAAAAACAGACTCAATTGATTATGCTGAAGATTGGTGAGGCAATAGATAAAAGCATAAGACGCTGGGATGTCGAAGGCCTAAATTATTTAAAAACAAAGGTACAGGAAGTTATGAGACCAAGTGACTAGAGGTTTCAGCCATGACACAGAATTTCTATCATAGACAGAATAAAAAGCCCAACCATCTAACCAAGTGTTTAAACTATTTTTTAAAGCTAAAGTTGAGACTTTGAGTCATGGGGATCAATTTAAGACCAGGAACCATTTCGAACAAATTGTTACAATTACATTACTGACAACGTCATCAAAGGGGGCCTAAATGTTATTTGAAATGTTGATATCTTAAGACATATGATTCACAATCGGATACAAGTTGTGTATATAGATAGAATAAAGTAAGACCTATCAAATATCAACATTTTCAGCAGTTACCGGATGTCACATGAGTGATGACGTTGAAAGTGTCTAAATTGTCCTTAAAATGTTGATATCTTCGGGCATATAGACATTTTCCAGGAAAACTGCCAAGCCTTTTCTAAAATATTTGTCAGATACGTTGCGTCAACATCCTGATCTAAACATTTATGTAGTGAAATGGAGCTATAACTTTTAACTTAGAATCAATCAAAAACAAGAAAGAATTATTCATACATATAGCTTTTTTGCTTGAAAAGTAAGCTAATGGATTGCCCAAATGCGTATTATGCTGCTCTCTTCCGCCAACTATTTTGGCATGCCAGTCAAGATATCCAGCGATGGGGTAGAGCACTGGGAGAAGTGGATATCCAAGGACATTAGTAAAAAGAAAACATTGGCATACTCAACCAAAATCGAATGATTCGCCAAGTTCATTTTCAACGTTCGAAACCGTTGCATCAACCTGGCAAGGACAAATCTGATTTTATATATAATACTGTTAGATAATGATATGGTCATTTTATTGGTATGTTTTAACTCCTTGTATATGTAAGTATTTTCTCTCTTAAGATCAGAAGAGTTGTGATCAAGTACATCGTTCTCCCCCCCCTTCTCTCTTTCTCTCTTTCAGTTATAAGACTATCTCGAGCAATGTAGAATTTGAAACGCTATATATTGGCAAGTATATACGTACACCCTCAAAAATAAATCTATTCAGTGAATTTAGCTTTGTCTGACACAAATCCACAAGTCCAAGGTACCCAACGACGTTCGAACTCACTATAGTAATAATGATCTTCAAACCATTGCTAAACGTTGAATCAACAAGGCTAAGGTAAGTCTGGAACAAAGTCAGAAGCGCGGGGTACCCAATAAGGATTCACTATGGTAGTAATAGCCTCTGAGACCAGCTTGCAAACGAATCCTCCACGGTAAAATGTCCTGTATTTACCAAGATAAGTCATGAGGCCAAGTTGGAGGGGGGGCAAAGTGGTTAAAAAGGGTCTGCGTAACTGCCTTGTTAATCAGCATTCAGGATCCTGGCCTTTACCTGGACTCAAAAAACAACTTTTAGTACCGTCGAAAAATACGTATCACACCTATCGGTTAGATCTCCTAGGCAATCATCTTTGTCACTAACAATATTATCGGTGACGCAATCAAAATCTTCAAACAGTCGATAAGCATTTGGTTGACAAAAAAGATCGTTCGATTTATTATGCAAAAATAAAAGAAAATGATTCTCAACGCTTGATTTGATTTTTTGAGAACATTGGCTATAGCCCACGTCGTATAATGTTGATTATTATCGAGTAATGTCTTCATTTGATTGCGGAAATAGACACACAAAGGTCAAAATTGAAAAGGCAGATCTGGAGGAAGCAGTCCACTCTATCTACAAAGGACAACGAATCTCCATGAAATCCCCAAAAGAAAAAGAAATCAAGCGAAGAATTTCTCTAGGATGACAAGCCTTGGGCAGAACAAGCTCATCCTATAAGAACAAGAAAATCCTATTTGTCCTAAAAAGAAGAGTATACAACCAATGCATCCTCCCGATAGTCACCAATGGAGCCGAAACATGGAACTTAACCAAGAGACTGGCCCACAAACTGAGAACCATGCAACGTGTACATGAAAGAATCATGCTCAATATCACATGGAGAGATCACAAGACAGTACAATATATCAGGGGAAGAAGAGAGTCTGGGACATCATAGAATTCATTAGAAAACTCATTGGCAATGGATTAGTCATATTGCAAGAATGGCAGATAAATGATGGATATCATGAGTCACCATTTGGATCCCCAGAGATCACATGCATTACCGGGGCCGGCAGAATACAAGATGGAGAGACAGAATGGACAAGTTCAGTAAGTATTAACTCTGCAACGCCAATGATAGAGAGGTCTGGCTAAGGTCTATGTTCAGATGATAAAAGATTGATGATGATCATCATCATCATCACCTGGTCTACCCAACTGTGGACCATCGTTCAGCGAGAAACCTCTGGCATAAAACTTTGCAAACCACTTTTGACACATTCGATCCTCCATTGTACCTTATCCATAAATTGCACTTTTACCTTTCTTAAAATAGAAAAAAGCTTAATATGCCGGAAATATTATTTATTTTCGTCCACCTTCAAAGTTAAAATAAATAGACAAAAATACGCCCAATTTTAACATTATTTTGAATACCATGGTTTAGTTAAGAGCAATCTTTTTGAATTAAGTTCGTTAAATCTAAACGCACCTAATTCAATCTAATGACAAAAAACAGAGATAACTTTTGAGCTAACCATTACATTCTCAATCATCTTCAATATCTCATTTATCAAATCCAAAAATCAAAGTAATCCATTTGGAATCAAGATATATTGCTAGTTTTATGAACAAGAATTTGCAAGATATGTCAAAGTTATTTCAAACTGAACCCTACAATCGTCGGTTAACACTTACATAATTAGTATTCAGGAATAAGTATTTTGTCAAAGGATGGAGTATGTGTGTTCAAATCTCATCAGAAGCTTATTCTTTATTTCCGATCCATGCTGCTTGCGTAACTGTTGTAGGGCAAAGAAGCAAAAATTACATGAAATATAATAATAATAATAATAATAATAATCATTATTATTATTATTATTATTATTATTATTATTATTATTATTATTTTGAAAATGCTTCATCTAAAAATTTGGACAACCTCAGACTATTGGGTTTCTTTGAATTTCAATTTTGGAACCGTTTTCACAATCTTCAAGAAGAAAAGGACACAGTTCGATGCCAACCCAGCTGTTGTTTCTTTTGAACTCCACTCGGTCCCAAGGAAAAAAATGTGTTACTCAATTGTTGTTTAGAATCTCCTTGACTCAAAAGACCTTTCTGTGTCGTTTTGAAAGCAACTCTCACTAAACAAGGAATAAACAAGTTGTCTTTGAAGAGTTGGCCAAGTTATGTTGGTTCAGCCAAATTGTTACACATGGTAGCTTATTTCAAAACGTCGAATTTTCGGTTATTTGATATGGCTTGATTTTTCAAAATGCATACATTATTTGTCTAGTGTGTGTGTGCGTGTGTGCGTTCATCAATAAGTTCGAGACAACTTATGCATAGGTTTGAACACTTGCTGCACTCTATCCTAGAAATCAGCAGTGCAATGATCATTGTGATCATAGCTATCATCGCATGGATTTTGCAACCAATAAAATATATATCGATGTAAATAATTGGAGCTCAAATACCTGGCTCCTTCCTCATGTTGTGATTCCATATGGGTGTAAAACGCCGAAAAATGAGCTATAAAAAGGAATGAAATACTGGTATCTTGAGATTGACATCTGGGGTATGTGGAACGCATGAAAAAAGCAGTATTATTTGTCATTAGTGTGCTGGGTATTATCAAGATTGCACTTGACGTCCTTTCCAGACAGAGAGCAGGTAAATTATACAGTGAGATCTTTTGTATCAGGAATTGTTTGCATCTTCAGAAAATCCATCACATAAAATGACACTTGGGTCTTTTGTTGAATTAAGATTGCTTTGAAAAATGTCAGCTCGGAAGCCATGAAATGTGGAGTGAAATAATAATGATAATGGTAGTGTTCAAGATCAGTAAACCAGTGGTGAGATTCATTACCAACTCTATGAAAAACTGGAAAGTAGATTCGACAGCCACTGGAGAAAATTTAGAGGAGATAAGTATAAACAAAAGGGAATCTTCCAGGGAGACTCGTTCTCTCCACTACTATTTGTTCCAACTATGATACCACTCAATAGAATCCTGAAAAACAGCAAAGGATACCAATTCTCCAAAACAAGGCGATAACTCAACCACCCAATGCACATAAAATTATTTGCAAAGAACAGGGGAGAACTCGAGACGCTGTTCAACACAAAGCCTTACACCCCAGAGATGACACGTGGCAGACGAGAGATCATGGACAAGGCTACGCAAAGGGAACCTGAAGAGAGAAACGGAATCGCTTATCATGGCAGATCAGAACAAACTATATCAAAAACAAAAATCAACAGAATACAGACAAACAGCAAGTGCCACCTATGCGGTGAAAGAGATGAGACCGTAAATCACATAAATAGTGAATGTAGTCAACTCGCTGAGAAGGAGTATAAGCACAGACACGATAGAGTAGCAACAGTGATACACTGGAAACTGAGTAAATGAATGGGATTCAACCATACAGAAAACTGGTACCAACACAAACGAGAGACAGCCCTGGAGAATGGAAACCACAAATCACTGTGGGACTATGACATCCAAACGAACCACCCCATCCTAGCGAGATGATAGGACCTAGTAATCGTGGACAAGAAGAGGAAAACCTGCCAAATAATAGACGTGGTCGTATCTGCAGACCATAGAGTAAAACAGAAAGAGAGTAAAAAACTGAAAAATTATCAGGATCTGGCAATAGAACTGAAGAAGGTGTGGAACATGAAAGACAGGGTAATACCAGTAATAATAGGAGCACTTGGAACGGTACTGAAAACTCTGAAGGCGATATTGGAGGAACTTAGGATAAAAGAAAGGATTGAGACTGTACAGACCACAGCACTGCTAGGAACTGCACGAATAATGAGGAAAGTTCTAAAAATATTAGATCTACGACTCCAGCTGGTACCCAAGCAGTGTTTATCCAACACCCCCCCCCTTCTTACAATATAGTTTACGTCATACATGTACTTCGTCAATTCATATAAGGTTTTATGTATATTGTATATTGATATCATTTTATACTACAAATTATTAACAGAGAAGGAAAAAAATACAAATGGTGGTGGATGTTCGAGCCACAGCACTGCTGTGATAGGTGAGGGGGTGATGAGATGAGAGGGGGACTGAAGACTTGAGGAGACTTACTGCCACTCAGCCTTCAGTGATGACCACTGGGCAAGTCGTGTGAAATGGCAAATAATAATAATGATAGTAATAATAAATATAATGATGATGATGATGATAATGATAATAATAATGCGTGATGAATACTTTAGAGCAGAGACTTTGCAATTGGAAAACGTAAATATTTATAATATGTTTGGTATCGAAAGAAAAAGCATCCATTTTTTTTTCAAGTTGAAACGGGGCAGCGTTCAGCAACCAACAGTTTTACTATATTTGAATTCCAAATCCGATCTCGTGGATAATATTCTTCTCATATTTCTCCCATGAAAAAAAAAAAGAAAGTAAAATAAAAGTAAAAACAGGACGGGGTTATAATTGCATCGAGAACGAATTGACTGAGCTCATGTAATGCTAGGTAATAAAATTTGGGCGTCTCTTGGCGTTTCAATTTACAGTTGCCTCATTTCGATCCGGGCTCCCATTGACGTCATCAGTTAGCAAAAGTATGTCACTCCTCTATTATATTGAATCCTTCGATGTTATAATGTTACAATACCCAAACATTCACTCACACACGCACGCACGCGTGCATGTACACACACACACACACACACACACACACACACATATATATATAGTCAAGAAAGTTTTGCATCTTTAACTACTAAACATTAAAAAAAACTTTTCAAACACATTTTGGGTCACTTTATGTACCTATTTCCAAAATCTGTCAATGCAATTTATGTAATTTTCTCCAGTATTTTTCCCCTATTTCATATATACTTTGTTATTATGGTACAATGTGTAAATTTTCTCTTGTTGGGATCATAAGTTGTTTACCATGTAACTGTTTAGGGGATTTTTACATCAAAACAGTTATATCAACATGGCACCCCAGCAGTGTTGATCCAACGCCACCTCCTTTTCTTACTATATAGTTTACGTCATACATGTTGTTTGTAAATTCATATAAGGTTTTATGCATATTGCATATTGATATCATTTTATACTACAAATCATTTATTGTTTGAAACAGGGCTTACTTACATAGGTTACCCAAAAAACATATTTGACAATGAAGGATCAGTGAGTATAAGAACAGACGTGTCTCACTGTTCGTGTCACTTCTATCAAATGTTCACCCATGTGAATACTTAATTCGTGGTATCGATTGTATCGTTATATCGATTCAGGAAAACTTCTTCGAGTCGATTCTATAACAGCATATTGAATCGAAGAATTCGACAATTTTTTCCAACCTTGAAGTTAATTTTTCCACGCCCCTCAATGGGCGATTCCATTAATATACTTATACAATTTGTTACTTGGTATTCTATGTTCGCCCAACTACCTATCAGTCAGACAAATGGACCAGATGTTTTCACTTTTCCTTGGTTCCAGTCATTCCATTGATCTTTCACACAAACAAAGACTAGATCTATTCATTTTGGTTTCCTTATTCCCCAAACATTAATACAAATTGATTCATTTCAATATACACTATTCAATTATCTTATTTTCATACTCTCGTTAACATATTCTTTAATTTTCGTCATTATTTCTCTATGGTCAAGCTGATAAGTTTTAAAGGGTTCAGGATAAATAATAATGGCTTTATTAGATTGTCTAAAAGTGTTACTGAGTTCACCGCCTTGATTGACCATTCTTACAACTAAGAACACAATTTTCGGTATAAAATCAATAAATCTCAGGGATGCACCAGCGACTCTCAAATATTCTGATGATATTGATCCGTAAAAAATATAAGCTGGTATACTACTAGTTCTAAAAGGCATTTCACGATACGGAATGAAATACTTGTTTATCAAACAATCGATAGATAAATATTCCATCCTCGATTTTTAATATCCAAATCTAGGAACGTTGCTTACATTCCTTCATGTTCACATTTTAATTCAAGCTCCTTAGGGTATATATTACTATACGATTTTCCGTATTCTCCTCCATTATTTAGAGAACATAAGTCATCAATAAAACGGATGCAGCCTAAAAATGAAGGAGTTCGTTCTATATAAGTTTTGATTAGTGAAGACATGAATACATATTCGTGTCTATGTAAATACAAATTTGCCCAGTAGGGGGCAGGGTCAATTCCAATCGGTACACCTATGATCCGATGAAATGTTTTATTTCCGATTTTGAAGTTTTCCCCAATAAGATGACGACCAGCCGCTTCATGGGTAGAGCACGTAAAGTAAGTCTTGCCTATTTTTGTTTCACATCAGAAAGCTTTAGAGTTTGTAAACCCAATATTTTTATTATTCCCTCCTGCAAATGCCAAGTCTATCATTTTATTTAATTCTTTATTAAGATCATTTAAACATTTACTATAATTTAAACACTTGATTTTTAACTTTATTTGTAACAATATCAGATGACACTGACTCGACCAAAAACAAGTGACTTCATGCATGAATAACATTGACGTACGCAAAAACTGATGACGAATTCACTCCCACTTATAAAGCCCAACCCTAGTCGACATGTCTTATTACGGTTTGGAAATGCTAATAAAGCAGTTGAAATGGGACACGTAGATTTGGAATAATATTGCATGGAGGAATTAATTCTGATTATTAGACTTTAATGAAGCGAGGGAGTTTGGCCTTAACGCAGCAGGGCTCGTTTTCAATTGTTTTCGCAATAATCATCAATATTAATGAGTTATAATTATTCATAGAAAGCTGAAATCGTGGTTGTTCTGGGCTGATATACTTCACTACACTGGATTGTTGAGTTCATCACACATTCTCAATACTGACTTAGTAACAGTGTTACTATTGCTTGAGACTGACTTCAGTTGTATTAGCGATTCACTCGTTACCAATCATACGGAAGGATGTCCGCTCTTCGAATCATTAACAAGAATCTATTATAATATTTCACAATGGTTGATTTTTGGTTGAACCACTTCTTTTTTCAACTTTTGACTTTACACAGGGCCTAAATCAATCCCAGTAGGACTTAAATGAGCTGTATATGCGTGAAAATTCAGATATAGTTTCCCTTGTCATAAAAGAATTGTGGAGTCTGTATTAGATCTCACCTTGATAATAATTTCCATTTATTTTTATATAATACTAAAATTGAGATTGGCCCAACCAATGCTCTATGCACATAGGGAAAGGTTTTCAAGTAATATATATACGACATCATAAAGTCAACTAGCATACATATATTGCTTGTTACGTATTATTTTAAAATTATGCATCAAAATTGATAACAGTATAACAGTAATTATTCTCTTTCTATACAACATACCACAGAAAAAAGGTTCTAAGACCGGACTGCAGAATGTTTATGAACTAAAAAGCAGAAAGAATTGTGAATATATTGGAGGAAAAAAACTTGTGAAGCTACGCCATTAGGGAGACTTTTAGAAAAAGTGGTGAATCATAGAATGACTTCAAATATTTCATACTCGGTCGATGGCAGATCTCTAACTCAATATATCAGATTCTAAATTCGCTAACGTTTGGTTTGACAGCTTGTTTGGAAAAAAAGTTACCAAACAAACAAAACGTTAGAAGAGTAGAGGATTCAGGACACGTTTACTACGCCTCTGTTGCTCGATGAGCTGTGAAATGATAATTTTGCATCGCGTGCCACCGGAGCTGAATCTAAGGTTCCAAGCGTTGCTTTACGAGAGTGTGACGCGGTTCTAACCTTCAATATTAGATAAAATGCCATGTTTGAATGTTTGAATTCTCTGTACGGTCTACTGCCTTTTATATATGATAGAGAAACCGATGTCTGGAGACAATATGGACGTCCCAAAGGAATCAGCTCCAGTACCGTGAATGATGTAAAAAAAGGTTTTATTTGACGGTGCATAAAAATGTTTGGAAAGTAGGGGAGGAGAAAATGATGAAGCGAGACATTAGCAGCGGAATTCCGACGAAAGAAGCGAGGAAAAGAGGAATAAGAGAAGGCTAGAACTTTGACATCTTGGTCGAGATTCTTTAGTATTAAAGTGAGTAGACTGTCTTACATTGTTTTATGAGATACTACCCGAAGATTTGAACAGCGCATACGAACCGAATAGAGTGTTGCTAACCTTAGTGATCAGTACCATTTGTGAGATCAATGTATGTGTATCTTCAAGAGGCGATGGAAACTATAAAGGTAAGTATATTTTTTTCAGTGTCGAATTCTTCGAACTTTTGGCTCCCATCTCGTACAAGGATCAGAAAATAAAATAGATCTAATGGTATCTAATGCTACCAAACACATGAGCAGCAGTACAGGGGGAATATCATCAATGCACCCCTCTCTCATATATATATATATATATATATATATATATATATATATATATATATATATATATATATATATGTATGTATATTTATATATAGAGAAATAAAAAGTAGTATCCCTCAAGAAGGGCCCAATTAATGTAAAAAAGTAGTATCCCGCAAGAAGGGTCTAACAAATGTAAGAGATAAGTAAAAAGTAAGGGAAAGCCACACTAGTTCGAGATCATTTGATATTTGATAACTTGGGTATTTTGTAAGAAGGGTTTGTGTTCATTGTTGTATTTCTCAGCTCACGGGGAAAAAAACTTAGAGCTGATAAATACTGCTTTGAACACAAACCGTTTTTGCAAAATATCCAGTATATGTATGTATGTACACTTATCTTACTACAGCACATAGCCAAAATGGGAGGAAATTGAAATAAAATTCTTTCTCTCCAATCCTTCAAGTGAAGAGAGTCTAGCTGGATACCCTGAACATAAGTAGTTCTACCTGGGCTCGAACACAAACCACAAAGATGTACCTATCATTGAATTATATGCATTAACTTAGGTGTAGTTGTGGAGAAGCGAGTGAAAAAAACTCGCTGGGGCATTTGGAAAACTACAAAAGTCATTGAAAAGCATTGTGGGTGTGGATTTAGGGCTGAAGGCAGGTAAGATGCCACTTTGACACTTGATTTCAGCAGCCTCAAATCTAAAGCGACGCGTTATGGGGAGAAAGCATCGGAGGAAATTCGGGGGGCTGCTGACACCATAAGGTCTAATGAGAATATTTCCTCTCTACAGGCTCTGATGAATTACCAAAATGATAAGGTTTATATAACTGATGCTGGAGACCTTTCTGATGGCAGCAGTTCCCATTTTCGTTGTCAGTTGCTTTTGGGGGTAATAGTGTGGGCTGCAGATCAAATAGGACAAGGTCTCCTTTATTGTCCATCGAAGAGGATGTGGAGGTAAATAGCAAAATTTGTCCAATACTTGTACGAAAATTGTGAAAATGCCGAAAGCATTCTTTGTGAAAAGTCGGAATAGGACCTTGTATCAATCGGAAAATACGTTTCAAATGCCGCACCACGGTGCCGCTGTGGCGTTACGGTATAGGCACTATTGGTCAGTGTTTGTGTTCATGTGATAAAAAAAGCAGGATTTCGGATGCTGATTTTGAAGGCGTATGAACTCCAAGCAAATATTTTGACAGGAAGCAAATTGTTTCACGGCCATTGCACGGATTTCTAGAAAAAAGGGAAATGGGCTCCAATGACGATTTTCGTCTATTAACGTTTTAGGTGCTCATTAACGAATTAAATATTTTGTCATACATTGATTCGTACAGGTTTTCCTTTGAACAGCCGAAACATTGTGATGAAGACGGTAAAATAAGAAAAATAAATACACAGTAGTAAAATGTTTATATTTCTATCTATCTACCTATCCCTCTCAGTGTGTCCAATATATATATATATATATATATATATATATATATATATATATATATACAGAGATAGAGAGAGAGAGAGAGAGAGAGGGGATAGGGTGACCGAAACGCTGTGATAAAGAACAGAAACGAGGATATTAGTGCGAATGAATCAATGTATATTGGTAACAACACCATGTCTTTGAAATTTCTGTAGAAATAAGGTCACTTGTCATTATCCGAAGGCTACAGATAAATCGCAGTAAAAAGAAAAGTAAAAATGCTCATTATGATTTTTGTAGGTTCTAAACCCAGGTTTCTGTACCAAGATATGTATTATTTTCTTCATCTTTTTTCTGATTTCGTTTTGTCTTTTTAGATTTTTACTTTCTTTTCCCCCTCTTTTATGGCATTTTGTCATTTTGACGGATGGGGAGATGGATATGCAAGCAGACTGAAATGAACCTATATATATATACGTATATATATATATATATATATATATATATATATATATATATATATATATATATATATATATATATATATGTGTGTGTGTGTGTGTGTGTGTGTGTACGCTCATTAACTATTGCTTTACGGTGAGGCACCCTTTGATATTTCCTAAGACTAGTTTAACAGGGCATCAAACCATACGTATGGGTCATCCAGTGAGGATTAAATTCACTTCAAGGGACCATTGCTTTCAGTTTATTACGAAATTTATAACTTTTAAGCCCAAACTGCTCTTCATACTATTTACCCCAATCATTTATTCACACTATAGAATCCATGAGAGAACATAAATTGCAATTGGCTGGTCATGTTACGAGAAGACAGACAACCGTTGGACATTACGACTTTCAACAAAGATACCCAGAGTTCACATGCAGAAGCGGAACCGACAAAATATAAGTGACAAAATAGATAAGTCATGCAAGTATTGGCTCCGTGACACCCATGACAGAGAGGCCTGGCGATTCTTGGAGAAGATCTAAGTCCAACGACAAACGCTGATAATAATGATGATGATGATTAAGAACCAAACATCCATTCACCCTAACCAACAACAGTATCCTTTTCTACAAAAGACAAAGAGATTTTTTTCAATCTTCCTCTGTTTCTTCCATGCCTCTGAGCCAAGTAGCTTGATGCACATGCTCACTGACGCACAAGTGATCCGGCCCTCAAGCTATGCTTGTATTCTCGAGTTCAAAATAGTCTTGTATTTCTTCCTCCTGTTCTATCATTTCGACATGCTCACAGGGATACTTCGGCATATATTTTCACTTGGTCTTAGAATCTGGTTGGAATTTGGTGGGGGGGGGGAATAGATATTTTACCTGTTTAAGAGTTGCAAGAAAATTAGAAAATTGATTGTTTTTTTACCGCGAATAATTTCGTTTTCTTTTAAAATATGACAGCGAATATGCAACTATTTTACAATTGTTTGTGATTGATAAACAATGAGCTGATGTGTGTGGTCTAAGAGAAACGTTTTACAGCTTTTTACTCCCAAATATTTTTTCCAATATTTTTGTGTGTGTTTTACTTTCAAAATTATTATTATTATTATTATTATTATTATTATTATTATTATTATTATTATTATTATTATTATTATTATCATTATTATCATCATCATCATCATTACCATCATCATCATCATCATCATCATCATCATCATCATCATCATCATCATCATCATCATCATCATTATTATTATTATTATTATTATTATTATTATTATTATTATTATTATTATGTTGGACCAGCCTGTACATACATGGGTGTTATGTGTGTGTTTGTGTGTGCGCTTCTGTTACTATGTATGTGTGTGTATGAGTGCGTGTGTGTTTGTGCGTGTGTGTGTGTATGTATGAGAGAGTGTGTGAGAGAGTGAGAGAGAGAGTGAGAGAGATTGAAAAACTGTAAGAAATATTACGGATGGGAACCTGACACTGAACGCGAGATGACATGAAGACAAAGCGTAGGGAGAGAAATAACAACACCAAATATGACAGAAACGCTCCACCAACTGCCTTCCTCCAGCAATCATAGACATACCTCCGGGAATTTTTGCTTAAATTGGGGAAAAAATCTTACGTCGAAGAAAAAACAGTGTCGAATATCAATAGTGTAACTCGGTGTACAGAAGATCATTGCTTATGGCTTTAGGAGCCTGCAAAAGAGTTTCAATTCTTTGTCACTCTTGAACAGTTCTGAGTAAAGGCATGTAAGAAAAGGCATGAATCACTAAAACTCCGATAATGCAACTGTACATACATCGGTTGCGTGTCGAGGAACAATGTCTAGAAAGCTAGTCGCGTGAATTATTGCAAGTGAGTTCTTTTCTCACTGAGTGTTCAACTATTGAGATATTGTAACAAATAGTGTAAGCTTAGTAAATCTATTTATATGATACGCCACGGATTATATTTTCAGTCTGTAACATTTTTCAAGGGAGATAATTATTGCTAATTGTCGAGTAACCTCCTGTACTTATCTTTTATTTATTTCAATTCTTATATTTATTTATTCATTCATTTGTGTAAATGCGTAAGAAGTTTGGGTTAATTCTGGTTGAACATAGACAAAAATGCAGATTGACATAATTATTATTTATTTTTCAAGTACAGTGCTTTCGCAAAATTGTATAAATCATTCCATCATTTTTTTAACCTTTTATAAAAGACGTCTGTTGAGCGTTGGGGGGAAATATCTTGCAATCATGGGAGCATCCCCCAAGCTAAGAGAAATTAAATGACATAGAGGAGAGAAAAAGGATTTTTCCTTCAATCCTCAGTTACATAAACTTAAACACCATGAACAGAATAATGGCCTGACAATCGTAGAGCTATAGTTGGCAAGTGTTTTAAATTTCAAAAAATTCTGATCACCCTATATTAAAGAAAAGGTTATTTTAAAGGTTTACGGTCTCAGGGATATTTAGTAAGCTTAGTCTGATTCAAAGCCACGAATGTTGGATAACCTGGAAGGATCGAACTCACTTCATAGCAGCAATGATCTGCTAACCATTATCACAAGGTGGAACGCCCTGGCATAAGGGCTCTAATATTTTATTTTTCAAATCCGAACAAGCGACTTTTAATCAAAAATTGCGAGTGGTATGTTTGTCGGAGTTACTTTCATCTTTTATTAAGTATAAGGTTATTTCTCAGGCGTTTTTCGTAAACCTGTGACCTATCAAAAAGTTGTACTTTTAATGACGTCTCCAAAAGAATCACAGCTGTAAACACGAGAAGACAAAAGGAAAAAATATGAAAAAATGTGAAGAGATGTAGATATTCGTGAGATTGAAACTGAGAGCGAATGCAGATAGGGAAGACTTTTGAGCGGACAGGTTTATGGCTGGATGAGAACTCAGACAGAGATGGAGGAGAGTGACTGAGAAGAAAAAGAGGAAGACGAGAAGTCTACTCGTCGTGAACACAGTCCCCAGCAGAAACTGCGCATGCGTGAAGGAATCGGCGGAATTCTTCCGTCAAATTGGTAATTATTCATCACGAGAGCGCCCTCCACTAATCTAAAACGACCGTGCATGCACATTCAGATGTAAATACACGCACATACGTATATATATGTCTATACTTATACGTAGATGTACTCGTGCAGACATACTTAAGAAATGAACTGCATACACTTTTCACGCAACTGTATACAAATAAACCCACACGCAGAAGTAAAACAATTTGTGCGTACAGAAATCAGTACATACGAAAATATGTACGCAAATAACCGACACTTATATATATGTATATATATATATATATATATATATATATATATATATATATATAATCATTTAGCGTAGACAACGTAAATAGAATAAACAATTAAAGAAAATGGGGTGGCTTGGATCGAACCTGCGACCGACAGGGTAGCAAGTTTAATGTAGTGTTGCTTTTACCATTGAGATCCATTTTCTTGGTGCATAACTGTTGCGTTGAAAAGAAACGAACAGACCGAGAATAGACAAGATGTGAATTTGGAAGGGAAACAGTTTTTTGGTCTTTGCATTAACGGCGACTGCTGAGCTCAATGTTAAAAGCAACGCTACATTGAAGCAGCTACCCTGTCGATCACAAGTCCGATTCCTGCAGTAGTCCCATTTTCTTTAATTGTTTATTCTATTTGTCTACGCCAAGTGATACATTAATCGTGTAATGATGGAAGATCATTTCAAATCATATATATGAGTGTGTAAGAGAGAGAGAGAGAGGGAGAAAGAAAGTGTGTGTGTGTGTGTGTGTGTGTATGTGTGTGTGTGTGTGTGTGTGTGTGTGTGTGTGTGTGTGTGTCACCAAAGGAAACACATCCAAACTTGTGTATATGTATGTGTATTTTGTGCTGCAGAATACCAAATCGGAAGCCATCTACCGTCGTGATCTACGCCCACTTGAACGCCTTCATCAGTGTTGTTTCCGCATCTTTCTCCGTGTGCACTGGAGCAAGTTCGTTATTAAGATCGAAGTCTACCAGACTGCTAATATCATGAGTGGCTATGTTCCACAAGATACACCTACGCTGACTGAATTACATATCGTGAATGGAAGACAATCATCTACCAAATATTTTTTCTTTCCGTTGAACTGTGTACGTGCCATCGAAACAGATAAAAGGTAACATGATTCCTTGGAGAAAACCTTCATTTATTGCAACATAGACTGCAACAACAAAAGCTGATGACAGAAAAAACACCGCCTCAGTTTTTCTTGCAACCTCATTTTTTGACAAAAATCGTAGAACCAAGGTTGAAGAGAAAGAGTGAACTGTAAAACCTGTGTTTCAACGAAAAATGAATCCTCATAAATACTTTCAATTTACTCCTGTTGTTGATGTGCCTTGATATGCCTGTCCTGTATTGGCCTCGTATCAACAGTTATTACTTAGATTGCATCAGAGCTGAAAGGTTTCCTCAGATTCTCGTTTGCGAAGTTAAAGCCAACAATATATATGTATATGTATGTATGAAATATAAGTAGATGGACAATTCATATCCAACAGAATGCGATAATTATTAAGACATTTTTGTAGGAACTTATTTTGCTCGGCACCGATGTTACTCAGTTGCAATCGAACGTTCCCAGATTGCGTAGATAAATAGATCACGTCCACCAGAAAGCAGCCTGCACTCGGTTAACATCATTCCGCGAGGCAAGAGTTCGAAAAACGTGATTATGTCACTCATTCTCTATTCTACTATTGTAGGCATGAATATTTATATATGTGCAATATAAGAGCGCTTTTTGCACTGTCGAACCAGCATCGTTAGCTCGGTAGGCAGGAGCAGATCCGAATATATGCTGCTTCTTGGTGGTTGTGGGTTCGATCCCCACACGATCTTCATTTTTTTATTCATTTATGCGATCTGGGGCCACTCGATTTGCAACTTAATTGGTGCAAATCAAAATCTATTAAAATGTCTTAATGATTATCACACTAACAGACACATACATATATAAATGTGGTAAGATCAACGCTACGCTGGAGTAGTTACCTCATATATATATATATGTGTGTGTATACGTGTTCAAACAGGTTGTTTTCATGGTGTTTCTAAAGTTCAGTTCCCATGTTCGAAGTATGTTGAAAAATATGCTAACTTTGGACAATTCTTTTACATTTGTGATTCTGCTATAAACCACCTTATTCTCAAGCAAGAAAAAATATGAAAAAGTTGACGCGATTAACTGTATTTGTCATGTTTAACAAAACATACACATCACACACGACCCCCCCCCACACACACATATAGGTAAAGTAAACAATGTATTCGACAATAACTTTATTAAAGAACGTTTTGTCCCACTATCTTCTGCCATCTTTCAAGCAACTTCTTGATTCCATCCTCACAGATCTTTCTTATCTTCCTCAGTATATGACTGCTTTAGATGCCATTTACAGTCTTCAGTAAGAGATTTATGTGAGGATCGATATAAACGATAATCTAAAGGTACAACATGTGCTAAATACGGCGGATGGGTGAAAAAATTTCGGACAGAATATCACACACATTCTATTTAATAATCTTTTCGTAGATCGTTACCTTCAATCTTTTCTAAAAACGTTACAATTGAATACGATCCGAAAGCAATTTTGCAGACGTAGGAGCCACAGCTGCTTACTTAGCCAGGTAGATGCATATATCTCCAGCATTGCATGATATATGTTATTTCTAAAATATGCCTGGATCTGATTGCTTTAAACCTCAAATGGTCTTCTCAGCCGTCAAATATCGTTCAGTGGAAAATCTCACGCACAGAACTCTGCAAACTATTTTGGATACGTTCGTTTCTTCACTGCACCTCCTCCGGTTCCTGAAATCTTTTGTTTGCGTTTGAGTCAATTTCTTTTGAAAGGAATAATCAACCAAAATGTTGCTTCTTCAATGCTAGAATCGATAAACGTAAGTACGCCAATTACGACGATTAAAAAAATGTACATTGTTATGACAGCTGTCATAATACAATGAGAAACGATCTTTTTGAATGAAGCTAAACTCTCCTAATGCCATCTAACGACAAAAACAAAACCTTTCTGGCCAATCAAATATATACAGAAATTTCTGCACGCATACACACACGCACATGTACACACATATAAATAGATATGATCAAATGTGAATATTTGTATGTATGTACGTATTTCAGTTATGGTTGTAGATAGATAGATAGATAGATAGATACAAACAGACATGCATATGTATATACATATATGTGTATATATGTGTGTGTGCGCGCATGCACGCTATAAAAAATGTATATATATATATCCGATACGTTGTGAGCGAGAGACAGATCCGAAATTATGAAGATCCATAAATAGATAGATATGAACAGACGTTCATTTGTATATACATACATGCGTGTCAGAAAAAACGGATATAGATCTGACAATATATATATATACATATATGTATACATGTATACATATATATATATATATACATACATATATGTATATACATATATATATACATATATATATATACATATATATATACACATATATAAATATAGATATATATAAATACACATATATATATACATATATATATACATACATATATAGACATATATTTATATATACATATATATATACACATATATATATATATACATATATATATATACATATATATATACATATATATATATATGTATACATATATATATATGTGTGTGTATATATACATATATATATATATATATATATATATATATATATATATATATATATATATATATATAATCTTGTTGGTGGCTGAGGTAGTTGTTTTCCCATCATCGCTGGTGGAGCGCAATCAACATCTGATATAAGTACGTATGAAAAAGCTAAAGAAATTAAGTGCATATTTTTCATACAAGTACTAGTTTACCCAAGCCGTCAAAAATTATGGCAGCATTTAGATTATTTGGCAATTGCATTGTATTTTCACAATATTAAATACGTTATGTTTCTCTGCATTTCCTTATGAAATGAATCTGAATGTTTCACGCATTTGCAAATAATTTAATTAGTAAGGCCAACTACTTCATAATTAACATTTGATTGTTATCTCTTGATAAATGTTACAGTGGAAAATGAAGACATACACAAGGAGTATTATATAAGTATCATACTCTTTATGGTACTGACCACACTCTTTATGGTGCTGAAAGATGAGTCATCTATTGCTATCGCATGCATTTCTCGTACACACACACACACACACACACACACATATATATATATATATATATATATATATATATATATATATATATATATATATATATATATATAGTTGGTATCACCTTAAAATCCATTGTTAAGGCTGGAGGGAATGCTGAGGCAATCCCTCCCAACAATATCCGTCCGCGAAACCCAGCCATTCATATATATATATATATATATATATATATATATATATATATATATATATATATATATATATATATATATATATATATATATATATATATGCGTGTGTGTTCCTTGTTTTATTTTGCTGGACTCAGTCAATGTTTACAATCTCCAATACATAGATCCTATACGAGCACACATCCATACACGAGATGTACACACAACCACAAAAATCGCATACACACACTCGCAGAAGACTCATTCACACATATGCGCACACAGCCATAAGAAGATAATGCAGGCAATACAATGGCGTACACGGTATCCGCACGATATCCTTCCTGTGCATCTTCCCATCAAGTAACATTCCTTCTCATAAATATTTCTCGTATCTCTGCTCCTACCCCTCAACACGCACATTGTTTCTTTTTGTTTCTGCTTTGTTTGTTTTTTGTTATTTGTTTTTGTCTTTGTTTTTTATGGAGTTTTTTAGGGGGTGAGTGTGTGGTGGGGTGTCTTGGTGTCTTCCCAGGGAGACAATTCGGTTGGTTGCCTATAGCAATTGCTCTACGAACTTCCTTCCTTGTATGCAGAATGTGTGACATTCTCAGTTTTCAGTGTGCACCTCACTGCTGCCCCTTTCTGCTCATCTGGTCCTTCAGTTTCAAAATTTACTCTCTTCTTTTCTCTTGCTCTTCCTCTGATAATCACTATCAATATACACACACATTCATATATATATATATATATATATATATATATATGTGTGTGTGTGTGTGTGTGTGTGTGTGTGTGTGTGTGTGTGCACGTTGTTGAGAAATGGATATATGATCCGACAGAATGATTATAAATTGCGTTATATTACATTGAAACTCTAATTTGAAATGAATCCTGGGTAAATGATACATTCACTGTGTAATAACGGGAGATAATTTCAAATAAGATTTCAAATACAATACAACACAATTCATTATCATATATATATATATATATATATATATATATATATATATATATATATATATATATATATATATATATGCATATATATATGTGTGTGTGTGTGTGTGTGTGTGTGGAGATAGATAGATCGTATAGAAGTATCGAGGTAGAATCTTTACAAAGGTAGAGAGTAAAATCTACCCATGTACATATGTGGGGATGTTCATTTGTTTATGTGTAAAAATGGGATATAGCCAATCGATATGCATATATTTATATGTATTTAGATGTGTGTGTGTATATATATGTGCGTGTGTGTGTGCGTATGTGTATAGATATCAGTCCAATTTTCAAAATAATTAGTAAATTTAATAAAAGTAAACCTTCTATTCTGACTAATAATTTGTTTTTGAATATTAGTTATTTCATTCTATTAGTGGACTATGTAAGTATATAAAAGATTTTAGACAGTAAAATTTTCTGGAAATTTTTCAGAAATCAAGCTGATTTCAGAAACTGTTTCAGAAATTTACGCTCGTCATAAACTTTCTTGAGCCCCGCTCCCCAGGTTTGTTCAATTTATTACTTAATTGGCAAATCTAGTCTGCTATTCGTTGGTATATTTTTTGAGAAACTCTCCTTTGAGTTGATGAAAATGTTCTCCAAATTAAAAGCAACTAGAAAAGATAAGATATTTATTTTATCACAGTTTATCCATTTCTAAATTTTGACATCTACCACGCACTATTTTAGCACAAACAATTGCATTGGTTAAATATCTTTTTTAAAAGTCTATTCCGGGGCACTATCCTAGTTTTGTGGTCCAGTCATTTACAGTCTTTAGTTCAATATCGAAGTGTGGTATCTGTTCTTCTCACGTCAATGAAACATGACATTAACTCCCTGTTTTCAACTGTAAATATTATCATAGTTGTATTTTAATTGTTTTCTGCGTTAACTTCAATTTGCTTTGATTTTTTTTAATCGGCGTAATAGGAACAAAATTGGTGTATTATGCAAAACAAACAATAATTAAAATCAATATAAGATTTGATCATTGATGAGTTAAAATAAGTCAAAAAACTAAAGAGTAATGAAGAGTTATGATGAGTAGAAATGATTTTAGTGGGTGCTTGACTTTTTTTCATCTGAGTGGACTGAACTTTTGATACGAGAATTCCAAGTCACATGGTTTTCAATGATGAATAAGATTCATTACAACTTCTGTGGGGTTTTTTTTCAATTGTGTTCCAAAAGTATTCAAAATAAATTAAGATTCACGAAGAAAATAATTGAAATGCACCATAACAACGTTCAAAATTGAAAACAGGAAGTCAATGCTAGGTTTCGTTGACGTCAGAGGAAAAATACTACGCTTTGATCTCGATCTAAAGGCTGCAAAAAACTGAATCACGAAACTAGCTTGAAGCCAAGTTTGACGGTCTACGTGTTCACTGCATGTATCAAACTTCGTTCAAAGAAAGTTTGTTTTGGTTCATGCTTTTGTTATAGTCGAAATTCGTTATACCTGGGTTTGTTAGAGGGAGGTTTCACTGTATATACCTCAGAAGATACAAAGACGCTTATTGTATTTTAATTTTTCAAATCTAACATCAAATTCAAAACTGATTGTTGTTTCCTATTCACAATGTTCATCTCTCTCTCTCTCTCCCTCTCTCTCTCTCTCTCTCTCTCTCTCTCTCTCTCTCTCTCTCTCTCTCTCTCTCTCTCTCTCTCTCTCTCTCTAAAATACAGCTAAAAATTGTATTTCTTCGTATTCTGTTACAACTGGGGGAATTCCTAAAATTTATGGATATGGATTCAAGTTTATGAGATGAACATTCCATCCTAGGTACTTTGAACAGAAAACCCAATAATACATAGTAATTCAATGTGATCTGGCATCCAACTGGTGTTGTCTTCGTACATTTTGAGATATGCAGAAAGCTTGTCTACATAAGATTATAACTTTCAGTTCTCTGAACTAACTAAAAACCTTTTGATTTTCAAGATATTCAGTGTCAGAGAGACAATTCATAAAGTGCAATAAAAAGCACGAAGAAATAGGGCTCCAGGAGTATTAGTTTTCAAATATTGGGACAAATATACCATGTTATTTTTTTAATTACGAATTTTGAAAAAAATAAGGAAACCTCCAACTATTACTGAAAGTATGGTTTCTTGTCTTTTAACCCTCAGAGAGAGATTTTACTGGAGGGGAACATGCATGAAAAAAATCCCTTCAGATTTGATGCAAAAAGGAAATTTAGTGTATCGTTTGGGGATCTGCTGTTAATTTTGAATCAAATTCGAGCTAATGAGGTTTCAGTAATTTGAGATTTTTGAAATTGAATACCACCGGTATATATATATATATATATATATATATATATATATATATATATATATATATATATATATATATATATATATATATATATATATATATATAAATATAATCACAAATTGCGTAATATTATATTGAAACTATATTTGAAATGATCTGTTATTACACACTGAATGTATCATTTGGCCTACATAACATACATAGAATAAACAATTAAAGAAAATGGAGCTACTGCAGGAATCGGGCCTGCGACCGATAAGGTAGCTGCTTTAACGTAGCGTTGCTCTCACCATTGAGCTATACAGCCAGAGGTGATGGAAGGCCCAAATAACTGTTTTAAATCCAAATTGTCCTTTTTTATTTATTAACAGTCTATATCTGCTCCCCCTCTCTCTCTCTCTCTCTCTCTATATATATATATATATATATATATATAGAGAGAGAGAGAGAGAGAGAGAGAGAAAGAGAGAGAAAGAGAAAGTACGATCTTATTACTGATTACTCATATATATATATATATATATATATGTGTGTGTCTTTTCATATAAATGCAGACTCAACTGTTTAGATCTCCATCACCCTGCTCCATAGCAGTTTCCTATCTTTAGTATATTTCATGGATCTGCACATAAGAATAGCTCGACTATTTCACACATAAATATATATTGTTACTGGCTGTCGACAGAATTAAGTTATTTGCTCATACGTATTGACGTTCTAGTCTTATAGATTAGTTGGGCGTGTTGAGATTTACAAAGCTTGGTTTAGCACAAGTCCTCAGGTGGGGATTGAACTCATCACACTATCAATCTGGTGTGCGCAACTAGCTTGTTAACCTTTGGCTCCAATGTGAGATACCCTGGCCACTTATTTATTAAAACTTTTTGATCAATACTTACCCCAACAATGACTGTTTCTTTCCTTCTATATGAACGACCCGAGGGAGAGGATGTCAGCGTCCGTTCGTTGAAAATGATATTTATTCATTTGAGCATTTTTTGTGTAGTTTTGAGAAATCTGATCACTTGCTTTTCGAAGTTAACAATATGCATTATACGTGGCTCTTGATGTAACGAAATGCCATCACACACATATGCACATATACAATACACATGAACAGGCACGCATCCAAGCATGAGCATACGCACACACACACACACACACACACTTGAACACTCAGATATGAACACACACAATACATATATGAAGACATGCGTACGCACACATGGACACACACAGAAGCACACATGAAAACGTATTCGTACACTAAACATCCGAAAAACACACACACACTAAGACTAGAACATACACACGTACACTCGACGCACACATGTACGCTACATTAAATTTATATAGTTAAGTTTGAAGGAACTCCGTAAGCTTTCAAATTTTCCTTTATTCAGATCACTGGAACAATTTCATAGTGGCAAAACGTTTAAAAGTAGTGCCAAGATCAATTAAATACAAATTGATTAATTTCTATCCAGAATTCCAGATGTTCTCAACAAGGAACGAAAGAATTGTTTTCACAATTGGCGTTTGTCATTGTTAATAATTACAATTATAATCTTGATAAATGTATCTGACTTTTAAACATTCGCACACATATACACAATACTTTCCGGTATAATGCATATTTTCATTGAAAATTTGTGTGTTGGATGGCCGAAGTAATTGCCTATTTCTCACTAGCCCCAGTAGTCGGAGTTCAAGCCCACGTAATTGCCATGAGTTCGAATGCAGATTTTCAAGCTAGGCCCTCCCCACTTGAAAGACTAGCTGTGTAAAATTATCCTTGCTTCGTAATGTTATCCTGTGCCAGACTAATCTAAACCAAGAAAATCTCAATCTCTCCCTCTCTCTCAACAATGTCTATCCGAAAAGTATACAGACATTTTGATTATCTCGATAATTGATTCTTCAGGGGTGTTAATGTACATGCATCGGCATACACTCTCCCATAGGGTTACTAGGTCGGCAATGAGACGACATTGAATGGGCTTACCTACATGTGACTGACGCTTTCACAATAACCAAACGCATCCATTCTTTACGTATTGTGCAAGTTTTTTTCGTACGAAGAACATTACTATAATGTCCAAATTTGACTTCCTGAAACCTTTTCTAAAACTGAATGCAATTCCGAAACTTCGGAGACTGCTTTGAAAAGTAACAAGATTCAAGCGGATTATTTTGATGTTTTTGTCCTGAGAAGGCTATTTTTTCGTTGATTTTAAGCGGCTAGATAATTTCTTGACAGACTTCATATAGAAGAGAACAGTGAAGCATGCGTGCAAGACGAAGCACGTGAATCCAAATCAAAGACTTGTACTGCGCTGGTATTCAGAGGCAACCCGAATATATAAATGGGGAGGGTACTCATGCATTCCCAATTTTTCCCACTTTAATCACACAGCTCATGGTGTATTTAGTTTCCATCGCTCATAACTGGGAATCGAACCTGGATCCTTCTGTATGTGAGTCAGACGTGCTAACCATTACACCATCAGATGATATATTGATCGTCCATAATGAAAGAAAAAGAAAGAAGTTGTCAGAAAAAAAAGTTAAGGTAGAAACAAGATGAACAATATTTACAAGAAAAAATAGATTATAAAACCAGCGCTGTAAGTAAAACAGAATGGAGGAAATTATGACAGAGAAAAAAGTGCTTGGTTTACTTTTTAAAAGAAAAAATAACAAGACGAACATGGGGGTAGAGAGGGAAAGAATGAACAGTTACTTTGCAAGAAAATCGAGAAAAATAGGCTTTCAGAAGAGGAATAAGATGACGATCTTTAAGAAGAGTTTTAAAAGAAAGAAGAAAACTATATCATTAAGAAATGGATATATAATCCAACAGAATAATAATTATGAATGCATTATATTATTTGAAACTATTTGAAACGACCTCCCGTAATTACATGGAGAATATGTCACTTGGGCGACTCAGCATAAATGCAATGATCAATTAATGAAAATGATGCTGTAGCAGGAATCGAACTTGCGACCGACTAGTCAGTCGCTTTAGCATAGCGTTGCTAAACAGCCAGGTGGGAATACAAATGCCCAGATAGCTGCTTTATCCCCCATGTTCTCATTTTTGTTCATTCACTGTCCATATCTGCACTATTGTTTCTCTATGCAGACAATTATATCATAAAGAATGGGCATATAATCCGACAATATGATTATGAATGCATTATGTTATTTGAGGCTCTATTTGAAATGACCTCCCATTGAAAGAAAACTATGTAAAGTCATTTTAGTTGCGAACAAAACAGTTGAAAGATGTATTCAGAGGATGAAAAGTAATGAAGAAGGAAAGAAAACCTGTTTTTTAAGAGGAGAAGAAAACTGAAGAAAGATCTCTAAAAGAAAGAAAAACATTTAAAAAAGAAAACCTTTTGGGAAAGAAAAAGCCCTTTGAAGAAAGAGAAAGAAAAAGGCAGTAGAAGGAGAAAACACTCCTTTGAAAACACTCCTTGTATAGTGAAACAAAAAGACATTCATTTTGAAGAGGGACAAATAGGGAAGCCTTCAGAAGAAAAAGAAAAAAAAGGTAAACGATTAAAAGAGGAAGAAACGTATTGAAAAGAGAAGAAAAAGGAAATCCTTCGGAAGAAGAAAAAGTGTTAAATGAAAAAAGAGAAACAAGGTAAACAGAAGATGAAAGCCTTTGGAAGAAAAAAGGGCATCTTTTTAGAAAAAGAAGAAGAAGAAAAAGAAGAAGAAGAAAATAATAATAAGAAGAAGAAGAAGAAGAAGAAAAAGAAGAAGAAGAAAATAAGAAGAAGAAGAAGAAGAAGCCTTTAGGAGGCCCAACCGTCACTTCATTGGAACAAAGCCTTTAGATGATTTTTTAATAGAAAGATGGCGAAGAAAACGAGAATAGCAGAAGAAAAA
Source organism: Thysanoteuthis rhombus (assembly GCA_963457665.1). Classification (NCBI taxonomy): domain Eukaryota; kingdom Metazoa; phylum Mollusca; class Cephalopoda; order Oegopsida; family Thysanoteuthidae; genus Thysanoteuthis; species Thysanoteuthis major. The sequence continues at coordinate 22,390,548 of OY735213.1, forward strand.
GAAATTTGGGTACCAAAATGTTAGTGTTGGTGACACTTGATGTTGGTGGAAAAACAGAAGGACAGGAAGATGGATGATGGGGTATATATATATATATATATATATATATATATATATATATATATATATATATATATATATATATATATATATATATATATATATATATATATGTATATATATATATATATATATATATATATGTATATATATATATATATATATATATATATATATATATATATATATGTATATATATATATATATATATATATATATATATATATATATATGTACAAGAGAACAACAATAATATATACAATGAGCGTGTGTGTACGTGTTAATGTGCTGAGTAGATCCTAGATTAAAAAGTGTTCAATATCATCAAATGAGTTGAGAAAAGTTCAATATTTCATCAAAGATTGTACAATATATTTCACCAAGAAAAGATTTTCAGATGAATCATTTTATATATATATATATCATTTATACATCTGTGTGTGTATGCATGTGTCTATAAACGTATATATACTATATAAATATTTACACGCATGCACACACACACACACACACACACACATATATGTATATATATATACATATTTATACATATATATATATATATATATATATATATATATATATATATATATATATATATATATATATGTTTATAAACACATATGTTTAAATACTAAGACTGAGATTTGGGGATGGGGGATAAAATCAAATGAAAGGAAGTGTATTCGAGTAGAGCCCTTCAGAAACATTTATCGTAACTTCTAACAACCGACCATGTCCCGGCCTTTCGTGTCCCTCTCTCCACGACATCCAACATTCTTTCCCTACTATCCTCATTTTTTTTCCTCAAATCTTTTCTTTGAATGGGGGGTCTTTTCGTCCTCTATCTCCATCATCTGTTTATTTATAAACAGTTTTACTGCATCAACGAAGTTTATAGACTCACTGCTTAGTTAAGTCGTTGTCTGGAACAACAATTATCAACAAAAAAAAAGAAAGATTTCGGGTAACCAAAAAGAAAGTTAAGGAAAAGAAACGTCAAATCCAGATACACCTGCTGACAGAGTCGTTACATTATAACAAAGCGGTTCCTAACCTTTTTTCCACGGCTCACAACCCATCAAGATTTGAAAATCTTTCTCGAGCCACTTAATCTTAAAGCTAAAAAAATTGATTTCAAAAAGCCAAAATACCAAAGTTAATATCGAAAAAGTGTGAATTAACAAAGTTTTTAAATCTAAGAGATGTCAAAGTTGAAGCCTGAATCAAGATATTACAAATAAAACTGTTAGGAGACACGAGGGAGAAACAACCAAAATTGTGTAAATCAGCAAAAGAACAAAAAAAAGTTTGTTTAACACCCACTCCTCCTCATCATCATCAGTCCGTCGTTGGACATAGACCTTCCCCAAGATTCGCCAAAATTCTCAATCATGGGCGTCGCGGAGCTAGTATTTCCTTAATCTGTCCAGTTCATCTCTCAATCTTGTCTTTTGTCGGCCTCAGTTTCTTATGTGATCTCTGGAGATCCATGTTGTATCACCCACTCCTGGTATTCCCCAATTTCTAATCCTGGGACACACGCACTACAAGTGCATCCCAAGATAAGAAACAATGTTTGAAACAGTTGTTTAGCTAGCAAAGTAGCATAATGGTCTGGAGGATCGAAAATATTTTCGTTTGTGGTGAAATATTTTGATATATTGTTTCAGCTTTGCAAGGGATGAATGAGGAACTTGCAAACACAGTATTCTTTGTCCAGCACTTACGAGTGCATACAATCAATCATAATTACACATATTTGAAATGGAGACCAGTGTGTGTCTATTCTCATCTTATCACAATTGCATATTGGATTCGGAATTCGATTTCATATATGTGTGTGTGTGTGTGTACCCGCGTGCGTATGTCTGTGTACTTCTACATCCAATTCAGAAAACAGGTAGACACATCCTAGTAGCGAAACAATAAGCCAAGAATAGGAGCATAATAATCACATTCTCCAATAAAGAAGGAGGCAGAGTCGTCATTGATATTGTCACCCACGATGACAAAATAAAAACCTTACTTACTAAACTGACAAATAAACAATCGACAAAGAAACCGAAAATTCCACCAAACTGACAAAGAACAATTAAAAACACAGACAGAAAATGGTCCATGCTCATCGGATATCACCCAAGAAACCCAAAACTATACGGTTTGCCCAAGAAACACCAAAGCAAACACCCCAATGAGACTCATCCTATCCAGTATAGGTGGCGCCCCCACACACATAAAACACAGCAAGAACCATTGCTCAAGTCCTAACCCACCTCTAGGAACAATCAACCTCCTTCATCTCAATAATTCAAGTGTCAACACGTTAAAAGTCATCGACATAAAAAAAAAATCACTAGCCAGTCGAGATATCAAATCTTTATACTCCAACATACCCATCGAAAATGCTTAAACATACTTAAATCTCACCTAAATAAATCCTAACTAGACTTACCCTTACCCACGGACACCCTGATTAAAATGGGAACGCTATACACTAACCAGTTAGGTTCCCCACTCAACGGATAATTAAGATACTTCTACCAAGAATTCTTATGATCAGCTCCTTCAAGTATATACCCGAAAGAATCAACATATTTCAAATATATCAATTACGCCCTCTTAATTTACCCGAACTCCATTAACCTACCCAACGTAGGAGATAAGCTCAACAACGTAAAACCCGCAATCGATTTCAAGTATGAAACAGAACAAACCAACATTCTTCCCTTCCTTGATATCCTATTACACAAAACAGACAATAACCTATCGCTAAGAGTATACGGTAAATCAACCGACAAAAACGACTGTATCCATTTCTACTCACACCATTGCACCAGAGCAAAAACTGGAGTAATTACGGGCTTCTACCTATGAGCCCTAATAATATGTAGCCTACCAAATTCTGGAAAAAGAAATAAAATAAAACATAAGACCGGCATTCAGTACCCTCCAAAACCATAACTCTTTTATACGTACGACAGAAAAAAGGACCACAAAATCTACCTCAGTAAAGTACGCCGTACCAAAACGAACAACGCCACACTTACCAACAACAAAACTGGTATATACATCAACCTACCAAAGAACCTTAGAAGTACTATACTCGCTGGCACATAACACAATCAGACGTACAAGTGGCAACTAAAACATCAAAAATGTCCAAGAAATATTTAGGAGACCATTGAGCAGTTCTCTACCTGAGGCAAGCATATATCAAATACCGTGTAACAACTGCCCAAAATCTACACCGGTGAAACGTCTAGAAATACCGAATAGAGGAAGAACAAACACTGACGTTCCCTTATGAAGGCAAAGGTAAAGTGCCACGTCTTTTGTGAGACAACTCCCAATGGAGTATGATGGCCAGTGACGAAGTCCCAGTTTCTGTAGCATGCGTCTCGTTTGTGATCCTTGCAAGTCTCAAGTCTGGTCGAGACCAGGACTTTATACCTGCAAATTTTTAGTACCAACCTTTTGGCAGGATGCAAGTTCACCGAAGGGATACCTCCACACTAATTACATAGCTTAGAGTGTTCTCAATTTGCTTCTTACTGCACATGGGGAATTTGTCCTATTGAATAAAACAGTGCATGGCTTCTTCAACATATCAAGACTCTTCACTTTGGGGAACTGGCCCACGTATGCTAAAACCGGTATGCACTGTATATTCCTGCATACACGTTTAAACATGTATTATGTGTGTAACTCTCATATGTATAGTTTTGCCCTGTATGAATATATTGTTGTATCGCTTCACTGGTGTCTACTGTGTATTCCAGTACGGGTGTATAGATGTGTATTGTGTATGTGATCCGTTATCGTATAAGTACAATATTTGATATGGGTATGGTTGTCCTTTTGCGTGTGGCATTTTAATCGGGAGTGTATTGGTATATTGTTGTACATTATGTATTAGGTTCTATGTTGTATGGATGTAATATTGTATGATTATGAATGTATGTGCTATGTATTCCGATGTATATGTATGGTTATAACTCGCCGGATTACCTTGATAGGTGTAATTTTCGATCAAAAAACGCATATGCATACATGTATGCGTATACATATACGTATGTATGCACGCATTGGATGCACATGTGTCATGACTGGCATACGTACACATGGTCTGGCCTGTGCATGTTATGATGAACACGTACACGCTTATATATGTGTGTGCATGAGCTGGTGCACGTATGTTGAAACGAAGGTATACATATGTGGCGGACTGAGCGTACGCATACTGAATCAAGTATACACTGAGCATGGGTGCACATGCACTGCAATGATATTTGCTATTGTATGATTATACCCTGTATATGATATTGTATATTTTATGGATGTAGTGTTACATCGCTATACTGGTATTCCGATATGGGTGTGTTGTTGTATACCATGTGTATGATTGTATATTGTATGTAAGGTATCTGGTCTGGGTGTGGACATATATATATATATATATATATATATATATATATATATATATATATATATATATATATATATATATATTGCCTAAGTTGGACAGACTGCTAAAGTGTATAATCAGGATTATAGAAAGGTTTTGTTTCTTCCTGATTTACAAGAGATGTAATGTGCTACACCGAACGATTACACGAAATAGGAGCTTGAGCAGACCTCTGAGCCTCCAAGCCTGGTCCATGTCAGTAACAACCGCCGTTTTGGTCTCCGTTGTAGAAGTGACAAATGATGACGATGATGATGTATAGCACACCGCAGACGTTTGGGATTCGAAAGGTTACTTATTGCAGATAGAAAGTAAGAGAAAAAAAAACTTTTCGGGGAGGGCAGATAAATGGAACCTTTTTTCCATTTTTCTGACTTTTTTTTATCCCCGACTTCATTTATTTCTTTTTGTTTTCAAATTCATATTTGTGTCCAACCCAAGGATCGTGACAGGCGCATAATCAAGAGCAATAACCGTGAATACATTTTTCATATACTTCATGCGCACTTGGAAAAAGTTTTTAGAACGGTTATCTATTTACTATTACTCATCGCATCATTTTCCCTCCATTTCTCACAATATTAAAAAATGTCTGTCAACGATTTTCTTGTTCTTTTTATCTTCCTCCGATATTATCTTTTTTTTTTTTTGCCTTTTTTCTTTCCGACATCACCATTTCACTCTTTTTTTTTTTACAACTATTCTTTATAGTTTTTACTCATATATTCTTATGATTTCTCTTTCTTTCATCCATTTTTTCTTTCCTCCGTCTGATCTTTCTTTCTTTATTCTTTCTTTCTTTCTTCTCTCTTTACTCTTCTTTCTCCTTTTTCCATCCACTTTTGCTACAATGTTTTTCTTTATTTCTCTTCTTACTTTCTCTCTTTATTTTTCTTTCTCATCCTTCTCTCCTTACATTTCTTTCTTTCTTTTCCATCCACTTTTTTATACATTTCCGTTCTTTCTTTTTCTTTTCTCTTTTTTTCTATCCTTCTTTCTTTCTTTCTTTCTTTCTTTCTTTCTTTGTTGTCATTTCTTCTTCTTTCTGGTTAATTCCTCTTTCATTTGTCTTTTCTTTTCTTTTTCCTCCTATTCTTTTCTATTTTTCTTTGTTTCTTTCTCGTTTTCTTTTTTTTTGTACTTACTCTTCTTTATTATTATCATCATCATTATTATTATCATGAGGACTGGCATTGATTTTGGAAGAAATATTCTTGAATCTTTTGAATGGCAAACCAAATGTCATCAAAAGTCCTCTAAATACCCTGACCGTCGACCAGATTCTTTTGGGGGGGGTGACCAGAAAAATGTTTACATGAAAGAAGCTCACAAGAAAACTTTCTTTAAAAAATGCGCACATTAAAAAAGCCCGAATATATAATCGCAGCTTTTTTTTTCTTTGGGCTTTTTTTCTTCTCACAGAAAAAAATCCACAACTATGTATTTTCAAACCAGGCATTGGAATATCGTCGAATTTGGAAATTGAGCTACTCTGGAGGCAGAGGTTCAATACCAGCCCTATGAACCTTGGATTATCTCCCCTTCTAGCCAAATCTGGCAACCCTGTTTGAAAAAGCAGTTAAGCATTAGTTGAGGGATGTCCTACCCAAGACTTTCCTTTGAACTTCCTGCAGTTCAATATCAAACAGAAGAGATTTTTAATCACTATCCAAGCTGATTTACTCCCTTTGAATCATTTTCGATGGAGCTTGTTCCATTTTTTTTCACATCGTCACTGATGGTTCGTTATCATTTTATTCATTTTCATACCTGTTCAAACTTTTAGTTTGATATTTGGATTACTACCCAACGACTATTATCACTTCTACTGCCATGCTTATCACACATCATTCTCTTACTATCATACTAACATACGTCATGTTTATCACTATCATATTCAAAAGTATCAAAAAATGCTCGAGTAACATAGTGTATTTAGAATGTATACTGGATATAGGGACTTATACATTTTATACTATACGTAGAATATGAGATTTATGAGAACGAGAGAGAACTCAAGCGACAAACACAACAATACAATGTACTGGTTACAACAGTTCAGTCCATCATGAACAAGTTTTAGTAACAGATAAAATATATTCGGGAAAAAAACTTCCCAAAATGGGCTACAATGAATTATTTTGTTCTTCCCATAGATATAATAACTTTCGAAGTATAGGAAGAATTGAATAAGTCTTGAGGCTGATCCAGATTCTTTTACAGTTGCCTCCCCTGAATTGTAACTATTTGTGAACTGATTTTCATTCAATTTCAGTGACAATTGGGTTGGCAGAGGTTTGCGTTCTCTATGTGCTCTTTAGTTTTTCTAAGTTTCTAGCATTTTTCCTTGAAAGCATTTAGAAAATTATTTACAGGTATCGTTTTTCGTTTTCTTCTGGGGATGAAATTCTTCAAAACACAGGTAAGTCCAAGGAAAGAGAGGGTAGGAGAAGAAGAAGAAAGGAGGAAAGAGAAAATGGAGCATGGATATTTTCCCACTTTCTCGAAAAAAAAGGGGATTCTGATGCTGAAAACTCCCCATTCGAAAAGCCCATATTCACCTTTCCCATCTCTCCAAACTGGAAAGTCATGTACACGAAAGAAAGAAAGGTTTCAATAAAAGTTAGACGTGTCCTAAGATACTGGAACCGTTATTTTCTGGGTAACATTTGAAGAAAGTAAGTCGTAATTTCCAAAGGTCATACCGTCTTCGACATTTTCGTCACAAAATAGAAGCCACCTTCAATGCAGATGTTCGTAATTATTTCGTATTCATCACGTATACTAGTTGATCTCTTGAATAAGTCGACCCTTTGATTTTTAGTGAAGAAATTCATTGTTTTTAATATGTTTCGTGTAGAAGACGGTTTCCGTCGACAGATTAAGCCACGCATTTTATTGAAAGTAAAACACACTTCAGGAAACTCTCTCAAAAGTTTATTCTACACCATCTTGCGCTGCCATGGAGTTACCACACACTTAGATATTTATAACTTGCCATGACATAGTAGGATATTAGCTCAGCAACAATACTGGGGCGTGGTCAGTGTAAGCAATATTGGGTGGATGGATGGAAATATTGTAAGCATTTTATTTCATTTAGATTTATTGTAACTGTTATATCATATGTGATATGTCTTTACTTAAAAATAAACATAACTGAAAGGACGTTCAAATTTAAGTTTATTTTAAGTTAGTGAGAGTCATCTGTTGAAGACACAGCACTATTTTTCATGACTATTAATCATTGTAAATGGAATGATTCAGACTAATTCCTTCGTCTTTGTTGTTTTGTTTTTTACTACGTTTCGGCCATTTACGCTCCAGCCTTCCTCGTGTGTCTGTTGTGTTCTGGACTGTTGTCGAATCTTGATCTGAGAGGGTATACGCTTCTCCTTCAATACGCATCACGTCCCGTCCCGCCCCGAATAAATCTCTGGGAAAATTGGCTGGATAGACAGTTGATGGCACTCAGTTCCTTAAGTATGGACTATTCCTACATTCTAAGCAAAAGTTAGAAAACTAGAGGGATTTTTCTTCTAATCTTGATCCGTTACTTTTATCCAAAGTTGTGAGCTATTGTTGCGCGTAAGCAACGATGAGCAGAACTCAAAACGACGCGGTTTCTGACTCTCTGTCGATTCGTGTACAATCCATGCCAATTTATACCCTTTCCCGGTCCCAATTGAATGACGTGAAACAGTCATTGGAAAAAATCCTTAATTTGTTAAAAGAACTTGTATAATTTTTCGAAAGCTATCTTTCACAATTTTTCTCAATTAGTCGTCGTTGTTGAAGTTTGCGAATCTCCCTCGAAGGATATATTTTGAATATTCACATTTCTGGTGCAAAAATTCTGAAATCACAGTTGTATTGTTTACTCAATGGCCCCTCCTGCTCTGAACAGAACAAGTACAACTATATATATATATATATATATATATATATATATATATATATATATATATATATTGAAAGGATGTTTAATCTGTCACAATAATTATGAATGCGTTATATTATTTGAAACTTTATTTGAAATAACCTCCCGTTATTACAAGGGGAATGTGCCACTTGACCTAGAGAACAAAGTTGAGAAGGTAAGAGGTACGCTACATTAAAGTGGCTACTTATCAGACGCAGGTTCTTTTCCTGAAGCTTTGAACATTGTTGGTCCAAAATGAAGATTGAGTCCCCTAGAAGCACTTTTAGAGTGAAAACGTTTTAGTTGTGTACTCATGCAAATATCCAAGGTTGTTGCCCCAAATATGTGACCAGGAGCACCCGGAGATATACACAGACATAGATAGATAGATAGATAGATAGATTCACTTTCGTTGTGTCATTGGTTAGGCTATGGTGGTTCGATAAAAATTAACTGAAAATTATGATATTGAAAATCCGGTTAGGCAGATGCCCTTTCATTAGAACAAACTGAAAACAATCATTTCAGTTGTATTTACTCTGCTTATCTGAGTAGGGTCTAAGACTATAAGCGTGATGCACCCAATGAGGATTTAGCTCATTTCTGTCGTTACATGATTTATTGAGTTTATCTTTGTACGACAGAAGACCACAAGTGTGGCGCTTTTAGGTATGATTGAAATAGTAATCTGCGAGATAAGCTTGCTCCATCGCAAGGAATTTATAACCCTACAAAAATACTGGTAATCTTTACTTGGCTATAAAATGGCTATAAGATGACTGCCGCTATTGTGACTCGTTTAAAACTGCACACAAAAGTTGTGCACCGTTTTTAGTATCGAATGTGTGTGTTTGTGAAAAATTCATTAACGAAAACCAGAAGTTAATACATTAATATATAGGGTCATCCTCACGCTCCTCACTAGATGTTGAAAACAACTCACTATAATTTTTAACATCCAATAAACGAGTATGTGAAACTTCACAACTTACAATCGGAGTAGCCATTTTATAGCCGACTGAAATTTGGCCACGTATGAGTAGGGGTTACCAAAATACTTAATACCCTCAACCTTTCTTCCTTGGTCGTATTTTTCTTGTTCAAATCCAAGAACAACCAAGATTAATCACCTCCCTTTAACTAAAAGAGTAAAAGAAAAGTGGGGTAAAGTCATCTGTAACATTAACTGGCAATGTCTTTAATGACAAGTCAGCAGAACTGAACTGTAAATCCGTTCTAGAATTTTAAACATACACACCCTGTATACATTTCTTTCTTTTTTTTTTATCCCTGTTCCTTACTTTCTCCCTCGCAGCAGCGTTATTCATTTCCCTGCTTTCTCTCCGTTCACATCTTTGTTTTTAGCGTCACCCTCTACAGTACAGTACACAGACTCTGGATTGACGAAGTCAGCCAACCAAACTCTCTCAGGCGACCACCCTCAACAGCTGCGGGGAAACGAAGCCACGACCCAACCCGCCCAATGAGATTTGGCCAAAGCCATCTAGCTCCCTTAAGACGCCCCTCAACAAGTAAACACAAAATAATGGCTCTATAAAACAAAACAACTTGATGGTATAGTCCGTCTGGTCAACATGATTTCAATTTTTACTCATTTATTTATTTTCCTATGGGGCACGGGTAGAGATTCCTGTTTGTTTACGCGGAAAACATAACCAACCTTAAATCAAAATTACATATACACTGCCCCACCCACTAAATATAATGTCTAGTTCCAGGGGAGTCAATCTCCCAGACCGCATCTCCCCATTGCAACAAGAAAGTGGGCAAGGGCATTTCTTGACGCTCGGGGCGTGCTAAAAGGCGAAGTCAAGGGAATTGAACAATTTTGTCGTGGCCCACACGTAAGGAATGAGGGTCGTTAGACTTAACCATGTTTCACATTTTGACTTATTAGGGGCGAATAAATCTTCATTCTCTGAAGTATTCTAGACTTATTTTTTTCTCGGTACGAAGTTCTAATTTTGCTGAAAATTCAATATCTTAATGCCTGTTCAGCAAGAGCTCAGAAAGTCTTGTTTTCGCGATAAACCATCTTCATTTTTCTTTTTCCAACATCCACACTTTCTTTTTCCCTTGTCATCTTCTTTCTTTCTTTCTTTCTTTCTTACTTTCTTTCTTTATTCATTCATTCTTTCATTCATTCGCTTTAATGAAAAAACAATGGACACTGACCGCCGATTATAGCCAAAAGATAAGAAATCTATTTGCCTCCCACAATTACAATGAAAGAATGTGACACATGTTCAGTTCAGTAGGCACACTGGGAACTGTCCAAAAGACACAGAGGGCGAGACTGGATGAGCTCAGGATAAAAGGAAGGATTGAGACTGTACAGACCACAGCACTGCTTGGAACTGCATGGATACTGAGGAAATTGCTAGAAATATAAAGACTGCAACAGAGAAAGGAAAATGAAAGCGGAAATGTAAACCACAGCACTGGCATGATAGGCAAGGGAGAGAAAAAATATTGGCTGAAGACGTGAGGAGACTTGAAGAATGAGGAGAGGAGGGTTTGAGACTTGAGGAGACTTGCTGTCACTCAACCTCCAGCGGCAACCACCAGGCAACTGGTGTGAGATTACATCATCATCATCATCATCATCATCATAATAATAATAATAATAATAATAATAGCGACAATGATACACTGGGAACTGAGTAAAAGAATGGGATTCAACCATGCAGAAAAGTGGTATCAGCACGAACCGGAGGCAGCCCTGGAGAATAGAAACCACAAATTATTCTGGGACTTTGACATCAAAACCGACCACCTCATCCAGGCAAGAAGACCGGACTTGGTAATCGTAGACAAAAAGAGGAAGACCTGCCAAATAGTAGACGTGGCTGTACCCGCAGACCATAGAGTAAAGAGGAAGGAGAACGGGAAAATACCAGGATCTAGCGAGAGAACTGAAAAAAATGTGGAACATGAAAGCCAGGGTAGTGCCAATCATAGTTGGCGCACTAGGAACTGTCCCAAAGACACTGAGGGCGAGGCAGGACGAGATCGGGATAGAGGGAAGGATTGACACTGAACAGACCACAGCACTGCTAGGAACTGCGCGGATACTGAGGAAAGTGCTAGCAATATAAAGACTGCAACACTAATTGTTAACAGTGACCTATCAAAGGATGGGAAATGAAAGCGGGAATGTGAACTACAGCACTGACGATAGGCGAAGGAGAGGAGAGATGTTGGCTGAAGACCTGAGGAGACTTATTGTCACTCAGCCTTCAGCAATGACCGCTGGGCAACCGGTGTGAAACTGTAAACCTATGTATCACTGTGGCCTATGAGAACTAGGAGAGAAGGGCTGGAGACTTGAGGAGACTTGCTGTTACTCAAACTCAAGCGGTTACCACCAGGCAACTGGTGTGAGATTGCAAATAATAATGATAATAATAATATGTATCTACACAAATCAAAAGCTCTTTAAAGGCTATCGTTTATAATTTTGATACCCTAGTTCTGCCCGCTCGGTTCCCTCCCTAAATTTGTTCAAGTCGGCAATACCCATGAATGACAGACTTTATTGAGTTTTTTTTTTCATTTGAAAGTGCCATCACCTTATAAAGTTTTAGACTTACCGTCTGGCTACAAGTCTCAACAACACTTCGGTCGTCCGATTTTTTACCGATTTGTCCGTTTCCTACACAACAAATCATTGGGGTCCGGCCCTTTTTTTTATTTACTTCATTTATTCTTTTTATATCTTTCCTTAACCTCCTGGTTCGGCTTTTTTTAGGAAGGGGTTGGTACTTCTCAGTGTCTTTGAGGTCTATGTTCACAGTATGTGTCAAGTGTTCTGTTGCTTGTTGCCAAAAGAACGTGTGTCTCTTCCCATAATTTCCCGCTGAGAGCACTTAATGGTAGCAATAAACAAATACTCACCCCATGTATTCAATGGATGGCTCGAAACTCATAGGAATGATATTGCGAATCTCTCCATTCATAAAATATAGATTATTTACGTAGTTCAACGTCGTCTAATACAGGGCCACATGAGATTGATGGGAAAGATTGCGTTGCACCAGTCTTCCAGCTTTCGAAGGCTTGGCTACCTGCCAGTCTTGGAAATCAGTTTCGAAATCCTAGCTTTCATCTAGGCTCGAACACTGACCACTGACATCAATTGGAATTGTGTAATTATCCCAAACACTATGCATCAATGTATAAGAAAGATTTTTTAAAAGACTGAATTTGATCTTAAAAAAACCGATTTTTATCCCAAATGAAGTGAGAAATATTCCACAACATCTAATTTTCTCTTAACTCTATTACTCTTCTGCGAGCCTTCGGAAAAAGGACTCAAAATTCAAAACACGCTAAAAATTAATCCAATATAATAATCACAACGTCCTCAACCAACAGCCAAATGAGCAAACACCCGAACCCCTAAAAAAAAAAAAAGCTTGCATAAGATGGGTACAAAGTCCCCAGGCAAAATTCATCAAGTCTTTATGTCATTCCCTGTTCTCAGCATAGAATTTGGTTTCACCGGAAATAGATAGTATCACTTCTTCGATGCTCAAACGAATGGCACTCACATCTGGTAAAAATGGATAAAAGTTGTTTTGTGTTTTTATCCAACCATTAGAAAATCTTAACCAAAAGGATGTTTTGCAAGCAAATCGACGTTCATTCCTATCCATAGCAGGGGGGCACCTCACCGTGGGATACTGGTTAGCTAGCTACCCAAACATACCACTATTACTGTATGCTTTGTGCCAGACGGAGTAGAGCTTAGTAATTACCCATAACAGGGTGCCAAGGAATAATGAGTTCGATCCTCCCTCTGTATTTCAGACTTGTGATCTTGTGCCAGACTAAAGTAACATTAGTAAAGTCCATTCAAAAAAAAGATAACCTCACCATGGATCAACGGTCAGTGAGCTAGTCGAGCAGACTATTTCTACTGTGTTGTGTGTTCGGTTCTAATTGACTGCACTACACATGTGACCTTGTGCTTGACGAAGACATGTAAAAACATATCCATATCAGACAGCTACTTAGGGCCATTTTGTTGAAATATTTCGAATTCCAAATTTTTTTCTATCATTTTTCTCGGAGTATTCGACCGAGAATTGAATCAAGAAAATTAGTGATACATTAACTAGGGCTGTGCTTTTTTAACTGATACATGTCTTGAAGGAACTGGTGTGTGGTGCAGCCTGTCATGGCTGTCATGTAAAATAATTTTCTGTCCATCGCTAAATTTTTGATGGAAATTTAAATGATATCTAAAGAAGTGAACTCGAGGGAGATAATTCATAGAAACCATGAAGAAAGATCAATAATATTTTATGTGTTATATATTTTCATCAGATTTCTCAACACTGCACTGCCTTGAGTGCTGCCTAACATACTCGGCGAATGTCAACTTCGTAAGTTAGCGAGTTGTCGAGTAATCTCGTTGCGCAAATATAGAGAAAGAGAGCTCTTCTATTGTAGATAATTGATACATGACAGATAATTGATTTTTTTCTACACGTTCTATGCCGCTACTGACCTAGAAATTAAAGCTTTATATTTTTGTCGTCACGTGCTACGAGATTAGCTTATTAATGAATTCACAACTGTAAGACACTTTATGCTATCTACTAAGGTTAATTTCATCCGGCATAAAACCACAGGTGGAAGGTACTTATTGATGTAATCACTGCCACCGAAGCAAGTATCTGGATCAGCGATTCTGAACGTAGGACACACGCCCCACAATAGAGCAATTTGAATATATTGGGAGGGGGGCATTTCGGAATTTGGGTGTAAAGACCGGAAAGGGTTCTGTGGCTTAAAACTTTAAAACTGGTTGTAGCCGTGCTCTCTCTCTCTCTCTCTCTCTCTCTCTCTCTCTCTATCTCTCTCTCTCTCTCTCTCTCTCTCTCTCTCCTGGCTTAACCACACACATACACATGAGCATACATATTTTATGCATTTCTGTTCTCCGCTCAATTTCTTTTTGCCTCTCTATTTTTCTCCTATTGCTCTATGTGTTCCTCTTCTCTTCTCTCCATCCCTTTCTGTCTGTCTCTCTCTTCTCTTTTGTATGGAACTCCGTTCTCTCTCTCCCTCTCTCTCTCTCTCCATATATATATATATATATATACATATATATATGTGTGTGTGTGTGTATGATTATTGTGTCATCCACTGACAGCTGATTTGTTGCATTACAACTCTTCAGTGTGGCTATAGACTATCCATTATCCCATCCAGTATCACGAGGTAGGATCGAAACCTTCACTTCAGTCCCACAGGCTGACATGTTTACTTGCCCCACGGAAACGATATATTTACTCACAAATATATTCCCCATCCACCAGAGTGCTCGATTCCTACGTTGGAAGAGCATTGCATATACATATATATAGTTCAAATCAGGTATGCAATATGATATAGTGATGTCTGATATGTGATGGATTTATTTCGTCGGGTGCTCGATACATTCAACTGTAAACTTCAAGTTTTAAGTTGGTTTAAAGTAGAGCTGGTAATATACTAGAATGTGGATTCGCTACTCAAACACGTTTATGTTTCTGTCCTGTTTGGGCTTCTTCGGGCGAATGATCATACCCTATGATTCACCCGAACAGACCTAAACAGGGCAGAAATATTGACGTGTTTGTGTAGCGAATCCACGTTCTACTATATATATATATATATATATATATATATATATATATATATATATATATATATATATATATATCATTGTGTCATCCACAGACAGCTGTTTCGTTGTAATACAACTCTTCAGTGTGGCTATAGACTATCCATTTATATATATATATATATATATATATATATATATATATATATATATATATATATATATATATATATATATATGTATATATATATATATATATATATATATATATCCTCTCTTCTGTATGTAACTTTCTCCTCTTCTATCTTTTCTCCATCTCCTTTTGTCTGACTCTTCCTCCCTTTCCTTCTCTCCTACGTGTATCTCTCTCTCTCTCTCTCTCTCTCTCTCTCTCTCTCTCTCTCTCTCTCTCTCTCTCTCTCTCTCTCTCTCTGTCCGTACCCCCTCCTCTCTCTTATCTCCTTTCAACACTTATATTTCTTGACGATACAAACCAAATTTGGGACTCAGTTCATGAATCACTCATATCTTTGTACTTGACAAAAAATAATTAAAACAGTGGCTAAAAGCAACTCTATTACTGATAAAGATTATACAATTCTTTCTTTTTTTTTCAAATATTTTTGCCGCCAGGAATGTTTTTAATTTTTTTTTAAATTATCATAAAGATAAATTTGAAAGAATCCTTTTGGAAAGATAATCAAGAATTTTACAGCTTTTTTTACAAGGATGGTAATGGAAAATTAGTTGAACCAAAATCTCTGAAAATGTTGAAATAAAAAAAAATGTACTTCTTCTGACATTCAGTAATTCTGATTTTGAATACTACATGTGGGTATGATTGGAATCAAGGGAGGTAATTGGATATACCTTGAAGCAAGGGAGGTAATCGAGTATACGTCGAAGCAAGGGAGAAAATCCTTTATCTTCGAACGGAAATAATCTGTCCTTTATCGATTTGTGCTGAAAATGTTCTACAGCTGAAGTCTTGGCAATCAATTATTTTGTGTATCCAGCATTTCAAAAAGCTGTATTCGCATATGTAATCGCCCTATTCTGTCAGTAACACATTGATTCCTGACCACAGACAATCTTTTTCTTCGTGGCATTCAATGTATTTCTATTGCAAAATCATTTGCAATGCATTTCTAATGCATTTCTTTAATGAATTATTAGCCATGCATTTACATTATCTATATAAAAGCCCCATTCTGTTAGAGTTACGTACATTAATTCGTGACCAATGACAATCTCTTTCTTCCCAATTTTCAATGCATTTCTAGAGTAAAATCATTTTAAATGAAACGTTATAGTATTTTTTTCATACTGCATTATACATATAAGAGCCTGATTCTGTCAGTAATACTTGTATCATTTCTTGATCACTGACAATCCCTTTTTACTGACTTTCAATGCATTTATAATTTTTTTTTTCTAAATCTTTTGTAATACTTTCTATAGAAACATTATTTGTAGAGCATTCCTAACATATTTTTCCCATGCATTTACATTATACATATAATAGCCCTATTCTTCAAGGATATACAGATTAAGTGCCGAAACTTACTGAAATAATTTTTTTGTTGAAATTTAATGTGGTCTCTTCCAACAAAAATATTTTGTTTGTGCAGAAATAATTAGTCGCTATAGACAGTGGGTAGCGATAAGGAAAACTGAAATCTTGCTGACTTTTAAGTTGCTTCACATTTAGCCGGCGACAAAATACGACAGTAATTATTCTATTTTTCCTCTCTTCCTTCAGAAATTCTTGTCACTCTATTCGTTATCTTTTGAGTGAATGAAAGTTTGGATGATTTGTTCAATGAAGCCTACTGTAATTACATTAAACAATTATCAAACTTAATTTTTTATATACCGTAGAGATGGCATACAAGGCTCATTTTTGCCAAAAAAATATCCACCGAGTCTTTTACGTGAAGCTGAGGTATCTGTTCACGCAGACGCCGTAGACTGTCAGCCTAACCATTATCGTTTACTCAAATATCATCAGTAGCGGAAAGCATCCCCCGTCTCTTAAGAGAGAACTCCCAATGGATTTTGGAGTCCGGTGACGAAGTTCTGGTTTCTGTTACATGCGTCAGCTTAGTGAGCTTTGCAAGTCTCAAGAGACTTCATTCCTACAGGTTTTTATGACCACCCATTGACAGGATGCGAGTTCTACCGAAGTGATGTCTCCACCCTTATCATTATTAACTGCTAAGTGCACTGAGAAATTCATCTTACTTCTCCACACCCTTTGCTCGTATCTCGAATTGAACCCAGGAACTTCTGCGTATGAGACAGATATACTAACCCTTACACTATCCGATCGACATTATTATAATTACGAGTTCTTTGATTTAAAAAAGAATTACCGTCAATTATCCGAGTGACATTATTATAGGTACCTTGATTGAAATAAAAACAATTACTGTTGAAGCTGGATGTCTTGAAATGAATAGCATCGTTTAGCGCCGGATTCCTGAAGGCTACAGGAGGAAAACGCTCAAAATATAATAATTTGATATAAACTAAAATTGTAAACAATGTGGTCCAAGGTGCATATTTTGTCTAAGGGTTTTTTCCGCTATGCTGTTGTTACATATTTCAATAACATTAAATGCTCATCTGTAATTGCACTAAGAATTTTTCTTGATATTCTCTGTTGAATTGTAGGGGTCTGATATGTCATCAAATACGGTTTATAAAATCAGTTTTTCTGTTTTTCCGAATTAAATTCAAACCGGTATGAAAATCTTGCTTTGCATCTATTTCTGCAAAAGATTTCTCTTTATCGTTCTCAACCTTACTATTCTCATTTCATTGTCTTCAGGAATCAACTTCAAATAGTCGCACCTGCTTTGCAGGGTAACAGTCTCAACTCACTTGCTTGGCTTAGATGGTTGTGTATTTCCTGCCTGCAACGAGGTTTCAGGGTTCAATTCTAGGCAAAAGGTCGGAATTTCAAATGCTGATTTTCAATGCGGAGCAGGCCCACTCTACTTGGAAAATTGGCGCAACAAAATCTTCCTGGTCCACATTTGCAACCACTTGGTCCCTATGGTCAGGTTTATACTTCATTATTTCGCCTATTGTTATTGAGCAGGTCAGCCTAATTGACGACTTTCGGTTGATTTCTTTCCAATTTAGCCGATAGAAATCAACGATAACCGGAAATCTGGCCATTTAAAAAAAATATTGGTAATTGTCAAGATGAGCATCCTACAATAAGGGAGCTAACTTTTTCAAGATACGTTAAGGGAGAGACAATAAAGACTTAGTAAAAAAAATAACAAATAAAAATAGTGTATTATTAATTCAAAATGTACTTTCAAAATACTTTTGTTTTTGTTTTTTTTTTTTTTCAAATTTTGACGTTTTGGATGGTTATGATTTTCATTCCATCGGGCAATATTCCATTTTTGAGGAATATCAGATTTTGTGCCTAATTACTATTGTTTTTATTTTTTAACTGAAGATAATTCATGTAAGCCGTAATTTTTTTCCTTGAAATCCAAGCTGATATCCAATAACACATAAAACCAGTTTTATTTTATTTTCATGTTTTTTGTTATCTTCAATTATTTTGTAATTTATGCCATTTACGTTGTGTAATCATCACAATAAAATATTTTACTTTCATAATAAGCTGATCTTATTTTTTATTATTCACTTAATGTATGTTTTTTTTATCATGTTTTTTACTGCCCTTTTTGTAATTATTAATTGTATTTTTATAGGATTGGCCCCTTGGTTTATCATGGTATAAGGGAAGTCAGTCACGTGACAAATTCGGATCGAAAAATAACCAGATCACTACCATGCCATTGAAAACAATCGGGATTTTCTTTCTGTGAAACTTTTTCCTGTATTAAATGGTCGTAACGAGTTCCTTGTCGATTGATATGTTGTTGTTTTTTTTTTTATTATTATTTCAGTGTATGATAGGTAATGTTGTTTTGACGGAGGTTTTGTCGAGAAACGATCTCCTCATTGCACTGCACACAAATGGTCCACTAAGACACCTTGGTCTGTTGAGCTCTCTCACGGGCCCCCCATGTTAGAATAACGAAAATTTCTTTTGATCTGAATTCTCTATGCTTTGTTCTTAATTACCTAAGGTTACACTCCTGTCTCCTGGGTATTTCACTATGTCGTACAATGGATTTGATATTTAATGAATGGTATAATCAATGATAGATAAAACTCACAGAATTGCGTAGTAGATTGCATTGAAATCTAATGTTTTAACCATCATCATGAACTTGTTTGAAAAATTTTGGATCAGAGAGGTTGACTCACACCGACTTTAAATCTTACTGCTTCATTCCGGTGATGCCAATTTATCTGTTTGGGGTCAAAGTTTAGCCCCTTTAGTTTTGACAGCTTGTGCCTCATTAAACATCTGCGGTAACTTAACCTGGGATGATATTATTACTGTCACTATACCTGACCGGGGCCAGTATTTTGATTGGAAAATTTATGTAAAGATTAATTAATGAAAAATATGAATATGAATCAGCCGAAGTGATTAACCTATTTCCTCGAGATTTCATCCCAGAAAGTGCGCAAATTTTGCTGTAAAAGGATTTTCTCTGTGTATCATTTTTCACTTTTGGAGCATGTGAAAAGGCGAGATTCTATAACATCAATTTTGTTGGGGTTTTTTTTGGGGGGGGGGTGCAAAAATTGCATTAAACTTGTATAACTTTTGATCAATTAGGCGGATTTTGGTCAAATAAAGTTCTTTGTGCTTCACAATAACTTTTAGTGACACCACTTGCACAACTAAAATTCACCTGACCTCCCTACTTGTAAGACTTATCTCCCTTGAAAAAGACAATTCACCTAGACGCTCAACTTGACAATTATCGCAATAATTTGTAAGTTTAATGAAGTAAATATTCAAGTGTTATTAATGAATTATTCTGTAGTCTTAGTGTATAGTTATTTCAATTATTTGATTAGTGGGCTTTAAATGAGGGAATAAATCTTCTTCGACTATAAAGCCAGCTGGGAATAGAAAAAATTGCCGATTTTACCCATTTGTCAGAACAGTTTTAGCTATAACTAACGAACCATATTGGGTAACACTGTTATTGAGCGTGGTTAATGAAAATGGCTTTTTTCGGAGTTAACACCAGTGGTCAAATTTTAGACCAGATAAAAGCAAAGATTTCCAATACTAATGTTGAAGGTATCCATGCCCTCAACATTTAGAAGACTAATTCAACACAATTTCCCAAATCCTATTTCTTCCTATTTGGCTTTGTTTTTGGCAAAACTTACGAAATCGACAATCATTACCGAACGTCTTCAATCATTTTGATTCTTCTTTTTTTACACCGGGAACTATTTGCTCATTATCACCGGTCACCGTCTTTCTTTGATATCTGCTTATTATTCACAAGGTGAGCAATGAAATTGTTCGCTATTGGATTTGGTTAGTTTTTTTTCATTCGTTTAGATTGTTTTAGTCTTGTCATTGTAATTAATTACTTTTAGAAGTCAATTACATTATTAATTGAAATAACAGACTGTGTGTTTTCACTGCAGATGAAAAAAAACTGGAAGCAGTATTTCGTTTTATCTGTATTAGAGTCCGCCCCCGGAGTGAAACAATCCCTTAAGAATAATTATGAATGGATAGAAAAACATGCTACGGGGTTCCGCATTGTTTTGCGAAACTTTTAGGGGAAACAGACCCTTTTACTTTATAAGTGTACCCCCATAGAAAATGATACATTTAACGCCTTCCTACCGCCCCCTTCTTTGAATCTTCCTACCCCTCCAAGGTGGTAGTGGTAGTCCTGGTGCTGTGATAGAGTATGAAATAACTTGGGTGGACATTCCAGATCAGTTGCAAAAAAAATTAGCGCCATTTTTCATAATGATGAATTTTTGCTGTGGTGCCTTGTTCAGAAAAAAATGTTAATGCTGACAGAAGTTTACAAAAGAATCTCATGCCTTGGAGCAAATCATTTGGGGCTATCTACAGCACGATTCAATCGAATTTCATAAACCCCTGTTCCAACTGAAACACCTGCTATGGCATAGGGGAGGTAATTGTTGCTGGATTCACTCCTAAATCCAAAGATTGAAATCCATTGAGAACCTTTGGAGATATCATGTGGACAAACAGAGAACCTCTGGAGCTAACGGGTAGTGTGGACAGGTAGCTAGGATGGGGTGGGGGTAATTGTGAATGGATCCACTCCCATATTCTATGTTTGATAGCCTACTGCCCATTTGTATCCTTTTTATAAATAAATTTATTCATAAATGACTAAATAGCGAAAAATTTTATTGAAATCTGATAATTTGTTGATTTTTGGTAGATTTTTAAAATCTGGATGTGATCCATCAAAAAATGCTGTGATGCAAAAATACAAAAACACAAATGATTTTAAATCACAATTTTTTTCAATTATTTTTCAAAAAAATGACCCAAGATTATCACAATGGAATTAATATGTTTTCAAGTTTCAGGTGTTTCTATTGACACATGACCTTGCCGAAAGTGCGAGGAGGTGTTTAAATACTTTGAATATTAGATTTGTCACCTGACTTAATCTTTGTTTTTGAGTGTGTTTGATTAGATTTGAGATCAAATTATGACCAAATTATCTGATGACACTGGAAGAACTGAATAATTATAAGGAAAATCAGTTTCACTTAATGAATTTTCAATGAATTTATACATACCACTTCTCACCACAAAAATGAACACAGAAGGTGTGCAGCTGGGATGTTACACACCTTCAGCCCTTATTTTAATCACTCTCCCATTCTTTCATTATCCATCCTGTGCCATACAGTGACACAACCAGTTGTGGAGTATGAATAGAACAACTTCCCAAATATTTCATTACAAGGGACAGAAAAATCAATTTCCCATTAAGATCCATGATAATATTTTTAAATGAACTTGATATTTTGATGAATTTACCATCTTTGGTGTGTGTATGGTGTTCACCTTGCACACCTTGAATATTTGCCCATGCTGAGTTTTATTGCTGCACCAATTGCCTTCAGCAGTGTTCATATGCACTGGCATAATTTGAATCAACAGAGATGATAATAGGATTTACTACTGCATGATTCAGTAACCCATTGTATGCTTTCTATCCCTCCATAATTATTTTGGGGTGATCGTTTCATCCGGATTGAGTTGTCTCCCATTTTGCTGACATAAAATGAAAGGTCACCAAAATTTTGTTAATTCGATTGAATGAGATTGAAATGAGAAATCTCGCAACATGTTTCAGCAATTCGGATATGTTATTTAAATTACCTTCTACTTTAAAAATCTATCTTCATTCTACAGACTCATATATACCTAATTCTACAATTTAAACTTGCCTTATTCCAAACACCCAAAAAGCAGGAAAATAAGCTATGTCATCACTTTTCAAGTAATTGGTTTTGGTGTCCAAATTAAAGATTCTAGTCATTGGCCATTTTTTTTTTAAAAAGATATTAGAAACTGTCAACCAGAACTGCCAATGTAGGTCTCTTTGGTTTTCAAGTGATTCTGCTTAACTTACCACGAATCAATACATGTATCACATAAACTGTCTGCACCAATGGAACCAAAGGGTTGAAAATTTTAACATTCACCCCTTATGTCAAGGAAAAACTTCTTTTTTTTTTTGTTGGGGTATGAAAATCCTCCCATCCTCAAAAGTTTTTTTTGGGGGGGGAGTTCAATTTAAAATATAAGTTTATGCTAAATTTGTCCTGTAGTTTATGTCTGGTAGCACTCACACTTGTTTTTTGAAAATTAAGACTTTTTAGCAATCCAACAAAAGGCGAGAGAAGTAACTTATTCCTTGATCACCCCTTTTTCCAATTGTCTAATTGAATACCCCCAACACAGCATTCTGCTAAAAGATGTTGGTCTCATAACAGTTTCTATCGAGTGACTAACCAGACCTGTTTCATTAGTTTTTGCTTGTGGATCTATGATAAAATCATAGTTTATAATTACTCATGTAAATTTAGAATTATTGAATTTCCATTTCATAGCTTTTATACTTCTAGAACATTTTATACACTTGATGCTAAGTGGTAATATCATTATTACACCTCGTAACAAATATACAGAGACTGGAGCTATAAGGATTAGAAATAAAATCCTAGTCTACTCAGACTGTAATTATAACCTACTCTACTATAAATTGAAATTATTGAATTCCCAGAATGATTTTAATTGAAAGTAGGTTATATTTATCGTGTGAGTATACTAAGTTTCATCCTATTTGCCGATCTCTCATTTTATGTTGTAGGTGCAAGAAATTTGGGGAAATTACTTCCATATGGAGAAATATGTATTTTTTTTTTAAATTTTCTCATCATCGATTCCATTTCCATTATCTTCTCATACAAGATTGCATATGTCGTCTTGGAGCTCCAATTTTGATCAGTGCTGATATATCAATGGCTCTACTGACTCAGCATAATCATCTTTTGTCACGTATACATTGTGTGACTGTGGACGTTGACTTTCTGCTGATAATTTGTTTATGAATTTTCAGTCATTGGATAGTTTGTTGCTCTTATTTCTATTTTTAGAATGCTTATTATTGCATCATCATTTGGAATTAACAGATTGGTGGACGGATGTAGACCACAAGCAATATGTTGAAATTCACCACAGCAACCCCTCTTCCCACCACCACTCCCTCCTCCTGACACTTGCATCCTCCCACCAATACTATTCAACATTACAATTAGATTAAGCTAGAATGAAGGAGGAAGCACAAACAATGATATTGTGGCCTGATCGAGCTTATCATAGATATATAATATGTATAGTCAAGCCTAAATTATCGGTTCATCAGAGTATATATGTTTGTACAGAGATTAAATCAATTTCTAGTCTCAAGTTATGATAACCTTGAAAAGTTCATTTTGATCTGAAAATGAACTTGGAAAGCAAGAGTAATGCTAGGAATTTCTCATAACAAAATACATGATAATTGGCATTATGCAATAACTTAGGGCTAATAGTAATGGGAAAAGGGGTTTAATGTTTTTTTCAAAATTATCATAACTTGAGACTAGAAATTGATTTAATCTCTGTACAAACATATATACTCTGATGATATCCATTTTTGATTCGGTTACACAGACCTCCACAGGTCAACACCAAGTTGTTTGCTGTGATTCTTGAAAACGTTATGGTCATTCCTAACATCATAGCAAATTGCAAAAACTTGGTACAAAGTGCACATTTTTTATAAATTCACTTTCTGCAATCCCCCCTTGGTATCAATGGTTAGATAAAAAGTAAATGATATGCAAATCATGTCCACAGTTAAATGAATTTCTTTGTTACATCTCTATGTAATCATTGGAGTGAATGAAAGTTTTGACATATTTGTTTTATAAATCCTACTTGTGATATCACAAGTTACAGAAGCAGCTAGTATATAACAATTTGCAAGCCATAAAATTATTGCAAAAATAATGGATTCCTGGTCTTTCATAAGTAAAAGTGTAGGTGCTGAAATCAAAGGACTGAATTTGAAAATAATTTTCAGCTTTTATTGAGAAAAAATGAGGAACTAATTTTCAGAAAATGATTGACCCTATTGCACCAGAACTTAAATAATTGTATCAAATCTAAAAATGGACCATAATGTGTGACTGTCAACTCATAAGCTTCAATTTCAACAAGAAATGAAAGTTTTCATTTATCAGCATCTTTAAAGAGAAACTATTGGTATTGTTGATGATGAAAAATATTTATAAAATTTTATAAATTAGAACTATTACACATAAGATCATCCTGAATTGATTCTTTTATATTTTATTGGAAGATTCTTGGATTCTGGACAAAAGAATTCTGATGATACTGAATTAATCACTTTCCTGCTTTTAAATGTTTTGCTTCTAAGGAAGCATTCCAGTCATCTAATTGAATGAAAATCTCAAGATGCTTAGTCAGTTGACTTAAAAGGAAATGGTAAAATACCCCAACCTGAATATATGAGTTTATTTTACTGAGTATGTTATTTTTCAGAATGATAAACTTTCTATTGATCGAATTAGGATATTTTTTGCATAAATTTTCACTCATTAAATCAAGATCTGCTGTGATTGTTTTACTTTATTCTAAGAATTCTCAATTGACAAAATCTGTATATCCCATTGTCCAGAAGGTTTAATCTCCTAGGACATCTTTCAACATACACTGGAGAGAAGCTTTTTGTTGTGAGGTTTGTGAAACAGAGTTTTCTTGGAACTAAAGTACCATATGTTAAAACATACTGGAGAGAATGCTTTCCATTGTGAGTTTTGTGGATCGCTATTTTTCTTGAGTTTAGTTCTCAAACAACACCTTCAAACACATACTGGAGAAAAAACATTTGATTGTAAGGTTTGTGGGGCATTGTTCTCCTGAAGTAATCATCGGAAACAACACATGTGGACACACACTGGGGAGAAGCCTTTTCCGTGTTAGATTTGTGATAGAAAATTTTCCCAGAATTCTACTTGGAAAAGATATACACTGGAGAAGACGCTTTCCCTTTGACTATTGTGGAACCAAGTTTTCTCAGAGTTTTGCTCTTAAACCTCACATACTAACACACATTGGTAAGAAACCTTTTGACGGTGAGGTTTGTTGGGCAAGATATTTTCAAATTTCCACTCTTAAAAGATATACTTTTAAACTCACTTTCTCTTGTGAGATTTGAGAAGTGAACCTCACCAGCCATTCAGCATTCAAACATCATATGCAAACACATGCCTAGCAGAAAACCATTCTCCTGTAAGATTTGCATTGCAAAATTTGCCTAGACTTTGAATCTCAAAAAACTTATTTTAATACAAGAAAGATATTTTTCTCTTGTGACAAACATTTTGTTTTCTTTGTAAACAATGGACCTTTCCACTTGAAGGTATGAACTGTGAAATATAAAAAAAAGCAGAAAAAGTTGTCAATAACATTGTGTGACTAATAAAATTTCCGTCATTTACAGTTGAGACACGGATCTGTGATGACTGAACTTTCTATCATCTGCAGTCAATGGATTAATTTTTATGGGTATCAAATTGTTCTATAATTTGCTTCTAAAAGATAAGTTATTCAAAGATAAGGCTTGCAGTCAAGGATTACAGCTTTAGTTTTAAAATGATTGAAAACCAAATTTGTACGTCCTATCAAAGTTTTAATTTAGTAAAACTCAAACAAGAAACTAAAAAGGCACAAAATACTTAGAGGAAAAATTCACAAAATAATGACAGCTAACTCATGAAAAAAGAAGAATGATTTTTTTTTTTTTCCATTGTCTATGATTGAATTTTCCTTATTAAATTCAAAGGTTTTTATCTATTTTTTATTTTTTCTTTAGTGTTTCCTGTAATCTAGCAAATGTCAGTAACTGTTTTATACTTACTGCTGTTGTTTGAAACATTTCTTCTCAACAGAAATTTCAATCAGGACATCAAAGTACATTGATTCACAGATATTCAAGATTTATATATTTTAAAATTCATCAAGCAAAACCTTAAGTATTGATGCTTAGTATGGAAATTGTATGTTCTGATGTTGGGAAAATTTAATTTAAAGCTGATGTCAAAGTTGGAATCAATTTGACATTTGCTTTGGAATTTGGCTCCAACACTTAACTCAGTTTTATAAAAGAGTTGAACTAGTTTTCTCATTTTTATAATTTAGTTTTTTTGTTAGATGAAGTATTGTAACCTTATATTATATTAATCCAGACTATTTACTCCTTATTCCTTATCTGCTCTGTCTACTTACTGCTATAAAGTAATGGTCCCAATTGTGTTGTTATGAAAAGTGAAAATTAAGATGAAAGTAAAAAGTTGTCAAAATTGATATATTATTGTTTTCTTAACTCTATCAAACTGCAAACACTCATCCAAATTAACCACTGTGAATGCATTTGGCAGGAAAACAAAATATTTTTTATCTGTGATATTTTAGTTACAAAATTCCTCCATGGCTTAAACAGAGGAAAAGCCAAGTGTTTAGATGTGAGCAACCATTCTTAGAGCAATATGAATTCATAACTTCATAATTCAAGCTGTAATAAAAGCTTTTTTATTTTTTATTCTTGCTTTTCAACAAATTTGAAGATAGTCATCATTTGAATTTTTAGATAAATGTCTTAGTCTTCTGCGCGTAAGGTTCTTTTCATGTGTTTTGATTCAATGTTCAATATTGGTATGAAGTACAACACATTATTCTAGCATATATTCATTTTCTATGTATACAATTATATAAATATAGTATATCATTATTATGGTAACATTATACATACTTGTATAATTTGTATGTTATTGATATATTCTAACATAGCAGTAATATATTATTCTAGTGTATACACAATATACTCAATAATTACATATATTTATCATCATATGAGCATAATTAATTGTATTTTTTAGATATATTTTAACATAGTTGTTATATACTATTATGTCACAATACATAATTATACATTATACATTATCATATGTATTATTTAATCTGCATGAAAAAATTCATAAATATATTTGAATTTCTATGAGATGATTTTTTTAGGCAAGAAAATACTGAAATATTACATTGTTATCTTTGAGAAGAAAAGTCTGTTTTCATGGGAAGAGAAACAGAAAAAAAAACACACCGTTCATTATATCAGTGGAGTTGTTACATATGAAATGTTATTTGTTAACATCATGGAGAATGATACTTAAAGTGAAAGATTTGCTACGTAATTGCATTTTTGAAGATTCAACATAAATAGAGACATAATCTACCATTGGAAGTTTTTGAGCCCTTAACAATGAAATCTATCCAAGATGTTAGACACATTTTCAAGTATGATTTCAAATTAGGACATAATGCTTAAAGCTACCAACAACAGCTACCAACAAAAGCTAGCAACAACAAAGTATTTGGTGTGAACTGCAAACTGTCTTGTGTCAATTCAATTGTTTTAGGTCTTGAAATATGAATACCAATAATAAACCTGTTTTAAGGATGAAGAATTATTGACTTTTCTTCAACAGATTATCAGCACTTCAAGCATTTTGAACTTCATATCCATAATAAAAGGTTCAATAATTTGTGCTCTTACTGAATTTGTCACCAGTAAATCTCAAGAATGTTACAGGCCTGGTAAATTATAACCAGAAGATCATTGGGAAAAAGTTATTGCTTCCAGTGGGTCATATTTTGATCAAATATTTACTATCTGAACATATAATGATGACAGCAAGAGACATAGTCTCCATCTCATAGCAATCCAACAGTTAAAAAATAGAAATAGTCATATGAGACTTGGAAAATAATCTTTACTAAAAGTAGTGACAGGGATTAAATCCTGACTTCAAACAGATTCAGTTGTTATTCTATGATTTTGTCCAAATTGAATATATATATATATATATATATATATATATATATATATATATTTTTTTTTTTTTTTTTTTTTTTTTAATATAAAATTTCCTGATGACTCTTTTCAAGCTTCAACTCTCATTTCTGTGGTTAGATAAACAATTTTCCAACCATCTATTCATGTTAATTTTTTTACCAAATTCTTTGGGTAGAGATATGAAACATCACTCTCAGCACTATTCACAAGACTCAGAAGTACCCGTCTCTCTTCATTTGATGGTGATTCTCAGGATGAGAACCAGTGTTTTCTATGGTATTCCAAACTTTTTATATCATATATCGCAGGTATGTATTTTATTCATACCAATTTGTTCTCCGAATAAACTGCATTTTAGGAAAAAGTGTTCCAAAATGTTGATATTGCATAGCAAGTGTATATTTGATTTATGCAGTCTAGTTATTTTTAGCAAGAGTTTTAAAAAAAAGCTGATTCTCAAGATCTTTATATCACATGTGTGAGTGCATTACCGTTCTTCTGACTGAAAATATGCAAAAAAGACTAAGTGGTTTCACTTCTCCTGAAGCTGAAAGACTAGTTTGCAGAAATATTAGCTTTTGGCTGCTTAAGTTTTATGAGTGAACAAGGTCATTAAAACCATAACTCATCAAGTCCTGCCTTCAGTCCCTTACAAATAACTTTGACTTTTTATCCTCCTTCACTTCTATTTCCTTCATTTCTATTTCCTTCACCTTCTATTTCCTTCTCTTCTATTTCCTTCACTTCTATTCTTGACTGCCTTCTATTCCCTCCAAATCTTTCAGACTGATATTCTAATCTTTGTTCTTTGTTGTTATCAACTGATATGTTTTTGTGTCTTTTTCCGGCAAACCTTCCTTGCCGCTGCTCATCTTCTAGGCTCTCCCTGCCTTGTATAAATCCAGTTACCTATTTTTCAACCATGCTGTAAAAAATGGCATCCTTCTTTAATGATACCACCATATCCTCATAGATCTACTTAGATGATAAGCCCATGGTACTGAGGTAGCAGATGACTGTGCAGTGGGTGACACTGTCCAGTTTCTCATCAATTGTTGATTTATAAGTTATAAACTTGAAATCTCCTGACATCATTCAAAATGTTAAAGAGTATGTGAAATTACTTTTGACTTCTTCCTTCGTTTTAAAATTGGTCCTCTTATAAAAATGGCGGTGATCTGTCTAAATCACAAAATCCCACAACTCATTTTCATATTTTCAAAGACATCTGGTTTTTACTCTAAGTGTGATTTTCTGCAATGTCTAACTGAATTTTAAAAAAAAACAACAAAAAAAACAAGATCATCATCATCATCGTCATCGTCATCATAATATTGATGATGATAATAATAATAATAATAATAATAATAATAATAATGATGATAATGATAATAATAATAATAAATAAATAAATAAATAAAAAGAAGAAGAAAAAAAAAAGAAGTGTAAATCATTATTATCCATTTTTGGTAATTGTTTGAAATAAGTTCACCAAAGCATTAGTTCAATATTTAGCTGCTACTGTTAAATTCTTATTAGACAAGTGAAAGCAGAAAACTCTGAACATTTGAAGCTGTATTTTATTGAATTTCACTACAAAAGATATAATTCAGAGTTAGTATATGGGAACAGTTACCCTTGGTACTAATGTAAGTATTTCAAACAATTATTTGAGGGGAAAAAAATTTGTTTTTTGATAGATAGAAAGATCCAGCAACAATAAAATGTATTGTGATGAAAAGAAAGATTCCATTAAACCAGGCAACTATTTTTTCCAATCAAAATCAAATAATCAAGTAATAATATTTATCTCCCTTTTGATATCTATCTGGTTATCTCCCTTCAAAAATATTGATATAATGTTTTGATGAACTCATTCCAAATAATTACTTGATTTTTTTTCCAACCTCACTTCCCTCTGATATAGACTGATGTGTGTTCGAGTCTCACCGACAGTTTATTCATATTTTCAATCTGTGCAACTCACTCATCACCATAGGATGATGGCCTGAGCCAAGTTACGATGAAAGGCGACCAAAAAGATGAAGACTTTTCCATTATCTTCACACTATACGAAATGTAGAAATATTACTGAAACGAAAGAGGGTAAAATTATACAAAAAATGCAGACAACAGTGATAAGAAAAATGAAAAAAAAGAACAGAATAATAAAATGAGTAATAAAATACTTATTTTAAAACTTCAGACTATGAAGTTCAAAACCATGATCAAATTCAAGGGAGATCAGTCACTAAATGCAGATTATTACCAGAGAGTTATTTCCCTTCGTATGAATCTGTGTCGTATGTAAAATTCTTTTTTGTAAACCTTTTTAAGCTTCACTGTAAATTTGACAACGCACAAAAAATATACGAGTCATTGTTGTATATAAAGTGTAAACGATGTAATTGTTTCTTCAAGGTTTAGTCATCTGCTCATGGGCTTAAATTCTAACTGATCACTGTTTACAAAAGCATTAAAACATATACGACAATATTAAAGCTTGAATTCGTGTATATATATATATATATATGATTGTGGGCTTGTTGTCTTTAATACCCCATGGTCTTTTCCATTTTCCTAAACGTAAGCAAGAAATAGCTTCATGTATACCTAAGGGGTTTAACAAGTCATTTTATAAGTGATTGTCTTCAGATACTTTTCATGTTTCCCTTATTAATAGATTAATTCATCAGGATTTATTTGCCATTCTATATATTCGTTTTATTCAAATGAATTCCCAAACAGGTGATTAAGGGATTATTTTCCATGGTTTCCAATTAATTGAAAGATATTTGAAGACTTTTTTCGAGTAGGAAATTTCGAAAAGTGAGGTGACTTAGTGCCTTTCTACCCAGCTACAATCCAAGCGTGCGAGTTAAAATCATATTTTAAAGGTTGTCGACCTCCAAGCCCCATAGGTTACCTCCCTTTGAGTGAAGTCTTCAATTTTAATCTGGGGTTACCTCCCTTTGATTGTCATCGATTTTTTTTTTTACCCAAATCACTGGTTATATTTCTTCTGCCCGACACCGCATCTCCCTTTTATTTACGTCTTGAATATTTTTGTTTAGTACTCAAGTCGATTAGATTCATTTATTTGCAAAGGCAACGGTCAGATTCACACACACTGCAACTGCTGGAGACGGGGGCGCTGGAGCTCCCGGGGCGCAATACATGTGAGGAATCCTTAAAAAAATCTTATCAAAAAATAATCTAAAAATGAATTTTGCCGCGGGGCGTAATCGGCCTTAGCACCGCTACTGTTATTTCTTTTTTCTCTGCTTCAAAGAACAAAACGAGATTTTTTTTTCCATTCGTGATTTTCTTCCCATTTCAGCATATATTTATATTAGCATTCAAAAACATCATCTTTTAGGTGGTAATACTTTAAATTACGTAAAAAGTACTTACACAAAATTGATTTTCGCTATTTCATCCGGCGTTACCCAACATTGAAAGTAAACAGACATTTTTTTCTAAACACTAAAATGAAGAATTCATTTACATTTTATCCAGTAAAAATATTGCCCCTTTCAGGATAGCAGATTAGTAGCATTGTCCATTTTTAATGTCGTCTATCAAACAAATTTGAATTCATCATGCACATAATTATTTATCAACACCCATTAGAGTAAATCGGAACTGAAACATCAATAAAGAAACCTCAAAAGGTGCCTCAGCATAGTTACATTGATCCAGACTCAGACTCAACTAAGCTTAGTAAACTTGGCACTTGCTAAAGGGCTCCTGTCCTGTGTCTAATACAGCAAGACTTTCCGAAAACGAATAGAAAAATTCAGAAATTGTAATATCAAATCGAATAAGAAATAAGAACATTTAGGGCTCTTTTTATAACTAAACATCTATTCTTCTCACTCTAAAACAAACGATAAATATGACGATAATGTACTTTAAAGTAGATATGATGATATTACACTTTAAATGGCGCCGAAATTCTGCTTGTCCAAGGCACCATGATATATAGGACCAGCCCTGTTAATTAATCCCCATTGGCTATTTTTCCGTGGGATATTGGTTAGTTAGCTGGTGTGGCAAACCATTACTAGTATTTAGTGAGTTCGATCATCACTGTGTGTTCCACACTTGTGAACTTGCAAAGCTCAGTATCATTCACGTAGGTCTGGTTTTAAAATATTAAACATTAATTGTATTCTCTCCATCTTGTCTTTTAGATCATTTTTATGGATTTTCTTCCCTGGTTGGATTATCTATATGATAGTGGATGGTGGTCTCATTCGTTTACTGTTAGTAAGTGTCGTTGCTCAACGTGACAGAGTGATATTTTGTGTGCAGTTAATATAATGCTTTTTTTTCTTCTTATTTTTACGGAAAAAAGTGATTCATAAAGAATCATTCATATGTCTGTCTGAGTTGCTTCCCTTGCACTAAGTGGAAACTTGAATATCTGAAAGATCACAATTGAACAATTGTAGCCACCAAAGTCTGTTTTTTATTTTTGCATAAAAAGCTTCTTTTTTTTAAAACTTTTCGGGGCCTCATTTTAACAGACTTATTTTTTTTAAATATGTAGATTCTGTGAATGTTTTTTTTTTACTCTTTCTAGATGTTTTGCAGTGGGAAACGCCAGTGCTGTCATTAATAGAATATTTATTTTTCAAAGGAATGACTCCAAATTTTGATGCTACAGTTGACTGTGGTAGCAAGTATCTATTACTTTGATTTCAATCGTATCTGGTGGCCCAGACTAAGGATCAAGTAATAACAGGTTTTTAGCATTCCCTTCAGGATTATTGCTAATTTTAACTATTATTATTATCATTTTGAATTATCACACCAGTTTCTTGGTGGTAGTCGCTGATGATTGAGTGACAACAAGTCTCCAGGCCTCATCCTCATGTATCATAGCAGTGCTGTGGTTTGTATCTTACCAACCTTCCTAATCATTGCTAACTCATACCTTTTTCATTCTGTTTGGCCATAGCAGACAACTGGATGTCAGAGAACTCATATTTACAGTACTTTATTATTATTATTATCACATTATATATTGTATTTCCAGCACTCTCTTCTATATTTTCGCAGATTAAAAGAAAAGTTGTCATCCTTATTTGCTGGGTGTTCACTGGAGATCAAGTGACAGCAAGTCTCTTCATTTCTCAAGCAAACCCATCATTTCTGATTTCAGTAATGCTATCATCAGGATGGTTTCGATTCTCCCCTTGATTTTGGATTTCCACTTATCCCAACTTCTTTGCATGGTTCTCCTGGATTGTTCTAAGCATACTAATGATTATAGGTCCAACTGCCTCTTTCATATTCTAGAATTTTCTTCAGTTCTTTGGCATAGTCTCATTGACAATCTCATCTCTTTCTATGCATAGTCAACATTTACTATTCTGTTGTGTTCTCTCTATCTTGGACCTGATATAGCTGTTCTTTATAGAATTATTCTGGGTCACTATTGATAGGGATTCAGTTCCTCTCTCAGTGTCCTCCCAACAGGGTCAGGTCCATGTTGTCTTGTCTGCAATTCCTTTTTTTTTTCTTTTTTTTTTTTTTCAATCATTATTATTATTATTATTATTTATTATTATTATTATTATTATTATTGATGATGATGATGATGATGATGATTAATTTCACACTGGTTACATCTGGTGACTCCTGAAGAGGCAGTGTAATATTTGATTGTTTTTGTTTATTTTTTTTTCCTTTTTCTTCTATTTTTTTTTTTTTACGAATTGAGGTAATTCAGAAAGGATTACTTCTCTGTCTTCCTGAATTACCTCCCTTGGACTTGGTGGGAAATTCAATGTCCGGGGGATATTGGATATCTTATTCTCCCAACCTCTTTGCAAGGTTCTTCAGGAATGTTGAGTATGCCAATAATCATGAGTACACCTTTTTCAATAAGTTTAATTGTTCTTCAGCCACCCAATTTTTCCAGTCTTTTTGCAAGAGTCTGTATCAAACAGTAAACATACCAGTAATTAATACGATTGTACAATTGTCAACTTTTCTCCAGTTTTTTTCAGCCCTCTGATAACATCTACATATTCATCCTAATTTTTTTACATTTTCAGTCTAAGTCTGTGGTCTGATTGAACATCTACATCCATTATCTGACAGATCTGTCTTTAGAGTGGCTAGATCTAGTCTTCTGGTTTACACAGTATAATCCAGTTGAATTTCAAAGTCCAAAAGTAATTTGATCCTTTTTTTAACAGCTTCTGCATTGTATGCATA
The DNA here is from genome assembly GCA_963457665.1 of Thysanoteuthis rhombus. Lineage (NCBI taxonomy): Eukaryota > Metazoa > Mollusca > Cephalopoda > Oegopsida > Thysanoteuthidae > Thysanoteuthis > Thysanoteuthis major. The sequence goes on from OY735213.1 coordinate 22,425,263, forward strand.
ACATTAAAACATATAACCAAATTCCAGTTGTTTGCATAGTTTGCTATGAATCGCCATTCCTACCCAGTCATGTCTATTCTATACATCATCTGCATCAATATTCTGCATTCACTAATAATAGGATGAATAGTTTTATCTCTATATCTATTCAGTCAACAGTTACAATTTTCCTGAGATTGTTATTTTGGTCTTTGGTATAATTAGTTTTCATGCATTTGATCTAAACTGTTTATTAGTTCCATTTACCTTTTTCAGCATCCTTTGCAAAATCATCTCAGCATCCTTTCATCTGCAATTGCTATTGTTTGTGTCCTGAATTTTTCATCGTACTGTGAACCTTACCTGGTTGAAGGCCACAAGTATTAAGTAATTTATATAGACAGGTACTTTTTTAATTCTAGTGACTTACATTAGAATGTAAGCTACAACATTCTTTTGCATCTCATAAGTAACAACATTTATAACTGGCATGAGTATTATGTCATCTGCTCGTTGTTTTTTTTTTATGCTTCTCAGTGTCCAATCCAGTGCTTCAAGTGCAAGTTTGTGGGCCATTGTAAATTAATTCAATACAAACTCTTGACAACTCTACGAAAATGAAATTTTAGCCTGAAATGCACTGAAAAAATTTTGTGATAAGTAGGGAAAATAAATATACATTAATCTTTTCCGAAACATGCAAATATATACCCTAAAAAATGCACCTTGAAATATGCAATTATATTACAGTAACAAACCTTAAAATATGCAAATGCATGCACTAATGCACTTTATAGCATGCAAATATGCTGTTGCAATAACATAATCTCCAAATTTAGATTGGTGAAATTGCATAAAGCAATTACCATTAACTCATCTGACACATATTTTTGAGCATTCTCAGACCCCAAAAAATGGTGATGTTGGTGAGTTGCACTGAGTCATCAGTGATTAGGATGGCAGGGGGTACAGGAATGGTGTCTATAAGAGAGAGGATGAGGGTGAACTCTGCCTCTATAATGACTCACTGCAAAATAAACACAACATTACTTTCAATTTTTACCTTCTTTTTCGGAAAAATGGTGCAAAGCTGATTTCCAAAATCAAGGGATAACTGTGTAAATGAATGAATTATGAATACAAAAATATAAATATCTAATTAGAATTATAATATACCTCTTAAAAAATTGAACCGATTTGATAGAAATAGAAAAAAAATAAAATGTAACTATTAATACTATTATAGCATTCTATCAACTACTTTATAAATTAGAAGGCTCAACAGAGCGTAACATGTGTGCTCAAGACCAGATGAAGAAGTAAGAATAGTGATACAGTAGATTTTAGAATTTTCCTACTACTTCCAAAGCTTAATGGTCCTTTGAATCAGGGATCTTGAATAGCAAATGTTATTATGAAACATTTGATGATTTCCAGAGTATAGATTAAGTGTTAGAGCAATGAACCATATGCAAAAGGGTTTGAAGATACTCAGATTGTCTCAGTCATCAGCAACAGAGAAAAGTACCTACATCAGTAATACACCAGAAAACGGAACGTACAAAAAGTTTCCTAACCCCGCATGTATACTGTTGATTTCATTTCATGTAGATGGACTTGAGAGAGACAAGTGCAAAGCCCTGAAATAATAAGTATCACAAGTTTTCTTTATATGGCTTGGTTTAAAAACAGGATATTTATGCAATAAGAATCAAATTTCATTGCCATCAACACAACAAAGCATGCATTTAGGCATGTTTTGTGGTCCTGATTGCAATATTTCTGGAAATGAATCAAAAGAAATATGTTTTTTCTATATTGCTTAAATCTTGTACAGATTTCATCAAGGATATTGAAAAAAAAAACTTATATTGATATTTGGAAGAGTTGCCTAACTGGTCAAATAGCCTTGAATGAGACCAATAGACATTTTGGAAAGAATGCTATTAAAGGCAAGAATTTCATTCTAGTCATTTGGATTCATTCAAAATATGAAAAATAAAATATGAAATACAAGAACTTTATATTGAGGAAATAATTATTTAAAATTCTTTGATAATTGAACTCCCAAATAATTTATATTCAATAGTTTCATCTTTTGTATATTTTGAGTTGATAGATTTTGAAACCAATGAAGGACTCTATGAACACCCGATACGTAAACATATATATATATAGAGAGAGAGAGAGAGAGAGATAAATCAATGCTTCATGGTGACTCTGAGTTTCATGCTAATGTGACAGTGAGAGTCATTATGAAGCACTAATCAGCATATATCTATTTACATACACTCAATCCCTCAAAGATATCCCTCCAATGATAACTATATATATATATATATATATATATATATATATATATATATATATATATATACATTCGGAGGTGCAAGTGGTGTAACTATCAATGACACTGATAATGAATTCAGCGAGCTTCATTAAAACTCTGGCCAGGATAGTTTACATTCAATTCAAACTAATGCCCATGGGAAAGGCATTACACTATCTCTTCTTCCACCTTCTATGGGTAAAATAGGACTGATTAGACTCTCTGGCCAATGGAGTCTGCAGTCTAGGAGAAGGACAACTCTGAATTAAAAATCAGCTCTCCAGAAAATAGTGACAATGGGTGGGCTTAATTAGCCACTCCATTCCCCCCCCAAAACACATGACAATACAATCGTCATGCGGAGAGTCTGTGTTAAGAAGTAAATATGTGTGAGTGTGTGGGGGGTAACTTTGTTTGAAAAACGAAATCTTTTCCCATGGTTGAAAAAGGTCAGAGATGAACAGATATAAAATCGTCTTTTTTTTTTCCCCAAAAAAAATTGACGTCATTTGACGAAGATCTCATGTTGCCATTCGACGATTAAAAATATCGTGGAAACTCTGGGAAAGAGAAATGGAGAAATCTTAAACGTGCAGTTGATGACATCCCATTAAAGTTTGCTTGTTTTGAATGTTTGAAAACGGAATCCCGTTATTTGACTGGCTAGGGGTTTTGTAGTTTTTGCAGATAGTCTTCAATGAGTCAGTCGGCACACTTTCGTCAAACGGGTCGTTCCGACTGTTGAGTAGTGATCGAAATTATGAGGGAGGGGTGAGGAAGGAAAAAAGAGATTAGGAAAGACAGAGTTTGAAACAGAGTTGGTGCGCTTGTTAGGTCTGCTGTTAATGCCAGCAAAATATCTTAACTATGAAATACCGTTTGGTCTCAGTACGAAAATAATGAGGTACCTTGGTTTTCGAGGAAAATTGTAACAAATAAAAGTAGTTTAATATCAATGATACGAGGACTTTTGTAGTTGCTTTTCGATCTATCTATTTCCGCGTTGGCAACTTCCCACTGATGCACTTCTCTTCAGAAAAACAATGCCGACGGTAGAAATACAGGTTGGTAATTAATCTGTCTTCTAAACTTATTTATTCTCCTTTTCGTCACCTTAGTTCGACTGTCCGGATTTGATTTATGTGGCCCGGCCAACAACTATGCTGTCGCTTAGAGAGGGTTACGTGACGCGTGTAAATGTGAATGCAAATACGTGTAGCTACAATGCACCACTGGGAAAGCCTTTGTCAAGTACTGGACCCGAAATGGCTGATGATGAGGATTTTATACATATACGAGGTATTTTATATATATATATATATATATATATATATATACATATATATATATATATATATATATATATATACATATATATATATATATATACATATATATATATATATATATATATACATATATATATATATATATATATATATATATATATATATATATATACATATATATATATATATATATATATATACATATATATATATATATATATATATATATATATAATAGATTCAGCCAGATCATATTTTCGTGACGTAATAGGTAAAGAGATAGTGTAGCAGTTGCAGCCACAGGACGCAAAAGGTATACAACACCCTTTGACCGGAGAATGGGGCCAGAAAGATAGGGGACACTATTTCCGAGTTGGCACCATCCATTGGTTTTTTCCCGGTGGCAAAGTTTCTCCTTGTAGCTGTCGAAGTTAGATCATTTCATTCGGGAAAATTTTGACTGAATACCGTATGCGCTAACATTTTCATATTATTATTCATTTTCCTTTTTAAACTAAAATGGATAATAATATCTGATTTAATAGAATCATTAGGGTACAGTGATTGAATTCACTTAACCGACGTTTTAATCCATTAGACTATGTGGATAAACGAGTAGGTTGAATGCATCAGGTAACTTGTCATATTTCTTTTATTTTGAAAAAGAAAATTGAAAACGAAAGTAAAAATGATAGCTCATACAATGTTTAGACAAAATTTTGAAATGAAACAATCCAATCTCGACGGCTAAAAGAGTTTTGCCTTCTTGGGCAACAGTAGTAAGGTTATACCAGGAATATGTGGGTTCCTGACAGGCATCAGCGACACATGAAAACTGTGGGCGCGACCGACAATTATGGTAACCATCCAACTAAGGGGAACATTGCATAAAATCACACCCCAATTCGCTGCTTCCGTTCAACCCATCAGTCAACACACTGCGTCACGTACACTCCAATTCCTTGTGGTTTCATGGTCGTCTGTCAGCAAAGGTACAATTATTGACGCTACGGCATCGGTTAATGCACCTCTGCTGGGTCAGAAAACATCGCTTTTGAACCGTCAAAGACTGGTCAGGCGAGTCCTGTTAACAGCTCTTTCAGGCAGACGGTCGGGTTCGTGTGCAGAGAAGACTGCATCAGGCAATAGATCCAGCCTGTCGGCAGGGTGTTCTGTAAAGGAGTCCGTGGCTCCACGATGGTGTGAATGGTGTTCTGTTGGAGTTCGCCAGGAATCCTAGTGAAACTGGAATCCGTCTTGACGTATGGTATAGTTTGTTACTGATTATTTGAACCCCCTTTACATCCACTATGCTTCCAGGTGGTGATGGTTTGTTCCAGCAGATAACTGAACCCCCTGTCCCCACGGTGCGCAGATTACATGAAACATCTTTCAGGAACACTTGGCTGACTTCCAGGTACTCCATTGGCCTCGTACTCGCCAGATTTAAACAAGATTAGAGCATCTATTGGACATGTTACAGACCTCATTAAATTCTTTGCAGACACACCCAACAAATACAACTCGATTGTGGACAGCCCTGGAACGTGCCTGGATAGATATAGCCACGTAACGACTTCAGCATCTTTTAGCTTTTATGTCACTTCCAATAGTCGCCGTTATTCAAGGAAATGGGAAAAGCTACATTTAGCTGGGTGGCAGTCTCTAATTCTTTGACACCAGTGTATATAAAAATGTATGCGTATATGTGTATACATATTTGTGTATATATGTATGGTTGTATAAGTGTGTGTGTATATATAGGCATGTATATGTGTGCGTGTGTTTATTATTCATCGGTATCTTCAGTTGGTATACTGAAGAATAAATAAACGTAGCTTGTGACTTTATGCGAGTATATGGGTGTTATTATTGACCACTCGACCACCCTTATTCTATAACACCAACGACCGAGAGTGACATAGAAATAGGTGTTTTTTATCCTTTTATTTGATGATTTTATCGAAAATCTATTAACACTGAAGAGTTTAGCAAAATATAGACCAGGTCTTTTTCTGTATATAAGAAAGGGTATGAATAGGTCATCCAGCGTATGAAATGGAACGGGGTATCCTTTCTTGCACAGTCGATAATTTGTCACAGAAAACAAAATAAAGAAACCTTGCGGAAAATTCACACATAAAAGCAATTACTTGAGAGAAACGCTTTCTTGCGTATGCTGAGGTTTTGTACATAACTAACGATTGTGAAGGAACGGTAGTAAATATAATGGGGGGGATTGTGATGGTTTCAATGGTATAACTGATAGATACACAAATCTGGTTAGTTACTCAATAGAAACCGTCACGTGACCAACAGTTTTAGCAGCATACCATATTGGGTGAGATACATTGAAAAATTGGAATAAGAGGTGATCAATGAATAAGTTACTTCTTTCGCCTTTTGTTGGATCACTAAAAAGTTGAAAAAACAAGCAGTTTCAAACTAGTGACCAATTTAGCATAAACTTACATTGTAAATTGAATCTTCCCTACCCGCTAAAAACCTATTTGTGGGACGGGGTTGAAAAAAAAAAAAAAAAGAAGTTTTTTCGAGAGATAGGAAGGAGTATTGTTTTTCTAAATTTCCAGCCCTCTAACTTCATTGGTACAGTTTGGATGTGTCATACATACATACATGCATACATACATACATACATAGCCAGCCGGACCAGCTTTAAAACTGGAGAAACTGTTTTGACAGTTTTGATTGACGATTTCTAATAGATAGATAGATGTATAGATAGATATGAACATATTTAGATAGATACTTGAGAACAGAATCTCTCTCTCTCTCTCTCTCTCTCTCTCTCTCTCTCTCTCTCTCTCTCTCTCTCTCTCTGATCAAAAACAGATTTAGTCAGGTCACACGTAGCCTTCTGATAAAGGATTGTGTAATAAGAACATAGGAGTGGCCAGACGAGTACACTGGTTCTTAACCTGGTGGTGCATAAGGCAATCTAGAAGCAGTGGAAAGATGGTGTCGAACAAACCTTCTTCGTTTTCATTTTATTTCAAAGTTAATTGAGAAAAGGCAACAGTAGGCAGCGCATCAAGAGGTTTTATTAGTAATCTCTTGATACAGACTTCTGATTTTTACATCTGGTTAACTTCCACATTATACTATTTACACTTCATGGTATTAACCTCTCTAATTTTGACTTTTTAAATTTGATTTATCAGCCCAACAATTAAGAGATGCGTAAAAGATTTTGAAATCTCGAAGGGGTACGAGACTTGGAAAAGGTTTAAAAAAAAAAAAAACGCAGGTTTAGTGTATTGCATATTTTTGGATTGGACAATCCTGTTTCTAATCGTAATAGCAGATATTCGGGCGAATTGATACATAATGGAACGAGGTGCTGTGAGTCATGAGAAAGACAAAAGAACAAGAACAGGAGGGGCAAGCAATTAAATATGTCAGTGTTACATTACTACTTATCCCTGAATGTATTTTTTCATGGGAAAGAAGTCAATCAAGGCCCGAAAATTTCAAATGACTTCTTTTCAGTCTCTCTTCATTCGCCTCCACCTATTATCCAATGTATCCCTCCTCTTCTCCTTGATTAATCTCATTCTTTCTCCTAACTGCCTTTTTTTCTAATTCATTTTCTTTCTTTCCTTCTTTCCTTCTTTCTTTCTTTTTTTCTCCCATCTCAAGTTCCATACATGACAATCACAGACGTACGTATATTGGTAGATATGAACTGGGGCAATCAGACCGTTAATTAAACAAAACTGACGATTAATTAATTCTTAATTTTCTGGAGCCAAAATAGGGGTCGCTTGACACATGGCTTTGTTTCCTTTTTATATTTGGTTTCAAATCCCTTCCCCCTCCCTCTCTCTGTCCCTCTCCTTTTCCCTCCCCTCTCTTGTTCCATTCTCTCTTTCTTCCCTGTCTTCTTTCATTCTCTCTTTTTCTCCTTCGAGTTATTTTTCTTTTTTCCTAACTTGTTCATTTTCTTGGCTTCATTATTATTTTTAGTCATCAGGTTTTCACACCAGTAACACCTGGCAGATTTCACTGTGGGGTCAAGTGACTACAAGTCACCTCAATACTCTAGTGCTATCCTCGAAATTTTTACCAGTTTCGGCAACGTAGTCCTCTGGGTGTTTTCAATTCATCCTAAGCTTTCTAATTCTTCTCTCTTTTTTGCAAGAATTCCCAGACTCGTCCAATTAATTCCAATAAGGACATGGGTGCAAATGTTACCTTCATATTCAACAGTTTGTTTCATTTCCCTCGGAAACACCAAATATTTTTCTATATTTTTTTCTGCCTTTCATTTTTGCTCTGTGATATGATGGAACGTCCCATATCTAATGATTATTCTTTCTCGATTACGTTCACTAGATCTGGTCTTCAAGCCTGGATAGGATAGTCCCATAGAATTTTACCTTTTTTCTCGGTGACAGCTTCTGATCTGTTCATTTACCATTAGTTTTTACCGTAAGATTCCAGTTGTTTGCATAATTGCCCCTATATCATCTTTCCTACCCATTCACGTCAATTTGCATGTTTCCTCTAAGTTACTTCGTTATAACTTATAATACGATTGACAGCCTCATTTCTATCTCGACATTGTTGCTATCTACTATTTTGAAAGCCGATTCTTTCTATTTTAAGTACTGTCAACGCCCTTTCTAGGATGCAAGACTTTATGGATGGTCTTCAATTTCTTCGGTTTTTTATCTGGATTTCTCAGTTTTTCACCCGTCTCGTTCTTATCTTGTATTAGTTGATTATTCATCCCTGTGACGTATTTTTGTTCGTCGCTGTTAAGAAAAATTCGGCAGAGATCATCAGAACAGTACGATCCTGGTGTGATAACGAATGTCGAACCATCGGACATTTGATTTAAAGGATCCAAATTACACCACTTGATGTCTCTCGGGACGATCGCCTTGTGGATGTTAGTTAAAAATTTAGCAGTTACCTGGATCAGGCAGTGAAATCCATAGGTATCACGTTTAGCACATGTCGATTATGAAAAAACATTTGACTCGGTTGAACATACGACAGATTTTAACTCTATGCGAGAGCAAAGTAATAACGAGAATTGAATAAAAGCCGTTGAGAATATATACGTAAATGGAACTACAATAATTCGACTTCATAAGAATACGAATTAGATAAAGATTGAAAAAGAAGTTAGACTTGGGAATACAATTTCGCCTAAATTATTCACAGCAAGCTTTGAAAGCATCTTTAGAGAAACTGATCGGGGAAAATGGGTGTAAATGTAGATGGAGAATATTTGTTAAAAAAGCAATGTTCTGAATCAAAGTAATAGATAGAAAAAGATCAAAATAGAGCAGACCAAAGTAAAAGATATCACAGAAATAATTAAGAGACGAAAATTGGAATGGGCTCGATACCTAGTAAGAATTAAAGATAACAGATGGTGCAAAAAGTTGACAAATTGGCACCTTTAAGATGGCAAATGCAGTTGGAGAAGGCCAAACTTGAGTTCGAGAGTCGAGATGGAAAGGTTTGCAGGTTAGCACAAAGATGGTTGACAGGAGATGGGAAAGGCCTTTATCCATCAGTTGACATATAACAGAGGATGATTATGAGCTGAGAAGAACGGATGGAGCATCATAGACGAGAATAATGAAGCCAAATGAATATCCCCAGTCAAAAATGAGCGGCACTAAAAGCTGGAGGATGCTGAAATTTGGTGTCCATAATAACATCTACAACAACCCAGATGAGTGCAATACATTGAATAAATTAATGCATGATCATGAGAGAAATGCTTCCAACATTTCAGCCTGAACTGACTCAACAGATTGAAAGCGTATCAATTACAAGAATTGGTGTGTAATTTAGCTTTTGCCCAGTAGGACCGCTGCTGAAGCAGTGATTATGCTTGAGCAAGCTTTACGTACCAAGTTTGGAAAAATATGGCCGTCTATGGATTATAAGCACACAAAGACATGCTGCTCACCAGACGAATATTCACAATGTCTTAGCTGTATTTCAACTTCTCGAATACACGAAGATGTCGAGAAGCAATCTCTGTCGATCGTCGTTGTTGGCGGGTTGATTGCAATCACTGGAATTTCCTGTAGAAGAAAAGATCGTCCATGCACGATTGTAGAGAAAAGCCAGAAATATGTACTCGCTCTACACAGAGCAACGTCATTCGGGCGACTGATTCACCAAGCCGTAGGCATACGCTACCTTGTGGTCAATAATTAATCCCTTTCGGAACTTACGTAAACAAACATCGGTCAGCGTTCAAACAATAGTATTTCTCTTCTCTGCCAAAGAAAAAATATCTTTGATCAACATAGTCGATGGTGATGGAAAATGGATTTATTACTAGAATCCGAAACAAAGAAAATCGAGACGATATCCAGGACGTCCTTTGAACATCTCAACCTAAAGAGAATCCAAAAAAAATTCTTTATTACGAATTGGTGAATCCAAGATGAACTGGTACTACTTGACATTAGAGTGAGCAACTTGCTCGTTTGAATGGCGCACTGGAACAGAAAAAAACTTTCCTGGGGAAAGGCAACCGCGTGAAAAGATCTACTCCAACGTGCGGTGTAATCTCCGGACCTCCCACCTTCAGTTTTATCACATGTTTCGTTCCGTGAAATATTCTCCATCTAATCAATAGTAGAAACAATTTGAAGACGTAAACATTCTTTGGAGTACTCATAGAATCACATCCAGAATCGCCCTTTATGAGAAAAGATTCAAATTAGTTAAGACGTTGCACAAGACCATGAAAAGACCGAGAGGGGTTGATGTAAAAGAGGGGTTAACATTTTTTAAAAGGAAGCAGTTAAAAGCAATAATCTCCCCCGAAGAGGTAGAGTACTGTATATTAAAGAGAGGACTGATGTTTAAAAAAATTATAAGAAGCACAATGTTAAAACGGGGACATGACGTCAAGAAACAGGGGATGAATGTTAAGAAACTGGGGATGAATGTTGAGAAAAAAGGGGACGAATGTTAAAAGAGGGTAAATATTAAAAAGAGGGAGTAGATGTTCAAAAATGGGGCAAACTGTAAAAAAAGGGGCTTTGGGTGATATTGAAAAAAGTGCGGCTAATATCTAAAATGAGAGGGAGGTTAAAGTCAAAAAAAGGAAGTTCCCTCTCGATTTGGACCAAGAAAAGAAAATAAAGTTAACCCTTAGATTTAGCCCCCTAAAAAGTGAAATGAAAGTTTCCCTCAATTTTGACTCCTATCACCACTCGATTTTGATCACTTGAAATGAAGAGAAGAAATCCTTTCGATTTAAACCGCCAAAAATGGGAAAAAAATTCCCCCAAAATTTCGAATTGGAAAAATGAAAAAAAGTTTCCTCTCGATTTTGTAAAAGTAGAAAAAAAACAGTTTCCCATGATTTCGACACTGTGATGTGAAAAAAGTCCACTCCCATCCCCGACTTAAAAGTAAAAATTTAAGTCACCTACCTCGGTTTTGGACCCTAAAAATGAAAAAAAAAGTTCTCCGATCTTACACTATAGAAGTGTGAAAGAATGTTTTCCATCGATTATGACAGCTGGAAGTGACAAAAATTTCCCCACCGATTTTGAAACGGATAAGTGAAAGAGAAAAGTCTTCCCTCAAATTTTGATTTTCGAAAGTAAAAGCAAGTCCCCCTTACTTTTGATCCCTAAACATGGAAAAGGTTTTCTGTGATTTGGACTCTTGAAGGAAAAAAAAAGCTTGCTCATCTCCGATACTGATTGAAATGTATTTGCAAAAGTCCCATCTCCATTTTGATTCCCCAAAGTTATAAAAGTTCCCCTTTGATTTTGACCCCTAAAGATTAAAATAAAGATTTCCCTCGATTTGGATTACCGAAAGTGAAAAGAAATTCCATTAGATTTAGACCCCCAAAAGTGAAAGATTTGACACCTGTAAATGAGGAAAACTTCCCCAAGATTTTGACCCATAAAGTGAAAAAAAAGTTTCCCTCTTGATCTTGACACCTAATAGTGAAAAAAGGTTTCCTCTTGATTTCGATTCGTAAAAGGGAAAAATAGAAGTTCCCTCCATATAATTTACATGACCTCTAATCTCTAAATTTCTTGTTTTGAAAAAAATCATTCATCCGAAAAGAGTTGGTGTCATGAAATGAACAATAAGTTTTTTTTAAAAACTTTAAAGGAAAATTGTGTCTTTAGAATATGAAGAAATGTAAAAAAAAATCTTTCAAAAAATAAACGTGGTCAGAGTAAATGTTCTTTTCTGACATATTATGACATTACAACGTATTCCACTCGCCTGACACAAACTTAGGGTATAGTTCAACATTGATCATATAGTAAATAGACCTCAAACCCTTGAAATGTTAAAATCACCCTGATTCTTTGTACTCTCCAATCTTGCGCATTTCAGGGCTTCCTCAATTATCTCTGACTGCAATGTACCGTTTGGGAGGAGAAGTAGATCAAACTACTAGAGAGACACAGAGAGAGAGACAGAGAGAGAGAGAGAGACAGAGACAGAGACAGAGACAGAGAGACAGAGAGAGTATGAAATGAAGTGTTGTCCGTAGAAAAAATTATGTTCAATCTGATCGAATACGATCGGATCAAATTATCGCCGATTGAACTGTAAGTTTTACTCAGGTCCGTTTTTGCAGATTTGTATTTTTAATCGCAGCTCGAGACGTTTATAACTCATGTTGCAACGAAAAAGTCTGGCGTCACATAAACATGATATGTAAACAAAAATAAATAAAAATGTAGTTGATTTGATCGAAATTTAATTTGAATAATTCAAAACAAAGATAACTACATAACCACTTTTTTATTAAAAAAAAATTCTTGCAAGTAATTTTTCTGTATTTTCAAATACCTTGTTAACCCTTACGCAATACCATTCTTTTTATTGAACTAGCAAACACTTTTTCTCCCTGCGTACTCATTTGTCAAACAATATTTTAGATACACTAAACACACAATTAATCTACGACAAAACTACAGATTAAACAGTCATATATTTTGATACAAAATTATTTATTAGCAATTTAATAATTCAATGGTCACCCTCATCATAACTTTCATTATCGAAAAAAAAAATCAATGTGTCAAAGTCTGATATCCAAAAACGATGCAAAAATAATAAATGAATAATATAAAAATATGAAAATAAGCATTATTAATCATCCAAAGTTTTTCGGGATGATATGAAAAGGTCGCCATCTTTATTTTAGTTTTTGTTTACTTGAAAAGAAAGTGACGTAATATATATTCTCTCCCTTTCTGACGCGATCGTAGAAAACGGAATCGTCCCAATGGTTATCATTGGATTGCAGACGTTTTTTTAAGGTCGTAAGAACACTCGACATTTGATCGCCGATATATTCATCGCTGATTGGACTCAAAGAATCAGCGATCTGACGAAATCCAATTGGCCACCGATCGTAAGTGTGACTTAAGCTTTGCTTTAGTCTGAAATACGCCATAGTCAACACTTTGCAACGTAAGTATCAGAACTATATTTTAGTATGTTTGGCTTTTTTCGCTTTGATATGGCAAATACTTATTTCTTTCATTTCTGCTTTCTAAATTATGACTCAGTTGTCAGTGTCAAATGAAGATACATATATATTGTGTGCGTATGTGTATGCGTGTGTGTGTAATACATTTTATTTCATTGTCATACATTTTTGTCCCTAGATGACGTTATTGAGTTCGCAGAGCCCTTCAAAAAGGACACCTTACTGAAATAGTAAATAGATTATAGATAATGCGTATAAAGAAGCAATTAATTATACATGATACTTATGGGAGAAGTAGTCAATTAAGTATAATATTTTCTAAGGCAGCAATTAATTATCCGAAATTCTTCTTGGAGAGGCAACTAATTATGCGTCATACTTTTTGAGAGGCTATGAATTATACGAAATATTTCATTATTTACTAAACAGAAAATTAATTATCCCTAATACTTCTTAAAGAGGCAGTTGATTATACGTGATGCTTTTTAAAGAGATGCCTAATTAGACACCATACTTCTTAAAATATCAATTAGTTATACGTGATATTTCTTAAGGACATAATTGATTATTCGGAATACTTCTTATAGAGGCAATTAATTATACGTAATGCTTTATAAAGAAACAATAAATTTGAGATAATACTTCTTAATGAAGCAATTAATTAAATGTGATACTTTTTAAAGACGCAATGAATTATACGCAGTTCTTAAAGAGGTAATCACTTATACGTCATACTTTTTAAGAGGCAGTAAATCATATGGAATATTAATAAGGATTTTTAAGATAATTAAAAGAAAATCATTATCTGTAATTTTTAAAAAGGCAATTAGTTATACGTAATACTTCTTAAAGGAGCAATAAATTAGATATAACACTTCTTAAAGGGGTAATTAACTATGCGTAGTACTTATTTTAAAGGCCATGAATTATTCTTAATACTTAGTAAAGGAACAATTAATTATCTGCAATGTTTGTAAAATTAACAATAAAGCGGTAAGTAATATATCAGACTTATTGGATAATGGCGTTTTATTGTTAAAATCCAAATTTTGGAGCTAAACGATTTGCTCATCAGCCTCAGCTTGATGTAGCGTTGCTTTGATATACGGGAATTCCTGTAAGCCTGGTACAAGATCATTTTATAGCGAGCCTGACTACAAGAACATGCTTTCCACTCAATGATGGGTTTATTTTTTAAAAGAATAAATTGAATTAAGTCAGGTGCATTCCCAAAATCATAGCATATCCTATAAGAATTGAACTTTCTATTATTCGCTTCCAATCAATCTATTGTTCTATGTGGAATTGTCCGTTTTAATTTACTTGGATTGTGCATTTCTTTTAGTTTATCAAGTTTGGAACAAAGTCGGATTTATGGAAAACCTCGATGATAGGCGATCTATCTAAATCAACACGGAAGATATTCAATAAGCTTAATTTCACCCCTCATAAGGGTTCATCGGCAGAGCACCTCATGACAGCGTTACCATTTGAGCAGATCTGGTATTGAACAAACCTATTTGGTTAGAAAATAAGGATTTGGTACTGAACAAAGCTATTCGGTTCAGAAAATAAGGATTTGGTATTGAGCGAAAATTTACAAAAAATAACAATCCCTTATACAAAAATATCATGCTAGGAAATAAATGTACATGAACGACAAATATAAAAAAAACATAAGTTCGATGATGCGTCCACCATCCTTACGTCCATATCTATGATTTCCGATTTCAAAGAGATTCTAAACGAAGTAGTGGTAGCATTACTAGTACTGCTGGAAGTAGCAGGGAGAAAAAAGTGAGGGTGATTCACCCGAAAATCTGGTAATTAAAAAAAACAATTAGTAAATTTAGATTAAAGTAATTGTACTATTTTTTATCAATAATTCGTTTCGGAGTCTTGGAGCGTGACTATTTTATTCGATAAGTGGGCATTAAACGGGTTTTTATAACATTTTTAGCTATAGAGTTAGCTTTAGATTGAAGGTTTTAGCCGGTTTTAGCCATTTTTATGAAAGTTCCATCTATTAATAACAAACGATACTTGGCAACAATGTAAAAAACCAAACTCTTGATAGGTCATCTATTGATCTGGAAGATGTTCTGTTAATGACGTCGTACATAATCTTCCATCCCTTTAGTCTAAGGATGGATTCAAGTTATTTAATCATTTTTGTATCGAAGTTACCTAATTTTGTCCAGAGACCATACATGATCCTAAGTGACGAGAGACATCTAGCAACTTTGCCCAATGAGTGCTGAACTTCCTACACCAGCGGATCGTATTACCAGACTTGCTTTCAAACTCCCAGGCGCCTATAAATATTTTGAGATTGATCGTAGTCCAACAAGGTCGATAGAAACAGAATTGGGAAGATTGTATTGTGCCAGTCTCTTAAGTCGGGAGGGCCTGTCCACCACAGAAATCAGTATTTGAAACTTTGGCTTCTTACCTGGGAATTGACACAAACCACTAGCGCTGTTAGGGAATACGCAGCTAAGTCAATCTCAAGGTAGGGTTCTTCTAGATATTTGGTAAGCTTAACTTGGTTTAGCTTAAGGCAAATACAGTGGAGCACTCGGTAAGGATCAACTCACTACACAAGCACCAGTCTGCGAAATCAACTCGATAACTATCAATGTACGGCTGGGGCCTCTGGATAGTTACTCATTTGAGTTCAGTTAGACACAAGGCCACGATAAAGGGATACCCAGTGAGGAATGAACTCACAGCTCCGTCAATGTTCTAGCGAGACTGGCTTCTGAATGTCAATCTCCAGCAGATGTTCAACTTATTCAGGCTCAGTCACAAGATGATTGCTGTGAGCGAATCCGTTATAATAGAAATATTTTTTTCTTAGTATTATTTTTGCAATAATAACTGCATTACTAAGAATAGCTTGGTCAGTGCCAAAGATATTCTTGGAAAACATTGGATCGTTTCAGGAACTTAGGATCAGGCTTAATCGTTGTAAACTGAAAACGAAACACGAGAAGATAGACGATTAAAAAAACACAAAAGAGACGGTAGTGACCATAATCAAACGAGTACTCGGGAAGGTCAGATCAATGGAGCACTGGGAAAGGTCCAATAACATTTTGTGAAGAGAGCGTAATAATGAGAAAGATCCAAGGAAGAAAATCAGGTGATCAAAAAAAAAAAAAAAAAGTCTGGTTAGTCACTCAATGGAAACCATCACGTGACAAACGTCTTTTGGCAACAAGCCGTGTGAGGAGTAATCAATAAAAAAAAGTGGGGGAAAGGGCGGATCAATGGAGAAGTTACTTCCCTCGCATTTTGTTGGTCAGTGATCAATAAAAAGTCTAAAATACATATATATATATATATATATATATATATAAATAAACAAGCGTAAACGCCTCCAGACACCAAGGGATCAATTTAGCATAAGCTGTAAATGTTTACATTTCAGCCTTCAAGCTCCTTTGGTGTCGCTTGTGCACATGATTCAAAACCAGCCAGTCAGTCAGCCAGACCCACTTGAAAACTGAAGAAAGTTATGTTGACAGTTCTGATTGACATTTTCTAAACATCTGCCACCACTTTCACCCTCCCCTGTTTTTTGAACCTGGTCTAGCTGGTTTAAAAGCAGATATCATTATCGAATGAGCTATTGTATTTTTACAAAACAATTGGCCTTGCTTTTCTGCCTACCTGTCTGTCTGTCTGTCCCTCCCCTCAAACATTGGAGTAGCTCAACCGAATTTGGTATACACACTTAGTGGAACTTAGACTATTTAATTTTTCCCCCCAAAATTGTGAAGAGTTTTAGAAGAGCGTTTCTATTCACATGCCACTGCAATGCTGAAGTGAACCCTTACTTTTCGTTCAATATGCATGTGTGCGCTCTATCATTTATTCTAAAACAATTAGCTCTGTTGGTCGACCAAATTTGACCTGCATATTCAAAGGACCTATGGGAATCTTGTGAGGTAAAAATGTTTTGAGAATTTTTTAGGGTTCTACTTACTATGTTAGTATGATGTTAAACCGAACCCTTACTTTCTATTCAGTACACTTGTATACATATGAGCTGGAAACCACGCGATAGAGCGCGTTTTAACTAGTATATGGAAGTTAAAAAACCAAGTTTTGTCAATAACAGTTTGTATTAATTTCTCACACTTTGCTGAGTAATATATACGATTTATCCATAAAAAGTTAGACTTATCCCAGAATATTAACATAATCATGGTTGTATCTTTGCTGCATTTGAACTTTCATTCTTCCCTATAGACTTTAACGCTACTCGATCATTTTCTGGTGGTAACAAAAAATGACGATATGTTATGCATTGGAAATTATTTAAAAAGATGAATCGTCAGTGGCCAGGGATTTTAGCAAACTTTACAGACAGAACAGTATATATATATATATATATATATATATATATATATATATATATATATATGTTTTATTGCGTCATCCACAGACAGCTGTTTCGTTGTATTACCACACTTCAGTGTGGCTATAGACTATCCAGTATCCCATCCAGTATATATATATATGGCAGTGGACTCTGGTTCCACATGGTACATTTTAATTCACACTCACACAACACACACCACTGATGCTGGGAAGAATCCCGAAACATGTATGGACTATTGACTTATAAGGATTAATAAACCTTACCACCAAAAACTTCACTCCTGAGTCTGTCTCACTCAATAAAGTACACATTATATATATATATATATATATATATATATATATATATATATATATATATATATACATATATACATATATATATATATATATATATATATATATATATATATATATATATATATATATATATATATATATATATATATATATATATATATATATAATCATTGGTAGTAATACTAACACAGATTTCCATCGTTATCCGAAAGTAGTGCGTTATAATCGTTTCGTTGGCCGAGAGGGTGTAAAGCGAAGACGCTGTTAGACACGCACGCGATCTCTGTAGGTTTTACCTACACTGTCAAGTTTTTTTCTCATCTGAAAAAATTGAGAGATTTCAGAGATTGGAGCGAGGTCAAAGATTTTCTATTTTCTTTTCCCTTCTCCCCCCTCTCTGTCCCCCTCTCTCTGTCTCTCTGTCTCTCTGTCTCTCTGTCTCTCTGTCTCTGTCTCTGTCTCTCTCTCTCTCTCTCTCTGTGGCATTGGCTGACAAACTGATTACAAACCCTAATTCAACATGTCATCTAAACAAAGATGAATACTGCCTGATCAACACCATGGTGTGTTTGTTGTAAACATACATGAAATGTAACAATCCCATCTGTTTAATAGAAACAATTATGATCGTCAGATGCCGAAAAAAAGAAATCTTCAATGACAATTCAGGGCGATATTGCAAAGGTCATCCTTTCTATTTCTATTACGATTCATACCTCTAACTGGTGGCTGAAATTAGTTGAAAATAGATTGTTATTCCTAACTGTGAGGAATTTTTTTTCAGGAAATCACGAATTCAACTTACTGATTTTGTTACTTTTCACGACAATTAACAACGTACACATGAGGTTGTCATTTGGAACAGACGAGAAAACGATATCTGTAGATATTTAAACTTGTAAAAGTTTTTTTCTTCTTTTTTAATCTTCCCCTTCCGTTCGAGGAGTCGTAGGGAGGTGGAGACGACTGTCTTCCGTCTGTCCGGTTTTTATTCTCCTTCATTTTACTTGAGAATTTTTCCGAGGTTATAATCCACTTCCAGATTGCCGGACCCGTCGAAGCTTCATTGAGGCTTCGTTAACTGCATACTTCCGGAACACATTCCTTACTTTTGCCAGCTTCTCACGACGCTGGACGAAAGGTTTTACTTTCACTGCTTGAATTCATTGGCTATCCCCTAGACTAGTTACCACCCAAGGCAGTCTGATATTTAGCAATAACTGAAGAGATTAAGGGATGTATTCAAGCCTTTATCAAGATTATTAGCGCGAAGTGAACGCAGCCTGTCCCTGTCGGGTTCGAATTCGGTTCACTGGTACCATTTTACAGCTGTCAGGCCAACCGCACCTCCATCTTTAAGCACAAAAAGAATGTGCCCCTCTCGTAGAACAATGGTTAGAATGTTAGTCTTGGTAAACGTTGATCACGTAATGGGTTCGATCCTAATTGAGACCTGACCGGGGAAAAGACATCTCCTCGTTGATGTTTGTGTATGATTAAAATACAAGCTACCTAAGTATAAACAATCCCTGAAATAAATCTGTGCTTTTATTCACTGATGTTGCAGATGAGGTTTATATTCAACCTATCTGAACGTATCAAAAACTGTCAACGAAAACAGTCAAAATAGGTTTCATCAGTTTTGAAGTTGGTCTAGCTATCTGATTTACTGGCTATGTATCACGCGTACAGGCCGCACCAATGGAACTAAAGGGCAGAAATTTTCAACATTCACTCTTTGTTATCTCAAGAACAACTTTTTTTGTTTCTTTTACCCCCTTTCCCTATAAGTTTTTTAGTGTGTGTGGGTGGGTCAATTTGCAATGTAAGTTTTTACCAAATTGATCCCTTAGTTGGTGTTCAGCAGCATTCACGTTTATTTTTGAAAATTCTGATTTTTGATATCACTACCCAACAAAAGATAAGTAGCATCCATTGATCTCCCCTCTTTTCCAATTTTTTTAATTGATCATCCCTAAACAGCATGCTGCTAAAAAATGTAGGTCATATGACAGTTTCTATCGAGTGACTAACCAGACGTGTTCTAATGACTGTTTTTTTTTCCAAGTAGAAGAAACACTTGTGGGCAGAAGCCGATATCCCTCCCCTCTAAAATGACTGGCAAGTCCAATATTGGTTTTCAGATGTTGACATGAAAAAAAACAAAAAACAAAGAACAGGACCAATGAATTAGATCGCAGTTTAATTATAGATTTCTATAATTCATTTTTGTTTGAGTGACAAATGGCGAATATCATTTTCTATTATGAAACGTATGCCTTAATGTTACGTAAGTGAGATAAGACATGCCTTCACTGAATATTTTAAATAACTTTTATCCAAAGGTAAAAACATTTTCAACCTTTTTCAATATTTACACGGGCAATGAGCAAGTAAAAATTCGACTGCCAGTTTCTCAATCTCCAAAGACTTCGACAGAAGGAAGGATACGGTCAGGGTTACCCAACGCTCTTCTTATTTTAAGGTTCAAAACCATATTACTGATGGCTACGATGGTTAAGTTTTTACCAAGTGGTATAGTTAAAGGGTGTATAACCAATGCATCCTCCTAATAGTCACTTATGGAGCTGAAACCTGGAACCTAACCAAGAGATAGACCCATAAATTGAGAACCATGCAACGTGCACATGAAAGAATTATGCTGGGCCTCACATGGAGAGACCACAAAACAGCACAGCACATCCGAGAAAAGACAAGAGTCAGGGACATCATAGAATCCATTAAAAATCTCAAATGGCGGTGGGCTGGCCATGTTGCAAGAATGGCAGACAACCGATGGATATCACGACTCACAACATGGATCCCCCGAGATCATATGTGCAACCGAGGCCGGCAGAATATTAGATGGAGAGACGAGCAAGACAAGTTCAGGAAGTACTGGCTCCACGACGCCTATGATAGAGAAGTGTGGCAAATCCTGGGGAAGGTCTATGTCCAACGACGGATGTTGAAAGACTGATGATGATGATGATGATGATGATGATGATGATGATGATGATGATGATGATGATGATGATGATGATGATGATGATGATGATGATGATGATGATGATAGTTCAAAGCAAAAATTTTGAACGCTGTTTTTCAAAGCTGGTATATCCCCCCACACAGGAAAGATTGGCGCTGTACAACCTTCCTAGCTATGATCCCCATCCCACCAACATTTGGGGTTTTTATCCACATTATGTGCTGTGGGTGGGTGGGTACGTCCTCATAATTCCATCGTGAATCAAATATCTGGAATATGGAAGGATCAATCTTGTGAAATTTCTGAAAGTACCACTTCTGATTATTGAGCATCGGCCTTCTCCTTGGATGAAATTGGTTTTTAAAAATTCATTATCGATTGCTGAGACTTTCTCTCTATTCTGTAAGTCTTGTCTTTGTTAACTGGATACTGGTAGGTAGAAGGGAAGAAATGAGTAAGATTATCAAGGGTCGAGACGAAATTGGTCTGAACCTGAATACTTATAACAAAGGCTGGTGGTAGATTTGGAGGGAAATAGGTCAAATCCATAGTGAGCGAGAAGTAATCCTGGCCCACTTAAGAGTGAGTGAGAGAGAGAGAGAGAGAGAAATATGAAGAGAGGAAGAAGGGGGAATAAACGGTGAAAGGGGGAAAATGAGTAACGCAGAAGAAAGGAAAAGAGGAAAGAGACAACGAAAGAAAGGGATAGGCAAAAGAAAGAAAGAAAGAAAGAACATTAAGAAAAAGAGAGTAAACGAATAGAAAGACACAAAAGAGAGTGGGGGGAAAGGAGGAGATAGAAGAAAGGGGGAATACAAGAAGAAGAAGAAGAAGAAGAAGAAGAAGAAGAGGAAGAAGAAGAAGAAGAAGAAGAATGCAAACAGACACAAAACAGAGTTTATATAAGAAAGAGAGAGAAAGATGAAGTAAAAGAAATAGAGAGGTAAGAGTTAGAGAAAGAAAAAGAGGGATAAATTAATCAAGAAAGAAAGGACAAGAGTTGAAGAAAGAAAGAAAGAAAGAAAGAAAGAAAGAAAGAAAGAAAGAAAGAAAGAAAATGGAGGGATTGAAAGAAGGAAGATTGCATTAATAAAATAAGACAAACAGAAACAGAGAGTTGAAAGAGAAAGACAAAGAATGATAAATGAAAAAGTAATAGTTTGAGAAATAAATAAATGAGTTTGTGAGAGAAAGAAAAGTTTTGTGGAAGAAAAAAGAAAAAAAGAAGTGATTGAAGAAACGAAAATCGCACGAAGAACAAAAGTAGGCAAACAAAAATGAAAAAAAGTCTGAAAAATAAAGATGAAAAAAAAGGAAGAGGGGTTAAGAGTTTGAAGGAGAGAGAAAAGAAAGAAACAAGAAAGAAGAGATACAAAGTGATATTTTCATATGAAATGAACAAAAGAAGTGAAAGAAAAAAGTAAGAAAAAAGAATGAAGTTATGAATAAAAAATTCTAAATTATAAGAGAATGAAAAAAGAAGAGTAAAAAGAAAGGAAGGAACAAGAATAAGAACAAAGAGCAGAGAGGGAAGAAGAAAAAAATTGAAAATAACGAAAACAAATACTGGGACAGAAAGGAAGAATCATATCGAAAAATAAAAGGAGGAAAGAAAGAAAAAAAAAGTATGGTAGACCAGAAGAGAAGAAAAATAATAAGAGAAAGAAATGTGGAAAAGAGAACTTAATATGAATAATCAAAGAAAGAAGAAGAAGAAGAAAAAGAAGGACACTAAGAAGAAGAGAGTAGGAAGGAAAGAGAAAAACGTGGTTTGATATTATTCCTGCCTATGTCTCGGATTGACCTACTTTCTTTGTCTACTTCATGATGACGTCAGCCAGCGTCCTACATCGACGATCCTAGTCGTGTGGAATGTAGACGGCTCGGTATCTGCCACTAACTACTTTCCTTCTCAATGTGAACAACCGCCCAGATATTTTCTACCTTCTTGTTTTCAGAAGGTAAGAACTATCTTTTTTTTTTTTCATTCACTTATTTATACCTGACTTATGGGCGGGGACGCCTACCGTGAAGCAATGTTTATCAAGCTCGCCCTACAGACCATTCACTAATGTAGTGAATTCCACCCTCACTGAGTGGCCCAAACTTGTGATCAAATACCCATTTACCAGTGCAGTAAATTCGATCTTTAACGGATGCCCCACTACTGTGACATTGTGCCGGATTAAGCTAAAATTAGTAAAGAAAGGAGTACCAGTCGTGGAGCGATTGTTAACAAGCTGGTGACGCATACCACTTGCTTGTATGGTGGGTTCCATTCTGATAAGTATTCGACTATTGGGGTCATGTGGTAGCAAATGTACTCATTGAACTAGTCCAATGTGCTGATGGCTGATAAGACCAATCCTATATATCAATCATTGATCAAACCGATCCATTTAACCAACCACTTCATTGATTAGATCAACCTAATGTGCCAATCACTGATCGAATAAATCCATTTTTAATCACTGATCAAACTGATCAATTCGCTCAACCCTATTATGTCAATTACAAATCAGATCAGACTATTATGCCAATCGTTGATCAGACCAATCCATTTAACCAATAACTGATAGTACCAATCGCTGGTCAAACCAATCCATTATGTCAATCACTGATCAGACCAATCAATTCTACCAATTCCTGATTGTACCAAACCATTGTATCAATTACTGATTGGACCAATCCATAATGTTAATCACTGATCAGACCAACCTATGATTCAGAGATCACGGATCAATCTTTTATACCAATAATTGATTGAATCAATCCATTGTCCTAATGACTAATCAGACCAATATATTATAGCAATGAATAATCAGTTATGATAATCAGTGGCCAGACAAATTGATGATAATAATACTGGTACCAATTAATGATAATCCAAACCTGTTGTGCGAATTACTGGTCGGAATCCTCTTGCTAAATTTCACTCATGTCACTGATGATTTCATATTTTAAGTATGGATTGCTAAGAAATCAACAGAAATCTTTCACTTAGACCTCATTCCAGAGAGGGTTGTGTGATTGCTTCTCCTTTAATACGGCTTTCCTGTTTCTCAAATCTAACTTTAAGTCGGCTTTGTCCCTTATATTTTTTATTACATTGACATAGAGTTTCATATATGCAATATTTGTTCTTCCAACGCTCTTGTGAAAAACAAACTTCAGTAAGCAGAGTGGTTCTGCTATTGAGAACTGATATCGTTATGTCCACGAATTCTTTGGGTGTGTTCATCTACTCTTCCTCAACAGGATGGGTGAAAAGAAACCCCGTATTTGAAATCGGTAAATCGTGATTAAGATGACAAAATCGACTATTTTAGAGATTGCTTCTCCCACAAGACGTGGTCCACCATATCAGATTTTTCTGCTTTATCTTTGAAAATGGCTTTTCGATGTTCCTCGAATCTATTTTTCTAAGGACGGCTTTGATTTGTTCAGCCGCTCTTCTTTGTATATACAGTACACTTTCGTTGTAACGCTATTCGTTCTAACGACACTATTTGATGAGACACACGCTTTAACAGTACGTTTGTTCTTATATTTTCGCAAGACTATTGTCGGGGATTAGTTTGCAGCAACAGCAAATGAAGATTTCAATGCATGATTTTAAAAAACAAAAACTGCACACAGAGTATAAGACTGTGATAGAGCTATAAAAAATCATTTTGTCTGTATTTCTTGGTTTCTCATTATTGATACGCTTTGTATAAAATCCACCCGTTATAATGACAAATTCGTTATGATGGCACTCTCAAATTCCCAGCGGTGCAGTAATAACGAGACTCTACATATCAGGTTTGATCAATGAATTTGCTACCATTTTCCTTTTGATGGTCGCCATCTTGTTCTGCTTTCAGTAATGGTGGACTCTACAACAAAAAAGAAAAAGATACCCTTTCTCTTTCCAAATGGATTGTATTCCTGAGGAAGGCTGTAGAATAGACCTGCCGAAACGCTGGAATAACAACAAAGGGAACACAAATAGTGATATCAATTGAGCAAATGACAATGACTCAGAATTACCGAAGGTATCTTTGTCTACCTGAGGCAGAAGTTGAAAACCTTTTAGACCTACATGGAATCTTTGTTTCCTAATCGTCCTCAAGGCAGGGCTGCCAAAAGAAAGATATCAAGCGTACCACTACCACATCCTAAAATGTACCAAATCTTTCAAAAGCGTACTAAATCCATAGTATATATTTGTACATCAAAATTGGATTATTAACAAAAAATCAATAGTCAAAAAGAAACGAAATTAAATGTCAAAAGATGTAAAACGTACCAAGTATTCAATAAACTCATCTGGCGTTTATCGAGCCACTTTCGACCCCCTGGCATTTATCGACTCTTTGTATTGTCCCATCGACCCCCTGGGGTCGATTTCGACCACTTTGACGAACCCTGACCCAAGAAAAGTCGTAGAATGATATTTACTGAACTTTCCACAGCGCTACACAAAGCTAAACGGAGAAAGGGAAATAGAAAGAGACGAAGACTTTACTAAAATCTTGTCATCAGAACCTCTGATTAACAAAGAACATATATTAGGTTTAAGGCTTGTGAATTCCACTACTTAATGTCTGTTCTTCAACCTATCTCTGTTTCTGTTTCCGAATAAATGATTTGACAATGGGAGTAACAGCCTGGGTAGGTATGTAGTTATTGCGGAGTGGTCCTCCAAGTGACCCACTCATTCTCTTCTATGGCAGCCATCATGGCATGCCAGTAACGGTACATTGTATCAAGATATTTGACGATGAGTCAGAACGTAGGGAGAAGTGAATTCAAGCCTTTTCCTAAAATTATCTGTAAAATGTGCCCGTCAAAATTCGGAGGCAGTTCCCCCGATTTCGTTTTCCTTTACCGATAACCTTTATGCCATTCCACACCTCACCTCTCTCTCTCTCTCTCTTTCTAACTCTCTCTCCCACGGCCTCCCTCCTATTTCTGCAGATGAATACACTGTGGATTCCGCCTTATAGGACCAATCTCGTAAGAACCAATCCAAACGTACGTAATTATCACTAATTTGCTTTGTTTATTGTGCCCAATGTGCTGTTTATCTGGACCAAGTAGCAATGCTACCGATTTTTTTTTTTTAAACCAAATCTGATGGAATTACTAGAATCTTTTTCTACTCCCAGAACAACTATCTTTCAAATATTTCTTGCTCGTGGCTCAAATTTCGAAAAAAAAAAGGAGAGAAGAGAATGGACGTAAGTTATGGTTCTCATGAAAGTTGTCCCACTTGAATGAAAAAACTATTTTATTTTAAAAAAAAAAAGAAAGTAATTAAATTTTTCGGTTAATCGGACTAGCCAGTTATTGGATCTCAAATCGTTGGTCCCCATATGATCCAATTGATCGGAATTCACTGTATTGGGAAATGGTGCCACGCTGAGCAAATTTACTCTACATCTCTATGTAAACAGTAGTAGGAACCAGCAACCAAAACAATCAAAATCTTCAGTTTTCAAGTTGGTCCAGCTGGTTTTATATGGATGTAACACGCGTACAGGCCGTATCAATGGAGCTATAGGACTGCAAAGTTTTAAAAAAATGTACTCGCTATTATGTTTTTAATTCCCCCAGTTTCTTTTTGTTGAAAGTTCAATTTACAATCCAAGTTTATGCTATGGTGATCCCTTAGTTTGTGTTTGTCATCATTCATGCTTGTTTTTTTAAAAATTTGTACTTATTTAGCGACCACAACTCAACAAAAGGTCAGAGAAGTAACTTATTTATTGATTACCCCTGTTTCTAGCTTTCAATAGATCACACCCAACATGACATGCTGCCAAAAGACGTTGGTCACGTGACAGTTCTTTTCAGTAACTAACCGGACATGTTATTTTATATTGTTTTACAACTAATTTTTTATACATATCTTTCTCTTTCAACACACACACACACACACACACACACAAATACACACTCATCACTCCCTCGCCCCTCCCTCTCTCACCCCCTCTCTCTCTATACATATATATGTATAAAGACATTTGCGTTGAATGGAGCGGTCTCAGATCATGTCCACCAGGAAGCAGCTCTGCTCTTACCAACTGAGCCAACAACACCCTTGGCAAAGTAAGAATTCGAAGAGCGGACTTATATCATTCTCATCTCTATTTTCCGATCGTACAGACACACACACACACACACACACACACACACACACACACACACACACACATACTAATCATCAAGCACATATATCTCCATCAATTAATATATATATATATATATATATATATATATATATATATATATATATATATATATATATATGATACACCTTAACACTGGAGATAAGTCATTACATCGAAACCTCCCTATTGCTATAGTATTCCCTGCTGTTTGCGGAGCCACACATTCTGGAAGTGCAATTATTTACGAGAAAAAAAAATGACGTCTAGTCGTATTCCGTATTATTGAACATATGTGACCAGCTGGTCGCGGGATTACCGGTCGACAGATTCGACTTCTAATCATTCAGGCTAGGTTGATGACTCTCGTTACCATGGGTTTGACAATAAAAAATGTTTCAAACAGTGTAAAGAGTTACTGACCCCAGTGCCCTGTGCTGTATTTAAAATGATTGGGGTTGCCGCAGGATAAAAATATCTATGGACACTGACCTTGTTTTATGTCAGTGTAAGCAGCTGACAGCTGGTCATAGCTGGGGTCTTTTCTTAATAAAGAGAAAGGGTCCAGGTGTTGCAAAGGCTGATATACATGTTCCTGGGTTAGTGGGTGGAGTCAGTGGAGAAAAAGTAAGGGGGTGGTCTCTCGTGTGTAGGGCTATTACAAACAGAAACGTGCAAAGGGTTTTCCACTGAGTAAATGTTGTACATTTTTCGAAAGAGACCGACCTGGCTTCAAGATGATCGTTTGCGGGAGGAATCAGAGTGGGATAACGTCTTTCTTCTCGTATTTTAAGTGGAGCGATTCTGATCACAAATTCTCTCTCTGTCTTTGTCTGTCTGTCTGTCTGTCTGTCTATCTCTCTCTCTCTCTCTCTCTCTCTCTCTCTCTCTCTCTCTCTCTCTCTCTCTCTCCGCATTCGTAGTTGTTAATCCCATGGTGTTTTAATCTATCAGATAAGTATAAAAAAATAATTCTAATTTGCAGTCTCTATCAATGTCTCTCTTTTTCTGTGTCGCTCTCACCATTCCCATCTATCTCTTTCTCTCTCTCTCTCTCTCTCTCTCTCTCTCTCTCTATCCATCTTTCTGTCCTTTTTTTCTCTCTCTCGTCCAATCTCTCTCTCTCTCTCTTGATGTTAATATATTTTTCTGTTTCTCTGTCAGTCACTCCTTTTACTTACTTGAAACATCTACTCTGTATTTATCCGTCACATTCTCTCTGAATTAGATATTTTACAGACTAAGCAGTGTTTGACACAAGGTCACACCTATAGAGTACCCAGTGATAGAGAAATTAATTGACAATGGCTTGAGACAAGCAAGCAACCTAACGCCTCTGCCGACGACGCTGCGTTTATATATCTCTCAGTAGGATTGTGAAACTAGTGATTTTGTGAAATATCTGGAAGTTGTGAAATGCTCAAACACATCAGTATTTCTATGAAATCTTTAATTTCACAATTTGCGTAGTAATGGTTAACACGCTTTATATGATGACCATTACAACTGTAATGAATTTGATACTCTCTGGGTGCCCCTTGACTTTGGCCTTGAATCAAACTTAGCTCAGCTTGGAAAATAACAAGTATATTCTGCTTCGGTATTAACTATATATATATATATATATATATATATATATATATCATAGTGAGGTAATGGTCAACAAGCTTGTGATGCTGACATTTACAACTGTCTCACCTCTTTAGCTTTGTGTCAAATGAAGCTAAGATATCAAATTTAATTTCGTCTTGTATTTATATTTACATTATAAACTAAAAAATTGATTTAATTTGAAAATAATTTATTTGTTAAAAATTGTTCTTGATTAAGTATGGAAAATCGAATCCATTCAATGTTTCATGAATTATGATAATTCCGACAATGTGAGGGAGGAATGACAATATCAGAATGCTTACTGTAGAAATGAGGAAGTTGTAAAAGAAACTGGCTTCTTTATAAGTGGTCTGTGATAGATGGGTAATTGTAGTTAATGAAGTGGATGGCTGAGCGGAGATATGTGTCAAGTCAAGGGATATCAGCTTACTGCTTTGGGAGTAATTTAACTGATTATAAATATATATATATATATATATATATATATATATATATATATATATACATATATATTGATATGTTGATGAAAGTGACAATTGGAAGATGAAGAAAAAACACCCTCAGAGGCAGATAACAAACACCCTCCAACCCCTCTTCTCACATGCCTTTCTTATTTCATACCAAACTTGACTCTCATCTACACAGCCACAAACACCCTTCTCCTGCTCCTACAAAACAATCCATAACACAGAAATATCCCCATTTCTTTTCTCAACCATAAACATCTGAACAGCACAGAATTTCCTCTGCACTGCAACAAGTTTTCTCGGAAAAAGATGGCTGGCACCCGTTGAAATGAATCAGAACATGCCCACATGATAATAACATTTTTTGTAACACTTGCTTTTCTCCCAAGTTTTATCTCTTCACCTTTCAATTGTCACTTTCATCAACATTCTATCAGATCATATCACACCCACAAAACAAACACACACACTCACATACACACACACACATATATATATATATATATATATATATATATATATATATATATATATATATATATATATATATATATATATATCCAAAAGTCATAAAAGACTGTTTCCTGATGACATTATCTTTCATGCGTTATCGAAATTTATAACCAGTTTGTAAATTCCATATAGAAAAGTAATAAGTAATAATAAATAAAAATAGATTTTAAAACTTCTCCGTGGCTTTTTTTAACATCCCGTGTGTGTAGATAGAAAGATTCTGACAGATACAGATTGAGATAGATAGATCATAACCACTAGCAGAAATCATACAACCACATAAGCTGCCAAACTGGCCGATCATTTACCATATTTCCCCATGTATAACCCGCTACCATAAATAATCCCATCCTTCCGATTGAGCTTTAGTTTCGAATGAAAAATGCATTATCCCGTGTATACAATTATGTGTACAAATACGTATTACAATTATGTTTTTGTAGATAGTACGTACCTGGATTTACAGTACTAAGTTTAACATCTAGTACAAAGTTGTACAATAGTGAAGCAAAAGTGAGGATTGAACCCACTACTCTAACCAATGGTCTGCAAAGATCGATGAGCTTGTTAACCATTGCACGATAACATGAGTTCAAGAGACTTATAGAATGTATATGCTAAGTTTTACATCGTCAGACAGAAGGCCACAATACAGGGAGCACTTCTTTAATTTGACCATCTGTGGTCTGCCAACTCCTACTGTCTGACACGCTTCATTAGTTCGTGTATTTGTCAGTTTTTTTCTATGGTTTCAACCTACGGTTTGAATCGTAATTTATAAACCAATTTGTTAAATCGAACTTTCAAAAACCTAACTACAGTTTGAAACCGAGAAACTTGAGAACTTTCGATGTTTATTTTAGCTCTAAAATAGATAGATGTTTATTTATTTTTTTCTGGATTTTATAAATTATTTTTAATGCTACCAATTGAAAGTTTAAGAAAACAAATAATTTTCATATAATTCATGTATAAAATACATTAAAAATATACCAAACTATTTTCCATTTAAAGAGTAAATTTCTGATTTCCAGCATTTTTTCGTGGTCCGGTGATTGCCAGATAACATGGCTTGTATGACTAGCAACGTAACAGATGACGCATTGTAGTCATTTTAAAAAAAAAATACATACGGCTAGCAGGGATTACCGGCGTTGCCCGGGGGAAAATAATTTCAAATTTGACAACACAATAAAAATATGTTCTTTTAATATGTATTTCCCACACAACATTAACCACTCTCTGAACGAGTAATGTATACTTCATTTTTTGTTTAACATTCCACCTATCACTTGATACTTTCCTCTCCTAGTCGACTTTGCTGCAATTCGGAAAAGGGAAGCTAATCCAGTACTCAACAGACAACCTTGTAGACATGATACGCGTCTTGTTTACTTGTCAACACCTACATCTAACATAGTATCCCTGGCAGACACAAAGTAAAGGTCTAGTTTAGCATTATACTTTCATCATGAATCGAACTCCTCTGCTAAAATCTTAAAAAGTTGCAAAATTCGACCTTATGATATGTGGGTATATTGAGACGCGCTGATCCCGAATATGCCTTTACTCGTGCGAGGATGCATAGTTATCGAGTTATAAGATTACAAACACAATGACGGATGCACGCAATAACGGTATATATTGAGGTGACAGGTTCGTTGAACACTCAATCAGGAACAAACATTCTAGCAATGAAAAAAAAACACTGCAGAACGCTAAAGATGGTTTTATGGCTGACGGTCCCAGAAGATAATTAGGCTTATCCTAGTTGAGGCACTTGGTGAATGATGAACTTGCATTCAAAGGCCTGCGACACTAACCACTACTTGACAGCAAATTCTGTAATACTATTTGCTTGTCCGAGCAAAAATACGTAATCGATAAAAAAACGAATTTCCCCCTCGAAAAGAAGCAGTCTTAGTACTATGGAACAAGGGAAGTTTGATTTTTGACTTCAATAATCTTGCCTTAGTCAGGCATAAGACTAAATTGTGAGCGAATTGAGGTGTAGGACGAGCAAGTTACGCCAATCTTTCAAGTAGAGAGGGTCTTCTGCATCTGAAATCTTGGCGTTTTTCCTTGGCTCGAACACTGGACACTGGTATCGGAAATTACACAATTATTTTGCCAACGAGGCAAGCCTGGAGAGTTTTATTCCATCAAAAATAAATACAAACAAGCATATTTTGAAATTCACAAGGAGTGAAATGTTGTTTTTTTTTTAATGTTAACTGAATGGGAGTTTCTTAACATGCATTATTATTAATTTCTAAAATAAACACGTCCAAAATGACAGGTTTATTTATGTATGGAACAGCACTTGACATCCTCGCAGACCCTAGCACGGCCGTGGCCTGGATAGTCTTAGCTCTTCCACAAATTTTGGATTAATTCAGTTTGGATTCTAGTGTTTGGAAACGGTTTCAAGTCCATCTAATGATATGGACGCAACACTGACCTGCATTTTAACGCTACTCTGTTCTCCACTGATGGCTTGGTATTCTTCGATTTTTGAATTCCTTTTTTCTATGATCACGACAATCAGATTCGGTCTTCTCGTTTTGATTTTGATACCCGTACAGATTTTTTTTTTCACCGAAATTCAAGGTACTTTCGATTTCATTGCGAGCTTGAATCAACGTCTAAGCAATAACGTAGCCATTGGATCAGGCGAGACGAACAAGATTATTTACTCAGCTTAGCTTATTGAAGCTAAAACTGAGCATTATGAATGCCACATCTGGCTCAAGGCTACAAGTGTTTGGCACCAAGTATGGTTCGAATTGACTACTCTCACGAATTGGTTTGTGAGGTTGACTCACTAACTACCTCTCTACAATAGGAGATCCAAACAGAAAATAATAACCTAAAGTTCCAATTAAACCGAACGAAGACAAGACTTGGTATAATTTATCGTGACTAGCTTTTGATTCGGGGAAAGTATCATGTTGTGCAACATAAAATGCTGATTTTCTATAAACAGAATTCAATAAGCTTAGCACTAGACAAAGGGTATGTGGCACACGATGATGTTCGAACTCATGGACTGTGAGACTAGCTTGCTCACCTCTGTTCTATGGACGTATCCATGATATTTATTAAGCTTAGCTTAGGACGACACAAAACAATAAGTTTGCAGCATCCAATGAGGATCGCACTCTCTACTGTACCTGGGCCCGAACACCAACGACGGGCTCCGGTCGGAGATACTTAACTACCTAATTCACTAAAATGGCTGCCGATTCTCAGTTAAACATTTTTAATGATTTTTATTTAAATTTTCAAAAATCTTATTATCTAGAAGAAATTTCTTTCCATTAAATTTACTACATTTTTCAGGCAAATTATGGAAAACCTTTCAAGAAGATTTTTGTGTTTTATTCTATTGAATTATAGCTGGGCCATAATGATGCTAGTACTCAGAATTATGAATTCCACATCTCGTGACAATGCTGTAAGATTTTCTTGTTGTACCCTGTACACAGAGAGAGGCGGATGTCTCGCTCTACATTTTTTTAGGTAGTGTCGAACAATGCTCTAAGACAGAAAAATGAAGCTTCTCCTCCGCCACCAGACAACTTTTGGCATGATAACAACTCATCTCAAAAGTACAGAAGATGATATATTTAATGTCTTATTTTTCAAAAGTGTAAATTATTCAATGAAGTTTCCTTTTTATTCCATCAATTTCTGCCACATTTTAACACCTTCGACGTCACCGTTTTTTGGGGGGTGTGGATGGGGGTGTGTGGGATTAATGGATAAAGGAGCAAAACGTTAATTAACGTCCGTATGTATTGAAAGTGTTGACTAAATATGGAAAGCTTTTCAACTTTTCATGTTTTATATTTGTATGAGTTTAAACAAGGTCATAATAGGGATGGGGATGTCAGGGATATGAATTCCGTATTGGAGAACAATTTTCCTTCCATTAAAGCAATGTAATGCTGTTGCTATTGAACAAACGGTGTGATTCTGTGGCTAGTAGATGAAGCAATTTGATGTTGTTGCTAATGGAGGAACAGTGTGATTTTATTGCTAGTAAATGAAGCAGTGTGAGATGCTGTTGCTATTGAACAAACGGTGTGATTCTGTGGCTAGTAGATGAAGCAATTTGATGTTGTTGCTAATGGAGGAACAGTGTGATTTTATTGCTAGTAAATGAAGCAGTGTGAGATGCTGTTGCTATTGAACAAACGGTGTGATTCTTTGGCTAGTAGATGAAGCAATTTGATGTTGTTGCTAATGGAGGAACAGTGTGATTTTATTGCTAGTAAATGAAGCAGTGTGAGATGCTGTTGCTATTGAACAAACGGTGTGATTCTGTGGCTAGTAGATGAAGCAATTTGATGTTGTTGCTAATGGAGGAACAGTGTGATTTTATTGCTAGTAAATGAAGCAGTGTGAGATGCTGTTGCTATTGAACAAACGGTGTGATTCTGTGGCTAGTAGATGAAGCAATTTGATGTTGTTGCTAATGGAGGAACAGTGTGATTTTATTGCTAGTAAATGAAGCAGTGTGAGATGCTGTTGCTATTGAACAAACGGTGTGATTCTTTGGCTGGTAAGCGATGCAGTTTAATGTTATTGGAATTGGAAGAACTGTGTGATCTTGTGGCTGGTGAATGAAGCAGTGTAATGTTGTTGCATATTGAACAATATGATTTCGTTGCTAGCGAACGAACCAGTGTGATGTTGTTGCCATTGGACCAACAGTCTGATTTTTTTACTTGCGAATGTATTCGTATATTTTTGTCGCTAGTGAACGAACATTGCGGTTTTAATATAACAAATTTCCAAGTGGAGATGTCTGTTTTGTAACCAGTATAAACCTCAATTATGACAAAGATTTGAAAGTTGTGTTAAAAAATGGATTCGAAAATTGCGGCAAAAAACTTACATCAGACTTCAAACCATTACGAGTCACTGAAGACTGACTGACAAGAGAAAAAGTTCGCTAAATATGTTCGCTTTGCAATGAGTGAGATGCAAGGCTCGCAGATTTATTAAAATAATCTTAGTCCATCTCAGAGTCAAAAGTGGATGAAAGTGGGAGAAAAGAAAGATTGTTTTAATCAACTCTCTTCAATTTGAGACAGTCTGCCTATCTATCTAGAAGATCAGTATTGGAAGTCCTGGCCCTTACCTGGGCACGAACGGTGGAAAATACGTCACTGTCTCAGCCTCGGGACGGGGCTCACAATATTCATATGAACAATGACCTGTTCCATTTATACTTGTAGAGTCAGGTATTTTATAGGCGTTAAAAGATAGATAGTTATATCTCCACTGATCGGTGGTTATTAACAAGACTTGATTACTATGGATGTGACACTGATGAAATGAAATGTTATCATATACCAAAACCAAAGTGGATTTATTTTTCTTCTGTAATAAAAACAGGAACAAGAATGACAAGAACAATCCTCACCAAAACTGGAGGTGTAAACTGATATGTAGAATTCACATTCCCCTACTGTGGTTGGAACTCACGATCAGATGATTGTTAGGAGTCCGTCTAAGTTGGCAAGTTTAAAGTATTAACGAAAATTTATCGTACAGATATGCATGGGCTTATTTCATTCACATAAATAAATACATTTGTGCAAAAAATACATAAATGTATATTTTAAAGAATGTCTATTAT
This sequence comes from Thysanoteuthis rhombus, assembly GCA_963457665.1. Lineage (NCBI taxonomy): Eukaryota > Metazoa > Mollusca > Cephalopoda > Oegopsida > Thysanoteuthidae > Thysanoteuthis > Thysanoteuthis major. The sequence goes on from OY735213.1 coordinate 22,460,415, forward strand.
GTGTACAATACAAAAGTTGCAGCCATCATCTTCAGTCGGGATAGAAGTTGTAGAGGAGTTTGACCCTACAGCAGCCAGTCTTGTGATAATAATTGTTCGAGAAACTTCCATCACTTCTTACCTTCATTTATAAACTAGCAAGACAGATCTACTAAACAACAGGGCAAACGGCTTATACCGTCCTGGGAGCTAAATTCTACAACTGGCCACCTAAGTTTTTTTGGAATTTGAAGACTTGAAATATTTAAATATGAATTATTTATTCGAAATGCCAGTCGAAGGATGCTATTTAATGGGTATATTTTGATGTTTATATTCGCAACGATGTACAATGATCCCTTATTTCGTGTCATTTATCTCTGATAACTACACAGTAACATATCCCCCCTCTTTAAAGGTAAGTTTCGCAGCATTTTACAAAGCATAACTTCAGAAAATTGAATTTCTTAACTCATTCACTGTATTTGTGTTGATTTTTCTTGGGAGCTTTCATCCAAATAAATAAAATGATTATTTTTAAATAGATAGGGTGACCCTAATATCTGTATAAATTAATAAAGGTAATATCAGTACCATTTTTCAATAAGAGACTTGTACTAAATTTTACTTTTTGTTTCAGCATGTCGGGTTGAGGCCAGTATATTCTGTTAAATCTGACAGCTGCAGTGGAGGCTGTGAAGGGAAAGGAATTGTACCAGGGTAAGACTGCTTCTGTTTACAATGTCCCTCGGGGTACATTACAGGATTATTTAAAAACTCATTTATTTCATTAATTGTAGTAATTCGTGGTGGCATTTCATAGTTTTATTCATTTTGGGAACTCATTCTTTGAGGGGTACAAGGGGCTTGCTTTGCCTGAAGCTTTCCTCGGTTTTGCCCTAATTACCCTGATTTGCCCAAAATGTAACCCGTTCGGACCGAATTTTTTAAATTTCAGTTAGATATTTCATGACTTATCATAATCATCCGAAAATCCCACCCGCTAGGTTGGTGAGAACTTATGTTGTAATATCGGCTTATGCCGATATTTTGGAACTGACATGCTGGAATTACGAACACCCCTTTAAAAGAGTCGTGATATTGACCTTTTTTAACGAGGGGCCTACAGTAATCAGGAATCAGTACTGTGATTATCATCACCACATAAAACATGTTTACAATCAATTGTCATATTCTAATCTATTAAATTATGAGTTTGGGCGTACTTTTAGAATCTATATATCGTCACAAATTGAGTTATGCTAAAGTGGCCGAGAAACGCTCCTCGTACGGTAGTATCAATACATCTAAATTTGGAAGAAAGGTCGGGCATTGTTTAACATGTTTCGGTATCATCGGAGCTCAATATAAGGATTTTATAAATATGAGTATAAAAATTTTAAAGCAAAGATAAGACGAAAAGAGAATAAAACTGAGCAAAAACCATAATAAACTTCAGTGTTGCAAGTGGAAGAATACAATATGGCGATGAGAAAATGTCTGAAAATAAACGAGGAATATGACGTCATTTTTCGAATGAACACGACAACACAGGATCCGAAAACGACATTTGAGTCGTACGTTGGCATGTTTAATTTGTTCGTCTGGTATAAAGAGGGTAAAGAATAATAAGGTGCAGAACAGAATAAGGTAGGAGGGCGTATTGTTGAATTGGGGCTTATACGAATAACTATTACCAACAGAGAATGGCAAGTCATTCGTAAAAGCTCATAAGGATCGTTGGAGAATAAACCTATTAATAAGAAAAATTATAATTAATTTGTCATTGTTTACTTTGTGAAATAAAATTTATTCGATTCTGTTCTATTCTTACTTATAAAACATTGAGGTTTATGGTTTTAGGTCAAACATATTATCATAGAATGAGATATTGTGACAGACTGATATAGCGTCTACATCAAGAACATAATTGGTAATATTTCTTCAAACTGAGAATTGTTTATTCTTTCAACTGATAATTGTTCATTGTTGTGAAAGCTGCATTGTGAGACATTTATTGGGGTTTATTTCATGAACTAGTATACATTCTCAGCATTGCCAGGATTTTTATTTCAATGTATATATATATATATATATATATATATATATATATATATATATATATATATATATATATATATATATATATATGTGTGTGTGTGTTTGTGTGAGTGTGTGTGTGTTCTAATGTTCTTGTGCAGTTTTAATTTTTCATTTCTTGAGTTCTAGACGCGATAAAATCAAGCAGTAAAAAGGATAAGTGAAATAATTTACTAAGTTTATGGATAGTTTATCTTCAATCCACAGCTATTACGTATGCAAACTGTGATGCAATTCTTGAGATTTAAAAAAGTATGTTTTGCAGTTGATTTTCAGTAATATCCTGAATCACATTAGTTAGTCTCGTCTGCAAGTCATCTATAGGACGAGATTTTGTTGAATAGTAGACGTTACATTTCCCCATAAAAAGAAATTCAATGGGCTCAAATCTGCTGATCATAAAGCTTACCATTTTTTTAAAAATTGAAAATGTCGTAGAGTGACTGCCCGGACACTAAAATATGTCAACTTTTAGCATTCAGGCACTCAGAAATGCTAAATTTTAACATTCAACCAAATAAGTGTGTTAAATTTCCATATTTGACCATTAAAATTGTTTTATCCCAAAATTGAAACTAGTCTGCGATTGTTCAGAACAGAAAGATTCTAAATTTCGAAGTCCGGGTCATATAGATGTAAAATTCGATCATCTACATTTTACCAATCAACCATATAAATCCAACAATCCAATATTCAAACACTAAAAATATTATCATTTTAACATTCAGAGCTGTTTGAGCCTGTCCAAACATTCAAAGATGCTAAATTCCAACATTTGGGCACCAAAATATGGTAATTTTAAACTTCCTGGCACTCACAAATGCTGCATTCCAACATTACTTACCCCAAAGGATACGTCACTTGAGCCTGATAACATCTCGTGAGACTATGGCCATTCCCTTTGTCTTGAACCATCTATCCAGCAGTTTTCCTATCCAAGCTACCCACATAGACACAGACACACACATTAAATATGTATCTGCTCATGTTATAACCTATTTGGTGATGTTATTTTTCGATTCTGAAAGTCGCTCTCAAATTTGAAAGATAAAAAAACCACCTTACCAACCCTGATTATGAGCATGTGTTGAGTAACTCAATAGAGACAGCAGAATATTTCCGATGATGAAGAATCCACACACGACGAATATTGGGGCCTTAATACTTCACCTCTTACGAAAACTTGATAGCATTTCCTGTAAGAAAGGCAACATTTAACTGGCTCTAGAATCGGTAAATCAGGAAGACAAATGATACAGGTTGAAGTGTATGAAGAAATGCAATTATAGATCCCTACTTCTTCTCGTTTGCTCGAATTGGTTCAGCACCAAGAGTTGATTTTTTGCATCGGCCATAGCAATGAATTTGGTCTTATTACTAAATTTGTAGGTCTGCTTTGCACCTTTCAACAACCAACTGCTTTGTTTTTAAATTGATTGAGCGTCACTGTAAATCTTCCAAACGATAAAACGATTTTAAATCAATATTTTGGATTCCAATGCTGTATCGACGATGGTGCTTATCTTGGATAACTTTCTGTCTGTTTTGCACGTGTTTAAATATTTTCCCTTGCATTGAGAAATCAATTAATAGATTTTGAATTTAAAGAAACATACAAAGTGTACACAGAAAAGAAGGATGGTAAGGAAAGAAAGGAAAGTGGGAAAAGAACGAATTTAACCAAAGGAAAATGGCAAGGAAAAGACGGAAGATGAGGACAGGGAAAAGTAAGGAAAAATAAAAAGATAAGGGAAAGGAAGGAATGTAAGGAGAGGAAGGGATGTAAGGAAAAGAAAGGGAACTTGTAAGAGGAAGGAAGGCATGGAAAGGAGAAAAAGAGGGGCCCAGCAATTAAAACAGTCACCCTCGCTGAGTAACAACTAAATTGCCAACACAGAATTGAACGATGCAGACGTCGGCAACAGGTGGGCCGCAGCCCACCTGTGGATCATCGGAGAGTTCTCTGTTGACCTCAGACCTTTTCTAAAAAATCAAATTTTATGTATTTGTAAGCCATTGAGCAGTTGATGGCTTTTAGTCCTCTGTGTCACGATTTGTTCAATTTCATTTACCAAAGCATTGCATTGTATAATTTGTTTACTCTAGGCATGTACATGGACTTTTGACAAATCGCGACACTTGTCGATGCATACAGATCTCAGAACTATTAACTTACTGATATTAACCTGACTGCATATAAATAAATAAATGAATATGAACACTTTATGCAGATCTTTTTAATTAGTTTTTACTTGCTGCGTAAACATTTGAAATTTATAGGCCTCGAGGGTAAATCTTTATATGTAGGATATGATATAATATACACGTGGGCCATGAGCAAAACTAAACAAATCAGAAGTGGGCCATCAGAAAAAGTTGCTGATCCCTGTAGAGGTAAATAAATCATCAAATCACCAAGTCAGAACCGATTGGGGCCGGGGAGTTGACTGGCCAAAACCATTATGCTAAAAACAATAAACAAACTCGTCTGAACAAATCACTAAATCATGAGTCCTCATCATCTGAAATGATGGAGGTTAGAGACCAACCAGAATGTTGTGCTAAAATCAACAAAAAGGAATTCCCAAGTTCGAATGATGTTTCAGAACTCTAAACAAATACAGAGAAGACTACTTGTGTTGAACCAACATTGACCATCTGATACTTTCTATATTTAACGTTTACGGATTTATAAATACTTGTATCCCCCGCTTTACAAAAGTTTGCTTCACGCCAGTTTTTCACTTTTATGCAAAAAAAAGCTAAAAGCAAGAATTGCATTCAGCATTTGTTTTGCAGCGAGCTGTTATATTATTTTACACCTCAGTCTCCTGTACTAACAACTTCAACCCCCAAAATAGAAACGCTCCATTTTCGGAGAGCGGGAAATCATGTATCAGGTTGTACAGACAGTAATATCATACTTATCATATAAATTTGGAAGCAACCTACAACTTCAAAATCAAGGTTGCAGTGTAAGCAAAACTTAAGTTTAGATCTGCCCCATCGGGATGTGCGCTGTTGTAAAGTTTATAGTAACGTTTCACTCACGAGAGCGAAATACTCAAAATTGTGTGATACTCGCCTCTGTATGTTGCATATATTTTATGAAGGCGGTAATTCAACATAGGCAATGAAGAACATTTGTACTGTTACTGTACGTAAATGCCAGTGATGGTTTTCACAAGTTTAAAATAGGTGACTGCTATCTTTCCGAGGAGCCTCGCTTTTGGAAGATCATTAACTTTGAATGAGAATCTTTTCGAAGCATATGTTGGGGCAGATCTCTGTTATAGCACCAGAAATTTGAACAAAAGGGACTATGTACCTATTCAAATAAACACGAACATCTCAAGTTAGAAATAAATCTAATAAGTCGATAAAAGTCCTAAACGATTCAATTAAATCGTAGTCAACTGTGGTGCATAGAAACATCATAAACTTTATTTACACTATTGCATTTATGATCAGTTTAAGGATACAATACATCCAACAGTATGAATTTAGTCGACAATAATGGAAGAAAACTATATACATATAAATTAGAATTTATTCGACTGATATGTTTCGTAAAAGAACCTGGTTCGAATTCTGATAACTGATATTTCTTTGAATGTCCTTATAGAAGGCAAAGGATCTAATATATCCTACAGATTGTCCTACTGCTGGTCCCCCCGCCCCTGTGTCTCTGTTCTTTGTTCTTTCTCAAAATTTGAGAGTTGTTATATTGTTTTTTTTCATAAGAACTGAGAGATAACTCACTACTAAAACACTCCAGTGGGTTGCTCCTACTGCTGTATATCCAGATATATTCCCGTTCATGCCCGACTCGACCGAAGCCACTGAACGCGACAAAACAGGAAACGTTTGCAAAAAAATATTACGATTTGTGTTTGGGTAGGCATGCGCATGCGTGGGTGTGTGTGGACCGAAGGAAAACAACGGAAAAAAAGCCACATAGAGTTTTACTTACGGGAATTTAACCAGAGGAACATTGCTCGAAGAAGGGGAGAAGTGTTCGTTTTTACATTCTTTAAACAAAAGAGTCCATACTTATCTGCTCCTGAGAGGAAAGAAGACCCACACTTTTAGTCTTTGTCTCCAAACTTCCCAACATATGTGAGAGAGAGAGAGAGAGGGGGGAGAGAAAGAGAGAGAGCGTGCTGTGTATGTGTATGTGTGAGTGTATGTGTGTGTGTGAGAGAGAGAGAGAGAGAGAGAGAGAGAGAGAAAGAGAGAGAGAAAGAGGTGTACTTTGGCTTTGCTTCTAAAACTTTTAAACTTGTCGGATTCTTTTGCGTCTTTGGGCCAAATCAACCTCTTGTTATCTCACAGACCGCTCGCAAGCACCTTGAGCTTACCCTCGGCATTTGTTGCAAAGACAACAAAGACGAGGAAATTGGCCCGAACAAATCAATGGATAATAGTTACAATGCTTAGTCTCAGAAATTCAGACAACAATATTCATTCATTCATTGACAGAAAGAAACGGGAAAGAGAACCAGACAAATGAACTAAATGCCTGTTCATGAGTTAAACTCGAACTAGCATAATTATATACTTATTTGACCAATTGAAGATGTTTTAGCAGAAAAAAATTGGTTCACGCTGTATTCGAGTGAACAGTACCTTACTCAACCAGATGTATGGTACGAACGAGAAGTGTTTCTCCTTAGCATTTAATATTTCACCATTTCCCCAAAACATTAGAATCTTTTCTCTTTTATTCTTTTATTCTTATTTTACACATCTTCCTCCCCCGGGACTTCTCACTAGGATGAGCCATGCATATTTTATGCGAAACAATGAACAGCCAAAAAAAAAGTCTTCCGCTGCATAAGACTTGTCTACACACCCTTTAACTGGGTTCTGAAGTATTGCCTTTGTGTACTGACGTTCAACTACTGCCTTTTTTTGTATGCGTAAGAGCTTTTGGAATATATCCTGATAAGGAAAAGGCAAGAAGAAGAAAAAAATGAGATCCAGAAAGGAACGAGGGAAAAAGTTACGAAGATGAAAATGCGGCATAGAATCTTGAAAAGATGGCAGTAGAAGGTAAAGAAAGAAAAAAAATTAGAGGGAAGTTGAAGAATAATTTGAGGAAATATCTATTTTCCTTTTTAAGAAGAGAGGGTAAGAAATCAAGCAAAAAAAGAGGAAGAAATAAGACCATCCATGAAAAAAGGAAGAGAGGAAGGGTGGAAAGAAAGAAGGAAAGGAAAGGGGAAGAAAGATCTGAAGGAATGATGTCCAGAGAATTTTTTTGAAAGGAGAAGGAAAAAATATTGAATTCAAAGAGGGAACCGGGTAAAAGAGGAAGGAAGAGAAGGAAAAAAAGAAAGGAAGGAAAGAAAAGAAAGAACTTAATAAAAGGAATTAAAAAAGAAAGAAATTAAAGTATAAAAGGAACAGACTAGAGTTGCTAAATATGTTTCAATTTGTTTGAAGGAAGAATAAAAAGACTGAAGTGGGGGAATGATAGGTAGCCAACAAATCTTGCAGACAATTGTAAGTGAGCTTTATCCTCACTGAGTGAGCCACTATTTCGCCCTGTGTCAGAAAATGCTTAGTTCAGTTGATTTCTTCGTTAAAGAAATTTTCCACCGGCGCCCGAGGTCGGAGTTCAAGCCCTAATACAAGTCACGATTTCCAATGCCAACTTTCATGGCTGATCCTCCCCACTCGTAAAGTTAGGTTGATATCTTTTGTCTGCGTTGTAGTTGAAGTATTTCGATCATCCCCTCTTGAAAAGTTGATGGGATTATTTTTACTTTTATTTCACCATTGTCTCGCACCGAGCTAAGCCAAGCTTAGTCAATACCTCACTGTGGAACAGACCAATTCGCTTGCATAGTGAGTTGGATTTTCATTAGGTGCCCTATACTTGTAGCCTTTTACCAGACTAAGCTGAGCTTAGTAAATATCAATATTCAAAAGTCTGAATAGTGGAATGATCAGAAAAAGAAGAGAAAATAGATAGACGAAGAGAAATTAAGTAAAAAGTTTTGAAAATAATAATCTGAGATGCTAGACAAAAGCCCAGGTATTTTGACCACGAAAAGAAATGTCTCCTTACATCTAGTTTCCTCTGTCTCATTTTGCTTGGTCACCTAGGGCATGTATACAACGATCTCATAAATAGTAATGTTCCCTACTTGACCATGTACTGGGCTGAACCGAGCTTTGTCAATATCTCAAAGACTACGTAGGTATGTCAATAAGTCCGCGGCCAAATGCTAAAAAAAAGAAACTCTTATATTACAGCAAAATCTGTCTTTCCCCTCATTCTTTTCACGTCATTCAGTGGTGAATATTAATCACAATGATCAAACATTATATTTATACTTATTCAAAATCAAAATTCAGCTAATTGAGTATACATATCCCAGAAGTTCGGGGATATAGGCCATAGAGAGGGTTATTTTGCCCAACAGTTAGTTTCCTCTGTTTCCTTCGAAGTATTTCCCTTCCCTGCTGTTCGTACACTGACTCTCAGATGGAAGTAGCAAAAAAACAAAAGAAGGTTTGAACGCGTTGTTTAAAGGGAGATGGTGATGGACAGAAATAAGGAAAATAAGAAGGACGGCAAGAATGAAGAAAAGGAGGAGGAGAGAAAGAAAGAGAAAAACTGGTGGAGAAGGAGAGAAAAAGAGGGATGAAGGAGATAAGGAAAAAAGAGTGATGAAGAAGGAGAGAAAGTATAAAGTTGGAGAGAAATAAGAAAAACGAATGAAGTAGAAGAGGAAAAAGGACAAAGAAGGCAGGAAAAGAGACACGGAGAAGGAGAAACAGACGAAAAAGAAGATGAAGGAGAGAAAAATAAAAAAGAGGAATAAAGAATGAGGGGAAGGAGAAAGGAGATGGAAATCAGAAAAGGAATACATAGATAAAACAAAGAAAAAAGGTTGGGTCAATTTAAAAAATGTAAAATGGGTAATCGATTAATAATTGACTTCTTTCGCCTTTTGTTTGGCAGTGATCACAAAAAAGTTCAAATTTAAAAAAATCTAGCATGAAAACTGCCGGACATAAACTAAGGGACCAATTCAGTAGGGATTTTTTTAAAACAAAGTTTTTTGCTAGATATACTAAGGAGTAAATGATGAAATTTACAACTCTATAACTCCACAGGTACGGCCTATGTGCACGACACATATAGACACATAGAGGACCAGCAAGCTAGACTCATTTGAAAGCTGGAAAAACTTATGTTGTCAATTTTAATGACAGCCTTTGTTGGGAGTTTCTAATGATAAAAGCAAAAATGTTCCGATCAAGGTTTCAGAAAGATCTGTAAGTTGATGAAACAATAGAATTGAAGAAGAAATAGAAAGTGAAAAAGCAACAAACGAATGAATCTGTGAATGCAAATTTGGGGGACAGGAAAGACGAAGAAGAACAAAAACATGAAAAATAAGAGAATGAATTTCCAAAAGTATATCTGAAGGAGAAAAAAAGAATCATAATGATCCAGACCATTGAGCACACCAAAACAAACAACCACGTATTCAAACAACCAGTACAGGTTCACAAGTGGGTAAATTGCGACGACCAACTTGCTGGAAAACACGAACCTACGGACAGAGACTCAAGTTCATAACATACCAGAAGACATTCTGTGCCTCGACTATCGCAAAGCTTTTGATTATGTCCTGCACCAGTGGTTTATACGCTAAACGGAGAGCGGGGTGACGCTCTGAGGCAAATCAAGCCCTTTCTATCCCATGGATAACTGAAAGTAACAGTAAACAGATGCGACTCTAGATGGTCTCTAGGGTGCCGCAGGGCTCTATCATTGGATCTGATACTCATGTCGTTGTTTGTCAACGACTTAATTATCGAAGTAAAATCAATGATAAGTTTATTTGTCGACGACACTAAGCTATATTTACTTGCACCAACAGGAGAGGCTGCATTTCACAAGCTAAAAATCTCATGCAGCTTGAAACTTGGGTTCAGACCATGAAAATGCGTTCCTATTAGTTGAATTGCAAAGTGATTCATCAAGATAAAGAAACCTTAAGCACCAATACACCATGAAGATAGAAGATGGAGATCACCCTGGAAAATGCAAGTGTAGAGAAAAACTTTGGTGTACACGCTGATAAAACATTAAAATTCACTTCACAGCGTACAGCCAAGTGAAAATCAACATAGCAAGTATAACGTTTGGTAGTCACCGCCACACCCTCAAGAACATAGATATGGAATTATTCAAAAGTTCTGTACAAACCAGTCGTCATTTGGAATTCAGATCTTGCATTTCGTCACCCCAACATAAATTTAACAAATACTCTATTGGAAGAGTTCAAAGAAGAACCACCAAATCATCAAAGACCTGCTATATTCGGTGAGGCTAAAAGAACTTGATCTGAAGACATTATCCTTTAGAAGAGCCCGTGCTGATTCACTAGAAATATACAATGCAGCATTTGTCCAGTTAAAATCATGCTGCAGCCATTCTTAAGCCGTACAGCAAAAGTTAACAGTAAGAAGCTACAAATCCGAACAGTCACTGGAGCTAGAAAAACTCTTGTCAGACAGATCTGCTCCTATCTGAAATGAACTATCAGAAGCAATAGTCTCTTCTTCAAACAAACATTTTCAAATCAAATCTCAGAGAAGACCTTGGACACTGAATGTTCGCGTGTGAATTTTCGAACAAAATGATAAATCATAGTAGGACTCTATAGGTTGGCCTCACTAACCTAATATTGCCCTGATTAAGATATGGATTGAAATACAATTAAAAGGAGAAAAGGAGTAAAATAGGAAAAAATAATGAAGAAATTTGCAATTGAAAGAAATTGGATCAAAGAAAAAGAGGGAAATCAACTTTAGAAAAAAGAGGGAAAATATAGAAAGAAAAAGCAGAAGGAACGATATACTAGTGCGAAGGGAAAGAAGAACAGAAGGAAGAAAGAAACGAAGAGAAACAAAGAAAAAGAAGCATATAAGAATGGAAAGAGAAAAAAAAGAGAGAATGGTAGAAAAAGAAAGCATATGAGAAAGAAAGAAAGAAACTAACCAATCAAGTGGAATTTAGAATAAAGGGAGATAGATAGAAAGAAAGACAGAAACAAACAACTATGGAAAATAGCGAAAGAAAGAAAGAAAGAAAGAAAGAAAGAAAGAAAGACAAAAGAAAGGAAAAAAAGAAAGAAATATTCAAGAATATAAGAAAAGAAGATGAAATGTAACAAGAAAGAATGAAAGAAAGAACGAAAGAAAGAAAGGAAATAAGAAAGGGAGGGAAAGAATCCTAAGAATGGAAATAAGAAAGAAAGTCGCAAGAGAAAGGTAAGAAAGTATCAGAGAAAGAGAGAAAGAAATTGGCAAAATCTAAAGAAAGAAAGAAAGAGTGGAATAATCAGAGAGAAAGCGAAAAGGAAAAGAATGGAAGGAGATATTGGAGTTGAAAGAAAAACTAAATAAAGAGGCTGAATAAAAAATCGGGAATGAAGGAAGCAGATACAACGGAAGAAATAAAAAAGAAGAAAAATGTTGTTTAAAAATACTCCCGAAGAAGTAATAGCAGATGAATGGAATCCAGTGAACAAAGGGAAGCTTTAAAAATCATTTTATCTATTTAAGCATATGAACAAGATTTTCTGCTTCTCACATGATCGGTGTGTATCGTATGGGTTTGTTCGTGCTATTAACACATTAACTGCGGATGGCGGAAATTTCCATCAGTGCAGTTCTATGGCAAACTCAATGGAAAATTTGCAGTGTATTATTTCACAATTGGGCTTTTAATTGCAATGAATGATAATTAGACTTGCCACACTTTTGTTGTTATTGGCAAGACAATTATAAACATTTTAAACAATCGTCTCGATATTTACCAATCTTTGGATGGGTGGATACGTAGCCAAAGGGTAGCAGAATCAAGTTAGGAAGATCCCGTTGCGTCAGTTTTCTTACAGTCTGCTTTGAAAATATGCATTCAAAATCTTGGCTATTACATGGGTTGGAAAACTAATATCTGTCACCGGTAAGAAATACACAATGAGGCAAACCCAGAAAATAATGATTTTATTGCTAACATGACGGTTGAATTGTGATTTTCTAAAAGTAGCTGATCAGAAGGTAGGAATCATTATGCTATGCTTACAAGAAAGAAAGATTTTAAGACAAGAATGAGACAAACAAGTAAATAAATAAATTGATAAGAAGACAGAAAAAAAGAAAAAAGAGAGGAAATGGGAAGAGAAAGAAAGGAAATGGAAAGAGAAGGAAGGAAGTGACCTGGGGAAAAAAGAAATAAACTTTCTATTCAAATTTACACACCTCTTCAAAGCTACAATCTCGAAAGAGAAGGTGTCCATGTGAGGAAGAAAGAGTGTAAAATAAGAAGAAAACATTAGCACTTCCCCACGCCTGCTGCAAAGGAAGGGTGTCCAAAAGGAATGCAAATGAAATATTCTGCGGACAAAAAGATGACCCCAAGAAAAACAAGCCAGGCTGCAGCAGGGTCAAACTCTTATCCTACTTCTATTTCGACTGAAGATGATAACTCTAACTTTTCAATAAATATTTTTTTTCACTGCATAAAAAAAAAATCATAAAGATGTATTTATTTTAGAATGAATCAATTTATTCATCAAGATGAAATGAAGTCTAGCTTATCCGTAAGATGAATTATCGTAGATATGTAAGACTTGTCAGTTTGGCTCAGTCAGTGAGAAAGTCAGCTACCAATCAATTGTCCATGATTTCAAATTACGGTAGGGAAATGTAAATTTGATAATTGTAATTATTTATTAGAATTGCATGAGCCCTTGAATATTTCTGACAAATTTCCATAGATATCTGAGACTATTTAACTCACTTGGTGATGTTGGTGATTACAAATACAAGTAGTGGAAAGTTAATTTTGCATATCTGTTTGGTGAATAGATGACCCCTTTAAATTTTTGTGAGGATTGTTCTTGTTGCAGTTACGGTAGAAAACGAAGTAAACTCCAAACTTGGAGGGGTGTTTGGCAATATTTTTTGAACTGGAGAATACTCGACTAAGGGTCAGCATTAGATGTTACAGTTCGTCGCTCTGTGAACTGATAACAAGGAAAACGTTGTTTTCTCTGCATGACAACATTATAATAGATTCATGTGAATTTTCAAAATTTAGTCTACAAATAATCGTTGGTCCAATTTCAACTTATTTCATTATCAGCCTTTTAGCGTCCGTCGTTGAACATAGACCTTCAGCAGGATTCGCCATACCTCTCTATTATGGGCGTTGCAGAGTCAATATTCTCTGAACTTGTATAGTTCATCTCGCCATCTTATATTTTGCCGGTCACAGTTTTGCATACGATCTCTGGGGATCTTAGTTGTGTGTCATAATGACCATCGGTTTTCTTCCATTCTCGCAATATGACCAGCCCATTGCCATTTGAGATTTCCAAAGAATTTTATGGTATCCTTGACTACCGTTCTTTCTCTATTATACAACGCTGTTTTGTGTTTTCTCCATGTTGAGCCTGATTCTCTCTTGTGCACATTGCACGCTTCTCACTTTTAGTGTCAAACTTTTGGTTAGGTTCCATGTTTCAGCTCCATAGGTGACTACCGGGAGGATGCATTGGTTGCAGACCCTTGTGTCATTTGCCTAAACAACAAATCAGAATTTTGGCATTTCTATAACAATGAATTTTTACAATCCCCACTTTTATGAAGTTGACATTACGCCACTTTTTCTTTTCCACGATAAAAGGTGAAAAGCAAAAATAACGTTCAGCGTTTGTTCTGTAGCGATATGTTATTGAGGCAGCACGCACCCTCTTCCTCTCTTTTTCCTACAACGCAGTCGTCTGTATCAACCACCACCCAACCTCCAACGATTCAGCCTAACATATCATCGACACCATTTTTCAAGTCTGAGAACGCCTAAAAATATTTCTCATATAGATTGATGCTAATAGCGGGTCCCGTAGAAATTCTATGGATGTTGACAACTGGGATCATCCGTTATCTTATGTCTCTGCTGTTCTCTAAGTCTATGCCTGTATCTTCTCATTTGCTCCCTTATCCTTTCCAGTATTCGTTTCCCGGTCATGATTCAATCTAAATATTACACAAACCCGTGTATCTGTCATATGCGATAATTTCCTTACTCCTCAGTAAACTACCTAACCTTCTTTTCTGTCCTCTCCCTCCCCACTGTTTAATTAAACTGCCAAACATTTTTTACTATCTCTCTTCAGATAACTTTATTCCCTTCCTTCTCTTCCTATCTTCTAATCAAACTAGCTAGCGTCTCTTCCCCTCTCTCTCTCCCTCTCTCTCTCTTCCTACATCTTCAGTAAACTACCAATCCTTTATTCCGTCTTTCTTTCTGAACAAAAATAGTAAGATTCTGACAAATTATTTAGAGTAATATAAATATTTTTATGATATGAGTAACTTTTATATCTATTTTATTTATAGAAAAAAAAAAAAATGGATACTATGTCTTCATGAAAAATCATTCTAGTTTCTTGAACCAAATCTTAACCAAGATTTTTTTACAAGCTTGTAATTCCGTAACGTTATAAAGAAACAATCAATCTCCGTTGTCTGCTTTGTTCAAATTTGTGCGTTCCAAAATTCTCTCTCTAGTGATTGGTCAGTTTTTTTCACCAACTAACCAATCAGGATGTACCGGTGATTTTAATTTTTTTTCAAATAGAGCAGCTAAAATTTTCAATTTTTCGTTAAATTGAAGGTTTTCTATATAGTACCAATACAATACAGAGCAATATTTATTTGAGATTAAGGAGAGAAAAAATCTGACATGTGTTTCATGGTTAAACTAAATGGATCAACAATAAAATATGTGTTGGGTGTTTTCTCTCCCTCTATATATATTGTCGAGAAAATTTTACAACTTTAAACACTAAACAATTTTTTTTTAATTCAAAAATTTTTGTGTCACGTCAGTCGCTTATTTCCCAATATCTGTTAATAATTTATGTAATTTTCTTGAATGTTTTTTTTTCTGTTTTACACATACTTATACATATATTATGATACTATGAGACGTGACTCATTGCTCATGTCACTGCTATCAAGTGTTCATTCGTGAAATCTGTTGTTACAGTTTTAATCTCAAACTGCATGAAAACCAACTTATGATATCATCTTTAAGAATTCTAATTACACAGAAAAAAACATCTTCGAGTTGATTTTCTACCAACATATTCAACACAAGAATTTGACAATTATTTTGCACTAACATTGATGTTAATTTTTCAACATCTCGCTTCCAACAATTTGTTTTTTCCTTTCAATCATCAAATAGTCTTGTATACATAAAACGAAACTAAACCACAGTCTAGCTTCAATGGGCGATTCTATTGATATACTTGGTATTCCATGTTCAATCTCCGACACACACACACACACACATACACACACACACACACATACACACACACACACATATATATATATATACAAATCAGGAATACGATATAATATTATATCCGATGTGTGATGGGATTATTCCATGAAGTGCTCAATACATTCAACAATAATCATAGAGTTTATTTAGAGTAGAGCTTAAAATATAATGGAATAAGAATCTGCTACAGAAACACGTTTATGTTTCTGCCCTGTTCCAGCTTCTTCAAGCGAAATTGCCTGAAGAAGTCCGAACTGGGCAGAAACGTAAATACTTACTCCTTTTTACACACACACACACACACACACACACACACACACACACACACACACACATATATATATATATATATATATATATATATATATATATATATATATATATATATATATATATATATATATATATTAGCACATTTACCCAGCAGTGCCTGGGTTTTTTTATTTTTAAGAATGTTTTTTGACTGATGGAATGAACTAATATTAAAGCAGTAGCCGTCCTACCCGTTATGTCCGCGATCTTCAAACGCAGTATGATCTACAAGAATAGATATTTGCTCATTCCCCGACCTTCCGTATATATAAAAGAAACTTGACTAAATTCTAAATTTTGATCTAGTATTTTCTCATCTATAAACTTGTTTATATTCACGAAGTGTGCATGGACATCCGCTGTCACATTTCCAGGGGTGTGTGGGGCAAAAGGATATATTTGGAATGTACTTAACAGCAAACTTATTAACAATGACTAATAACACCATCTCTCTACGTGGGCATATCAAGATGGGGTTACATAAAATAATCACACTGCACCATTATCCTTTATCGACTATAAGATACCAACTTTCAAACCTAGGGTGAAAAAGCCTTATCTAAATACCCTGTTTTCACCTCACTCCTCAGCAGACGCCCATGGAAATGGGGTATCAGTTTATTGTGTTTCATAGATCTGAGGTGATTGTAGCGGAGAGGTTGCCACGGATATTTTTGCGAGTAAGACCTGTAAAATTTGAAATTCAAAAATAAATACAAATAACCATGGTCATGTTTATGTCATCATCCATGTAACCATGGTAATATCGCTATGTTTGCAATCACGGTTGTGTGACGGGAGAGGAAAATGTTTAATTTACATATATGATGGATATACAGAAGTATGACAAAAATGATCAAGAGGCCTTCTAAACAATCTAAAAAAAATATTTCATTATGCAAATTTCAAATTTGGTGGACTTGCCGTTAGCAGATTTTAAATTTTCAATTCTTTCAGATTTCGAGTTTGTTAGAACTGCCTGCTTCTCTTGTGATAAGTCTGCATTGGAAACGAGCTTTCTTTTGTGGAAGTCTTTTCTGAACATTTTCCCCATTTCACAATCACCGATTATCCGGCACCTTTTGGTTTCGGAACACTGATACATTATCACTTTGCTAGACCAAGAGAAGTCACATCTTACCATAATTTACCGTTTCATGTCCGTCCAGCTATCTGTGTTATAAAAATTCAAGGATGGCTAGAGCCATAACCACCAAATTTTTTGTGGTTACTAATTTGCCCCGAAGAAGATCTTAGCGAATTGATTTTTGAAAATGTTCCACAAAATTGGATTTGAGGTTCTCGTAATCCAAGAACTCAACAATTTTGTGCAACAGCTTCGTGGTTTGAGGGTCGTTTTCAGATCCCATACGTTTATCAAACCTCTGAAATCATCTTTCACGTTAATTGCACTCATGTTCTAATTTAAGTTCTTTATGGTACAACTCCACACACAATTCCACCTGTGGCCACTCAATTAACTAGAGTGAGAGAGATTCAAGTCTATTCTCGTAAACTTGACGATTTAAAGAATTACCGAGCCATCAGTTGCCGAAAAATCGATGGGGTTCCGATGGTATGTCAGAAGACTGGCTGCCCCACGAGGGTCTCTTAACCCTTTCAAGACTAATCTATAAAGGTGCTTAATGCCTGAATTTTTAAAAGGGTATAAAAAGCCAGACATTTGCCCAGGATAGATACAAACATAGAATTAGCATTTCACCTTACCTGCACGTCTTTTACTGTTCAGTCATGTCATTTGATTAGTACTAATTTCTGTGTAGGTTTTAGGACTATGATGACGTCATTATTTGTCGTAAAAGCCGGGACAATCTCATTCATTTCATTTTTTCGTGACACATACGACCCAACAGACTTCTAAAAACGATTTACAGGACATACACACACATTCACATATATATATATATATATATATATATATATATATATATATATATATATATATATATATCATAGCAGTTATAGACACATCGGGATATGTATGCCAGCTCCTGGAGTCTTGAAAGAATTAAAACCTTTTAGAGTTGCTATTCTCGACTCTTTTTTGCTCTTTAGCGTAGATCACCATGAAAAGGATGCTGTTTTTGTCCAAATAGCCATTAGTTAATAGTGAGATGGGGATATGTGTTTTTGTGAATTTACATTCCCCACGCACAATTCAAACAAATTTCGTGGAGTAGAATTCCCTGGACTCGTGTGCTGTTTGCAAATTGAACAAATCATGACTCATCTGAAAAAATTGCAGAATGTCCAAACTCACAATCTGTTCCTCCTTTCAATCGTGCACTCATTCCCTGCCGAATAGGACTGGTTTATGAAGTGCCTTTCTTCTGGCTGCTCTGTCATAATAATCCGTATGATATAAATACTTTGTCGCACTTTGCCTGATTTGGATACACTCAAACACATTTGCCACTTCCTTAGAAACCATCAACTAAAACTGTCACAAAAACCGCCAACATAGGTTTTTTTTCAGTTTTCAAGTTGTTCTAGCTGAATATGTATGTATCACGTGCACAAGCTGCATCAATGGAGCTAAAAGGCTGAAAATTTAAATATTCACACTTTATTATATTCAAAAAAGTTTTCTTTGTTTTTCAAAATCCCTCTCCAGAGAAGTTTTTTTTTTGAGGACGGAGTCAGCTTGCAATGTAAGTTCATGCTAAATTGATCTCGTAGTTTGTGTCTAGTAGCATTCACGTTTGTTTTTTGAAAATCGGGAGTTTTTTTTTTTCTAGTGGTAACTGCCCAACAAAACACGAGTAAATAACTTATTCATTGATCGGTACTTTTACAATTTTTTTCACTGATAATCCTCAACATGTGATGCTTGAGAAAAGAAAAACGTTGGTCACGGGTCGGTTTCTATTGAATGACTACCAGACCTTTTTCTTTCTGATCGCTTGAAGACACGTTCCCGATTAACGAGAAACAGTGATTTCCTTGTACGATCATCCGGGTCAAATTTAAGAGTGGAATTTTTTAAGTTTGATAATACTTGACACTAGTTCCTTTCACCTTTGGATCGAGCACAGAAAAAGATCTATATACCCTTTGCATCTAGAGTGGGAAACATTGTAAAGTGATCCTTGCATTTAACAAATAAATTCAGCATTTGTGATTAAGTTTATCTTTCTTGAATGTCAAATCTGAGGAAATTATGGTGACTGTTCACTTACACTATGTCCTTTTGTGTAAAAGTGAGGTACTGCAAGAGCACCCTGAGTTAGTAATAATTATGCTTCAACCTCGGAACCATCCCTAACTCAAGGGTCATCATCCGATGAAGAATTTGAGGCACTGCAGCTGTTTTCGCTGCAGTTGTTGTATGAACTTGTTATTCAATTTCATCATATCTGATACACTAATACACACACACACACACACACACACATATGTATATATATATATAGGTGAACGAAAATTAGGAAAATTACGACAAACGTGGGTATACGTTAATAATGTATCAAGTAGATCTCAATTCATAAAAGTACTCAACACCGTTAGTAGAGCAGTTATAAAATGAGTGAATATTTTCTTCTCTACCTCATTTCAGATTGTACATTCTGTTTCACTTAAAAAAGATCATTTGTAAAAATACAAACAGAAAATCAACGAAAACAGATTTTATCTGTTGTAGATGTTCAATCACAGTACTCAATATTTAACATAGTAAATAGAGCTAGTGATATTTTCAAAAATAAGACTTACAAGGACATATACCCGGTGAATGTTAACATTTTGTGCCTATCACACTCATCAGCAACTGGCATTATGTTATTTCCTATATAGTTTTATGTATATATTCTCATAAAAGCAATACGTATAATACATAGGCACAGATTGCTAACCATGGCTTTCTCTCTCTCTCCCTCTCCCTCTCTCTCTCTCAATATGTGTATGTGCGTGTGTGGAGACAGAGAGAGAGAGGGGGTTCAGAGAGAGTCTGGTTTTCTTTAATGACAAAAGACTCTTTATGCTTTGAAAAGTTTTAAATAACGAATATTCAGAATAAGATGAATAATAAAGATATGTTTCGGTACTTTTCAGAGGCAGAAAACCGAGAGAGACTGTTCCAAATCTCATTAGCTGTGCATAGCAAGGCAAAGAGCAAGTTACGCGTGGGAGGTTGGAAAACGATTACTGAGATTCCACCCCCATCTTCTTACCCTCATTCCTCTGTCTCATTCCGCTCCGACCCCGCCACCGACTGCAATGAACTGCACAATATTGAAGTCTGTAACCAGGCAAGTTGCGGCAGCAGTGGCACCCACAATAGCAGCAGCAGCAGCAGCATCAGAAGAAGCAGAAGAAGAATCTATTTCCTAGCCAGATTGTGTTGTTGCCAATCGAATAGAACGAGAATTGCTAAATTTTCGCTTTTCTTTTTCTCAACATTTTTCAAGGTTTGATTATTTTATGTAGGTATTTATTTATTTTATTCAATGTTGGGAAGGGTATTGGGTCTATAAAGTTGACGTGGGAAATATTTGGAGCAATGAGGGAGAGAGACGAGATGGAAAAAAAGAAGAAAATAAAAGAGTAAAAAAAGATGAAGACGTGATAGCAAAAAAGAACGAAAAACCAGAGGAAAGAGAGTAAGACAAATCAAAGAAGAAAAAGGAGAAAGAAAGAAAGAAAGAAAGAAAGAAAGAAAAAAAGAAAGAAAGAAAGAAAGAAAAGGAAATAAAGATTGGAAGAGAGAAATGTTGGAACGAGGAAAGAGAGAAAATTTGGAAAAAAGAGAGCCAAACTTTAGAGACGACTTTATAAAATGACGGTGGCGGGTGTGATGGAGATTAAAGTAAGTGAGAGAATGATGATAATGATGATTAGTCATAAGGATTTGAAGAGAATAATTCTGGTGATGATGTTGCAAAGACGACAAAGTCATGGTAATAATATGAAAAGAGGTGGGGGGCAGCCAAGAGAAGGGGTGTTGCTACTAAATGTTGTGGCTAGGATAGAGAGGACAGAGATTTGCACTGAAAAAAGGTTTTAAAGATTAGAAATAATGTCATAGGCAAAAAAAAAACCAAAAAAAAAAACAAGGGCGAAAAAGGAAGGGATGAAGAAGCATGAGAAATTGAAACTTGAAGGAGAGAAAAGAGGAATGAAATGAAGAAAAATGAAAGATGAAAAATTGAAACTCAAAAAGACGTTGAGGATGATGATGATGATGATTATGATGATGATGATGATGATGATGAATGAGAAATAAAATCTCAAAGAAAAAAAAAGAGAAATAAGAGGAAGGAAAAATGAAAAACAAACAGACGAAGAAAGTGTGAAGACGGTGATATAGAAAGTGGAGAAGAAGGAAAAGAAAATGAACATTTCGAAAAAGAAGATGGCGACATTCAAGAAATAGAAGGAAGGGAAAACATAAGATTGTGAAGAAAAAGTAGCGAGGAAAAGTCTAAAAAAAGGATTGCGGATAGGAGATTAGATTAAGAAGAAAAAAATGAGGATCGTTTTTATAAGAATCAGAAAAGGAAGACACACTAAAATAAAGAAAAGTAAATGAAAAGGACAGCGAAGAAAGAAGGAAGGAGAAAGTGAAGGAGAAACAGAAGAATGAGGAAAGGGGAGAAAAAGACGATTAAATCAGAAAGGATAATAGGTACAAAAGTTATTCATGAAAATCTTACCGATGAAAATTTGAAAAGGACATTTTCCGTTTGAGTACAACCCGGAATCTAACCCTAAATTCTCAACTCTGAATCTGCCTCTTCATGGATGCTCCTACTTCCGTCTGGACAACTCCAAACGCAACCCAACAACGCCTGACTCTGCCCGATAACTCTTAAAGTAATTAAGTTATAAACAAAGTCTCCTAACCCGATTGAAAGGATTTGTCGCGCGGTAATTAGTAAGATTATCATGTCGGGCAATCATTCTTAAAATTATCGAAATTTTAGAGTCGGAATGGGTGCTAACTAAGTATAAAGCTCAAACTGCGAGACAAGAACACGACAGGAGGTTGGTGAATTGTTTGAATTGGGTGATAGAGAAAAATAACACTGAGCAACTTTTTAAAATATGTTTCTCGTTCCTGGGTAATAAGTGTTATTTTCTAATTGATTATGACCAAAAAGTACAGAGGATATCAATTATCAATTATTCTCTTCAAACTTTGCTGGTAATATTTCCGGACGGTGATTATTTGAAATCTAGTTATTTTCAATTGGACAATTGGCGAATTTATGCATTTTTAATCATAGAACGTCAAAAAAAAATGATTACGTATGAATATCACTCTCCGCTAAAGCAAAGTTTAAAGGGATTAAAATCCATTTTCTATGCTTTTTATACATAAGCAATCAGAAAAAAAAGCATTCACTACCCAGGAACCCAAGCTCTGTTGCATGGTGTATTTGTTAATTATTCAAGTATACAACTTATTGTACGTGAAAGTGTTTACCAGAAAGAGACAGTGAGGTGGGGAGGACGACGGGGCGTGAAGTAATACAGTAGAAATTATTTTAAAAAAAGGTAAAGATGAAAGACAATGAAAGAAAAAAAGAAATGTGTTTAATGAACAAAAGAGGGAAGGGAAAATGAAGAAGGCGAAAATGGAGACAAGTAATAGAAAAAAAAACGGTTGGAATATCAGGACAGGGGTAAATTTATGAAAACGGAAATAGAAGAGAAAATGCTTTGAAGGAAAAGGGGAAATAACGGAAGGGAGATGGATGAGCAGAGAAAGAAAGAGATTAAAAAGAGACGAGAAGAAAGAACAACGGGAGAAAGAAAGGAGAAAGAAAGAAAGAAAGGAGTAAGCAAAGAAAAATAACGATAGGATAAGAAAGAAAAAGAAAGAAAAAGGTGAAGCGATCAACTGAAGGAATAGAAACCGGAAAGAAAGAAAGCAATACGTTGGATCGAAAAGAAAGGAAGAAAGGAAGGAAGAATAAATCATGTTTGTATTTTCTGCTGTCTGTGGCCGGTAAAATATAAGATGGTGTGACGGAAAAGTCTCTGCAATGCCCATGATAGAGAGGTCTGTCGAATCCTGGGGATGGTCTGTGTCCAACGACGGACGCAGAAAGGCTGATGATGATAATGTAATCTGCTATTTCTTATTTACTATTTGACGAACTTTCGTTTGAATAAGTGGAGGGCCTATGGTTGGTGTCACCTGGGGCGGTACTGTCATCTTTTCCATGTCCAGAACTCTTCTAGGGATATCTTGAATGTTGGTGATCCTTTTGTACAGATACATTATTTATCATGATTCTCCCATATTATTCAATGTAATGACTTAGGCATACATTTACTTTATATTCTATTCATCTCTAGTTTTCAATTTTTCAAATTATGACTTTGGGAAATAATATGAAGAAAAATTTAGGAACCATGACGTTCTTATTTGAAATTTAATCACTTCTTCAGTTGCCTATTATTCATTCTTCCATAAGTTCCCATAGTAATTCATTGAGGACGTTTGGTGATATAATGTGGGTAGTGTTGAGCAAATACCAAAGTATATGGGAAAAATACGGGACCATTTCTCAACGAAAGGAAATTTCAGAATTCGCCCAAAATTCAACCAACTTTTTCTTAACCAATTGTCCATTCTACCATGGGACTTCATTGAAATTCATCGTAAAATTTTAGAGATATATGGATAGATAGATGTTTCATTAGAAAAATGAATTACCAGCAACTACCATGAACAAATTTTAGACAGTCCTCCTGGGGCCACCATTTCTGATAATGTCATCCTCTCTGTTGATGTCACCCGGGACAGGCCGCCCCCTTAACATCGGTCCGCCACTGGTTTGAATTTCCAAGTCAAAAAGAATTTTACTTTTTCAGTACTCTCGAACAGCTTTGCGTTCGTTTTCGGGATCGTCCAAGGCCAGCACAGAGGTCAATAGGAGACATTCACCAAAACACAGAGAGGTGGCGTGTATGTGAGGGGATGCTCTTGCTCCCCTTAGACCAGATTTAATATTCAGGAACACGGTAAACATCGGAGGATTCCCAAAGATTACAAGGCCGAAACATTGTAAAAACAAATAACAATAGTCCGAATAAACCACGTAGAATGAGTACAAAAAATCAACTTCAACATAGCAACAAGAACCAACAATAAACGAGACTAGAACATAGAAAATATTTGATTAAAGCGCAGGTGACTGATTTCACATGATCAAACTGGGGAGAATGTATAAGTCATCTTGGAAAATCCTATTGCACTGGCTTAATTCAATGAAAGTAGGATAAGTGTGAAGAAGAGCGTACTCCACCAACGATTACAATTTAGGATTTGAGTTTCCTGGTAGTTCTCTTCTTCAGGTGAATAGGTGTTCTCTGACATAAGAAGTCAATGGTAAAATCTCTGATTGTAAAAAATTATGAATGACAGTAACACCGATAAAAAAGCTTGTAGATAAACAAAATTTAATCAACGATAATTTTTTTGATAAAGTATCAATCGTTTTTTTTTTTTTTTTGAAAGGCTGCTTTCATTATTTGAGAGGTCACGTAACACAGAGCACTTTTTCAGATTATCCGATGTACTAAGATCCTATTTCGGTACCACGTCATTATGGACTTATGTAAGACTAGACTAAATTTTCTCACTACCTTTAACCTTTGGGGAATAAATAAACTAAGTGACGAAATGTTTATTTCATATTCTATTGAGGCTGACCTGGATCTAGACAATTTTCCTCGTTTCTCGTTACCAGTGTCGATCTTGTTCAAAGATGTGTTCTATGTCAAGCAAGAAGAATGTTCAAGAACTGGCTGACGTTTCTTCATGTAAGTCCATGTGTTCAAACTCTGACTGGGGTTCCTCTCTAAAAGTTCATGTGGGTCCATTTTTATAACTTCTGATTTTTCCTAAAACTTGTAAATGACATGCTGCAGAGGACTGATCGCCCAAGCAATGAAGATATTAGTAAATTTCAAAAACTAGATTTCCCTAAAATTTTTGCCAAAGAGAGAGCTAGTAATATTTGCATCAACCTTATATGGTAGGGATGAGCAGAGGTTTCCTGTGAACAAACAGTTTTCAACTGTGCAAAAAAAAACAAAAAAAAAAAAAAATAGATAAATAAAAAACAGGACAACTTTTGCACACTTGGATGCTGCTTTTCAAAAATAATTTAAAATGATTCATTAAGTGAAGGAATTAATACTGAAATAATTTGAACTATTTTTTCTGATTCTATTCATTTTTAATTTTATCTTTTCGAATGTAAGTTTTCTACCCAACGTGGAATATAACTTTAGAATATTGAAAAGTTCGAGCGTTTGATTCCAGGGAACTTACTGGACGAAGTCAAATTAGTAGTAGGAGACGCAATAATCCAAGATTATTTCGATGAAACAATGTCATTATTATTAGTTTTTTTATTTGTTTTTCATTCATCTTCTTTTTGTGTATTGAGTAGTGGTTGATGGGGGTGCAATTTGCGTAGTTGGTAACGGCTCGGGCAATGGAATTCAAACCCCGGTCGGTGCTAGTTATGTACGCTTCGCACTAATGCCCTAGGGGAAGGTATGAATCCACATCTTCTCCCCTGACTATGGGTGAAATAGCAGCATAGGATGGGCTCTCTAATCGTGGGGAAGCCAACCAATTTAGGAGAAGGACAACTCTGATTCAAAACCAGGGAGTGGATTCGATGTAACGACTAATTTGACGTCCTTCCAGCAGCCAAGCTGATGCCAGATCTGTCTCTGTCTCTGTCTCTCTCTCTCTCTTTTGGCAGCATAGAGGGGTATTCTGACGACGGGCATCCGAGGGTCTCCCCACGTTCCGCCCAGGCGTCCCATCGTCTGTAGAGACAGGGTGGTGGCCATTCATTCATATGCAGTAATGGTTGATGTAATAACTTCAAGTTGTTTGAATTTCAAGTATTGTCATTGTTATTTATTTTTTTTTTTTTTGTAAATAGTTTTTCCTTCTTTTCGTCTCATTTTTGTTACTTTTCATCTCAATGATCAGGTCGTTTTACATTCATAAGCATCAGGGGTCGGAAATTAAATAACAAGTGTTAAATGAGTTTCAAAATTCAACAAATTATTGTTAGCTTTTGTAGCCTAATTGGTAAGGCACCGTCCATGTCAGACAGTCTCTGAAGAATAGGGAGAATGAGACAAATTTAGTCAAAAATAAAAGAAAGCAACTTAGTCAATAAGTTTAAGATTAATGGAATGGTCATCAAGAATTGAACTCTTGATCCCCGGTTTGTAAATCTGGTACGCCACCGCTACTCGATGGTAGATATTTTGAATTCGGGATTACTTTGACACAAACAAATCGATACGATTGAACACCCACTGTGAACTGAACTCACCACATGTTATTTTGGGAAATTAGGTTACATGTGATCATTTTTTAGATGGTTATTGGTCTTTTACATTACAAGTTCACCCAAAGGTAGAACATTCATATGAAACCAAAAGTCGAGATAGTGTAAAGCGAAAAAGCAATTACCATTAATTCATATGCGAAAGATGTCCAACCCAAAAGTTTTCCACCTGTAAAATAAACTTGCGTGAGATTTTTGCTGCGATAGAGAGTGCTGCATTGACTGCAGAAAAGTATCACTTCAGTTATGAAAAGGAACGTAGGTTTGGGGCAGGATATTCTTAGTACCCGCAAGAACCGTTTGATAGAAAGATGTGTGAAACTAATCAGTCAAGCATAACGTCGTATTATTAGCCTTCTACATCAGATACAGCAGACGACGAATCTTCGAAATCGAGTCAGGTAGACATACTCGAAGGTTATTTTGAAGCCTGGAAACGCTCAAATTTTTTCTAATATGAATTGATAGTAAATGCCTCTCTGCTTTACACTATTTCAGTGGGTGTAACATGTACTTATGTACACCTTTCGTAAAAGTGAATTGACATGAAGCTAAATTTCGAAAAGTGGGCGATACTTATACTGTTATTTAGCCTAATCTGACAGAGTGACATAATGATTGAGCACCTAATGTGTGCCTACTTAGTATGGCACAGAATCACACTTGGAGGGAACCTAGGGAGAATCGAATTCACTATACTAGCGATCCGGTGTCCGAGTCTTTACAATTTACTGATCTGCAATGCCACTATTGTGGGATTCCGCGTGAAATTCGAACTCACTAGGTATGGGTTATGAAACTTCTAACCATTGCACTATGACAGGAGCCACTTTGACCTGCTTAAATACTTATTGAACAAAATGATTGCAGAGTTGTGATAGATTTTTGTAGTTTCTACAAGAAACATGAACGTGTAACATGACATGATAGTTAAAGGTGCAGTATTAGCCAACCAAGTTCGGGATTTGACTAAATCTACATATACGTTTATTCAAACTAATTCCTTTGCGGAAAGCTTGAATCTGTCTCTCTTTGCTCCCTATATCACCGCTTGATATCTTGAGGAAAGGACTTGTAATATGATGGGTGAAAGAGAAGAGTGCAATCAAGTCTGAAATTCCGGAATCATTTAACCTTTTCGTGCTATTTCAACACCAAGGAATCCCCCGCCATCTAGAGATGTACGGGAAGACAAATGCATCAGGGTATCCCGACGATCTCCTAGATTATGAGATCGACACGAGAAGCATTGAAGTAAATCTTTACCGACATACCTACATACATATATATTGCCTTCATTAAAGCAACGAATCAAGCCAACTGTGGCATACTCTGTCCACATAACCGTTTTGATTTTTTGATGGGGGTAGGTGTCGGACCGGGTTCAAATTTCAGCTGAGGTAGCAAATGGCAAGTCGATACGACAGTCGAAGATCCACAGAAACTTTTAGAAGTGTTACTGTGTCAGTGGGCGACTGCCCAATAACGAAATATAAAACAAAAGAATCAATAAGTTGATAAATACGGTGTGACTGGCTATCCTTTTTACTTTAAAAGTTTCCTTTCTCAATCACTATTCCTGTAAGACAATCTTAAATTTGTTTACACAAAATTGTTCATATCTAAAACTTACCAGTCTTAGAATTATTCTATTTAGCGTATATATTCCAACCATAAACATTTCAACCATTTTTTAATCGGGTAACGTGAGGGGGATTTCTTTGTCAAGGGGCGACTGGCAAGATATTTGGTTGATATGACGTCACACATTGACAGATACTATGAATACTTGTGCTTACTGAAAATAGTGCTATTCAATTTTTCCCTGTTGGTTGCATACACAAGTTTGACATGTTTTTACCACATGGCAATATTTATTAATATCACCACTAAATGTGATTCAGGTAGCGTTTAGTAAACAACATCCTGTTTACTAAATTCTGCCTTGTCTAATACAGGACCATTAAGTAAATAGTAAGACTCCGGTTGGGGATCACTCAGTACACTGGCAATGATTGAGAAAGATTAGCTAGCTAACCATTGCTCAACGGCAAGTACTGATGTAACCTAAGATCTGCTTTAATCTAACACAGGACTACGACAGTAAAACATCAAGAACTCTTAGGTGCCAAATTGCTCTCCCACCCGACACGCTCATTAGGAGACACCCTCTCCGCTAATTGATTTTCGAGGGTCCATCTCCACTTTCTAACATATTTATCTAAATTTTTCTACCAAAAGACAACAACCATAAACAGTGATTTTAAAATTTTGTACCACCAAGAGGCTTTTCAGTCTAAATTTACTTTTAAAACAAAATGATTTTATTCTTCTAGTCAATACTGTACGTTTTTACTTCCGGTGTGCCTACTCCATCGTTACTATAGATCTTTCTCTTTGTTGTGTTAGTGGCTATAACTTCCTACCCCACTGCTTATTCGAACCCACTTTTTAATTGGAACAAATTTTCCGAACCCCTGCCAATCCCGACCCCAACTTATTAAATTATGACAAATTGTTTATTCCCCTGCTTATTCCAACCACCTGGCAATTAAGCACTTTAGAGTAGGGATCTAACTCCTTCCAAAGACAAGAGACAAATTAGCCCACTAGTTAATGCTCTACGGCAGGCACCCGGTATGGATGATAACTAACCGTTGCTCTACGCTGGAAGCCACCACAGGTATTCCGGACCTAATAATGAAATAGACTTGTAGGAGATGTCAACGGAGGCGTCCATCTCCTCTGATTCACATTCAACCAAATAGAATTGGACGTCGTGTTCAAAATCTATTGATTTTTATGGAACACGTTCAATCTGCTCTTATCTGCTGGGCTTGTGCTAGACAGCCACTTATACTTACTAGATTCAGACACATGGGAATCGCCCGCGTCACGTGACCCTCTCCTGGGACCGAAGTCCACGGACAATTTTCATCTCTCACGCATTTGAGTATGTGTTTCCGATTATCTACTGAACTGTTTACGCCCGCTATTGTTTTCATTAGAGACCGTCAATCAAGACTGTCACTAAAACCGTCAAAATGATTTTTCTTCAGTGTTCAAGCTGATCTGGATTGCTGGATATGTATGCATTATGCGTACAGGCCACACCAATGGAGCTAGAGGGTTGAAATTTTCAGCATCTATTCTTTATGGCCAGAAAAAAACATTTTTTGTTTTTTGTAAATCCCCCATTCGATTAGTTTCTAAAGGGAATACAATTTATAATGTAAGTTTATGCTAAAGGAATCCCTTAGTTTATGTATATCAGAATTCACGTTTTGATTTTCGAAAATTCAGACTTTTTTTAGTTATCACTACCCAACAAAAGACGAGAGAAATAACTTATCCATTGATTACTCCGTTTTCCAATTTTTTAATTGATCACCCCTAACACACCATGTTGCCACAAGACAGTTTCTACAGAGTGACTAACCAAACTTGTTTATTTATCGATTCATTTTTTAAGATTCTTTCTTCTCTTTCATCAGAAATGCTGGCTGGGTTTCCGCCGAGAAGCGATATTTAGTGATAATTCTCGGTCTGCTTATCTGAAGCGAAATTTTTACTGATTGAAAAGTTCTATGGAAATTCATTGCAGGAAAATTCGTCGCGGATAATTCGTCGTTGGAAAAAAATGATAGCAAGGAATAATTTCTTGGTAGGTGGCAGAACTACTATGTAACAAGAGGGACAAATGTCCCTCCTGACTTTAAAACATAACAATGTTGAGTCTCTATTAACTCAGTCATAACATTTCATCAATAGAATATTAAAATAATTGTTGAAATAAGATGTTCTATAAAGTTTTTTATCCAGTGACGAATTAACCGTGAATGAATTTCTCATCAATTGAATGCGATTCATGGTCGTAGATTTTAGTAATTACCAAATTGTTTCTAAGAATCAGAAATCAGCTTATGTTTTGGTAATTTTGGTAAAAATTATAAGGCAAAAATACATTTTTTAAAATTATATAACTTTATACATCCGTCAAAGAGTTGTAGATTTAATAAAATTATTTTTATTGCACGACAAATTCACTTTCCCGTGACAAACCCTCTTCCATTCCCATTTTCTTTATTTGACCCCGTGCCCTACTAAGCTAGGCTTAGTAAATATGAACGGTCGACTAAAATAGCCTGATTTTCCTACAAAGAGACTTGATACAATGTATTTTAATGTGTCAGAGATACTATCTAAATAATTAATGAAGAAGCCTTTTTTTGTATTCAGAATAGTTATTTCATTGTAGATATTTTTTCAACGGTCAATTTTTGTCTAACGCTTGTCAGAAGCTGGAGTTGATATTGTTTTCTACTATAACAACAGGGACAAATTTAGGAGATGCAACTCTTCAATGATAGCATTTTCAATACTGAAATATCAGAGATGCAATCAGTGAAGGATTGCTTCACCTATCTTTCTTTTTTTTTTTTTTGTGTGTGTGTGTGTTCAACAAACACAGTTGCTCTTCAAGACGCCGACCCTTCTGTTCATATAAGAACACCAAAGTTTCAGTAGCGTCTTCAGTCGGGATAGGAGTAGGAATGGAATCTGACCTCGTTACAGCCAGGCTTATTTGAGCATTAAAACTCGTGGAAACTCCACAATTTATCATTGCGATTTAGAAATAGAAAAGCAAGTGTATTTTTAATTGACCTGGCTTATTATCCGTAAAAATGGGGGATTATTTCAGTATGGATCGGCAATTCTGCTCAGGATCAGAGTATCAATGTTGTTCCCAGTCCTCTGCCAAGGATGAAAGTGTAATAATTATTTGATTACCCCGACGAGGGTAGAATGTGATACAAGGTTGGGGGCGTGTAAGTCGCATATGATTTCAGCACCTGATGCTCCAAGGTGGTCACCCATCTAGGTACCGATCAGGTAGGGTGCTGCTCAACTTTGATGATCGAAAAAAAAAAAAGCTGAGGGCCAGCAAGCGACACTTTGGTCCCAAGGTAAAGAACATGGATACTCTGACCCAAAGCAGACTATCTTTCAGCCCTCATTTTCACCTATCTAGCTTAGTAATGAATATCTATAATCTTCTTGTACCTTCTTGTTGTTTTTCCAGCTAGACTATTATACTTTTCAAAGACCTTGCAGCAGGAAAATAACATGGCATTGTCTATGATTAAATGCTGGTTAAATAGATATTTACGAGTCGAGCATAAGCCCAAAGTGGGTAGGGAGATTGCGTTGCGCCAATTCTCTCAGTGGGGAAAGCCTGACTTATTCATTTACAAATTCATGTATTTTAATAAAAGGAAAAGAATGACATTTTTAATAATATAACATTCCTCGTGAAAATATTTATTTTATTCTTATTTCTCAGTGGTGTCTATGGTCGGTACTCGAAGGATTTCGAATGCTTATTTTCTAGGCGGTACATCGGTAGGAAAACTGGCGCTACACAATCGCCCAATCCCTATTTCCAAATATCGAGCTTTGTGGCTTACTAGTTTAAGCTCAGTATTTATCAATAGCCTTCGTCTACCTTAGTATTCTTTTCTGTCAGACTATTGGTATGCAAAGTAACATGGTGACTTTCGTGGTTAAATACTAACAGTGGCAAATTGATATTTACCAAGTTTAGTTCAGTCGAGCGCAAAGCAAAGGGGAGGGGAGGGAGGTTGTGTTGGGCTTATCTTGTTAGTGGGGAGATCTTACAAAATTCTGGCTCTATTATAGACCTCTGGCCAAGGTGGGTAATTTACAATTACCACTGCTACTAGAGATGCCCACTTTGGGTTAGATGTCCTGAATATTGTGTGCGTTGGCATGGTATAGAGATTTTTCAGTCCTTCTAAAATCATCAACGAAAGAATGGGTAATAAGGTTTTAAAAAAGGTTAACAAAAAAAGCGTTTACATCGTAAGAATGAAGAGAGTTTAGCACTTACGAGATTTTTCATTTGATTCTTTTAGACAAATTGAATTAAATGAACAGCGTTAACTTTCCGAAATCGCTAAACAGGTGTCCGAGTTAAATTGCAACCATTCAAGCAATTTTCAACAAACTTGGTGGGAATGTTTTTATTTTCTGTTTTTTTTATATTATGAAAAACATGTTTTAAAAAATTATCAAAGCCAGCTTGGCTACGTTAGAGTCAAACTCCCTAACTTCATTAAGGTTTAAAAGGTAAACAAAACAGAATCAATTTCTCCTCAGTATTATTCCAAAACTACACATTCCATTGCAATTTCTTTATTACTAGTTCCTGTAATAAAACAAGCTGACCTGAGTTCTGAGTTTGGAGTGAAATCAATCTTCAAAAAAAAAAAAAAAAAGAGTACGTGCGAAAAAAGAAATGTTCTTTTCAAAAGAATTCGGTGATTATTCAAAATCAGTCCAAATGAAACAATGTATCTTTGAAGGCAGAGTTTAACCATTAAGGTTAAACTCTGCCGAAAAAAACCCTCCGGCTTCAGTGTTGCGCAATGCCTACCAAGCTCTCAAATAATAGTTTAAAGCGATGTTTAAAATCTTAAAAGTCTCTTAAACCAATGTTTAGAATTTTCACTGAATGTTAGGGTAATGCTTAGAATTTTAACCGAATCTTGGAGCAATGTTTAGAATTTTAACCGATTCCTGCAGCAATGTCAAGAATTTTAACCAAATCTTAAGCCAATGTTTAGAATCTTGAATGAATTTTAAGCAAATATTTACGATCTTTAAAAAAATTGTTTTTTGAAAAGAAAAGAAAAATATTTTAGGTAATATTCTATCCCATATTATTAGTAAAACAGACAGACAAATACTGTTCTAGACAGCAATGCACCACAGGCTACGCAAGAAATCTATTTCTATATCTAATTGTATCTTTTGGTGTTTAGACGTATGAAAAATGGTGGAGGAAAAATAGGAAAAAGTCTTCTGGTTTCAGTGATGCGCATTATCTACCAAGCTCGATATTGTCTGGTACTGGGGCATATCGATTTTTGGTGTCTGGCTTCGAAGCGACGAAAAGGTGATGTTTGGCTGGGAAAACGGTAAATTATAGGAGCAGTATCTATGGAATAGGCCACTGAGATTTGTACTCTTGAGGCAAACTCGAACATTAACATAGTCTAGGGATTTTTTATTTATTTTCGGCATAAACATTTCAAGCATGAGACTCACAAACTGGGCGCCCGCCCCAGAGTGATAGTTAGCAAGCTAATCTCACAAGCTATTGCTCCACCGGATGCTTCACTTCTGAGACCGTGTACCAGACTAGGCAAAGCTTAGTAAATAACTAAGGTGCTCATCATAGTCAAATAGTTAGACCGATTCGCAAAGGTTATCCTATCGATGTAGCGCCATGTATAGCAAACTCATTTCATAGACCGATTCTAAAGTGATGAGAGTTCGATCCTTGCCGGGTACTCCATTAGGGTGACTTCGCAAGTATAAAAGTGAGGCGAACAAATTAATAAATATGCCAAGCAAATTAAAAAGATACGCCTAGCGAGTTGAAAAGAAATACGCAATGCATTTTAAATACGACAAGCAAATTAAAAAAAAGATCAGCAAATCAAAAAATAAGGCAAACAGACTAAGGAGACCAGGGAACTAAATCTTATTTACGAACTTGCATAATCGCATATAAGCAGTTGCTGCAAATCTAACTTTTTTAGTGAAATTAGTTTAAATTTGTCTCTTAGTAAAATCCATTTTTTGTTAGTCCCAACCAAAAGCTAATGTGCATAATTTATAAGTACGAACCCCCAACTAACATTTGCAGCAACTGTAGCAGTCACTGCATATATATTATTACTCAGTTCGTAGACTCAGTTCACTTATCTTTTCAATTTGCTTGATGTATTTTTTCTACTTTGCGAGCCATATTTTTTTAAAATTTACTTGCCATTTTTCTTCAAATCTATTGGTCATATTTTGAAATTTGCATGGCGTACGTTTCAACTTACTTGGTGATTTCTTCAATTTGCTTGGCATATTCTTTAATTTGTTTACCTTTCTTTTAAATTTGCTCGGGAAAACTATAGAACGCCCACATTGTGCGATCCCCATTGGGTGCTGCATTATGATGACTTTCGGCCGGACTAACTTCATTAAATATCTGCAGCATCAATTGTTTTGAGGCTGATATTCGCTGAGTGTCTCGTAACTGTTGTACTGTGCCAGTCTAATCTAAACATAGTCAATAATTGTAAGACTCTCGGAAAGGTCGATGATTACCCGGGGATTCATTACACATATATATAATATTTTTCAATTAGAGCAGAGATGGTACACATATGTTGATATGCCAGCGAACGACACTTCGATCCGACTCAGAAATACTGATCCATACGTAAATAATTCCGAATTATTTGACGCGTACTCTGCTAGTGTATATATATATATATATATATATATATATATATATATATATATGCAAAGCTCTTCCATAGGAATAGAGCACTCTGATGGATGAGGAGTTTCTGCGTAAAAATTAATATATCGCTTAAATTCAGCCTTGTTGGTTAGTTCCGTAGTCCAGTGGTAGGATATCGGCCTTCGGGTCCGATGTGAGGGTTTCAATTCTGCCTCGCGATACTGGATGAGATAAAGTCTATAACGACACTGAAGAGATGTAATACATCGAAACAGCTGTCTGTATATATATATATATATATATATATATATATTGCAAGTATACGAATATACTGCTGTTAGGTAAATAGAAAAATTATGCTGTATCGCTTTTAGTGGAAGAAGGAAGAAAACAGGTATTCGCGATTGATTCGTGTATGCAACTCAGAGTAAGAATCCTTATCAATCCAACATTAAGCATGCAATTTCTATTGTTATTCGATAAATTTCGCAAGGACGTGGTTAAATTGTGTCAGAACAAAAGCTCTTGTCTTGATTTTTACGAAAGTTTTTTTTTTCTCTTAACAGCATCACTATACAGTAGTTGAGATGAAATCGTGGGTCTCGCAAACATTGGAGGATTCGTTATTCAGCTGTGGTTATTTCATAAACCTCTGGAAGTGGATTCATTTCCCATAAAATACTTGATGAATCCAGCCTTTGCCAAATTCAACATAATTCAACAAACTATGGTTCCTTGGAATCAGAATTTTTGCTTTTCTGTAAAGGGTTTATGGAGTCCTCGTCTATTATCTGAACAAGAAAGCATTTAAAACCTATGCAATTTAGTCCAAAGCTATACCACTAAGCTACAAGTATCTCTACTGTTCGTCAGCAGCCATTACGAGCGTCGTGCGCATGCGCTGTATGCACCCACTTTTTAGTCGAGGAATTGATTTTAGTTCCAACTCGTTGTTTGGTAGAAGGTAGCTCCGGATAATAAAATGCAAAAGAAACAAAGAAATAAGTATATTAGGCTTTAAATTTTTATCTGACAGTTTCCATGGAGATTGTTCATTATTGAATGAAAGAAAAAATAAGCAAAGCTTAAATTAGTTGCTGCATCGTCTGCTTCTTCGTTGTGTGTTCCTTCTTCTTCATTTTATTTCTTTATTTTTTTCCCGGATTTCGTTCTTCTTTTTTTTCTTTTTTTTTCTCGTTCTTTTGACATTTTTTTTCTGATATGACGAACTTTTTCTGAATGAAAAATCACGAGTTTTGCATGCCTTTTCTTTTAATATTTGGAGTCCCTGCGGTTAATAGAAGAATCACGTTTGTCATCAGTAACGTCCCTTTTTCATGACTTCTTTTTCTTCCTCTCCTTCTTCAACAAACTTTTTCCTCTTCCCTTCTTTTCATGCTATTCCCTTTTTTTTTTCTCTCTTTGCTCCTTTTCTTTTTTGCTCTCCTCCTTTAGTTAGATTTATTCTACGATTTCTTCTTTTTCTATGTCTCCTTTTTTTTCTTTATCTCCGCCGTCTTTCTCTTATTCCTCTGTCTTCCCTTCGCCTCTTCTTCTTCTTCTTCTTCTTCTTCTTCTTCTTCTTCTTCTTCTTCTTCTTCTTCTTCTTCTCCTTCTTTCTTGCTCCTCTTCTTCTTCTTCTTCTTCTCCTTCTTTCTTGCTCCTCTTCTTCTGCTTCCTCCTTTTTCCTCTTTCCCTCTTCAGCTTTTATCTTCTTCTTTCCTCTTTCCTCACTTTCTTCCTTGTTCCTCTTATTCTTGTTATTGTTCTTTCTTTTTTCTTTCATTCTTTTTCACACTCTTCCTTCCTTAACTTCCAACTCTTTTTCGTTTCCGTATGTCATCAATCTCTTCGTCTCAAACTTTTTGACACATCCAAATTTCCTCCTCTTCTTTCATATTTCCAATTAGAAAGAGTCAACCAAAACTGTAAACAAAATAATCAACATCAACATAGGTTTCTTCAGTTTTAAAGTGGCTGGCTGGCAATTTATGTAAATTCTCGTGCGTACAGACCACCCCAATGAGGCGAAAGAGCTGAAAAGATCAACATTAACTCCTTATTATGTCTAGAAAAAACTATTTTTGTTTGTGTTTTACATCCCAACGAAAGGTTTTTTGTGTGAAGTTCATTTTGCAGTATAAATTTATGCTGAATTGGTCCCTTATTTTGTGCCCAATAGTGTTCATGCTCGTTTTTTTTTTTTTTTAAATTCGGACATTTTTTTAGTGATTACCACCGAAGAAAAAGTGAGAGAAGTAACTTATTCATTGATCACCTCAGTTTTTCATTGATCCCCCTGAACAAGACATGCTGCCAAAAGACGTAGATCACATGACAGTTTCTATCGAGTGACTAATCAGACCGGTTATTGCTTTTATTTCATTTCTTTATATTCATTTAAAGCGCTCTTGGTTATCTTCAACAATTGTTGAATGTTGTGTGGCTGCAAGTAACACACTAATCTTTATAAACTTCTCTGACCATCATTGGCTTGTTACTTTATCAAACATTAATTGTCTACTATAAACAATTAAGATAAAAAAACAAATGTCTTGGACGCCTGTTATTGTGCAATGGTTAGCAACCTTGTCTAACATTCCATTCTCGACTTTAGTGGCTTCTATCCTCATTGGGTATCCATCCTTATACCGAGTTTTGTAAATATCAAAATCGCCTGCCATGGAGTGATGATTA
Source organism: Thysanoteuthis rhombus (assembly GCA_963457665.1). NCBI lineage: Eukaryota > Metazoa > Mollusca > Cephalopoda > Oegopsida > Thysanoteuthidae > Thysanoteuthis > Thysanoteuthis major. The sequence continues at coordinate 22,497,574 of OY735213.1, forward strand.
TAGAGTAAATCTCTCTAGTGTTGATTTCAGTTCTCACCTGATGCAACACTATTGTAACCTTGTTCCAGATTAAGCTAAGTTCGCTTATTGTCTACTTTGGACAGAGACTAATCTTGTAGTGAGTTTGTTCCTCATGGGGTATTCCGTACCGAGGCTTGGCATACGTTTATATCTACGTTGACACATCAATAATACCGTTGCCTAATGATGAAAAAAGCATTCATTTTATTCTAAAATATTTATTTTTTCTGTATAATTTCCTTACTTGTCAATACACAATATAGGTGCATTCAGATCGAACATAATACAGTGAAAATTTCAAATCAAAATTCAGCTAAAAACTTCGGGTCAGCCTGAAAACTCATTGATTCGTTTTCATACAAGGGAAAATTATAGGGACAACGCAGTACATTGACTTATTTCAAAAAAGTAAAAAGATTGTGTAGCGTTGACTTCTTTCTTAGATACTGGTCTCGTAGAATTCAGCATTTGAAATTTGTCTGTGGCGGAATAACGTGACCATCATCTACACGACCCATGACAAATCGAGTATAAGTGAAAACTTTAAAAAAAATAAAAAACAAAACTGGATTGCATATTTTAAGACTGACATATATCTAACACAAGACAATGAACTATGGTTATGGAGTGGTGATGCAGTGGTGATGCAGTGGAGTGCAGTGGTGAGCAGTGGTGATGCAGTGTTGATGCAGTTGTGATCAGTGATGATACAGTTGTGAGCAGTGACGATACAGTGGTGATGCAGTGGTGTGCAATGGCGAGCAGTGGTGATGCAGTGACGAGCAGTGGTGATGCAGTGGTGATGCAATTGTGATGCAGTGATGATACTGTGGTGATGCAGTGGTGTGCAATGGCGAGCAGTGGTGATGCAGTGACGAGCAGTGGTGATGCAGTGGTGATGCAATTGTGATGCAGTGATGATACTGTGGTGATGCAGTGGTGATGCAATTGTGATGCAGTGATGATACTGTGGTGATGAAGTGGTGATGCAGTGGTGATGCAGTGGTAATGCAGTTGTGAAGAACACATCACTTAAAACAAGCATGGAGAAAAAC
>OY735213.1:22501149-22853649 GCA_963457665.1 Thysanoteuthis rhombus
AAATGCCTTCACACCTTTCTCCAATTCGATCGACCAAATGCAGTTCGCGCCAACCGCTCACATCGACACTTCTCCCGCGCAGACGGCCGGTATTTGACGCGTCAAGGAACGCCAGAAAGTTCATAAGATATTTATAGAATTTCCTCGTAACTATTATCCAGGACCGTTTGGTGAAATATTCTGAGGCCATTGGGAATATGTACGGAATGATGGGTCGACACGAAAATGGCATTGAGGATACATGTCCTTGACTGGCACCTCTATGGGGTGGGGGGCTTTGAGTGGTAAGACTTCTAAATTGTTTCTTCTGCTTGAACTCTTTATTTGAATAGTGGTTCTCAAACTGCGTGCTATGGCACAATATTGTGCTGCTACTACTCTCCAAATGTGCTGTATGAATTTTTCCAAATACGCAGTTATCTTTAGCTTTCAGCGTATTCAGTTCGGGCATTATGTCTATTCTGCCTGTGCCACAGATTAGCCAACCAAGTGGTTTTATCGCTAGATTTTGCGAGATCTCAACCTTTTTAGCGACGTATAGAAGGAAAAGTGGATGTTGATTAGGTATACCAGTGTGCTGATATGAAGGATTCAATTGACCACTGAAATGTTTTCGTCTTATTTATTTCATTTTTACAGTAAGTCGACAGTAACTGACACATTATTTCCAATGAGTGTGTTATCTTCGTTGGCGAAAACGGAGATGTCTTTGAGTCAAAGTTGAAATCATTTGTGTATAAGTGAAATTTAGAAGGGTTGACTCTGTGTGTGTGTGTGTGTGTGTGTGTGTAACATTGTTATATTCTGTGTGAATATATGTATGAGCAATCCAAGAGTTAAGAGTATGTATGCATTACTATGTATGCAGAGTTCCTTTCCCATCCAAGTCCCTAAGATGTATTGCTCCTCAGTTCTGATCCTTGATCCACAGCTTGATGAACGAGCTAAAACATTCACACCTTAGAAATGAGTGTGTCGAGTCAGGGTTTTTATTCTTGAATCGTTTTGGCGGGTTTTTCGAAAAAGTTTAGCCTCGAATGTTTGTGCATGGTGATTTAATATCAAATCTAGCCATTAACATGCGAGATTCCACGAGTTCTTAAGAAGTGCAGAGGTGATCGTTCCTAGGGCGGGGGGTTGTTAAAAATTCGGTATTCAATAATCTGAGTGCTTCGGCAGTTAAAAAACATTCCTATTTTATAATAATTTGAGTTAAGGAATAAGCCAGGTAACCCTGCCACGAGTTAACACCTACGTAAATTGTGTTGATACCTGTAATAACATATCAAATGAAATGTTTTTTGAATAGTAATATCGAAGATGATATAAGCAGCAAGCATGGTATATATGTGATTAATATATGAACCATTTGAAGCAATAGACTTTTCGAAACCATCAAATAGTAATAAGATGCCATACCTATAAAAATCATTTAGGTTTAGAGGTTACAGAATTTGTAAAAGTATGAATTATGCCCCCCCCCCCGTTATTGAAACTTGAATTACCGATATGAAGTTCAAAATGTTTGAAAACATGATGATATGTAGAATAGCCAGGGGAATATGAAAGATGCTGCAAGACTCCATATCCAATTTCTCTAAGCTTAGACACTCTCTGTAAGTGTCAAAGAGTATATAGTTCAGTTCATTGAGGACCCATTTTCCCAACGTTTTAACCTTTTATATTGCGTTAATATGACGTGATAGGATCGCTGTTAAAGCCCTAAAGTCTCTAGAAAGTGCTCAAGCCATCGTAAAGAACAGTTCTGGACTTCACTCGACGTTTATTATTAGTATCCATATTTCTAGAACTAAACCTGTTGAATCAACGCTGAACAGTTTACATTGTAGTAGTGTCCACACCAAATTCTGAGCTGAAGTTATCAGCAGCTTGAGCAGCATCATATCTTAGTTTGTAATTGTTCTTGGAGAGTAGTTTAAATACTTGGGTAGACACCATTGCTGTTGAGAGTATTAAAACCTGTAATACTGGATCAGCAAAAAATTGCAATTGAATTAATAAATATTCCACTTTTAGGATTAATGTCTATTGTGTGAATAAAGAAATTTCATATATGATAAATTAAAAGGTATTATTTTATACTCATATGTATTACTTCTTCTGAACAACAAAGACGAGGAAAATGGTACGAAAAATCAATAAGGCTGAGGTTGAATACTCACCCACCCAGAACGCCTGGCCAAAAGCAATAGTCAACAAGCTTGTCTGGCAGATCATTAGCTAGTTTAGGAGGTTCGATCTTCACTTGCGTCCCAATACTGTGGCCTTATGCCAGACTAAGCTAACCCAAGCACTACCAAAGACTCATTAACAATCTCATATTGACGTATAAAACGATGTCATTCAATAATGATAGATGGGGTCCAACGCCACACTTTACAGTGAAACTACTCTAAACCATGATAGATGAAAGTTTCACTGAAAAGCATATTTGTTGGTTATTTGATGAGACAACAAAATTGCACTCTTGATCTTGTTAATAGTTCGATGTTTATTCACATCATCATTGAGAAAGTGTGACAAAAAATGATCCACATCACTCGTTTATAAAGGAACAGAAGTCATTAAAGGAAGTTAAAATAAAACATAATCAGGTCTGATTAGTCATTCAATGGAAACTATCAGGTGATCAATGTCTTCAATTGGCATGCTGTGTTGGGGAGGATCGATTAAAATATTTGAAAAAGATGTGATCAATGGAAAGATTTCTCTCGCATTTGTTGTCTGAATCTTCAAAGAAAACAAGCGTGAATGCTGCTGGACATAAACTCACATCGCAAATTTAACCCCCAGTAAAAGCCTATTTAGAGATGAGATGTTAAAAAAAAAAGGTTTTTCTTGACATGATAGGAAATAAATTCAGTCTTCTATCTCCTTTGCACGCGTGATACATACATAGCCAGCTAGCCAGTCAAACCCACTTCAAAACTGAAGAAACCTATATTGACAGGTTTGGTTATAGTTTTTGGTTGACGGTTTTCAATAGAAAGAAACGTACCAAAAACAAATTTTGAAGTTAATTTCATTTTGTACGTATTAAGGTAGATGTTCAATATATATATACTTTTTTTAATTTCTCTTCAAATCCCGATTCTATGCGTTTCTTATGACAGCAAATAAGATCAAATGCTAAACTTTCGTCATACAACCAATCTGTGTGGAAGGAAGGGTTTTTTTTCCAGATAACGCCCATAAATCTTTTTGTCCTTGAATGCTGAGGTGACAACGAAGGGAATGAGATCATCAGTCAGAGTAACTCTTGGAAGGAGAAGGCCGATTTCCATTAAACGATCATGTAAAAAAAATTCTTCTCTTCCTCTTGTATTCGAAGTGTCGCATCGTTTCGGTGGTCTTTTTATTTTTATTTTAAAATTTCATTTTATTCTCCCATCTTACTCAAACAATTCATTATAATCTAACCCCCCCCTGCCTGCTTAGTCCATCGAAGATTTATCAGAGCCCCCGTTAACTGTACATATCGAGAACACATTCACTACTAAGTCAATTGCCCGTCTCTTACGATGCCGAAGGGGGGGGGGCATGAAAAATCGGGAAAAGCGGTGATCGAAAAATAAGGTACTTCGCTCACCTTTTGTTAAGCAGTGGTCACTAAAAAGATTGAATTTTAGAACTGGACAATGACGTTGACAGAGGTATGCGTTCTCTGAGTGGTTTCTGGTTTGATAAAGACTTTTCTTATCAGTAACAATGCAGCACAATTCCAGGCTGCCTTTTGCGCTTCTGTACTCAAAAGGTACGAGTGTGTTAGGTTCCTGTTCAATCTGACAAGTTGCGATGGTGTCTATTAGAGTAGGACATACACACACACACGCGCATGCGCATTCACGATTATGTTTTTGAAGAATGCAGTCAATCTAAATATCATGAAAATCATTTGCACAACACCAAGTTCTATCAGACTCATTGCAATTCAGATCGGATTCCAAACGACTTCTGGAATTTCCCATTGCTAAAATCGCTACGGAAACACAGTGGATGAGATTAAAGAGAACACAGCGAGGTTGTCGTTGGCGATCCTAAAAGAGGACTTTCCAGATTGTTTTTAAATGGGGAAAGGACGTTGGAATACATTTTTGCGATCCCAAGGAAAGTTCTTCGTCCTTGCCCTTGGTAAGCAATTTTTTCGTTAATTTCTATTCACTGGATACTTTCTGGACAGACCTCGTATAGTTTTTCTTTATTTTAGAGATTGTATAAATACCTGGTAGGCATTTCCTATGCCTAAACTATCGGCAACAATTTGGATCCAGAAAATGAATATTTTAATCTGTTTTTAGGGAGTCATTTTAAAATTGCACTTGTTGCATGTATAGAAAGCGAACAAAATAACTGGCATTTTTAAGTGTCCGCATTACGAACGATTTTGGGTGAAATTCAAGTGACACATACACGCGCACATACAACTTTGATGATGGATTACCAAACAAATGATAGTCCTCTCCATCTAAACATATTTTCACCTGCACTATATTTTCACGTCGGACACATCGATTTTATCAAAGAGATTTACTTCAACACGAAAAAGAGTGTGTACACCTTTCTACATATAGAATGAAGATCGCCTCTCCTTAAAATCAGTTCAAACGCCGGAGTTCCTATAGATTGGTCCTCAAAGTGGCCGATATCGATCCTCAATGGTCGATGAGACATTTCAGTATTGATTATCATTAAAGGGTCTTTTCTGGTTGATTTACTTTTGAGGTCGAAATCAAGAACCGTGTAATTCAAAATGTAAGAAATGCCCTTTTCAAGTCTTGTACATTTGAAAATGTTTCTCCGAAAACGAAACTTTGGGTCCTGATTATTGATGTTGTCCATACTTATATCCATATCAACCTTAGTTGAGTCCACCAAAATGGTGGGAAACAGAAATAATTAGATTGTTTAGCTTTGGTCTTCCAAGTGTGGATGATCTGCTTGCCATGAAAATCAGCATAATGAATCCTTATGATTAGGATCGAAAACTAATTTCTGGCATCGTTGGGAAACGCACAACTATTCCAGCCACAAAACATGTTTTTAGATTAGTCAAGCATAAGGCTAGGTGGTGAAAAATGCAAAGGAGAAAATTAGGTTTCATAAACCTTTTAAGTTGGAAGAGCTTGTTTTGAAAATCAGCATCCGAAAATCTGACCTCTCTGTTAGGTTTTGAACACCGACCTCTGGCACTTTTAATCACAAACCTCCCACTAGAGATATCAAACAATCGATAGAGTTTTCCTTTTTTTTCTTTTTTTTTTCCCCCTGATTTTTTACTATGTTTCAATCATTGCATATAGGTTCATTCGGATTAATATCCTCTCTTAGTTGTTTTTTTTATTGCAACGTTTCGGACACTGTACTCTCCGGCCTCCATCGGATGTTTTTCATTTTATGGAATGTCAAAACTTGGTCTGAAGCCAGACATAGGTTTCGTCTCACATATATGTCACATCCGGTGCCTCTGTTGGCAAGCTCTTGAAACTGTTCTCCTCTGACCCACGCACTGAACACATGACCTTCCAATGAACTTGATGACATTCACCAGCACTCCCATTTCTGTAGAAAGGTCTATAGGAGGGATGTACATCGTGTCCGCGCTCAGGAGTCTAAAGGGGACCCAAGAGCTCACGGCATAAAACTGTTGTTAAAGCAGGGTGACTGATGGAGAAGTTAGGGGGACCCGAAATAAACTTTGTAACCTCCAATAAAATTCCTTTCAAATGCCCTGTTTTGGGCTCACGTTTTTAAGAACACGGGTGGTGATTTTTGGTACCACATATTCATCGCTAATTCTCTTTTAAATCAGTAGTTCCCATATGCTATTCATATCTACGCTTGGTTTGCCGATTGGATTATCTGAGCATAGCATGCATGCTGATTCCTTCAATCGCCTTATTCTACAAGGTCGTTCTTCTATTTTTGACTTAATTCCATGAAGAATGATGCGTTTCATACACATGACCTGCCATACCTAAATTTTATCCCCTGAATACATCTTTCGGGTGTTTCACCAACCCTTATTATTAGGGGGTGACAGTTCTCGCTTTCGTTCTCCCAGCTGCACGGAATGTTGTACTTGCAGTTCTTGGTCGTTGAGGATTAACTCTGGTGAGTTATCTGTATAGAGTAGTAACCACTTTTGAATGCTATCCTTATATCTATATGCTGCAGATTCAATGGATTTCCTCTACGCTTCTGATATATGATTGAGTGGTTGTAGCAATCTTTTTTTTTTTTTAATTTTCTTTTGTTGTCAACTAAACTCGTTCTTCTTCTGGTAGTTGCAGGTTGGTATTTTCCACGCAGAGTAGTTCTTTCTCTGAAGTGTCTCTGTCGGCTCGTGTCTGGGTTGGCACAAATGAGTTTTAATCGGTGTTGTAAGTAACGGGCGATCTCTTTCTTTGTACTATGGTGGCTTGAAGTGAAATTGAGAACTCGCCTAGTGAATGTTTGTTTGTGATATACGGATGTCTAAAACCAATGCTCTTTCATTAGCGCAACCAAGACGGCTAATCCACTATTCATTTCTTTCTCCACAGTGAACAGTATTGAGGATTCTATGGAGTTCACATGGTCCAACGGCATTTTCACATCTTTCCGGTGTGGCCAAAGGTGTCATCAACGTATCTCAATTAAGTGATTGGCTTCAGTGGTGCCGTTATTAAGGTCATTTCCTCGAACTAATGGAAATGCTAACATTTTGTAGGCAACATACGACGTATTGAGTTCTGATGTATATCAACAGGAGAAAGTATGGCCATAGGATTTCCAGTAGTGACAAACATATACATGGAGTACTTCGAGGAAATAGCTTTAGTAACAATGTCATTACTGGGTGCCTCACTGGTGTGAACACGTCTTAGATTAAGCTTAAGTTGATAAATATCTAAGAGATCGTCAATCGTAGAGTGAATAAATCCCACAAGACATTGCTGGTAAACTTAGGCTCCACTATTCTGTTTTTGTGACAAACGAATATGAACTTAGTAAATACTTACAGTAAAAATGTCCTTGTGTTGAATTCTAGATATTATAGAGTATTTGATACTGTGGAGATATTCACGTTATTTAATCATTTTGGCGCCCAGGTTACGTGATGATTCGGAAGTTCGTCTTGTAGAATAACTAGTAAATAGAGTGAGTTCGATCCTCACTAAGTACCTCACTAATGTAGCCTGTTTCGAGACTAATCTAAGATAAGAATAATAGCTGGGCGGCTACCACGTGACTGAAATAGATATGTATTTCCTACTGAGGCCAAAGATTGATACTTGAGTCCAAAGAAACACGGTCTAGAATGCTGATTTTCTTGGCAGTCACTCCCCACTTGGAGGATTGGTGTAACACAAACTTCCTTCATACATTTTCTGCTTCTTGACCTTGTGCTGTAATAAGCTAATGTGCTTGATTTTCTAGAGGTACGAGGTAGCGTAACGGTAATCAGCACCGAAAATGAAATTGAACAACTGAGTTCGAATTTTAGCTGTGGTTCTTTGTCTTTATTGAGTACTAATGTCCTTGGAGCAGCATAAACCCACTTTCTCGTCCTGTCATCTGATATATAGAGAAAACATCAGATTACTGGCATGTCACTATGATTAGTGGAGAAGAAAGTAGGTGAGTGAGTACTTGGGAAAATCACTCTTCCATAACTACATTACCTACCCTGGAAGCAGCAAAAAGCTTATACACCTATACTCAACCTTGAATGGGCCACGATAATATAATTTTGTTAAGGATGTCTATGGTGTAAATATTCTCGCTATATAATACGCTAAACGGCAAAATAGTTTCACCATGTGTCTCGACCTACAGAAGCAAGTATTAAAGCTAGTATCCATGAGTTATAAATGAGTTGGTATGTTTTGCCTTCTATGTCGGTGAACAATGTAATCTTTTCCCATAATCCTAAAATCCCTTAAAGAAACTGAAAAAAAAAACTGTACTACGGTTGTGCTTGAATTATTTCTTTCTAAATTTTTAGTTACGTTCTATTTTTTTTTTCTTTTCATTCGACGTAACCAATTCAAAATGTTGGAAATCCGATACTTATATCAAAACACATAATCTCGACCTACGGAAGCTAGTATTCATGTGCTATGAGTAAGTGCATAGATTTTGTCTTCAAAGTCAATGAACACTATAATTTTTTTTTCCTTATAACTCTAAAGTCCCTTTTCAAAGATTATCTAATACTGATATGCTGCATTTTTTTTTTAAATCGGGTGTGTAAATTTGGGATTTCGCTCCTTTTTTTTCACAACAAAACCAATTCGAAATGAAAGAAATCCAACACTTATATCAGAGCACACAACCTAGAAAAAATCAAGTAAAGAAAATACAAATACAAATAACTCAGGGAAAAAGGGAGACACCGAGAAATTTGGTCGAGAACTTGCGAAACGTTTATCAGGTCGGCACCACGCGCGTAAAAGGCTAAAATTTTATTTAATGCGTGGGTGCCAATGTCTGCTCATTCCTTCTTGACAGCCAATCCTAGACCAAGACGGAGGCGTCTGTATTCCAGAGAACACAACATAGCTGCGACAATTCCTCGGGAATTCTTTGCTGATATACATTATGGCATCTCCCTCTGACATTAAATAGTCTCCATGGTGGGGAAAAAAACGTTCTGAAACTCAACCACGCCTACTCTCTCTCTCTCTCTCTCTCCCTGAAACATGCAATATGAACACCCAAAGACTGGCTCTACAGACCTCCTGATAAACGGTGGGTTTGTGATATGTGGAATGCGTGGAATCTCCGACAACTACAATAATAACAACAACAACAACAACAACAACAACAACAACAACAACAACAACAACAACAACAACAATAATAATAATAATAATAATAATAATAATAATAATAATAATAATAATAATAATAATAAACAGAGTTAGCAAAACATGTGAGACAACTGATGCTAACAAACTACCTTTAGACGAAGTCATTTAGATTAAAATAAAAGCTACATATTCCTAAGACAAGCTATTTTCATTCGGGAAAAATTCTGGAAGAATATTCCTTAGACGGGAAATTTGAGAACAGATATTGTTACCATTCAATAATTAATATATATATATATATATATATATATATATATATATCTTATTCATTTTCTTGCTACACGATGTCTGTCCGGAAAGTATCCAGCAAGTTTGAATATCTCGATTACGACGCATGCATTAACATATCCTCTCCTGTGGTGTTATCTAGTCGGCTCTGAGACGCCATAGAGTGAACTTGTGTACTGTGTGACAATCGCATTCAGAATGACCGATCCTGTCCATTTAGGGTTTTGGGAGAATCACTTCATCAACCAAGCTGCCTGCGACTTCTGACCTTTGATTGTTGGAAGGGGGAAGATTTTAGATCATGGGCGGAATTAAGGAGAACGTGGTGAGACATTTGATGGCGAACCCGAAAGACAACTTTATAGACCGTTTTAAAAAGGGAAGGGGCGGTGTTGTAAGTATTTGCAGTCTCAAAGGAAGTACTTTAAACTAAGGTGATATGACTTTTGAAAGGCTTTTTTTATTGTTGTTGTTAATATCCAATTGCCGGGTACTTTCTGAAAATACCACGTATATCTTTAGTATAGAAATTTGAGAAGAGTTATCGTTACTGTTCAATAGATTTCTGAAAAAATTCTTACAATACTATCTATTTTTCCCTTATATTTCCAAACGTTATAGATTGTCAATTCTTTGCCCTTCCTCATGTTAATATGGTATTTCTTCTTCTTCTGAAAACGAGACACCATATTTATCATTGTGCGGTTTCCCAAAAGGAAAAATTCCTGAACAGCCTGATCTAACCGCAGACTTCAGAGCTTGCCCTGGACCATTCCTCTCTAAAGGCACTGCAGAAGTGCTGCTGGGGAACCGATCGCCTGACAAGACGCTACAGTTATTACTTGTTTGCAACAAGGCAAAAAGATCGTGATGACATACAGTACTTAGTTTATTTACTGTTTCATAAACAAAACTATTTAAAACAATTTGCTGGGTGTCACTTTCAACTAAGGACCGCTGCAAAATCGACCACTCGAAACGATGTTGAAAAAAAGAAAAAAAGAAAATCTGTGCATGTGTCTGTAAGTTTGTGTGTGTGTGAGATGGAGAATGTATGTGTATCTGTGTGTGTGTGTGTGTGTGTGTGTGTGAGAGAGAGAGAGAGAGAGAGAGAGAGAGAGAGAGAGAGAGATGATGTGCTACAGAGCGACTTCATTCCGTTAAAGGATAACATTTCGTAAAAAAGTACTTGAGAAATTTTCTAGTTTGAAAAACAAACCCACTTGAAAAAATTATAGAATTACCTGCCTTAATGTTCCAAACCCTTTATATACAACGCATATGGTATAATGCTATCTGAAATATTCATTCGCTAATTTTAGAAAATAACGTAAATCAAACACTTAATCCAGGAATCATAATTCAAAATAAGTCTCCATCGCATTTACTCGTGAAAAAATCAAAATTTACGTGTGCTTTCGTGTAGGAAAGATTTTAAAATGACTATTATTTTTTAGTATTAAAACATTGAATATTCCAAATAAAGCGTAGAAAATCTTTCGCGCCAAGTTGGTTATGTTTGTCGCTCTTATGTGTAGCTTCCGTATACGTTTGGCGAAAAAAACCTACTGGACCGTACTTCCGTGTGCGACCTGCTACGTTAACATAACAAAAATGTCCTGTTTTTAAAACAAATTGTGAAATTACATACTACGCAAAAAAGGTCAGTCTTCATTCAAAGAGTGTAATGCTATGTATATGGTAGGATTGTAAGAGTGTCTTCTACTGTGCGCTTCTTTCCAAACAACAAATGATTGATTCGAATGAGTACTGTGAGATTAGACGATTAAATTCGAAGGCAGCAATCGACAAAAAGCGTCCGAAATCATTCAACAGAAAGGGCATAATATTCCATCAGGATAACGGTAAACCGCATGATGATTCGAAGACCAGCCAGAAATTGTTACAACTTGGCTTGAAAGTTTTCACTCGTCCGCTGTATTCACAAGAGATGGGGGCTTCGGCTTTCAATTTATCCCGGTCTTTATTGAATTCTCTTAAAGAAAGGATGAAAGGTTTTGAGAAGATAGAAATTGCCTGAAAGATCCTTGGAGAAAATGGAACAATACGGTAAAATATTGTTCAATAAAATTAAAGTAAAACAAAATAAGTTTTTTTTTATTTTTGCTTAATCTGAACAAACTTTGAGGTCAAATAAAAGGTCACTACATAAATATGTTTGTGTATGTAAATATGAGAGAGAGTTTGGATGGGGAGTGAAAGAATGATAGAGAGAGACTGTTGTGGTGACCAAAGTAGTTGTGTGTTTCCTACCAGTACAAAGGTTCGAAACCAGTTGGAAAGTCAGAATTTCGAATGAAGTATATTGACTTTTGAGGCAAGCAAGCACTTGAGATCCCCCCCAAATGGAATTTTGTCGCAATACAGTCTTCTTACCTCCATCCCACTAGCCAAGCTTGCAACCCTATTTCATGGCATAGAATGTGCACTTCATCGCCAAAAAGTTTGCTTCAAAAATCCCGCTTACTGAATAAAATGTACTTTATAAACGAAGTAAAATATCACTCACTATTTTAATACTTTTCTTTTTGTTCAACCCAGAAAAAGTCGCTTAGTGTCGATTATAAAATAAATATCGATATTAAATAAAGACTGACAAGATCTTCTCAAAGTCATGCACACGTTTAGACAGACACCGTTACCCATCATAATAATATTATGATTCCCATTTAAATGGCGATGCGTAATACTGACACATATAATCATCAGACATCATACCAAGTGACATGCCATTTCTTTTTCTTTCTTTCTCCTCCCTCTCTCTTCTTCTTCTTCTTCTTCTTCTTCTTCTTCTTCTTCTTCTTCTTCTGGCGTTTCTCTCTCTCTCTCTCTCTCTCTCTCTCTCTCTCTCTCTCTCTCTCTCTCTCTCTCTCAGCCATTACAGTCTGTTTCCTCTCAGATCAGGTCAGATATTGTGTTACCATTGCTATTCTCTCCGTATCTTGACCTAGCAGAGTTCGACTTATGTTTCTTTCATTTAATTAAAAACTTCGATACTTTTTAAAATTTGCGTTTGTTTCATTTTCTCAGGGAAACAGTGATAAATTCACGGCACACAACAAAAGTTCTTCACAGGAATTTCACGTCACGACGAAATAAGTCATTTCGACAATAGCCCAACTTCGTAGCAATCATGGTCAGTTCATGTCTTAGACATCCACTGACGGTTCGACTACAAATTTTTTTTTTCAAATGTTGTTCCAAAAAGCAAGAGCCACCTGTTGTCCTAACTTGAATCCCAAGAACGAAGCATTGGTCACTTCAGTCAACCCCGCCCCTTTTTTTCAAAGTAAACCTTAAATATTTGCCCCTGCGTCTTCGAGAATGAATATCATATTGCTTAATTATGGAAAAGGTGATGTGATACAAAAGAGAAATCAGAGCTTTTGTATGTAAGTCCAGAATGAGCAATATAAACTAGTATGCAATACAATAAATATATGAATGATGATCACACAAATTCATCGAGGTTACAACAGTATTGGTAGGGTACTAAGAAATCAGTCAGTTTACTTCTAGTAATTTGCAGTTGAGTGACGCGAGCCACCCGTAGAGATAATGACTCGTAAACCCAAGTCGCCCTATTTTGCGTTTTTCTCTTTGACAAGTTTTCTGGCAATTTGAAATGAGACTAAAAATTCCGAATCTCACGAAAAGCTTTTATAACACTATGTGACCTGTATACTTGTCACACTGCCAACAGCTAATTCTGGTATTTAAGTTCTAACCCTAATCTATAATATTTCTTGTCACTACTTCTTTTCTTAGATAATTTTTGAAAATGTTCCCTGCGTCTTCGAAGCTGAATACAACAAAGCTATAGACCTACGCCGATCTGTAGAGAAAAGTGCTTAAATACTAGACAGTAATTTGAATTCCTGTATATGACTCTAATGAGGTGCACAATTTAGCAGTCTGCCTTTATAATGATCAAGCGATTTTCTTGCTTCTCTATCCGTAACAATAAACTCTCCCACTCAAAGGTAAGAATTTTACTAATAAAAACGCCACCTACCCACCATTTAAAACTATGGACCCCTCCAGTTAAACGAATTCGGTAATTTTTTTTACATCTCAAAAAAAAAAAAATGAAAAATACCTCTGTGATTTATTTTCACTGGAATTAACCAATCGTATAAAAAAAAGATAACGGATCAGGATGAAAGTCGTATAGTAAAGATCGGCAAGTTAATCTTGTAAGCTGTTCTTAGTGAGTTCAATACTCATTGGATTTCCTACTATTGATGGTCTAATAGAAAACTGCTGATTTAATGAATCATACGAAAAAAAAATCGGACCATGACACACGTAGTATAGCAATGATCAGAAAGCTCGTATTGTGGGTTCAATCCTCACTGGATCGCTTACTATTGATAATCTGCTACCAAACTGATAATGAACCATATGGAGAAAAATGGGCCTGGACACACGTCGTATAGCAATGATCAACAAGCTAATCTTGCTGGCTGTTGTTGGTGGGTTCGACCCTCATTGGGTCTCTAAGTATGGTGTGATATATGCTAAGTTAACTTACTCATATAATGAACGGTGTGATTTTTTTTTGTTTTCCTGTCTGTAACAATGGATACCTCCATTTGAAGGTAAGATGAATCTGATGAAAATATCTAACCCACCATTTGAAAATATAGAATCTTCCACCGAAGCAAATTCACTATTTTTTTATTTGTTGAAAAAATCATCTCATAGAAATTCAAATACATCCGTGATTTTTTTCACGGGGATTAACTAGTAAATAAATAATCCATATTTGTCATCTTTCACCCTCATGTCATCACCGACGTCTGGTAATATAACAGTAGAGAAAATATGTTAGGTCAAACTTGATAAATTTTATCTTTACTTGATTTAACCTTTAAATTAGTTTAATATTCAGGAAATATTGAGCATAAACAAGAAAATGATATTCTATAAGTACAATGCAATTACCAAATCACTTAATTATAGCTGTCATGTTTCGGTGGCAAATGGTAGTATAGTAGTAATAAATAATTACAAAAACTCATTTGTGTTCCAGCAGTATTAGCAAGGTAGGTGACAGTCAATTTTCTACTAGTAATTTGGGTTCAGCCTGACTTGATAACAGACCGATAACATAATAATGAGGGTGCTACTTGTTCCACCATCCATAACACCTTCCCTGCCCTCTACTATTCCTCTCAACGAGCGTACTATTTTAGTACAATCAATAAATAGTAAATAATTACAAAAATTCATTGGCGTTTTTGCCGTGTGAATAGGGTAAGCCGGTCAGTTTACTCCGAGGTAACTTGCCTGTGAATGGCGTTAGCCAGCCCCGCAGGTGAAAATTTGTAAAACCAGAGTTACTCTTCTCAGCGTTTTTCTTTTTGCCAAGTCGTCTAACAATACAAAATAAGACTGACAGATATCGAAAGGTCTTTGAATCAATGGGATATCGAACCTGTAATGGACAATGACGACCGCCATTTGCGCAATACAAAATGGTTGTTTGTTTTGGCAGATTTAAGTTGTTTTCCGTTCAGTTGTTTCAACGGAACGTTTTCAGATGCAATGTTTTATTCCCTAGATGCCGGAGTATGGTTTCCCGGAATCAATAAAAATTCAATTTTTAGATGCATCAATGCATCTCTATAAGACTATTCTCGGTCGATCGGTCGGTCCCTGATACGTTAAATATCAATTTTCTCTGCAGTATCAAACTTGATTGATATGAAACTTGGTGCAGACCTCCGGATGAACCATCCTCATCCCCTTCCACCTTTCTTTCTCCTGCTACTTTCACGATATATAGTAATTTTTTAGCTGCATCATGTTGAACTGATATGAAACTTGGCCCAGACCTTCGGGTGAACCATCCTCATCTTTCTCCTCCTCACTTTCCCTTCCCTTTGCTACTAATACTACAACTAATAATTCTAATTATCATTTTTCTCAGTTGTGTAATGTTTTATTGATATTTAACTCAGTCCATACCTTCAGGTGAACCATCCTCATCTTCCTACTACCCCCTGCTCCTCCTCCAACTCTTCTTCTCCATCTAACTACTGCTACCCCAACTAGTGATGCTAAATATCAATTTTCTCAAACGTATGATGCAGGATCGACGTGGAACGGACCAGACTTCCGGGTGAACCATCCTCATCTTCCCCCCCCCTATCCCTCCTTCCTCCCTCCCTGGCTACTGCTACCTCTGATGGCGGACGCATCGTTGAACTTATGGATTTCGCTATTTATATAACTGCACCAAGAGTATACACAATTCTGCTAAACACCTGATTTTTTTTTTCAAAAAATGAAATTTAGCCTACATGGTGCACATCTTGAAAGTCTATGCGTCTTCGACACCAGGTAAGACGATGTGAAGATACAGGTATCCAATGCTTTTCTGAAGTTCGCTTCTCGTCAATGTTACACCTTATACGAAAAAAGGCGAAAAGTAAAAATTACTTTCAGCATTTGTTCTGCAGGGAACCTTTATAAAGGCAACTCACGCCATCCTTCTCTCTCTCTCTCTCTCTCTCTCTCTCTCTCTCTCTCTCTCTCTCTCTCTCTCTCTCTCTCTTTCCTACACTCTGGTCTCCAGGATCTTCCACCACTGAGGTCTCAGCCTAACATACCATCATTACTATTTTAAAGGTCTGAAAATACACAAAAACTTTTCAAATATAAAGTAATAGTAATGGCTTATTCGCTTCACGCCATTTCGGTTTACGAAAGTTTTGTTTATTGGAACGTTCGACTTTTCTGGTGGCATTGGCCAACGTCTTCCGGAATGCTCAACGCCCTTGACCCAGACGCCCAACGCACTCACCTTCGTTTGCTAAGAGTATCGCGAGATGTAAACCGACAAAAACTGCCTAATTCCAAAGGAAGGATTGTCGGTCCTGCCCCTCCTTGAAACGAGAAGATTGGTGAAGAACCATAAAAAGTATTGAGCAGATTTTTCCCTCTTCTTATTTTGCTGCTATTAATTTTTTTTTCTTTCCGTGATTGCATATTATTTAAAAATAGTTTAGCCCTTGACGTCACAAAATGACGACAATAATTAAGTAATTTGGCAATCGCATTGTACTTATAACAAATCAAACATTTTCGTGTTTATTTTCAACATTTGCTGAATAGTAAACTAATCTAAAGGTCAAATCAACTTATCAAGCTCGAAGTAACATACAAATTTTATTCTTCAAAGTTATGTCACCAGACGTCACTGGTGATGTAAGTGTGACATTACTGATTATTATGTTTGTGGATTATTTATTTACAAGCATATACCAGTAAAGAATGATGGCCTTGTTTATGTATGGATCGACACTATGAAGCCTAAAGCTATTTTACTAGGTAATTTGTTTTTTAATAATTCAAGTATCCTAATTCTAATTTTTTTTTTCGTTTAAGTCTCAACTCGACTCAAGCTGTTTGACACGAAGTCTTAAAAGTTTCTATGACGTAATCTTCATTGTTATGCCATAATACGAAGGTGAATTAACTAATGAGATATATTTGCGCAAACAAAGAATAACTTAGCATATGTTTATTATATATATATATTTTTTCAAATTAAAGGCTTTTAAAAAGTTTTCATGACAAGAAAAAATAACCATGAAAAAGCTAAATAGCTTAGCAGTTCATAAGCAGGGAAAATGGAGTCACTCGTGTGAAACCCATTACAAATGATACAGTTAATTTGCGGTAAATTCTGTCAGAAAAATATATGATTCGGCATTCGAAATCTTGGCTTTTTACCTGAGGTCGAACAAAAATAAGAAAACACACAACTATCTCAGCCACTAGTCAGTCAGTTGAAATATATCTTGCACTTCATTTTGATCTATCTATCTCAATCTGTTCATCTCTAGCTATCTTCCTCAATGTGTTCACAGTTATCTACCTCAATATGTTCATAGTTATCAATCTATCGATGGCCTTCTTGTAATGATAACCCCACGCGTACGTGGGTAAAGGAACAAAAATTGTTTAGTTCCCTCAGCCTTTCCCATTGGCATGCCACGGTCGAAGTAGCGTATTTAAGGTATGGGAGGATAGCTCATGCTCAGGCCACCACTTGGAGGGGTGCCATTGAGCAGTTTCTATTGAAGTCAGACAAGCTATTCTCAGATAGTTAAAAAAAGGTCTTGAAATATATGATCTCTCTTTATTAAGAGTTAGTGTCGCAAGGATGGCCAGATTGCTAAATCACATAAATTCTTAGAAAAATGACAGAGCTCGTAAATACATGACCATATACCTCACAGTATCACTACTCAGGGCGAACCAGCAGTAAGACTCTCCTCCTGTAGGGAAGTCAAAAACTTTGTGCAACATCTATGTAATTCGATGTTATTTAAAGTGTGGAAAACCTAACCAAGAGACACACCCGCAAATTGAGAACCATGCAACGTGTACATGAAAGAATTATGCTGGGCCTCACATGGAGAGACCACAAGACAGCACAGTACATCCGAGAAAAGACATGTGTCAGGGAAATCATGGAATCCATTAAAAATCTCAAATGGCGGCGGGCTGGCCATGTTGCAAGAATGGCAGACAACTCATGACATGGATCCCCTGAGATCACATGCGCAACTGAGACCGGCAGAATATTAGATGGAGAGACGAGCTAGATAAGTTCAGGAGGTACTGGCTCCGCGACGCCCATGATAGAGAAGTGTGGCAAATCCTGGGGAAGGTCTATGTCCAACGATGGACGTTAAAAGAATGATGATGATGATGATGATGATGATGATGATGATGATGATGAAGAAAGTGTGGAAGGTCATCCTGGATCCATGTCTTATCTTTTATTGGATGTCCAGAATGAATTCGTCCACATAATGACATCCACTGACCAACAGAGTTTACTGAGAAACATTCGTAAAGCCAAGTACTATAATCTCATGTTTGACTCGATTCCCAATCAGGCATACCGTGAACAGATGTCAGAAGTAGTGGGATACATGGATGTTGATTTTGAGAGGAAAACAGTCCATGTTAGAGGGTCTTTCTTTGGTTTCATCCAGATAAACCTGAAGACTACTGAGAGCTTGGTTGAAGACATCTTAAAACATCTTGAAAGGGATGAAATTGAGCTGCTGAATCGTCTGTCATAGAGCTATGACAACGCTGCAATGATGGCTGACACAAACGTGGTATTGATCAGAGAATAAGTGAGAAATACAACCTGGTAGATGCGAAAATCAATCCTTCAATTTGGTGGATGTGCACAGACCTGTTGAATTCTGATGGTGAGAACGAGTGATAATCACATAACCTAACCTACCCCTCCCCCCACAAAAAATATCAGTACCTAGGAAAAAAAAATTAGGGTGGGGCTCCTTGGTGAGTCTTGGGGTATGACCAAGAACACTTCGAAAATCATGTTTCCAAGACAAGGACAGATGCCAGTGAAGCCCGTCAACATTTACCTTAAAGAGATACTTCAAGTTCTCTAGAACATGATTGACCATGAGAACGAGACCAGTGAAACAGGAAGTGACGCAAGGCAACTGGATAAACATATGTAGAATTCGATTTTCTGACTTAGGATTTGGGAACAAAGACTCACAACATGGACCCCAGAGATCATGAAACCGAAGCCGAGAGAGTACAAGATTGAGAGATGAACTAGACAAATTCAGAAAATACTGGCTCCACTATAAGATGATAGAGAATTGTGGTAGATCCTGGGGAAGGTCTATGTCCAACGACGGACGATAAAAGACTGATGATGATTATCCCATTCTCATTGACCTTAACAGGAATTTCCACGATGCTGCCCTGGATTTGAAAGCACTCCGAAATCATTCTGATGACCAAGGAGAAGTACTGGTAAGTGAATCACTTGGAGAAAGGCTCGGACTCAGTCAAAAATCATATATTTAAGGTACGTCAAAAACAAAATGGACGAAAGGTTCGTTTATTTGCTCCACACTGACGCCAATTTAATGTTCCTCCTCGACACTGACGACCTAAAGAAGTATAGAAATGTAGGCGAACTGTAATGCTCTAATGTTGATGGAAAGCCGTTATGCAAAGAAATTTTGAATTGCAGAATGTTGGTCCATCAAGACCTGAAGATCTACTCGACTTTACAATTCGGTATGGAGATGAAAGCGTCTTTCTCAATCTTCGCATTACTAGATAATGCCAGCCATAGCTGTTTCCTTCTCCAGTTGTGAGAGATTATACAGCAAGTTAAAACTAATACTTTCGTAATTGAAAGCCTCCATGGGTCAAGGCAGACTCTGAGATCTTACTTAGCTAAGTGTAGACAGAGACTAAACTAAATTAAAAAAAACTGACATTGATCACATCATAGACCAATTTGCATCAGTGCAAACATGGAATGTGCAGTTGTAATTTTCATGTAGTGCCATAATTTGTTAATTAAAAGATTAATGAGCTTGACTTGTATTTCTGGGCTGACATTATGGTAAAGTTAATTAAAAGATAGTTGTCACCGAGTCAGATGTTTGGACAGGGGCACAATTTCAGTACTTGCCACAGGCGCCATTTTCCTAAGATGTGCCCCTGCACAGGCGTCAGTGAATAGCCCCGAACATCCCTTTTACTGCAACTGGGAGGTGCTGCCTCGGGTAACAAGTCTTTTGGAATAGCATATTATACCTTTCATTCATTACTGCCCGCCCACCAATAAACCAGTACCCAGCGTGAGAAAAAGTGAACTAACAAGTCTAGTAGTTGAACAATACTTCTGTAAAGGGTTCGATCCTTGCTGGGTGCCACTGACATGTGACTTTCTGCTAAAATGTAAGTTTAGTAACAATAGTGTCATCCATAAATCAGAACACCCGTATCTTTTCTTACCGGAAGTTAATTTTCTTCTAAACCAAGCATCGCAGGATTTTTGATATTTCTAATGAAATAGTGTACAACCAAAACAGACATCATCAGGGATAATTTATGACCAACCTTCGCAGTATCGAAACTGTGTTGCCAAAATATGAATAAGTTGCCACCCACCCTACCAAAAAATACACCCCAACAAAAAAAAGTTTATTCCATTCTATATAGTGAATATATTTTTGTAATAAGGGATTTAAATGAATTGAAGTATACAGCATACTATGTTAAAATTAGTTCTTATATATTTTTAAAAATTTCTTGTTGACAAAAAAAAAGATCCTAGAGGTGTATTTGTTCATGGGTGATGCTGTACCGATAGCAGTGATTAGTACAACTGACATTGCAATAAAATGATCCAGGGTGGTGTAACAGTTTCTCGACACGAGCAACGGAAAAGGTGGATCGAATTCAGAACTGGCTGAGACAGTTTATATTCACGATAATTACTAATAGGAAAGGCATGAATCCACTTCTATCGACAGATATCTTTATGGGGAATCTTGTTACTGGCATGCTACGATGGTTACAGTGAAAATAGGGGAAGAGTAAGCACTTAAGAAAACCGCTCTCTTCACATGCTTAGGCAGTAACAGCTGAAAGCTATTACCCTCATAGTCAACCTTAACAGAGACCAATCACGAAGGTGGCCAATTTGGTAGAAGAGAGAAATCATGATCTTTGCTTAGTGAGTGAGTATTGGCCTGTATATGGGAGGGGTGATCAAGTTTACTTGAGATTTCTAATATTTTGGTTTGGGGCTGGGAGGCCTTATTTTCTAGTCATATGGTGTGTGTGTGTGTGTGTGTGTGTGTGTGTGTGTGTGTGTGTGTGTGTGTTTGGGGGGTCAATTCAACCAGGAATCAAGATATTCTTACCACAGTTTCAAGTTAATATATAAGAGTCAGAAAATCCTTTGGACCGCCACCGTTGCTTTTTTTTTTTTTTTTTCGTTGTTTACATGTCCTCCATTGCACTTCGTCTCTCGCGAAAAACGTGCAAAGCAAAGAAGAGAGTATGGAAACAAGATCGTTGTCAGTAACACGAAGATAGAGAGACGGCAGCAGTAAGATTAGGAAAAAGATGGAGTCGCGATAAAGAAGAAGAAAAAAAAAGACTCGATAAGTACAGGCCGGGAAATGTGGATAAATCAATGGAAGCCGAAATAGAATCGCGCGGGAAATAAGAAAGAGGCGCGAAATAATGAAGGAATGAAAGAAAGGGAAAGCGGAGGAATGAACGAGCGAACGAATGAAGCAGAGACAAGAAGAGTAACGGTGGAAGAAGGGACACGAGACAAAATAGAAATTATCCAAAATGTAGAAGGAGAAAGAGGAAATATTTAAGAGGTAAAAATTTGAAAAAAAAAAATAAGGAGTGCGGGAGAAGAAATTGATAATAATGGGGGCGGGGACAGAAGCGGGTAAATTAGAACTAAAGCCAAAGCAGCGTGGGGTGGGGCAAATACAGATTTTTTAAAAAAAAGAAAGACAGACAATGTTGTAAAGAAAGAAAACATCTTAGAAGAAAGAAAATATTTTAAAGAAAAAAGAATTATTTGAGAGAAAGAAGAAAAAGAAAGGAAGGAAAAAACGAATAAGGGTAGACGAGGAGGGGAAAATATCGGGAAAAAATAAGATAGATATGAACAGAATGAAGGATAGATAGATAGATAGATAGATAGATAGATAGATAGATAGATAGATAGATAGATATAAATGAAAAAAAAACAAACATATTTCAATCGACGGATGAAGTAGCAGCCATCCTTGAGGTTGAAATAGTTACGTGTTTCCCAACGGTGTCATTGGTCAGTGTTAAATATCGGGAAAAGGTCAGTATTTTCAACGCTGATTTTCAAAGCAAGCAAGTCTTCCCCACTTGGAAGTTGACTCAACACGATCTTCCCACTTAAATTCCTCCGTATATTTGTCTTTGTTTTGTACTAATCTGATCTTGGTAAATATCATATAGACTGACAAAAATAGTAGAGAGGTTTACATAGATAGCGGGACAGAAGAGATACACAAGCCTGCCTCGTGGGGAAAAAGTCATGGATTTACACCCATGCCGAAGTTCGCAATTCGATCCCAGGTGATAGCCAGGATTTCGAATGCTGTTTTTCTTGGCAGGCAGATCCTCGCCTCTTGGAATATTCTTGTAACACTATCTTCTAATGTCCATTTCCTCAAATATGAATATGATCTATACACACACCTGGTCGTGGCGTAATGAATTTTGTACTGAAGTGAGTTCGATTCTCACTGGGTATTTGTAGCTTTTGACCAAGTAAGCCCAGGATAGATAGATAGATAGATATCCGTATCTTGCATAAATGAATCACCGTATCTCGCACTTATAGTAGAACTAAATATCTCAAGAAATTATTTAAAATCATTAAAAAAAATAGATCCCTAAAATCATATAAAAACTATGATCACAAAGTTTGGCCATTGTTGGTCCCAAAATGGCCATAGAAGACAAAAAAATGTTTTTCAAATGATGCTTAATGGTACACTCATGTAAATCTTCAAGGTTGTAGCTCCAAAAATGTGACCAGGAGAACCATACATGCTCTCTCTCTCTCTCTCTCTCTCTCTCTCTCACACACACACACACACACACACATACACACACACATACACGAACGCTCTAAGAGAGAAAAATCTGTAGCCCATTCGGCTGGTTGGTCGGGCAGGCCCTTCATGGGGCTACGGTGATTAGATAGATAGATAGATATATAGATAGATATTGGTATAGATAGGGCGGGTAATAAACGAAAGGTCTGAAGGAAGGGTGATTCAAATGATAACTTTAAAGAAAGAAAGAAGAAGAACAGTGAATGAGGGCGGAGAAAGAATTAACTAAGAAGACGATGAGAGACTAGGTCGGTCGGTAGACTAAAGTTTGACCGAACAAAGAAGTGAAGGTTGACTAATAAGATAAAGACAACGATATAAAGATAAGGAAAGAGCTGATTTCTGGTGGCGAGGCGGGCAGTAAAAAGTAAATGAAAAATGGTGCCCCCCAAAATTTGCGTGTGCGCATGCGTGTGTCTGTAAAGGCGCGCGATGGAACTTCCAGACGATTATTGCAAAAATTACGGGGACCCGCTGTTCCGTCATATATATATATATATATATATATATATATATATATATATATATATATATATATATATATATATATATATATATATATATATATTACCCAAACAAGCAAATCAGTAAAATGTGTCTTTAGCTTTTCTTGGCAGAAATGTAAGGGTGACGTTGTGGAAGAATAAGAACTATTCGTTTGACAAGCTCCGGACCTTATTCCATAAGACAAGGGTTTGGGTGGGTGTATGTATGTGCACGAATGTGTATGTGTGTCCGCGAAAGACAGAGGGAAGCATATGTATATTTTACACGTGTAAACATTTCCCCAACCTTCTCATATACATACGGCTCTCTAAACGTATAAACCTATGAATAATTACACACACACACATATATAAACATATATATATATATATATATATATATATATATATATATATATATATATATGTGTGTGTGTGTGTGTGTGTGTGTGTGTGTGTGTGTGTGTGTGTGTGTGTGTTATGTGCGTAAGGTGGGATAAATGTATATATATTCGCTAAGGGTTGCCTATGACCAACAACGGACATTAAAAGTCTGACAAAAAATGTATTTATATTTGTTTGTGCGTGTATGTATCACTGCGAGCTCATTCTTTCTAATATTTACAGTAAAAGATTCGTCACATTTACTGTTTTAATCCTAATACAAATCTGTAATTCAGTATACGATGTGATGAGTCTATTCATACATAAGAGAGTTTGTAAAGCAAATCTACTATTTCACCATATATATATATATATATATATATATATATATATATATATATATATATATATATATATATATATATATATATATATACACGCTTAAATTTATGAATAAACTACGTTCGGAAAAGTATAAAGTATGTATGAAGCTAGGGGCGAGCAGCGATCCCATTAAGAGAGAAACGGTGAGAACGTTAACAATATACTGAAGGGAAAGTCAACAAAAATAAGTCAAATGTTTCGATAATAACACTGCACATGACTTTCGTCACGTGACCACATTTATCCCTTCCGTCCAAGAACGCCATCTATAAGACAATATTTTTGAAAACAAAGAAAGAACTATTGAAATAAGAGAATGTTTGGTTTGTCAGAATTATTTGTGAAAAAACGTATGTTGATTTTGTTAATATTCCAGGGTTCATACGGATGTAATAGAAGCCACTTTTGTTTTGTATGGTACCTGGTGAGGATCGAATTCACAAGACGAGCAGTGGTATGCGAGACGAGTCCCTAATAATAAATATCTCTACAATTATCACATTTTGTCTTTATCTTATGATTGTGGTGACAAGGGTAATTGTGTAGTTCCCACAGGCACATGAGTTTCATTCAGAGCATTAAAAGATTGATTTAAAAACGGATTTGCAAGCAGACTTTTAAGGCAGGCGGACTCTTTTGGGAATATTGGCGCAAACCAATCTTTCTATACCCCTAATTTTCCTTACCTCTGTGACCTTGTGCCATACAGAGCTAAGCTAAGTAAATTGACAGAGAGAAGGGGTGCAAGAAATTGATGACATGAACCCACTGTCGAGCACGCTAACCACTGCGTTATGGTGAGGAATCATTACGAATGTGCTTCGCATGTGTGCGTGTGTGAATGTGTGTGTGTGTGTACTATCAGTTCTTATTCTATAACTTTTCCAGGGCTTTATGGTGCAATATTTTGTGGTATCATATTTTCTAGCATAAGATTCATAAAGCTTTACGTGGCTGCATGATTCGTCTTGTTTGGTTTTTATTAATTCCCTTCTCATATTTTCATTTAACCGGTATGGTATTATGGAGAAAAAAAGTAAAATGAATTTAAAATTTACTAATGCGAATCCGGAGAACACGAGGATCGAAATCGCATCTTCGTCGTTTGCAACTGTAAAGTGTTCTCGGCATAAAAATGAATCTATTCGTAGTATTGTTAAGGCTTGAAGATCCGAGTGACCCCTAACTTATTTCCTCCCTTTTTTTTCTTTCTTTCCTTTGCCCTTATTAGTTGAAGACCTACATTTTTCCTTCCTGTTATAGCTTTGGCTCTCCCACGAACTTACGACATACGCGCACGTGTAGATAAATAGAATGTAAATTTTTGTGCTAATATCGCCAGTTCCTATATAAATGTTTGTATACATGTGTGTGCGTATGTGTGAGTGCGCGCACGAGGTATTGACGTTATTTGTGAGTGAATGTATACATAGCTTTGTAATTATGTCTATATACCCATTTATGATTTTTAAAATGTATGTATTATTCTTTACATTTTCACCTTATTAGTTCACATATTTATAGCAAAATAGATGGATTTGTAGTTATATATATTCTGTGTATATTTATATATTTGTGTGTATGTCTTTAAAACTCAGGGTACATGAAGTTGGTTGGCTCATTTAGCATAGCTTCATACACACACACACACACACACACACACACACACATATATGAATCTAGATAAAATTTAAAAAGCTTGGTGAGTTCAAGCATAGTACGATAGTAGTGTTTATTTGTACACACACACACGTTTTATATATATATATATATATATATATATATATATATATATATATATATATATTTATATATATATACATATATATATATATACATATATATATATATGTGTGTGTGTGTGTGTGTGTGTGTTATTCCTAAAGGCAGTTTGGGAGACGGTAAGCCTATGAAGAAGCGACAAGAACCGTAAAGACCTTCACTGTAGTTATGGTAGTAGCAGTTGTAGAGATATTCCAGCAAAAAAAAATCGACAATGAAACTGTAAACACAAACATAGATAAGTCAAAATTGAGGTGCATGCTGTAGTATTTTGATAGCATTTTTGTCTCATCCCTCAAAATGACTGACTGTAAAAAGCATGAGGTGTGAAAAGATTTGCTCAAGCCTTAAATTTGTTTCTCTGTCTCAATATCTGACAGTTTTCCTTTTTTTTACGCGACGAGACTGCTTATCAAATGAGCTACGACACTCATCTTTATGCAATCTTCAGAGAGAGAAGTATCAAGTGAACTTCGGAAAACGAGGACCGTTTTGTAGCAGTAGTAGTAGTACATGTTGTAATAGTATGAAGAGGTCGAAGACATTGAGTAGCAGTAGGAGAAGTTATGAGATACAGGTATCCCCCACTTTTCGAAAGTTCGCTTAACGCCATTTTTTCGATTTTTATTTGAAAAAAAAAACGGCGAAAAGCGAAAATACCGTTTTTATTTCGTAGGATCTGTTTTGGGGGCACTGCACACCAGCTTCCTTTCTCTCATACATCCCCTAACTACTGTAGCTCTCACCACTCAAACCTCTGAGGACTCAGCCTAACATACCATCATCGCCATTTTAGCTGTCTGAGAACGCTCAAAATATTTTCTATACAATTGGATGGTAAATGCTCCCTCGCTTTATGCCATTTAAGCTTACGAAATGTTTCCAATTGAACACCCCACTTTCGGATAGCGCTGAAGGGCTATATTTTACATCAGCCACATCTTTGTATGAGTACACCAATATACTAAGTAACCACAATGTATTCTACTATTCTGGTTTTAAGATCTAACCCACACCTTACATCAGGGTCCGGGTTCGATCAAAAAACCGAAGTAGGCGGCTGATGAATCGATAAAATTTACCCATGTACCTGGTTTCCCAACTTCGAGAAATAGAGAGTTAGTCACCCGCTCACTAGTTTAAACTTGGACGAGTTTCTAATCGTAAGTTTGAAGAAGAACAATTTTACGGTTTTAGTACCAATCTCAGGCAAGGGGAGACATTTGGCTTAGTTTGGCAAGGCCAATATTTTATATGAAGAAGCAGTGATAATCGAACACGCTGCGATGCGAGACCACAAAACATCGATAACAGTTCATTTGTTAGATAAATAGATAGATAGATTGATAGATAGATAAATAGATATAAACAGACGGATTTAGAAAGTAAGATAGATATTGATAGATGTAGTCAATGATTTTGAGAACTTTATTATGATGGACATCGCGTTTTTTACGAACACATCGCTTAGAACATTCTTTTGATATAAGTTTTCCCGCCTTTTTTCCCTTCCCTTTTTCCTTACTTACAGCACCTGGAATTCTCGGCTGAATTTTGTATGGATTTAGGATTAGCAATAATAACTGTAGTTAAAATGCAAAAGAAAGAATAATTTATTTATTTAGAAAGGACTATAGTATAATAAGTGTCATTATAATTATTCGCTCAGACACTCACCGGTTGAAAGAAAAGGAGACAGTACATAATCATTGTAAAAATATTCATCTCGAGAATGAATGTATATTTTAATCATAAGATTGTTAAGTCTAATCACAACTGTATGCAGGATAGGAAAGAAATTGGAAAACCGTTGTAGTGACATTAATAATTATTCATATAGCACATGGCTATGTGTATTTCGGTAGATTGTAATTCCGAGACAGATCACAAAAGATAGGGTCTTACTGTTTGAAGAGAAAAAAGAGACTCATTATATTTCCTTGGCTTCAATCTAATTTCTGTCAATGAACATCACCGACTCATCAATATCGATGGAACAACAGCTCTCTCGGTTTTCAGTCTCATATTCTACCACCAGCATTTGAAGCTTAGTCTCAGGCAAACAATCCTTCTATATCATTGATTCATTCATTGACATTGCTACGTTATTGGTTAAAAATAACTTTATCGTGTGTATAAGAAAATAGAGAGAGGTTTAAACACAATACTAAACACTAGGTAAAAGAACGTGTTCTCTCCTGGTTTATTTACATTAATCAGTCGTAACAAGCCTAACCAACCCGGCACTTCGAACATAACCTCATATTTACCGGCTTCCAACCCTTTCCTCTACCACTTGAACCGCGCCCGCAAGTGTTAGAAGAACAGAAGTAGTGAAAGTAGTCAAACCAGAAGAAGTTGGAGGATTAGGAAAAGCAGTAGTAGTAGTCGTCTTAGTAGTAGCACGTAAAAATCGAGGGAAGTGCTGTGGAGTGGTAGGTGGAGTTGTAAACAAAATGGGAGGAGTTAGCTGTGGGAGAAAGGAAAGGCAAAGTAATAAGAGGGGGAAATAAACAAAACGAGGAGAGTGAAAGTGTCATCATAGTTGGAGTAAAGTAACAGAAAGAGTGAGAACTATGACCAGGTAGGAGGAAGCAGGACAAGGCCACGTCGACCGTCAATAATGAGAGATTGGAGGGGGAGAAGAGATGATATAAAAAAGGTTAGCATTTAGACAGAGGGGTAAAGAGAAGACGAAAGATCGGAAAGAAATAGAGAGTGTTAGGTGCATAAAAAGGGTGGGGCGCTCTAGAGAGATATAAGCTATGAGCAGAGCGGAGAAGGATTTGAGCATGAGACGAAAACAAAAATAGTCAGATTGAGACGGAAAGGAGTGAAGGGGAAAATCAAGAGAGATGATACGATAGATAAAATGAGAGGGGAGAATCGGGAAAGAGAGAGTAGAAAAAAAAGGAAAAGTATATATAAGAACAAAAGGAGTGAAAAATTGAGATCAAGATAATAGAGAGAGTGGGGAATTTGACGATGGAAGAAGGTGAGAGGGCAAGGACGTATGAGAAAGGGAAACAGTCTGAGGAGAGAGTATGAGAAAACACAGAGGGGAAAGAAGGGAGGAATTAATCAAAATACAGAGAGAGGGGAAAGAGGGCAAGAATGTAAAAAAAGAAAGAAAGAAAAATAAAATAAAAGATCTAGTGTAGAAAGAAAACGAAAAACAAGAGATGGAGGTAAAGAATTAGAAAAAGAAAGGAATAAATGATTGAGAAGGACTAAAAGTAGAAAGAGTATAAAGATGACGGTTTGATCCGAGAAAGAGAGTAAGGGAGAAAACAAAAGATAGAAAGAAGGACATTTTTTTTCATTTTGCTTGAAGAGAAAACAAAAGAATGGAGAATGTGAAAAAGCAACAAAATATTCGACTGAGACATAGGAATCGTAAGAAAAGAGGAGAGAACATTAATGAAGAAGGTGGATAAGAAAGTCGATGAGAATAGAGAGAGTAGTTTTAAAAAACGGAAGAGTGAGAGCGTACGAGAGTATCGATATGGAGAGAGTAGGTGACAAAATAGAGATGAGGAAAGGTCTTGAGAATAGATAGGGTGGTTAACAGAAAGCGGGAGAGAACGAGAGTACTGGAACAGACGGAGTGCCTAAGAAAGAGCGGAAAAGAGTGAGTGCAAGATTAGATAGAGTGGTTTATAAAAAACGGAGGAGAGAGAGAGGGCAAGATCGACAGAGTACTTCCCCCAAAAAAGCGGTGGGGGAGAGAGAGAGTACAAGATTTCAGAGAGTGGTTAGCAGAAAGCTGAGAAGGTTGGATACAGAAATACATAGAGGGGGTGAGAGATAAGCAGGATAAATTCATAGGGGGTGAAGGAATAGAGAAGAGTGGTCAATAGAAAGCAGTCAGCGACAAAAGAGAGATGGAAAGTATCACAGAATAGACTGAGTGGATGCGCTAGACAAAAGAAAACGTCGAGAGAAAGAGAGAGAGAAAAAAGAAAGGAATGAAAAATAAAAGAGACGAAGGAATAAATAGAGAAATGATAGAGGGAGAGTTTAGGGCAGCAAATAATAAGTAAGCAAAGGCTGTTATTAAATAAAAAGGAACAGCACAGGGAGTCACATGGTATTGAATAAGAAGAGAGGGAGGGGGAATGGGTAACACAGAGAGAAAGAAGGAAGTAGGCTGCAATGGACGAAGAATTCGGCAGAAGAAAACCCGGATGTCAATAAATAACTGCAGGACACACAGACAGACTTGGGGAAGGGAAGGAAATAAAGAGGAAAGACAGAGGCGTATAAGAAGGGGAGGATACACGGAGGAGAAGGAGAGAATATCAGGTTGAATGAGAGGGGAGGAATTTTCAAGGAAAAACGCGGGTAAGGAGGGAGATAATTAGAGTAAAAGTGTGAGTGAGAAGAAATGACAGAGGGGGAGAGCAAGGAGAGGAATGAATCGATAGACGGGTTGGGTAATTAAAGAGAAAGAGATATAAAAATGTATGGAAGGCGACAAATGAAAAAAAATTGGTGAATTGAAAAAAATGAAAGAAAAAGAAGGAGTGAGAGACGGAAGTTATTCAAAGAAAGACATATAGAAAGGATATAGGGAGTGAATACAGAGAGAGAAAAGAAAGACGTAGAAAGGAAATAAAAGACGGAAAAATACAGAAGGGGACGGGAGATGAGAAAAGGAGTGTGGGAAGAGTGAGATGAAGATACGATAAAACAAAGTTGACCTGTTAAAACCTGAGGAGGAGGAGAAAAGATGAAGAAAGACTTGAGCTTATGTAAGGTCTAGCAAAAGAAAAGGCAAAAAAGGCAGAAAGATAGAGACCATCAAGCAGGGAGGAAGCGAAAGAAAGAGAAGCAGAACGAGAGGGGTAAAGAAAGAAAGGAAGAGGCTGGAGGTCATGAAAAGGGCAGAACGTGAGAGAAACCAGTGTTTTAAGAGAGAGTGGAGATGAGAAGCATCTGGGGGGTGCTAGGGTAGGAGGGAAGCAATAGAGAGAGATAAGGGAGGAGGGATAGAGATCAGCCAAAATCAAGGGAGGGTTTGAAGAAAAGAAAAAAAGATGGAAGTAATGTGTGGGTAGATAAGAGGTAAAAACGGAAGAGTAAGAGGGTGAGGAGAAAAAGTCATTGGAAGGTCGGAGTTGGAGTTGGGGGAAGATGCGGAGGGGGGTGAAAATTCAGCGGAAGGGGAGACAACTAGAGCAATAAGGGAGGGGGTCAACTGAGCGGGAAACGTAAATACGAAAAAGTCCTGAAGAAAGAAAAAAATGAACGAATGTCGAACAGACGAATCGAGACGGTTTTGGCGCGCATGTACGTATGTGCGTGTAAATCAAGTGTGTATATGTATCTATGTATATCCAAAACAACGTGTACGTAAGTGAGAAAGAATGGAATTGTGTGTGATATTGTTTGTGTGTGTGTGTGTGTATGTGTGTGTTTAAAATTCAATGTGTGAATTTTGGAAGGTTATCTTTTGTGTGTGAATATTATCTGTGTGTTCGTTTTGTGTCTTTAAAATCACCCCAGGTTCTGGAACGTGTGGGTATGGGTATATTTTGAGTTAATACCTCTACTTCTACTACACATTTCATACTGAAGCACATACAGACTCAAAATTCATACTCCAATACTACAGTTTCGTGAAATACATGTAAGATGAGTGTATACTGTATATTTTAAAATCCAAGTTTGCTATACATTTAAAAGAGCGTGTTTAACAGTGTTATTATGCGTAAAGCCGAGATAATGTAAATCCCACAAATGTGGCCTCATGCCAGACTAACTTCATCATGAAACATGAATGAAATCTACCGTAAAGCAATGTAAAAAAATGTTTGTTATCGTTTATATTTATTTATTTAACCAAAGGTGTTTATGTATTTACTTTATTGCAGTTCTAAGTGAGCCATGTACGGGGTATTTAAATGTGTGTGTGTGTATGTATGTGTGTGTGTACGTGTGTGTGTGTGCATCGGGAATATGTTTTAGCATCTAACGCTTTCTTGTGTCTACATTAGTACATTACAATAGTCTGTTTATGCCTGTTCCTAATCACACGATAACTTACCATTTCTTCAACTGATTCAAGTGTGTAACACCTCAGTACACTGTATTTTGTGCGTTTTGTATTTTAAAGTTTTAAGTGTATGTTTATTGTCACAATACAAAGTTGTCATCTATATCTTCCTTCGCTCGAATACATACATGTGAATACATATATGTGATTGTATGTATGTATGATTTCAAATGAAACTCCGTGCACATGGTTGTCTTCAAGAAATAGATGTGAAGGCATCATTTGGGAAATTAATTCTCTTCGTTTGAGCGTATGAGTGTGTGTTCGTGCTTTTACGTGTGTAAAATTTATGTGTACAAGAGGTAAGAGTTTAATTGACTTTCATTCCTCTCTTCATTTATGTGTGATAACCAAAAATGTATATAGTGCTCCCACGGATTATACTAAACAGTTAAGCAAGCTGGTACTGGGTAGAGGGTTCAATTCTTTCTGGTTCTCCTCTCACTATCTGTCTTACACCAATTTCATCTAAGCTTAATGATATTATAGACAAATGGATATTTCATTCAACAGAATGATAAATAAATACCCATGTATAAATGCGTGTGTGAAAAAACTAGCGCGTGTCAACTGTCACCCGTATGCAAGAATTGTTTGTGGGTGTGCGTGTGTGAGTATGTGTGTGTGCTCGCGCGCTCGTGCGTGCTTATATTCGGCCGAAGGCCCCCAAGCTTTTACACTGAAGGGCGGATTCATTTCTCGTTATTTTTTTATTGTGTGTGTGTGTGGTGGTTAGTACTGTTGTAGACGACTGTCAAGTTTGGTAGTTGATGATGTGTATGGGAGTCTATTTTCGGTAAGTGCATATGTATACAAATTATACAACACATTATATATATATATATATATATATATATATATATATATATATATATATATATATATAATGTTTGTATAATTTGTATATATATATATATATGTATATATATATATATAGAGAGAGAGAGAGGGGGGAGAGAGAGAGATCATCTGTAACACAACCACGGTAGCGGAGACCCCAGTGAGGACCAAACTCTCAACACTTGGGAATAAGAGAGAGAGAGAGAGAGAGAGAGAGAGAGAGAGAGAGAGAGAGAGAGAGAGAGAGAGAGAGAGAGAGAGAGAGAAAGTTTTTCGTGTGTATACAGATTACACGTAAGCAACCGGCATAGTGAGTTAGCTGACTGTTGCTCCATTAAAATGTGCCTTTATCCAGCCTAAGCTGGACCTCTGTTAGTCTAATGCGTGATCACGTACACAAATAGGAATCGGTATAGATAAAGGCAGGGAGAGGAGTACCAAAACAAAAAAGAAGTGAGGAAACGCAGGGCTGCCTGCCGCAGCGAGCGAAGCAAGACTATAGCTCGATGGTTAGGGGTGGATGCATTTTAGGGCTACCTTTATTTAATATATATAGTTACAATGCATCGTTTCGGCTTGAAGATGTACTGGGTGAGGGAATGCCATCTCTTCTCCTAAACAATGTAAGGGAACGCCGTTCTCACGCGTTCCCACAGCACTGAACTACTGTATAGAGCGGTTGTCATGACGATCTAAACCAGAGTTTTATTCAATATTTTACGGGCCGATTTTAGATGGAGTTTTATTCAACCAACTCAGGATGATATACACAGGCATATAACATTCTGAAATCTTACGTGGTGCAACGTAAGTACTTGCATGTGCGAACTGGTACTTATACTAAAATTGTGTGTGTAATAGAGAGAGAGAGAGGACGAGAGGGAGATGGAGAGAGAGAATAACAATAAATGAAAACATGTATCTTTATAAGTGTGAAGGTGTTCCATTTTTAATATATATATATATATATATATATATATATATATATATATATATATATATATATATATGTATATATATATATATATATATATATATATATATATGTATGTATATATATATATATGACAATGCATTTAATTCAATGGTAGCTATTAATCGCTTAGATTGAACATAATGTTCATT
This sequence comes from Thysanoteuthis rhombus, assembly GCA_963457665.1. NCBI lineage: Eukaryota > Metazoa > Mollusca > Cephalopoda > Oegopsida > Thysanoteuthidae > Thysanoteuthis > Thysanoteuthis major. The sequence goes on from OY735213.1 coordinate 22,534,832, forward strand.
TCAGTTCAAAATTCAGTTAATAACTAAGTGTCTAGCCACGTACTTATTGATACATCTCGTATATGTGTGTAGCCACGCGTGCGCGCGTGTGAGTGAATCGTGTGAATATCCAAAATAGAATTATAGGACAATATAATTGATAAAATGATACATTTGTGAGTGTGTGTATGTAAGTGCGTGTGTGTGTGTGTATACGGATGTGCTTGCGTGCATACTTGTGACTATCAATAAATGAATAAAAGTCTCAATATGAATGTGAGTGCGTATGAGAGAGACAGGGGGGACTGAGAGAGAGAGAGAAGTACAGAGAGAGAGAGAGAGAGAGAGAGTTCGGGGCTTGTTGGATGCAGGGTCAGTTTGAATCGCTTGGTTTAATCTTTGTTTCCATCACTTGGTGGCACCACTGTTAGCCTCATTTTGAGCTGAAAAATTTCGCCCTTTTGCTACTAAGTTTGAGTCATATGCGTTGTAAGTAAGGAAAGTTTTGCATGGAAACGTTTTTTCATCGTGGTAACTTTTTCACTTTGACAAACGAGTGCCTACTTGTGGGGTGATGATAGCGTGGTCTAGTTCATGAGAAGTGTCAATAAACTGTATACATACTACATTTCAAGAAGCATCTATCATAAATTTTCTTAGGAATAGAATACAAAGAAAATCATGTATTTGGGTTTAGTTGGTACGTAGTGACTGGGGCTACTTGGTCCTATGGAATTATATGCAATTGGGGCAGAGAAAGAACAGAAAGCCTGCAAAATAACAAAACAAACACCAAATAAGTCCTTGGTGTAGTCATTCTTTTCTTGTTGTTCCTTTTCCATTTTCCACCTTTTTTACAATGCACCATTGAGGTCCACTCTCACATAATTCCACTTGTTTTTATTCCGAAAATATTACTTTCTACTCAAATCCATTCTCCTGTCTGGTTTTTAAATTCATATTTCTCAATCATAACACAAGATTAATGATATCTGTACCTACTAGCAAAAGAAGTAACGTACCCAATCAGACTGGGCTAACTACCCCCGGTGGGGTAGGTTGGTACACCCTTTTTCGAATGCTAAAAGGATGGTATCATGAACTTAAAAAATGTTAGTTTAAACGGCTCATCCAATGGAAGTCTCTTTTCCGAAGGAACTTTTGGTCATATTTGCGTTTTAAGAAAAGTTACAGACATCCAACTGGGAAATGTACCAACAAGCCCCGGTATCACACACACACACACACACATATATATATATATATATATATATATATATATATATATATATATATGTGTGTGTGTGTGTGTGTGTGTGTGTGTGTGTGTGTGTGTGTGATACCGGGGGGTTAACTAGCCCTGGTATCATATACGTAGTATCATATACATATATATGATATTGGGTCTAGTTCAAACGCCCCCCCCCACATATATATATATATATATATATATATATATATATATATATATATATATATATATATATATACTAGCTGGGATACCCAGCGGGTGAATAGTAATCAACACTTGAATGTCATGTAATAAATTCTCAAAGTATGGATCACAACCCTTCGGGTATGTTAAAAATTCAAAAATTAGCCTGACCCTAAAGGTCATCATTACATATCTTATGCACATCTTTGGGGTTGATTTATCCTCGTACATTCATTTTCTACTTGTAGGATGCACCTATAGCTAGCTCAGGCACCTACCCACTACAGGATGTTCTCGCCCTGTGATTTGACCACATTGACAAAGAGTACCTTTGGACCAACTTGAAAAAATACTTTAATTTGATAACCTAAATTCATCAATTATCATATCATTATGAGTGTCACTTTGAGATAGATTAATGAATCAACGTGTAATAAGTTGGAGTATTTTTTCGAAATTGGTTCAGAGAAACACTCTTTTCAGTGCACAGGTCAGTCTTACAGTCGTAATACACCCACAAAGGGGTGTCAGACCTCCATAGCTAGCTCACATCTGTCAAGATGACATTCCTGTTAAATCAACGACCTACGAACTTGAGCCCTGCTCCTATCCGTGCTACCTCGGTGGACCGTAAAGTGTGGGACGGCCCCGGGTAAATTGATCCACCTTAAAACCCTAATTGTTCGGGCTGTTGGGTTATTCCACCCACACAGACCTGCTGTCTGGAAGGCATGCATTCATCTTCAAAGAACCCCACCCTGCCTCAACGTACCATGGGTCTGCGTGACAGAGTAAGGTTCATCACCTCCGATGTCTTAGAAACAGTGAAGGCGTATGTCCAAAACGGATCTGGAAGACTGAATTATCAATAATGAATTCGCAAATAATGGAAGAAAGTATGAAATAATCGTCTCTTCAATTGAAATCTTTTGGCAAGTAGTTTTGAAGCGTGCATGTGCTGGAATTTTATGCCATAACTATTTTCATAACTTTTTTGTTCGCGTTCATACAGGTTACAGGTGAGAATTTGAATATGTCTTTTTGGGCGTTGTTAATTCAAACCTTTACTTGCAAAAACGTGTCGTGAGAAATTCATTGTGCGTCCTTTGGATTAGAATGTAAACGTTCCCCTTTCCTCAATTTTGCTTGAGCTTGCGTCTTATACAAAAGGACCTCTAGGACTAGAACTTGGAACTCTGTTTATATCTGTCTCTATATGATTGTTAGTAAAAGTATTGATTGTCAATATTTCATTGGGATAGATGCTACACCGACTGTGCTAGCTGGCAAGGTTGATAGATACATTAATATAAAATTCGATTGAAAATATAAGATGCTTGTTATATGTATGAATAAAAGAGTGTGATAGAGAAAAAGAGAGAGAATATAGACTAGTTGAGACGAAAAGACAGATTGACAGAGAAGAAGCAGACTGATAGAGATGGATGAGCAAGCATATGGATATAGATTTCTTATAATGTATGTTTGTCCATAAGTACCTTCCCTAGCATATATATATATATATATATATATATATGTGTGTGTGTGTGTGTGTGTGTGTGTATGTGTTATTATAAGCATGTACGTGGAAAGACAAAAGTACAAATAAACCTGAATTTATATTTGTATCTGTACGTATCATCGCTTTTGTGCATATAAATTTGGAAATGTCTGTCTGTCAGTCAGTGTGTCTGTGTTGATGCATTTGTGAACGTATGTTGGTATAGAATTTTTGTCGTTCATGAAAACGGCCAATGTCAATGTAGGGACATATGTCTGTGTTGTGTACGCTCAAGTTTAAATCTTTTCTCGTATTTATATGAATGTGTGTGTTTGTGTGAGTGAGTGAGTGAGTGTGTGTGTTTGTTTGTTAAGCCTGACTTGCGGGTGTGAATTATACTCCCAGGAAGGAGATTCACTTTGGGTTGCAAGTTCTTCGGGGAGAAGAAAAAATACTCAAAGAAAAAAAAAAAAAAAAAGGCAGTAGAAAGAGAAAAGAGTGTTTTTTGAAAAAATAAAGGATGAGTGACTCTGCTGGTAACATCTTTTGGAAAATCAATACTAGTTTGAGTTATTGGTGAAAACCCTTTAATCCGATAAGATTGGGACCTGGCCATTACCGGACTACAGGAATTGATCTTTTTGATTTTTTTTTTCTTTTCAATGAAAAAATTTAAAGTTTACCTGAACTGGGCAGACAATTCGACCCCTTAGAACTCAAATAAACTCTTTACCGAAGTTCCTTGGATGACTTCCTGAATGGCTAAAATACAGCTGAATACATGAAATCAACAGGACTGCGTCACCACAACACTTGGCTGTAGTGTAAACAAAGTCTGGCGCTGCCGTGGTGACAGATTTACAAACTTATGGTGGCAGATTGAAAATGTGCCAGACCATCGGAATTCGTAAACCTCAGAAATCGGGATCAAAGATGTTCAACCTGTAAGAGAAATTGATATAGAAAATAATCACAAGCCGTTTAATCAAGTATTATTAAAATGTCTTGTTTTGAGGTAAAAAAAAAAAGAAGAAAAATCAAAACGAAACAAATCAATAATGTTCCAGAGTAAAATTTAAAGCAAACAGAGAAGTTGTCGAAATTTTGGTCTCCTTCCTCAAAACACAAACTTTGAAAATATATTGATTAAAAGTGAACAACCCTAAAACAAGGAAGATTTGATTAAGACGGCAATGAAAATTTTAAATAAATGGAGATGGAGAAATCAAGTCATCCCGTAAGTTATATCCAAAATCTCACCGAAATAGATTCAACAATATTTTTGCTTTTCTAAAATTCCTGAATGATAACAATACATACTCGTGCGTGGGGTCACATTACTAAGAAACTTGACCCTCCGTATAATGGGCGTTCCTATGAAATGCTCAATGAGTTTAGAAAAGAAAATAATACTGCAAGATGATTTGAAAGGTGACCATCTTAAGAGATGCGCCTCGAACAGGTCGTCTTGTTCAGTTTAACGAATAAGTGCTTTTGTCTGAACTCGATAGAAATTGTACTGATACGGTTGAAGAATTAGCTGAGCTCTGAGTTGCTACCAGTCAATATTATGACTACAGACATTTGTTGGCGTTTCAACATTTCTTTAAAGGAAGAATAGCTAACTTAGATCAATTACAAAGATGTGTTCCATCATAATAAGGCATGATCCATAGAGCTAAGATCACATCCGTAAAGATTGAAGGACCATAATCGGATATAAATATCACAACCTTTTTATTTTACAAATATTACTCACGTCTGATAATCATCTACTCCGGGGTTAACAGAAACATCTTGATGGACTCTTAAGACTCATGACAGAGTGAAAATACACTGAAAATTCTTTCCCTTCAAACCAGAAGACCTTAACAAAAAAGGTATCATGAAGACTTTAAATGAGTTTATTGATAATGATGGAAACTATTGATTAATGAATGAATTCTAATCAAACATGACCTTTTATATTTCTTCTGACTCTAAATTCGGATACTTCCTATCTAATGAAATACTTGATTTGCTTTAACAGTACTTCCAATATCGTCATTCAAATTTCATATTGTATTAACCATAATCTAAACCAATACATGAACACACACACACACACACACACACACACACACACACACACACATATATATATATATATATATATATACATATATATATATATATATACATATATATATAAGATAATTCGGGAAGCCGAAGATGATGTTAAAAATGAAAACTTTTTATTCAATTTGACATGTTTCGTTAGACGTTCAAACTTCTTCAGGAATAAGCAGAGAATAAAAGAGTGCTTCTCAAATGTGCCCTGAACAGCTAGTGGTATAATGAACAGTTTCATTGTGGATGGTTGTTCATTTTAATTGGCCATACTGGATTTATAAGTGTCCGGCATTGACTGGGGTGATGTCTTTGATTTCAGCTGGTGTTATGTTGTTATTGGCCAAAGCATGTGGGTGCATTTTCTCAATTTCTCGCTTTTATATCACACTATTCATCATAAATGATGAAAGAATGCAAAAAGGGTTAATTTGATACAGTTGAATATCATTAATGCAGATCTCATGTATTTGCTCATATCTTTTATTGTTCTTTTTAAATCATTTTCTTAATTTTCCATATTGACAGTCGATCTTAAACTTAGTCCCAATCAATACACCAAGATCTGTTTTCTGACTGAGGCATTCGAATCATTTGCTACCTCAGCCATCAAATCTTTATTACTGTCTGAAAGTTTTGACTGACTTTTCTCTTGGTTTCCGTAATTGAGATATCTACTATCATTTTTTCAACTCAACTCATACTGTTTATTTCCCAAGATCATTGTCACCAAATACAGGTTTTCAACGCTACCCAAAAGTGGTGCGTTCCAATAAGAAACTTTTTTTAACCGAAATGGCATAAAGCAAAGAAGCAATTACCATCAATTTATATGGTGATTGAGGTACGTGAGGATGAATCGTTGGAGACTTGGACGTAGGAGAAAGAAGAGGGCCAGTGGTACCTCTAAAACGGCTAGCTTCAAAACAAACGTTGAATGCTATTTTCGCGCCTTCCGACATTCTTCTTAAAAGCAGAAAAGTTGCGTAAAGTGAAATTCTAAGATTGTTTTCAACCAAATCTTTTATTCATATAAATTTAATACAACATTATTTCTATTGAATTGTGCGATTCCATCATGAAATAACGAATCTGGTTTTGATATGATCAATGTTTCCATATCTTGAACTTATTGGAACCGCTCACTGGACTTGGAGTGTTGGACAGGGTGAAACAATAATCTGAAAGTAACAAGAATTCACTGCATGTGGCCTGCAGACCCTTTAGAGGAATTTTCATCAGGTGGTACTGAGTTTCTTTCGAGTTTCTTTTCCTTCTCCCATAGTCATTTTGTTTTCTGGTCATTTGGCTTCCGGTCTCTCCCCGGGCGAAGGAGCAGCATTGACCCTGCACCCTCGCTCTTCGGCCCTGATAGCCACCTTTATCGCTGAATTAGCTATTTATTTTCTTCAGGCTCCAGGATTCAGTGTTTAATTCCAGGTAAACGCCAGAATTTCAAATGATGCTTTGAACATCATCCTAACATGTGAGATTGACGCAAAGCAATCTTCCTGTCTCTACTTCACCTATTGGTCATTGTGGCCCACTAAGTTAAGCTCTTTTCTACTCTCATACCCATTCTCATTTATCTTTAAGCAGTTGTAAGTTAAGCTTAGTAATTGGTTTGCCGCGTGGATGAGTGCCAGTGATCGCCAGGTAAAAAGTCAAGATTTCGAATGCCGATTTTCACAGCAGGTAGGGGTGACTCATTCTTCTTATCAGCATTTCTTCCAATTTGGCTTAGTTCCTGACAAAGCTAAGCCCCCAAAAAAGCACATGATGCCAATTTTCGTTAAAGCTCTGTCGATTTTCTGAATTGTCTCACTATTTTGAGTACAACCGTAGATTTTTCTCACCAGAAAGTTTTGGTTTTAATTCAACTTTAATCAGTTTTATTAGTCAAGGATTTTCTTGCTTAGGTTTATACCTGATAATTCGGCAACTCCATAAATTGACGTAATGTTTCATATGAAGTTCCCTCCTTATACTCAGCTCTTGATTTTCATCTCTCTTTTATCCCAATTTACTTTTTTATCACATGAAGGATTGGGAATCATCAATGAATTTTGATAAATATTTTCTTTCATTTTAAATATGTTTTTTGTTTATTTTTTTTATTTTTATACAGTAACCGTCGGTCTACGGCAGCGCAGGACAGTAATAACGAATAAGGAATAAGTTGTAGGCGAGACTCGAACTCACACATTTTTTCCTCGGGGATCAGCCTATCTACGACACTGCTCTATCAATTGAACTACAAGTGCTCTAAAGGATAGCGGAAGATTAACTCATTCTTCATTTTTCTTTGATCGTTCGGCGCCATATTTGTCATTGCCGTCATGTACACTAGTTGTAGTGGTTGTAATATCATCCTTATGTATTTTCATTAGATGGTGCAATATCTACCATTATCAATTTTAGATTAATATCACCTTTCATCTTAATTTTTTCAATTGCTTTTTATCGCAGTCAAGTCAGACCGTCAGTGTCCGGCAGTGACTGAACAGCGCAGATCGGAAATTTCAAGTTTTGATAAATAGCCACCAGGGTGGAATTTAACATTGATGGGACCCAGTGCAAAACTTTTTTTGTTGATTTTTTTTATTTTTTTAATAACTATTATTTTCGAACAAATCAAAATAAAAATGAAAAAATCATAGCATATCATTATGATGTTTGATTTAACATAAAACCTAATATGGATCAATAATCTATCTCAATGTAAGACGATACATCCTGGAACAAGTTGATACTTTTTACCCGCAGAAAAAATATTAAACTTTTTTCAAGGAATACTTTAGGGGTTCCTAAAATCAAGGTATACTTTAGGGGTTCCTAAAAGTAATAGATGATCTTTTCCCCAATCTCTTCTTAAAGTTGTCGTCAAAGTCTGCACGCAAAATCCAAGTCTACTCTTTGGTATATCTTCCCCTTCGTCATCGAAATTCAGATGAGATTAGGACCGAGTAATCAATTTACACCTCTTAATCTCTGGCACTTGCGAGAAAAAACTTTTGATTTGTGCTCTAAACTTTTTCATACGGCAATGATTCAATTATTAGAAGAGTTCTAGAGATATCCACGCATATGATAATTAGCAATATGTTCTGTGCTCTGTCACGTCTACGTCATCAGTGACCTCTAGTGACGTAACTTAATAAAAATAGAATTTGATGTCACGTTAAACCTGATAAATTGTATCTTCACTTAATTTCACCTTTAATGATAAAATGTATCTTTACTTAATTCTGTCTTTAGATTAGTTTTATATCCTGGACCTATTGAGCATAAACAAGAAAATGCTGTGCAACATAATATTTTGATATTTCATTAATACAATGCAATTGTACGAGTACTTAATTATAGTCGTCATTTTTGACGGCAAGGGTAAACAAGTTATTGATATGTACTAAGCTTTGTCTACTACAGTAAAAGGACAAATGGAAGAAATGGGTGTAGGACGATCGTTTTGCTCTATTCTTACGAGTAAGCCGTTCTTAACTATCTTGAAAATCAGCATTCGACATCTTTTTTTTTTTTTCGTTTTCTCCATTTTTTTTTCTCGCTCCAGACGTCAATCATTGGTACCAGAGGGAAAATATGTATCTCAATAACAAACAAATTGAAAACGGTGGAAAGACAAAGTTGAAATTGTGAATTTTTCGGCGTCCTTCCTAAGAATAAAGGTTATGCCTCTCTAATCCGGTGCTTTGTGGTCCAGCAACTCTCATGTTCTGTCATGTTTGGAATCCACCACCATTAGTTTGTGGATCTGTCATTATTAATTCTTTGTTCGATTCCAAATCACAGTTTAGACTGATATTTAACATTTTATAAACCGACACGTTCATACCTGACTGCAGTTTGAAACCGAATCGGAGAAATCTAATTTAGGCTTGGTTCGATGCTTTTTTTAGTATAAAATTAGACTTGAAATGATTATTTTCTTCTGAATCTTATGGATTATTTGTACTAGACTAAGTAGCTGTCCTATCCAAAAAAGTATTAATAAGATACATAGATAGATGTTAATCAAATAGGGTCTTATTTGATTTGATTTTATAAATTGATTTTTATGACTTTTAAACGTTTATTTTTACGATCTCGGAAATTTTCTAAATGTGCTTATTGAAATAAACGAAGTCATTCGTCCTATTACTTTCATCCCCTCTAGCCGATAGGCAGTCATTTTCCCTCTTGCTCTACCCTCCTCTCTCTATGTATTTGCATTGTAAATTGACCCAATCCCCCCTAAAAAACAATGAATTTTGAAGGTGATTTTAAAGGATGAATTTGCTAAATACTTTTTCCGAGGTCACATTAGTACATGCAGAAAATTGTGTTTCTTTTTTTTGCAATAGGTTGTCATAGACTGGACTGACAGACAAACTAGTGGACGGACAGATACGTGGTTAATTATTATAAGCTTACAACCAATTTAAAAGCATAAGTAAGCACAAATAATGTCCTCTTATCATATACGTGTAATTTATATCGTATAGATTATATTAAAAAACATTTTTTTAATCAGCATTATTAGAAAAATTGTTAGAATTCGATAAGTTGCTAAGATATATTACGTAAAGGTATGGAAAAATCATTTCTGTTCTCCGGTATTTTGGGTGGTTCAACATTGGCCAGGTACCAAGTTTACCGGATTAAAGAGATGCAGCTGGTTAGACGGGAAAAAAAAATTGATTAAAAGCAGACAACGAAATGAGATCGATTGGATAAAATGGTCCAACTAAGTGTGTAAAGGAAAGTTTGATATTAATTTTATTCCTGCATATATGAGGCAGTTTCTCCCAACTCTTTTTTCATATCGTTCCCTTTTGGTGATTTTTGAAGCAATCGCCCTTTCCTTGAATAAATGAGGTCAAAACAGCATATTCCTTGTTTATATTTTTTATTCTCTGAGATCCTCGTGCTTAATGTTTCGCTGCTAAATTCTCAAAATTTTGATTTAATTTGTGAGTTTTATGCCTCCTCGCATGCATATACCAGTTCTACTTATTTCTTTTGTCGATATTTTCGACAGTATGGAAGCCGCTTTCAATCAAATATGAAGTTGGAGAGTACAACAGTACTTCAGGGCCATATGTTTGTATATGGCTGTTTAGTTGTATTTAACAGCAACAATCCAGTAATTCTAGCCTTTTCAAATTTGTATTTATATCCATAATTTCATTTTAGTTCAAAAAGTTCCTCCTGGATGTTTTCACAGACAGATTCTGTATCACAGTGAAAAGGATCCAGCATCCATTGCTTGACTTCAAAAGAAAATGAATTTGAAAATCGACGATTCAGTTATTCAGCTATTCTGTTCTTTTTCTTAATCCCTGTGAGTTCGATTTGAGAGCTGTTCAATTATTCCTCGAGAATGCTGTTGGAATGCTTCTTCTGTAACTAGTTCGGAACATAACTAATTTTTCAGCAAAAGATTTTAGAACACGTTTACAGTCGGGCAATAAATATGATTGCATTGAAACTGAAATGAAACTTCGTTGAGCTTTCGAAAAAAATCAAAGTAAAAAATTAAATGTCCCATTTGTGCTTCTTTGTTTCCTATGCTAAATCTATTTCCCCTTCATTTTGTGACACTATGGAAGTGAGGGGTTAATTAGAAAAATCTGAAAGTGAAATCTAAAATAACTAAATCAGAGATAAGGACCTAGCCACCCTTTTTCCAAGGTTGAGGGTACTTTACAAAATCAGGTTAAGGACTTGTTTGGAAAATCGGGACAGTAACCTAGGGGTTTTCGAGATAACCAAGACTTGGACAGGGAACAGATAAAATCTAAAAAAATAAATCTTGAATCCAGGAGGAAAGTACTAAGTGGGTCGGACTGGCGAGGCCTGGACAGAATACAGATGTATGATTTATCGCATTTCTAAGAAAGACTTATGAATCCAAGAGTTTGATGAAATACTTCGGAGGGGGATAGATCATTTTAGCTTCCTGGTAAGTAAAAATGATTTCTGGAGGGAACTGGCCTCACCAACCGCCTACGCATATTTCTAAGGGGAATTTATGGATTCCCAAATTTAAAGGTGGAAAAGAAAATTATTCAAGTCAGCTCAATTTCAAATTTACCAGCTGATAGAAAATCAATTATAAACCTTTCGGTGATCAACCTCACACACAGAGGGAGCCAATCATATAAGTCAGCCATTTTTGAGTAGCAGTGATAAGCCACCGGGGCATTGTAGAGAGAACCACGTTCTTTGTCACCACAAAGAGTTCCGAGCCCGAAAGACTTATAGTTTTGACTCAAAACTTTATTGAAGCTATACAAATAGATATACCAAGAAACATCCAGTAGAGAACCCGAAAGTCATTCCATCGTGTCCTCGCCTGCATCAGCGTATATTATGACCAGTCACCCTGTACGGATACTGACGTAAACTTGTTGGATATTGTACACCCAGTGTCGATTCTTTATTTTCAACTTCTCTGGTGATTTTTGTTCTAACGTCGTAGAATTCTGTAGCTGATAACTGCACTCCCACGGGTCTGCGCACGACGTGGGAGCAACTAAAAGCAGAAAACAGCGACCAGTCAACTACGGCCTGGCCAGCATCATACTTTACCAAACGGCAAAGGGTTGCAGAGACCAGTCGGGGAAGGCGTCACAATTTTCCAAAAAACTAGCTATTATTAAATAAGCTTAATAATCTCGCTAGGCAGTTTCCTTTAGGAAGCCATCAAACTTTTGTATGCAAAATAAGTCTAACGGGCTGCTCTTCATTGTCCCTGCAAAACTTCAGCAAAATCCGGTCAAACGTGTTGTGAGATTTAGTTTTGATTACTGTTTTAATAACTATTTTAATAATTGTTTTGATAACTATTGCCAATGGTTCATGAACTGGGATAATGTTTATTGGCAACCAAATGATAGCGGGGTATCACCCAATATCCTCTGAGAATCGAAGGACATACATGTTTCAAGTTGGCATTAAATTCCTTATGCTCAATCGCCATAGAATGTGTGCAGCAAGTTTCAAGGGGTAATAAGTTTTCAAGACGTATTTGTTTTTGTTTTTATCAAATCAAGATCTCAATGACGCGAAAATGGATGATCCAGTCGTGCCGATTTCCAAAGATTTTATGTACTACATTTCTTCACATGGTTTACAGTTTTCATCCATGAAATTGACGAATGTTGCCAGAATACCTCTACTATCACTAACTGTTAATTCATCAATGGAGAAATTTCTTTCTTTTACTTTTTCAAGTTACAGGTTTACTATATCAGATGACATGCCATCAATTCATCGCCGAATTGAAGGCAGGGCATTTATTTTCAGCAGCTGTATGCGCACTTCGGGTTTTTGCAATGAGTGGTGCGATTTCCATGAGACGCAACTATTCCATTTGCATTCGTTTATGTATTTTTTTTTCTAAATAAAGAATGGATGTTTTGTTGTAAAATCTTTTCTTTCAAATTTTCGAAATAACAAATGGGTTTTGCCTATTCTATCAGGATGGTTCTTTTTAAATGCTCTTAAGGTCTCGATGCTTCCACAGTTTCATTTGAAAATGAGCTGTTACACATAAGACATATCGGCTTTGATCAAACGGGCTTTTAACAAACCATAAGACAAATACTCCACCAGATACTATGTACACTTCTACTTTTCAGACGTCATGAATAATGATGGGAGGGATATGGAAATGCAATAAGTAATGCTTTGTGCACTTTTAGCGTTTGCCGTTCAATCATCTAATGAATAGTGTGGCTTATTCTGTTTCTCAGTCCGTAACTATAGATTTACCCGTATGTTAGTTAATACCTTTCGGGACTAACATCTACTTTCTTTATCAATAAAACAGCTCCTGCTGTTTACGTACGGCTAATCAATTTTAGATATTTAGCCTGAAGTAGATTAAAACTGGTCTCCATTTCTTAAATTTACTAACAAAAATATTCAATTAAATGAACTCACTCAACTATACAACAACCTATATGATGAACAAAGTGACAATTTGTTTGTTACAACCTTGTCTGTAATACATAATATACATATATATGTCTGTAATACACACACTCACACACATGACAAGCTTGTTTCACGATCCCTACGATCTTTAAGAGAGTTTTACACCATGCAAAACTAAATGAGTATCTCTCAGTATAAAGATTAAAGCAGAGTTCAAGTAAAACTTGCAAACCATAAAGCCTCTTTGACGAAAGAACATAGGGACAAGGAAACTGCACTTTCAAACCACTACTGGAAAGAGAAAAGATGATAGTTAATTGAAAGTCAGTGAATATGGCAAAAACTTATAAGTGTCTGAATTCGAGATATGACTTGTGTCAAGGTGAACAATTGAAAATAGTAACATGTAAAAATAATAATAAATCGGAAATAAGTATGAAATGTAGATATAAAAGAACATTTCACTACGAGATCCGAAGTGAAAATTGGATTGTGGATAGCACTCGGCTGGTGTGGATCATAGTACTGTAGTTCCACTTCTCAAAGTTTCGATAATAATTATGAAGATTTGTGAGGTGAAGGAAGTACAGGCAGTGCAATTTGTGCTGGCCGGGTGTTGTGACTTCTGCTAATTTTCACATTTCTTACATGTTTTACATACCTTACGTTCAAACCAGATTCAAAACAGATTATATATATATATATATATATATATATATATATATATATATATATATATATATATATCTCGTTGAAAATCGATTTCCCGTTAAGCTAATTCTTTAGCCAATCTTCGGTTCAAAACGTCAGAAAAAATCAATTTTTATACTAGGATGTTCGTCAATCATTCATCTCACGAATGGCAAAAACATTCCTACAATCTAATTTTTAACAGGTTTTCGCCAGTTTTCTCATATTCACGGAAAAATCATCAACAATGTAAGTGTTTTTTCCCTGGTAAATATATATATATATATATATATATATATATATATATATATATATATATATATATATATATATATATATATATATCTTGGAAACTTCGCAAATTAATGCTGAGAGAGAATTTTTCTTTCAAAGATTTATACAAATCTCAAAGCATCTCCAATGTTATGACGTGCAAGTTATTTCCCGATCGATGTTGATGTACTGTGTCCGCAGTTTTCCATCTTTTATACATAATTTGATTTTACTACTATTATTCAAATTTGGGTTTAAATATTATAAGCTTAATTATATTGAAGGGGTTCATCTGCTGTTTTACCATGAAGCTGTTACATGGCCTTGTTTCGAACTAAGCTGTATATGCACGGTAAATATTGGGGCAGAATGTACTCGATATTTACTAAGATTAGCCGAGTTTGACACAAGGTCACATTAGCGGGGAACCCAAGAAGGATCAGAGTCACAAGATTGGCATCCATTACTACAATGATGGTGAAAACAGGGATTTCATGTAATTGTGGAAATGCTAAGGTATTTCTCAAAATGTCTAGGGATGTAACTCACACAGAAACGCACACACACACACACACACACACACACACACACACACACAAATATACATATATAAGCACACACATATATACATACATACATATACACACACACACACCCACGCACACACACACACACACACACATATATATATATATATATATATATATATATACATAGTAATAATTGAACCTTTTGTTCATTCGTACCTCTTCTGCAATAAAACTACGAGGTCTGTCGACCTACTATCCTGCATCTAGACTGAGGAGAGGCTATATGAGGCTGATCTCGGCCATCATTCATGGCCATCATTAATTACTTCTTGGACATTCCAAGCAATTATTCAGAGCTTTGGGTCGCAATTTTGCACCAAGGAGGCTTAAATATAGCTTATGGGTACATCTTCCCACGGCGAAGATCGCAAGTTATATGATATTAACTTTGGCATAGGAGGAAATTATTTTGTGTCAAAGGTCATAGGTAATGCGATACTGACATCAGAAGTTATTCAAGTTAACCTGAGGTCATCTTTCGTCTTTTCTAGTGAATTTTAAAACTCAGAAACTAAAATTCGGCATAGAATTCACCGTCAAAGTATACAGAAATGTGACTTTGATATCGGGGTCATTTTAGGACACCAAATATAATTTCTGGCCATTTCCAACTAGTTTTTGACCACAATATCGCATCTATGGGACAGAAAGACAATCTCTCAAGATTGCTGGCCTTTTTCCTGTCTTCTCCATGCTTCTTCCATGGACAGCTCTATGTTGGTTGATCTAGGGTTGGTTCCTCGATTAACCTTTTTATACTGGTACTAAATTAAAGAAACAGTTTTGTAGTGTGTCCAAAAGGCCTTATCAAATTGAGCAACATCATTCATTCTTTTCTATGTAGAATATTTTTCTGTTACAACTATTCTTCCATGTGTGCATAACTTTTCTTCTGGGTAACGCTAGTATATGTACTAATATTTGAACTTCTTGTATGTTTGTTTGTCTGTTTATTCGTGCATCTTCTCCGCTAAAACTACGTGGTCTATCTACCTTATATTTTCCACTTAGACTGAGGAGATGTCAACTTACCTTATAGGCTATGTGAGGTTAATCCCAGAGATAATGTCTTGATCATGTCCAGCCAGTTTTCAAAATTGTGGGCCAAAATCATACTTCACAAATGCTAAAATGGGTACATTTTCCCGTGGTAAAGATCTCAATCTATGTGGCGTTGACTTCTGAGGTCGTTCAAAGTCATCAGAGATCATTTCTGACAATTCTAAAGCAATTTTACATGCTTTTTGACCAAAATATAGCTCTTATGAAACTGAAATCGGGCATTGGGGTACATAATTCATGACGAAGGTCCTATGCAATACGTTGAATTCTGAGGTCATTCAAGGTCACCAGAGGTCATTTCTGGTCAGTTTAAAATATATGAAAACCTATGAAACTTATCAGTACATATGGAACTGAAATTGGGAATAGAGTTACATCTTTCCTTGGCGAACATCATTTGAGGTCACCTGAGGTCGTTTCTAGCCAATTTTCCAAGTTGTAAGCTACAATTTAGCACCTATGAAACTGAAATTTGGCATAGAGAGTAATTCTCTCACAGCTGAAGTAATTGAATTATAATTTGACATAAGGGTCATTCGAACTCACCGTATGTCATTTTTGGCCATTTTTAGGGAATTTTCAAAGTTGTTGGCCACAATTTTGCACTAAGGTTGCAGACATTTTACAAAGAGGCACACCCTTACACAGTGAAAGTTATAGGTAATGTGAGGTTGATGCTCGAGGTCACTAGATACCACCTGAACTCATTTCTGGTAATTTGTAGCCAACTAAAGCAATTTATAGCATACGACTGAGCTAGCTGTACAGAAGGTTTTTGACTTCACAAATGGTCGAGCAGATAAGTTCTAATTCAATTGGATGGATGGAATATTTCGATCATTGTTTTACACAGAATCGTCCCATGGGTCGATTTTGGAATAAAATAACCCTTTTCAGTCATCTTGCAGCCAAAGAATTACATTATTGGAGTTCGATTAGTACGTGCAGTGAACCAGGGCAAAAACACAATAGACGGTTGTTTGCGACTTGCTGGGTCTTGGAGTTTAGCAGAGGTATAGTCTGGATTAAAATTGCTTCTTTCAGCCATATTGCAGCCACTTAATTCTATTCCTAGAATATATATATATATATATATATATATATATATATATATATATATATATATATATATATATATATATGGAGTATTTTTTTGAGCCTGACGAAACAACTTTAGGGGCTAACAAAAATGATTTTTTCCCCTTTTGACCAAAAGAAGTTGTGGCTTTCAGACGAAAATTCTAAAATTGTTTTAGGAATCACCCTTTTCATGCAGGCAACCAATAGGGGAAACATTTATGTAGTGTTCACAGAAACCTTGTTAAACTAATCGATGGCACCATTTGTTCTTTTCTGTGCATGAAAATATTTCTTCCCACTTTCTCATGCGTACACGATGTATATAATAATTTCTTCATTTGTTGTGTTGTGTAAGGAGAAATATATCGAAGAACACATTTTCGTGTTTGCTACTAAGCTATTTTCCCCGGGCAACGCCGGGTATCCCAGCTAGTATACATATATAGATATATATATATATATATATATATATATATATATATAGATAGATAGAGAGAGAGAGAGAGAGAGAGAGAGAGTGAGAGTCAGAGACAGAGAGACAGAGACAGAGAGAGACAGATAGGAAGAGAGAGGTTGGTAGGTAGATAGGTTGGTAGTTAGATAAGTCTATAGACTAATGACGCGAAAAAGCATTTATTTTCACAACAAATATCTTTTCAACATTTTCCTTCCGTGTCAATGCACTTAATTCAGTGGAGAATGCTAGTTAAAGCGAGTATTATTCACTAAATAATACTATCATACGTATGTATACTATAAATGCATTCAATACACACAAAAAAAAACATATCAAAAGATTTTACTGTAGGAATACATTCAAAAAAAGCAAGGGGATGTCAGTGGTCAGAAATTAATGCAAACATTACTGACAGTACGGCGTTATTACGTGTGTAATATAAAAGCTTTGCTGAATATTATATAATGGGGCTATTAGATGAATTATGCAAATGAATATACAATAGGAATGCATTGAAAATCGGGAAGAAAGGGATCGTCAGTGGTCAGGAATTAGGACAAGCGTTACTGATAGAATAGGGGTATTGTATGTATAATAAGAAGACGGTTGCTAACAAAAAATTTCTATAAATAGAATAGATTTTTTCACTGTACTCATTTATCCAGACAACCAAGAGCTGATATTTAGGTTTATTTGTGTCACAATATCCGGGTGTGTGTCACGTGCGCTCGGAGGGACTATGGGTCAGGAAGGAGTGGTGTGAATGAAAAAGGGACGTAAATGGTGTTGTTACCTGCACACTACTGTACGTGTGTGCAACTATCTGTGCATATGTGTGTGTGTGTGTATGCGAGTGATTGGGTGTGTGTGATTGGGTGTGAGAGTGAGGCGGGAGAGGGAGGGAGGGAGATAGAGAGAGAAAGAAAAAAATCTCTTAGTCATCTTGCTCGTATGATTAAGATGTTGAAAAACGCCGGGGTAGTTTTTATAGACGTCATTCACTCCCCAAATTCCCCAACTCTCCGCTCACACCCACTTTTCCTGAATTATATGAAAAGTGGGGAATTATAGAGAAATAAAACTTTACCCGTTGAATATTTACGATGCTCGACTTCGTTCGGAACAAAGCCAAATATGGTGTGTGTGTGTGTGTGTATGTATGCGTGTTAGTGTGTGGTAGTTGGAAGCGCTGAGTTAGTGAAGAAAGATTATGTTGCGCCTATCTTTTGAAAAGGTGAGCCTAAATGCTCTTTAGGAAAATCAGCATTTAAAATCTTGGCTTTTTGCTTGAGTTGCAATATCGACCTCTGACGCCAGTGGGTGATGCACAACTACCTTTGCCACGGAACAAGCCATTATTCAGAGTGAATTTCGCTGTTGAACAGTGACTTGCAGATCATTATTACTGCTGTGAGTGATATCTAGGGTAGTGGCACTTTAGTCACCTTAAAATTACTCCCCTCGAAACCTCACACACTAATCCCAGCATCGTCTCTTTTCTCAAAACAGTCTTCGGGGTCGCCATCAGTTGACTCTGCGCGTGCTTCTTAATCTCAATCACGGTCTGAAATCCTTTGGGAAAAAGCTTGGAGACACAAGGAGCCAAATCAGGGCTATAGCTGATACGATGTCTTATAAAAAATCCTGCACGGCAACGATGACTCGCCCTATACCTTATTGCATAAGGATGACATTTCGAACGTTAAAGCAGTATTTGCACGACAAAAATGAAACGTCATTTTAACGTAAACATATATTTCCTTCTCTCGGCTAATAATCATTAGAGCTATAACAAAATATCCATACGTTTTTAGCACACATTTTATATATACATATACGCGCAAAATGTGTTAAAGAAGCCAAACTTTTTCAAAAACAAGTTTTTTTTTTACCTAACGCACTTATGAGACATGTCTTCTTCAAAATGGTTCCTTCCACTGTTGATACAGCGTCTCCAGCGTTTTTTCCAGTTCTGAAATTCGTTCTGGAAGTCTTTTTGAGAGATAATGGCTCATTTTTTTCTATTGTCTTAACTTGACAATTTCCTTGGGTGGATTTCAGCAAAAAGAGATGGTGGGGGCCAAATCTAAGTTCGTTCTGACTTGAAATGCAGGTACCGCTCATGGCATCGTGTGCAGCCCAGGCAATCTCCCCATAGGCCTGTTGAAACCTCAGAAAAGTCCCTCAATTTTTTCCCCTAATTTCAAACAGAATTTCGCATATATTGCTCTTCAAGATCCTCCATTCTTCAACTTTGGAAACAATACCATCGAGCACTCCCTATTCTAGCATGTGTAGCTCAAAAATTCACCAATGCACCTTGATACATCCTTTTGATTCAAAAGGCTAAAGTCACTGCAACATAACATTGCAGTCACGAACATACAACATACGCTGTTTGAAAAGTTCGTTTTTTATGGATAGTTCATATATGTATGTGTGTGTGTGTGTGTGTGTGTGAATGATATTACAATATCGGAAGACTTGCTCAGAAAAATGATACTTCATTTCTCGGTTTTGCTCCTTTTCACTCTAATGTAGTCAGATTAACCATAATCCATACAAAAAAATTGATAACACATGCATGTATATTAGGTTCATACAAAAGTATTTTCTGACAAAACCCTTTATTTATGAAAATTCATGGATAGATAAGTATAGATATACCTTCAATAGTGCGGTTTTGATTAGTGTGTATTTTGACGTAGTATGGTTGAAGTAAAGCTATACAAATTAATGTACCAAAGTATAAGATGGAACATGATAAATTTACAGACCAACCTGGTTCTCACACACACAGATACAAACACCCTCCCCTTTTTACCGACACACACACACACACACACACACACACACACACACATATATATATATATATATATATATATATATATATATTAGCTGGGATCCCCAGTGTTGCCGCAGAAAAATAATTGAAATACAGAAATGAAACATGTTCGTTACTAAATATTTTCTTACATAACACAACCAGGTGGGTGGAGTGCCGGGTGCCGAAGAATAGTTGGAGTGTATTCAGTGTAGTAGCTTGCTGAATCTTGGCATGGGTGTCGCACATCCTTGTGCAGGTTCGTGTACACTCCCAGGCATGTCTGTGAAGTCCTGCATACACCGTCGGACAGGTCAACGTTGTTCGGGCAGCTTTTCGTGTCACCGTTATTATAATCTCTGAAAGCGGTAGTATGTCTTCAAGATTCCGATATTTAATATCATAAAACAATTTCTTTCCATCATATATGATATTTATTTTACTAATAACGGTCTAGTTTTGGTATTTTGGTTACAATGTAATTTTTTTCAAAACTTATAAAGGCTTTAAAAATCACCTTATTCCTTTGAATACATTGTTGAAAAGAAAAAGAGTGTTGACAATGAATTTTGATTTTAACATTGAAATTGAAAAATTCATAAAAGATGACGCAAATTCAACTGAATGTTGAGCAAAAACCATTCATGCAAACAGCTATCAGAGATTTTCATTTGATAAATTGGGGAAAAATTTTGGGTCGTTTGTGCACGCACACATTGTTATAGACGACCTAATTCGTACATATATACATCTACTTGATGTTTAGTCGTGAGGTGATCCGACAGAATGTTGGTAAAATGATAATTGGGAGGGGAAGAGAAATTTAAGGGAAAAACAAGTGTTATATCTCGAAATCTTTTCATTATCACGTGGGCATGTTTTGATGCATTTCGATAGTTGCCAGCCACTTTTTTCAAAAAAACTTGCGATGGTTACACAGAAAACTGTGTGCTGTTTACATGTTTGAAATTTGAGGATTGAAATGAACAGATTTCTGTGTTTGAGGTTGTTTAGTAGTAAGGGACTTGTTTGTATCTATGTAGGTGAGAGTCGTATGGTCTGAGATAAGAAAGGTCTGTGAGAGGAGGCGTCAGGGCGTTGTTTCATACCTCAACGACAGTAACATACATGGAAAAAAAAACGAAAAACAAACAAACAAAACATTCATCGACAAAGAAACACCCAAGTTAATCGAATCCTTTCGGAAAATAAGAAAACAAAAAAGAACCAAACTCATTGAATACCACCCAACCATGCCAAGACTTCATGGCTTACCTGAAACCCACAAACCCAACACCCCCTCACGACCTATTTTTTTCTCCAGGAATAGATAGCGTGCCCCATATAGCTAAAGTATTAGCAAAACCCCATCACTCTTGGGACATCATGAAAGGAATAGAAAATAACATACATATGAAAAACAAATTCATGGCCAACCTTGACGTAATGTCACAATACACCAACATCCCACTTATAAAATACCCACACCTACTAAATAACAACCTCAAAAAGTCCAAGATCAAAGAAGCCCTACCCACTAACAAAATCATCAAAACATGTACACTTTTAACAACTTCAACGGAAATTCCTACAAACAAAAATTCGGCTTTCGATGTGGTCCCCGGTGAGTATAGTTTTAGCTTGTCTTTTTCTTGAAGTTCTGAGATCTTACATATCTTACCCTGAACAGACTCCAATTTTCGCTACATCGACGATGCCCTAATCCAATACATCCAACACACAAATATAGGCAACCTAGTAGCTATACTAAACACAGTAGAACCTTCTCTCAAATTCACACGAGAAAAGGATCCAATAACACATTACCTCCCTTTGATATCTTACTATAAAGATCCAAAATCACCATCAAAAGTAGCGCCTCCAGCAAAACTGCCAACAAGAACGACCATATACACTTTTACTCCCAAAATAAAATCAGTATTAATCATGAGCTTTTTACCTTAGGGCCCACCGAATATGTTACCCCGAATACTTTGATGACGAAGAAAAGTACATCAGACAACGCTTCTGTTCACTCCAGTACCCTTGGCACCTTATATACAACACAATGAGGAAAGTATACAAGATCCACACAACTAATGCCAAACAAAATAAAAATAATAACGACAACAGCATAAGACACATCACATTAACCAACAACTCAACCACCTGCGAACACAGCTCCAACCTGAGCAAGCAGAAAATGTTCATTGCCACCAACACCTCAACTACTATTAAAGATTTGGTAAACAAACCACAACACAAAAATCTATCACTCGAAGCTGGTGTTTACACAATACCATGCAAGGACTGCGACAGGATCTACATCGGAAAGACGTAAAGACTTCTCTAAAATTGGATGAGAAGACAAATGCCCTAGTCGAACATAGAAACACACTCAGCCACAATTTCAATTTTCATGAAGCCCATCTCATCAAAAATATACGTCACCCTCTCGACACGCAGATGCATCGAAGGAGCCCTTATATCACAGTGCAATACGATGACCGAGACGTATGGACATTTCCAGATTATAAACCCTTTGAATGCATTGATTTAAGGAATAGGCTAACACACAACAAACCCCTTTGAGAATAAGTATGAGCTCACTCATACCACCCCTTGAAGAAAAGAACAAGGAAAAGAAAAGTCTTACCCACTATCAACCGAAAAGATTAAAAACAACGCACTCCACTTCCACTCAACACCTGTCCATCAAACGCTAGACATCATCTCTCCATTGTAAAAAAAAACAAAACGGCCACAAAAACTCTCCTAAAAACTGAGACACAGATACAAACACATTCTGACTCCTCCTCCGACAGACACCACTTATTTCAGACCAAACAGATACAAACGTCTCTCCTACTAAACAACCCGCAATACAGTAGTCCTCAAATCTCATACAGCTGAACAGCATGCAGTTTTTTCTGCAACTTCTGCAAGTTTCTTTAAAAACCCTTCAAAATGCATCAGTATATGCCCGCATGATAATAAAACCTTTTCAAGGTGTAATACCTGGGCTTTTTAAAAAAAAATTCTCCCCACATTCCATTTATCATTTTATCAACTTTCAGATGGATCACTGATCACCTCATATCCGAACAGCAAATTGGTCGTCTGTAACAATGTTTATGTGACCAAATGATCAAATCAGGCCCACCAAACGGACTATATATATATATATATATATATATATATATATATATATATATATATGAGCCTTTTGTGTTTGCTCGTGCCTCTTCTCCGCAAAAACTACAAGACCGATTAACCTGATATTTGGCATGGAGAATCAATAAAAATCGACCCTCTACATAGGCCAACCTTCGATGTAATTCAAGATCACCAGAAGCCATCCTCTAGCCAGCTTCCTTTTCTGTTCTAAACAGAAGAAAGAATGATTTTTATACCAGGATTTTCGTCATTCATTCTGCTTACAAATAGCGCACATATTTCTTACGATAAAATCAATTCCTAAACAAGTATTGGGGTTTTTATTATGATATCGCTTTTTTGGCAATGCCACACTGATAGACCATGTTTCTAATACTGCTGCTAAGTTCGTGGAGGTTTTCCTTTTTCCTTTAACCCCTTTACGTCAACAAAACCCCACGTAATCCATTTCACAATGAAGGGAAGATTCTTGCTACCCCTTCTCTTTTTTCATTGAATTCAGTCCATAGTGTAGGCAACGTAGTTCAGGGGTGAAACTTAATCAGGTCATTTAAAAAAAAAAAAACTTGAAAGTAATTATCCTATTTTTTGTGGGGTGGGGGGAGATGAAATATTGTAAACCATTATTATTAATTTTGATTACTTTCTGGGTTCATTTTTTGGTGATTTCTTCGATCACTACTTCAGTGAGGCTATCAATCTACGAAAGTCAGTAAACAGCGCTTACTGGAAGTTGAGATTTACGTCTCAGTGTAATTAATAGTTTTTCCATTTGAGGTGTTGGCTTTGATTAGAAGGAATTAAAAAATCACCCATGCTCACGGTGTGATTTAATTTGGTATTCTGTTTTCCCCGGGCATCACGGGTATCCCTGCTAGTACATATGTGTCCGATAGAATGAGACAATTGCAGAGATAATTCACTTAGAAACATATTTCGCCCGGCACCAGAATTAATCGAGTATCAAATCGAACAGCCGGCCACGTAAATGAATATAGGAATGAGCGTCATGTGGGACTCAAACCTGTATCCACCAGGAAACACCCTAATGCAATTTTGCTACCAACTGAACAAACAACCCTCTTGTTTGGTGGAAGCAGGTTCGAGTCCCGCGCGACGCACATTTCTCTGTTCATTTTCGTGGTCGGCTGTTCGATTTGCGACTTTGTTAATTCCGATGCCAGACGAAATATGTATCCAAATAAATTGTCTCTACAATTATCATATATATAATGAGTGCACTCTTTTCCTACTCAGAGGAATAAACAGAAAACACAGAAAGGTACAAGAAGAAGGAGAGAAAAAGATAAGGATTTTAAGAGAAGGAAATTTGAAGAGAAAAACAATAAAGTGACAAAGAAGAGAGACTACAAGAAAAAAAGGAAAAGTTCAAGAAAAAGAAAAGTGAAAGAAGAAAAGATTCAAAACAAAAAAAAGGAAGAAGTAATGAATTATGAAGAAAAGCAAAGAAAGAAAAAAAATTGGAGGGATATAAACAAAGGAAGAAAGCAAAAAATTAAAAAGGTAACAACAACAAAGACAAGTGGGAGAAAGAAGAGAAAAAAGAGGAAGTAATTAAAAGGGTTAGATAAAAGAAAAAGACAAAGAAGAGATAAAGACAGAGGGAGAAAGAAAGAACCGAAAAATAGTGTCAAACCTGCGCCTCGTCAATTTGTAAAGAGAAGGAAAAAGAGGAAAGATTGACGAACTCATCAACTAACAACCGAGAGAAGAGAAGAAGAAGAAAAAGAAAACAGCGAAAGAAATAGTGATACGTACGAAGTTGGAGAAGAGGTTGAAGAAAGACTGTAAGTGACAGAAGAGAAAAGGGGAAAACGAGGAAAGGTGTCGGATCGGGGATAGAGAACGGGAGTCAATTAGACTGACGGTCCGACAGATGGGGGGCTAACGATACAGAGATATGCAAGTGGGGCGATAGTAGACACAAAGATAGACTGACTGACAACGTCGTCGGATGGTGAAGGATGATGAAACGAAAACCGACAAGATGGAGGAGTCGAACAAACAAAGCGAGATATAGAAACAAACTGACCGGGATTGCTGTTCAGACACAAAAAAAAAAAAAAAGCCTTGAAAAAATCGACACACAGACAGACGGGGAGAAGATATGCAGAGGGCAATAAAAAGTTGATGTGCGATTGATAGAGAGACAGACAGACGGATAAGGGAAAATAGTTTGAAGAACAAAGGAACAAAATCGAAGATATGATTAAATGTGTGCAATATGTCCGAAAGGCAGACACATGCTATTCGGAAAAGGTACGCTGGTCTTGCTGTTATGAGGACAGCACGCAAAGAAAATATTGAAGTACAATTGACTGACAGACAAAATGTGAAGTACATAGATGTACTATTTTGCAAATAGCCGAGATGAAAATCTCAAGACAATATTGAGCTAAAATTAAGCTAATAGACGAACAAGATGGGAAGTACAAAGATGTACATACTGATTGACGAAGAGTCGAGAAAAATACTTTTAGGTAATATTATGCTAAAATTAAATAAACAGTAGAGGTGCAGTGTTACGGGAGCTCACTGGAGCGCAGTTCCAACACCTCTGTAAGGATAATAAATGAAATTTTCAACTTGTGTACCTGCTCATTTCGTATACTGGGCAACTTGCTTTCCCTATATATATATATATATATAGAGAGAGAGAGAGGGGATATAGCAAGTGAAAAGCGTTTAGTCAGCTCCTCCACCTAAAACGTTAGCACGCTGGTGGATATATTGACAAAATGGGAAGTAATCAAGACAATTCATATTCGAACATAACCATTTAATCACAACGTTGAAGCTGTTTGATCGAATTCGGTGCAAGCAATTTAACTTGCAGAAAGTCTGAACAAGCAATTTTGCCTGGGCTTCAAGAAAGCATCTCTGTGGAACTAATCTTGAAGGATCCTCACAATAACTCTCTTTAGAAGCCCTGACAAAATACGTTGAAGCAAAAATTGTAATAGAAATATTTTTCATCAATTCATACCCATAATTGGCTGCAATTTTTTTTTTAAAGAAGTTACTGTGAACAAGTTATTCCACATGTCAAGAGTAAAAAAAATTGTCGTCTGTCTGTTAAGCAAAACCTATGAGTGGGTTTTGCAATAATTAGGTAAAAATTCACACATTGTCCACAAAGGAACAAGCACAAGTATCACAATGAAGATAATCTTTATATCGATTTTCCTTGCGACTACACCTTTATTTTGCTGAATACATTTGATTTGGATTGATATTTACAAGTTGGCTTGAAGTATACAAATTTTCTCTCTCAGTACACACACACACACACACACACACACACACATATATATATATATATATATATATATCATCATCATCAGCCATCATAAGTACAATGCTGGACAAAGGACTTTCTAGCTTTCTCCATGCTGACTGTGACTGTGCAAGCCTCTGCCGTGTCTCACTGGCAAACCGTTTTATCTCATCTCTCTATCTTATATATGGTATTGCCCTACCCCGTTTGCCCTCCCTTGGGCACCAATCAACTTAGCTTTTGCACCATCTGTTAACCCTTCCTTTTTTTCTAAGGGTCCAACTCCATTTTTGTCGCCCAATTACTTCTACGGCGTATTTTATTTGGTCTGCTCACGGACCCATGTCGATCTTTTTCTATCTCTAAGAGCTACTAGCTATCGCGAACGAATTCGAAACAAAGAAACTAACAATCATGCCACCAGATACCACAGATCTTACAAGATCTACAAAAACTGCCCACAGCTACAGAAGAGATTATGGAGGCTTTTACGGGCGCTCGAAGAAAAGAGAGAACGACTTGTTCTGGACACCCATGGTGGGTTGCTTTGTCCCCAAAGAAAGTAACTCATCAGATCTTGAACAGTTTTGATAGATCTTTGTACTAGATGTTGAAGGGAACATATTCTGGTCTATCATTGCTAAAAGACTAACATCCTATCTACTCGTCGATTAGGTACATTGACAAAAGTGTTCAAAAGGGAGATGCCAGGAGCATACATCAATAATCAGTCAGGTCATCAAGGAAGCAAAGGGCAGCAACATCACATAAGCAGTGGTATAGCTAGACCTTGTCAAAGCTTATCCCAACAACTGATCCAAAATGAATTGAAGCACTAAAAAATCAGAAGTGAAGCTCATGATGTCACACATGGAGTGCAAGGTAGAGGGCCAAAACCGGTGACCGTACAAGACATCCAGCCAACAGAGGCTTCACGGATAATTTGATGTCGAAACAATCCAGGTATTACAAATAGAAGGGTACATAGATATTCTTCATTTTAAAAGGATTGAATACTTTTTGCAAGTACTCAAAACTGTGCCACTCTCGGGAAGTTATAAATAAGCCAGTAAAAACGGAATGTCAAGGACACCTATTGTCAGTTGTCAAATTTCAATTGAATGTAAACAATAACAAGACACGAGTGGAATTTTTGATATCTTCAAATAAATTAGTGATGATGTAATTTATTTCCACATCAGGAAAATTGACATATATGCTAATAACATGATGCGATGTGAATATCATCAAATGTTCGGAAATACGTATTTTGAGAAAGAGATCAGGTGATTTGAAAAGATAGATAGGATTACGTCACCATCTCCTAAAAACAGCCAATAGAAGGAATTGGAACTTAGAATAGAGGGGAGAGGAGTCCTGCTTTATGGCCTTCGGGTACCGTTTGGGGACGCAAAAGATTTGTGATAAAATAAATTCTCCCCCCCCCCCTCTCTCTCTTTCTCTCTCTCTGGACCTAAAAATCGCTGGAAATGATGGCTTCATGGAGACGGATACAATTCAAACCAGGAAAAATCACGAAGCCCAAATTAACCGAAAAGAAAACTGACGAAAAACATCTCCAATATTCAAAGGTCCAGAATTCCAACGATTTAAGAAGGAGGAATCTGATTCCTTGGAAGGGATTATGGCAGCACATATAGGGACAGTGGTAACCTCAGACGTAGTCACTCAACGAAACATCTGGCTCAAAAAGATTGACAACATTCAGCTTCTCGGAAGGTGACATTTCCAGTATGGCATCTTATCTAGACTTCAATGGCCATTCCTACAAAATGACTTCCACGACTCAGGTGGTGGCAATGAAGAGACTGTACGGCAAATTTGTTGGAAGATGCCTGAGTGTTCTCCCAACTTTCAGTTCGGTCAACCATTGGAGCGAAAGCTCCGAGCTCTGCTCACCAGTCCAATCGGTGGTGGAAGAGTTGAAAACCACTAAGGCAAGAGCAGTCAGCACACTGGTACTGTCTGAGAAAGTCAGACACGCTAATACAATCATCGAGTTTATCTGGAAGCCACAAAGAACATTGAAGGAAGCAGAAGCGTATTGGAAACATCAGGAGATCATCAGGGGGTCGGTCAAGGACAATTGGACCTTAGTGAACTCTAATGCAAAGAGGTAGAGCAAAACCAGCGGGTAAAGCATGAGAGCTTGTGGTACTGAGGGTATGAGAGACAGTAGGAGGATGCTGCATAAGAGCTGCAAGACTCGCCAGTTTGGGGCTTTGGACCCAATTGGACCAGGCACTTGAGTGATGTATATCCTATTGGGAACTCTGGGGTAGCGACCTAGGTAAGTTAGCCAACAAGAATTAGACATAATTCACGGAAATTGTCCATTGAGTAATAAATTGCTCTCTTTAGTTACTTACTTCTCACAGGGAGATGTGGACCTGGGGAGGAGACTTGTCTTTCCAGGGGAGGTCGCTGTCATCTCACTCCGACCAGACATGGTCCTTCTGTCCAGGGGTACAAAATAAACAGCAGAAGAAAACCACGCGGGAGATAAGCAAAGCAGCTGAGACCAGATCAAGTTCATGTTGACAAGAACCCGTGGTTGGAATCCTTCTGCAGGTAAAAGCCAATTCAGTCTTCGCCGCTCACTTAAGAGAAGCGCACAGGCGAAGGAATGAAACGTTTTTGACCCTGAGAAACTTGCTGAAGATGTGAGACGGTTCCCAACTGCGCATATAGCTTCTACTGAAGAATACTATCAAGACAAGTAATGAGTAACACCATATCTTGAGTAGGTATTCAATTTTCATTTTTTTTTTTTTTTGCTTATGGCAATGCATCTTTGATGTTTATTTCAGATATCTTAGCACTTCAGACAAAAGATAAACCACATTGAAAAGTTCAGTTAACACAGTCTTTACGAAAGTCATTCGGCACATCAGAGAATGTGCATACATTTCATCCATTGTTTCCTCTATGCTATGCATATGTGTGCATACATACAAGTTCTGCAAACAGCGCACAAAGGGAATCAATTTGCCAAAAAAATTGGTTACGTAAAAAAATTAAATAATTGATAATTACACTTACATGTATATAATCATAATCTATATTATAATGATAGGATTCCAGTTTGTGGATCTGTTTGTACTGTAACGCAGCAAAAACGATACATTTCAAGCAGAGTTTTGTTAGTGCAACACCATCAAAATGCTCTAACTTGAAGAATAAAGCAAATCTGGGTGCGTTGTTATATCATGTTTTGGGAGGAGTTTACCTGGCCTCATTTTCTGATCACACTTTTTTTCCAAAGTTGATGTCAGAAGTAAGGGGGAATATTTTCCGTTTTTTATGGTTAAAGTGTGGGGGATTTTTTCTTTTTTCTTTAAGGACTCAAAAGTTAAAGTTGACCTTTTTTCACCTTTTAGTGACCGGAAAAGAGGATAAACTGTTTATCCTCCCCTAGGTGTCAACATTGAGAGGAAACTTATTTACCTATCAGGGGGCAGAGAGAGGGAACTTGTTTCTTTTATAGGCGTCAAAATTCAGGGAACACTTTATATCTTTTTCTGGGGTCAAAAGTGAGAGGGGAACTTTTCCTCTTTCAGGGGTAAAAAGTGAAGGGAAACTGTTTTTCCCTTCTATGGATCGGAAGCAAAGGGAAACATTTCCTCTTTTTCGGGGTCAAATGTGGGAGGAAATTTTTCTCCTTCCCTGGTGTGAAAGGTGAGGGAAACTTTTTAGATAAAAGAAATGACGAGAAGGGAAAATTCTCGAACAAAGAGTGATGCAAAATACAGAAGTAAATGACCTGGAGAAGGAAGTAAGACGAGACGGGTGAAGGAAGAGATTGAAGTCTCCAGAATAAGGGTAAAATGTCGAAAAAGCAAATGGTAAAGAGAGAGGGAAATGAGTAGAGAGAAAGAAATTTAAATTCTATAAATAAAATGTGACTTTACATCGAGCTTAACAGTCGCTGGAGATTAACTTCCTGTTTTGGTTTGTACAGCGCGGTTGCAGCCATGAACTGAAAAAAGAAGTTCAAAGTCTAGAATAAAATCTCAGCAAAAACAGGTCTGGTTCGTTCCTCGATAGAAACTGTCATGTGACCA
Source organism: Thysanoteuthis rhombus (assembly GCA_963457665.1). NCBI lineage: Eukaryota > Metazoa > Mollusca > Cephalopoda > Oegopsida > Thysanoteuthidae > Thysanoteuthis > Thysanoteuthis major. The sequence goes on from OY735213.1 coordinate 22,565,336, forward strand.
ACATCTTTTGGCAGCATGCCTGGTTGGGGATGAGTGATCGATGAATGTTACTTCTCTCGCCCTTTTTCTCGGCGTAATGAGAAGTAAATGTTTAAATATCAGCACTACAGATTCATTAGCGCAATCAGAACACGTGACGGATAGATAGATTGCCAGGCAGAATCACTTTGAAACTGAAGAAATCCACGTTGACTATGTTGACAGTCTTGGTTGATGGTTTCTAATATGTTGATAAAATGCCATCATACTTATATTATTTTAAAACCTGCCAATTCGGTTTTATAAGCCAGATTGGCCGTGCAAAATTATCTTGAAACAATTCCAAATTTACATTTGCACAAACGTTCAGTGCGCACATACTTTTATCAGAGGAAAAAATTGCATAACATAAAATATTTACGCATACTGACGTTTTAAACACAGAGGGAACACAAGCTATATTCAATAAAAAGTTAACAGAGGTTTTTGACACGACTGAAATCGTGTATCGTAAGAGCTCCCGTTATGACTGGCAGTTATTTGAACCCCAGCAATATATTGATTGTTGTTTTGTTTTCTGGTTCGATCACGTTCTCCCTCCTTGCATTTGAAGACCCTTGTGTTTTGACGCAATGGTTGGTCAAACAAGCCAATACATTGGGGTTGGTTTAAAGTGGGAATGACGAAAAAAATACGTTTCTTCTGGGATCAACTGATATTTATCTCGATTACATAAATTGTTATTCCTGTCAACAGAATCGAGAATCAGATCAAACATACACAAATTCTCTCCCTCTCTCTCTCTCTCTCTCTCTCTCTTTCAATATATATGTAATGACACAATTATTAACTATTATCATAATTAACACTCCCTTCTTCAGGGTTTAGCACTCTCAGGTAGGGCAACTCGTCCAATATAAGCAACTATAGCAATGCTCTTCCAACTCTGAAATGGACCACTTTAGTGGATGAGAAATTATGCATAAGTGATCATATCGCTTAATTCGGTCTTACTGACCGTGTAGATCTGCATAGGACAATGGTAAAATGTCAGCCTCTGGGTCTGAAGCGAAAGTTCCGATCCTAATTTTCGGTACTGGAAGGCATATTGGATAGTCTATAACCACACTGAAGAGTTGTAATACAACGAAACAGTTTTCTGTGGATGACACAATTATACACACACACACACACACACACACACACACACACACATATATATATATATATATATATATATATATATATATATATTCAATGTCCGTTTGTCTGTCTTTGTAACCCACAGTTTTCTGTGTTGGAAGCAGAAATTCAGCTTGAAGATACTTCGTTTCACAGTGGAGGGTATAGGCTATGTGATTTTAAAAAGATTTTACATTTGGGTTCTATTCACAATGTAAACTGAATTCTGACTTTCCGTCCAGAAGTTTGTAGGCCACAATTTTGCATCTAGGAAGCTGAAATTTGACATAGGGTTACATCATAGATATGAGCTATAAACAGGTTGACCTCATTTATGACAATTTCTTGCCAATTGAAGCTATTGTAAAAATCATTTTTGGTCTTAGCAAGCTGATATTCGTCATTGGGGTCCATCTTTTCATGATGGAGATCATTTGAGCTCACCAATGGTCATTTCCAGCAAATTTAAGCAGTTGTAGACAATAGCTTTCACCTAGGAAGCTGAAATTTGCCAAAGGGGTTCGTCCCTTTCACAGCAAAGGACATTGGCTATGATTGACATGAGAGGTCATGAGTAGTCGTTTCTAAATTTTATCAAGAAAATTGTAACTAATCTTCACCAATATTTAACATAAAAAGGTAAAATTGAAAAGAAAAGTTAACCCTTTGTGACACGTATCTTTCAAAAGATTTCTAACAGACCAATAAACGTATTGCTCGATAAAATTTAAATGAATTTTAACAGTTTCATTTCATAAGATTTAATTTTAAAAAATTTCTCAAGTATTGTTACAATATGTATCTTTTAGTTTTTACTTTATATATTAAAAAGGATTCCTGATGTTGCCTGCCGAGAAAAATTCAAATTTGATAATAGAGTGAAAAATATATTTTTCGATGGATAGCCAATTTTGATAACAATTAATTTTTAATCATATAGGCGGTGGGTTTTATTTACAATGTAAATATAATACTAATCTTAATCTAAGAATATCCAACTAAAACGGATTTTTGCGCGTAGGTCTGACAGAGAGAGTGAACTAAGCTCCAAATTTCGATTAACGGGTTCAGTATATGCTAATTCAGAATAATTTAGTTTGCAATGAAATATTTCTTCAATTGTGCCTAGTTTTCTTCAAAAATGTTGTTTACAATGCGTGTGTGTGCACTTTTCACAGCAGCGACAGGTGAAACATACAAATATTTGTTGAAGCTATTTCTCCTCTGGCAATGAGGATCTCAGAATTTCACTAAGTCAAATAATTATCAGATTTCAATGAACTTTCAGTAATTCTTATTCAATTTATGAAATTTCTATAGAATATCATTTCTTTCCTGTATTGTTATTATTGAAGTTATTTCCCCCCTCAGGCGATGTCGGATATACCTGCTGACATACACACACATACACACACACACACACACACACATATATATATATATATATATATATATATATATATATATATATATATATATATATGTATGAATCATAAGTTGCATTACATTATATAGAATATTATTTGAGATGATCTCCCGTCGTTACACGGTTATTGTATCACCAGAAGAGACGAATAGACCGAGAATAAACGAAATGAAAATTTGGTGTGAAAGCGGTTATGTGGGCCTTTGCATTACCAGCTGCTGTTTAGCTAAATTATAAGAGCATTGTAACGTTGAAGCGGCTACCCTATCGATGTTAAGTTCGATTCCTGTCGCAGCCCCGTTTTCTTTAATTGTTTATTCTATCCACGTTGTCTAGGGTGAGTGATACATTAACCGTACGACGACGAGAGATCATCTCAAATAAGTTTCTATATAATATAATGCAATTTATAATTCATTCTATCAGACCAAATGTGTCCATTTTTTAATACGCATATATATATATATATATATATATATATATATATATATATATAACGAAAGTTGAAGAATATGTTAACGAGAGTATAAAAATAGAGTAAATGAATAATGTGTATTGAAATCAATCTATTTGTATTAGTATTAGGGGAATTAGGGAACCAATAGAGATAGGTCCGGTCTATGTCAGTGTGAAAGATCATTGTATTGACTGGAACCTGGGAAAGGGGAAAACATTTGGCTCTGGTCCATTTGTCTGACTGATAGGTAGTTGGGCAGGATTGAAGATCGATCATGGAAAGCCAAGTGACAAATAGTCAAAGTATATTAATGGTATAATTCATTGAGGTGTTATTACCTGCTAGAAAGTGGTTTCGTTTCAACCATGTATATCAGGATAATTTATTTGAGAAATTGAAGGAAAATACAAATTGATTGAACATTGATTGTATATGACGTAGGAAAATTAACCTTAAGGTTAGTGGAAAAATTGCAAAATTCTTCGGTTGAATGTTTTCCTGTGTAATCAATATTGAAGATGACACCATATGTTGGTTTGCATGCAGTCTGGGATGAAAACCGACACAATGGATATAATATTCACATTGGTGAACACTCAATAGAAGTGACATAAACAGCGAGTTACATCTATTGTTATGCTTACTGATTCCTGATCGTTTGGATAACCCACGTGATTAAGCCCTGTTTATAAAAAAAAACAAATGATGTGTAGTATAAATTAACATCCATAAAAAATAGGGACGTGGTGTTTGATCAACGCTGCTGGGGCTCCATGTTAATACAACTGTGTTGTTTTTCAAATCCCTTAAATTGTTACATGGTAAACTACTGATGATCCCAACAAGATAAAATTTACACATAGTACCATATTAACAAAGTATATGTAAAACAGGTGGAAAACACCGAAGAAAATCATATATATTGATTGGACAGATATTGGGAAATAAGTGACTGAAGTGATACAAAATTTTGTTTGAGAAAGATTTTTAATGTTTGGCTGTAAAGCTTTCTCGAATATACATATACATGTGTGTGTGTGTGTGTCAAGAGCCTGACGCGTAGTTATCAGCTGAATTTTGATCTGAAGTTTTCATTGTACAATGTTCGACATAACTGATTAATATTCACCACTGAATTAAGTGCATTGACAAGGAGTGAAAATATGTCGAAAACTATGTTGTTGGAAACAAAAAGTTTTCCTGTCATCAGGCTATGAACTTATCGATGTATCTACGTACATGAGGGTCTACTCAAAAGTTCGGGAAACTTCACCGTGAAAATAAAATTACTTATCCCTGGCACCTAATCTCCATTGTCTCCTTTAAATTAGACTTCCACTCGGTGTTAATATTCCGGCACACTAAGTGTACTGCTCATATAATGTAGCAGTAAATGTCCATAGTACATTCGGTTCGCTTTCACTGTTCAAATTTCTCGAATCGAAGCGAGTGTGTATGTATATGTTTATAGCTTGACTTTGCAAACGAAGATTTTGGGGAGTTTTTTTTATGTATATATATGTTTGTTGTATGGACGTGAGGTGATCCAATAAAATGTTGACGAAAATGATTATTGGAAGATGAAAAGAAAAAAAAACATATATATATATACTAGTTGGAGTAATCAATACATGAAGTTCATGCAACCCTTCAGATGGGTCGAAAACGCCAAAAGACCAGAGTCCCGACTACTATCTCACTTTTCCTCCCCCAACTTTCCCCCTCTCTCTCCCCACTCGAGTTCTCTCTCTCTCTCTCTAAATTGGTATAATCTATTCGAAGCTACTGCAATGGTCATCAGACATTTCCTTACAACGAAGGATACGATTTTAAGTTTACAAAGATACAGAATTGTTCAATTGTTAAATTATGTTTGGAAGAGATCCTACATCGGGTATATATATAAGAATTACACGTATATATGCCCGGTGAATGTTAACATTTCGTGCCTACCGCACTCATCAGCAACTGGCAATGTTTTTTCCTGTAATTATGAAAACAAGAGAGACAGACAGATAGACAAACATAGAAAATGCTCTTGAGTGTATTCACATGTGTGTTTGTATTTGATTACAAGTTTATGTATATGTGTGTACATGTATGTGCACGCATGTGCGTGTGTTCGTGTGTGTATGTGGATGATTTTGTTAGTAAGTAATATGAGATTCGGTAAAAAAATGAACAGAAAAGAAAAGAAAAAAAAATAAGCAAAGACAGGTCGACAGGAGACAAAGGACAGGCCGCGCGCCACTTAGTCTACGATCGCTGCAGACAGAGGAGTAGGGTGGGGCTAGCTGTGGAATGTTGAAATTAAGGCGATTACGTCAGAGACCACCACCACAACAACGACAACAACTACTACTACTACTACTCCTATTGTATCCGACCACTCCAATTTGCGCTCGTTATTACTACTACTATTCTCCTTCTCCATCTTACTCGACGGATTCTGCAGTTGTGAGCCGTCAACCCAAGAAATATTTTCTCTGCTGCCTCCAAAGAAAAATAAAAATGTCATCAATACTGTGTTTAGTCGTGTGCAAATCTCCGCAAAATCTTTAAAGAATTTCCCAGGGTGCAATTCTATTCGATACAGTTGTATTAAAGCCAAAGTTTTAGCTGGAGGTGCGAGCAGCGTAGCGGTTTTTACGGCATGGGCGTCCGCTAGGGATGGGGGTGAACGGAGTATTTGCCCCTCCCTGGTCTAGGCCTTCTCACCTAAGGCAAGGGGATTTGAAAGTTGGAACCTTGTAGTCAAAAAATGATGACGTTTAAGTGCAAATGTTATTTATAAACCAAACTTTATGTTCCAAAACAAAAAGATGATATCAATATTCGCAGGTAACGGGGTTGTTGCCCCTAAAATATTCTCCTGTTACATCCTTTTTACCATCTATGGAAAAGTGGTAGCAGACGCCCATGGTTTTTTGCATGGACAATGGAAACAGCGGGTCAAGTTCAAACTCTGATTGGGACTGTTTACGCTCGCTTGGCACTGATGCCCTTGGGAAAGGCATAAATCCAAAATTTCTCCCGCAGCAATTGCAGTGCATACTGGGCTATCTAGCATTAAGAAGAAAATCAGTCTGAGAGGAAGACAACTTCGATTCCATACCAGGGAGTGAATCCCACTTAAGTCGGTTGGGGACCAACCTTCATATCTTTTTGGGAAGCTCCTGCAGCCAAATTGATACCAAAGAAGTATTACGCTCCGTCTCCCTTTGAACTACAACAGAGAGGCCAAGAGAAGGGATCTGTTGACTGCTCATTTAGGATTTCCATACGCTTCGCCAAGGCTTGGAGAGGTCACTTCAATGTTTTCCCTTCATCTATCGAGGCAGTATGAGGCCTTTTTTTTAATGCCAAAATCTTACACTCCTGGGCCCCTGCAACTGAGCACTGGTTAACAAGATCCTCTTGCAGTTCAGTTTTGCAATGTAGCGAGTATAATCCCCACTGGATGCCCCTTCTGTGGCGCGATGTTTAGCTAGCTCATTTTGCAGACCAATTTGCTAGTATAGTAAGTGCGATTTTCCCTGGGTGCCCAACTATTGTGGCCTTGTGCAAAGCTAAAATTAGTAAAAATGTTATTCTTTTGACCACTGGGCCAGTCAGTGAACTCAATAATCTTGTATTTCTTTAAATCTGCTTTATTTTGACGTAAGATGCTCGTTCCTTAACTGCAAGCTACCTTTTTTTAAAACTTGGTTTCAGATAAATTTTCAAAACAGTAAAGATTTTTTCAAAACTTCATTTCCCATACTCAGCAATTTCAATATTTGAAGAAAAAAAAGACGCTGATGCACTGAATTACTTGGTATATGCCAACATGACATGAATATTTTAAAAAATAATGCTCTGTGCTCTGCGTAGAAAAGTTTGACTTTTCTGTGAAGTAGTACAGGTTTCGCCGAAATTCGAAATTGAAGCATTCGTATGAAACTTTTCATTAACCCAAATGATGCAAAGAAGCAATTACCATTAATTCGTGTGAGAAAAAATTTTGGTGCTCCAAGACCCCCAAATAACCTTACGTGAGATTTTCGCTACGATTTACTGTGCTGTAATGATAGCAGAAAGGTGCTACTTAAATTTTGGACTGTATCAAAGGAATTATGAAATCAAAGGATTACCTGCCTTAATTTTAGCAAAATATTCTTCCCATTGTGAGAAAACTGTTTAAATCTGGCCGACAATGAGCCCTAATCTCTATCCCATTGAAAATCTTCAGAGAGAGCAGAAACCTCGAGTCATGTTTTCAATGCATACCATACTCTACAGGAATGTTATAAACATTCAAGAGCTTGAACAAATTACGAAAGAAGAGTTGGAGAAATTACCAGCTGACAAATGCAAAAAGCTTATAGATGGCTGCAAGAAACGTCTGGAGACAGTCATCATTGCCAAAGTGGGCGTGCAACTAGATATAAACAAAGGGTGTCAATATCATTATCTAGGTAATCTTTTCAATTTCTTCTTTGAAACTACCTCATGTAAGTTGGAAAATAAGAATTTATGTTAAATTATTTTGGACATCTTATAGAAATATACTTATAAAAATTTGGTTTATCTTAATTTATTTACATTCAAGTTATACAAAAAAAAATTTAAGGATGCAATTAGTCCTGAGTGGTGCAGTACACACATAGAAACATTATGATTGATAGAAGTGTGTCTCTTATGAAAAATACAACTATCAATCAGTCCCTGGAATCGAACCCCTTGAGCGAAATAAACGTAGCCAACTATGGTATAATGTGATTCTCAACCCAAGGTTCACAAAACAACTTTACAGGATCTAAATGAACTATATTAGAGCAGATTAGAGCGTTTATAAATGCTTGGTATTACAACATACTTAAATTTGTCCAGATATTTAAAAAAAATTCCTGCGAACAAGCTTATTCATATTACCCAGATATCAAGTGTAAAGCCAGAATTCGTCTTCTGTCTGCCAAGGTACAAACAACTAGGTACAAACATTTCAAGAATCGTGCAAAGAGAAACAGGCCATTTTTTTCCTTTATGCACATTTTCTTTGTGGCTTTTTTGATTGATTAATTAATTTGATTTGGATTGATATATACAGTTGGCTTATAATTAGAGTGTATAATATTTTTTCTCTCTTTATCTCTCGTCCTCTCACTACGTACGAGGTCTGTCTGGGAAGTATCTGGCCATTTGGTATTAATGAAAAATGATAATAGCACCTTAGTCCTCTACAAAATATTTCCATTGTGATATCACTCATTAATCTCCGTGCACCTTCAACTTTTCAGAATGGCCCTCTTTCAGGGTTGTCATCTGTTATCTCGATGCGTTTTCCTTAATCTCGAGCATGGTCTGAAATATCTTTGAGGTGGTGATCCAGAAGTCGCAATGAGCCAAATAATGACTGACAGGGAGGCTTGCAGACCTACGTGATGCGAAGTTTCGTGAAAAAAAAACAAAAAAAAAACAGCTCAAATATGAAAAATGGGTAAAACTAGGCGGTGGCAAATGCACAAGTCACACAGTGTACAAGCTCACTCAATGGCGTCTCACACCCGACTGAATACCCTATCGAGGAGTGTTTGTTTACGCATGCTTAGTAACATCCCGTCAAGTCAGTTGCCATGTTATATTTTGGTTGCGCAATTTTCGAGGTATTGAAAATGGCTGGATACTTTCTTGACAAACCATATATATATATATATATATATATATATATATATATATATATATATATGTGTGTGTGTGTGTATGTGTGTGTGTGTGTGTGTGAGAGAGAGAGAGAGAGAGAGAGAGAGAGAGAGAGAGAGAGAAAGAGATTTTCGCGGGCAAAGATGTCATTGGTGCATGAAAAAAATATGATGACTTTTGACAACAGTGAAATGGTTGAGGTCACTGCAAAATATGCAGATTTCCTTTCCATGCAGGTAACCCTCGTTACTTCATAGATATTACAGTACTGTCATAATTATGGCGCACATTTGTCCAAATTGGCTCATTTCATTTCAAACCCTATTTAAACTCCAGAAATACATGATCTTATGAATTAGGGCTTCTTCATTCATTCTAATATTCTGTACAATGAGAATTTAAGCCATTTTTGACCTCATTTGACCCCAGGCTGACCTCAAGCAGCTGATCTCAGGTGAACTATCATGCCCTTTTAAAACTTGACTGTTTCATGCCTCGCGTCTATTTAACACCATTTAGTGTAACAGGTTTCAAATCAAACATGTTTCTCTTGTAATTGTGAATACGTTCGTGCTATTCAAGTATTAGCATCATGGAATCTGGTAAAGATTTTGAGCCCAAGGTAAATGGTTCAAGTGGAAGTTAATCTGAGAGATACCTCCTTGACTTGCGATGAAATTGCAAAAAAGTGGAATATCAAGAACTGAATTCAGCATTAAAATAAACCGAAAACTGGAGAAAATTTATCTTCTCGGTGTGTTGGAAAGTGCAGACGGAAGTGTGATATGTATTTCAGGCAGACCATTACAATTTTTCCAATAAAAATGTGTGTTTATTGAAGATAAAAGTTTATTCAAAGTCATTGGTACTTAGATTTGAAGAAAGGTTTCCTTAAAAAGACACGAATCACATAGGCGCATATACGATAATGTTTTATTTCATTTCTCTTTGCTTTTTACGCAATAAAATCATGTCACTGAACTTAAGAAATATATATCTTGACATTTTAATGTCTTATAAGTATGAAGAATGAGCGGTTGTCGCAAAATAATTATCGCACCTTTTTTTTTTTACATTTTCTTACTGAAAGATTATTGGTAAGGAAAAGTTAAATGGCAGAATTATTGCAAATGACAACAAATGGGGTAAACTTTATTCTGGTGAGCTCTTTGCATGATCTCGAATTATTATGTTTTGTCAAAACCTCTGAACTTTATGAAGTGTTTCAGACTTATAATTATTATAAGTAACATTCTATTGTCTATTGTCCGCTAGAAACATTAATTTTCTTCGAATAAATCAGATTAAAATCTGAAATATGATAATAAAAACATGATGTTCATTTTGTTGCATAACCACGTTATTGAGTTAGCCTGGTCGATCAGTGTCAGCTCTTCAGAAGGCAACTTCTAGGGGTACTGGTACAGCGGAGAAAAAGAGATGTCGGACAAAATACACGTAGTGTGACCGTAGGAGTAACTCGTCTTATAATCCTCCTAGAATAACTAGACAAACACTGAGTATAGAAAAAACCTTTTTGTTTATTTTCTGTGTCGAACGAGCGAGAGAAAAAGAGACCTTCTTTTAAAAACACGAAACGTGAAACTGTGCTCAAGCAGACAGCTAAAAAATGAGCTGGTGATAAGCTTGGTGGATGTAGATCTATTACTCTACGTCCTCTCTGCATCTCTTCTTTTCTACCATATCTGGGCTTGTATGCCCAAGTAAATAGCGTTCCATTTTTATTTGTTTTACACCACGAAGTTGTTTAATGGACAATATTAACCGACTAAATTTTTGTTCGAAAATTGCAGGCTCTTCACCGTTTGTTTCTTACCACATGAATATTATGCACTAAAAAACAACAACTCTCTAACACAAGGCAATGGCGACTGGTTGTAATAACGACGGTTTTGAAATCTAAATTGAGAAGAACACTTGATGAATTTTTCCGAGATCTATGAGCATTAAGGATTACAGTAGTACACAATGCTGTTAAAGGTATACTATAAAAGAAAATCAATTCAATTTTTTGTCCAAGTTAAACACTTTTTTCAACTGATCAATAAAAAAAATCGTTTATTTTACGTTCACTTCTATGTCAGACGTTATAGTAAAAATGAGATTGTACGTATTTCTGTAGGGTCTGCGTTGCTTGGAATCGCCGGGGTGGCAGTCTTAATGATTTAATTTCATTGTATGTAAATTAACTGAAATCTACAATACACATCATCATCATTATTGGCAGCAGCAGCAAGGGCAGCCTTTATAAGCCAACTGCTGGACAAGGGCCTTTCCCATTTCATGTCTTACTGGTAAACTTTACTATCTCACTCCTCCTTCTTGTGTCTGTTTTTCCCACTGAATTTACTGCTCCATGGGTACTAATCGATTGGTCTTCTGTTCCATCCGTTGTCATTCCTTTTGGCTAAGTGTCCAGCCCACCTCAATTCTTGTCTTTTAATGATTTGTGTATCATCTTCCACGCTTGTTCGCCGATGGATCTATGTTTATCTTTTCATATCCCTCAGAGTTATCCCTAGATTTGATTGATTCTAATTTGGTCCTCAGTTCATTGTGGTAATTTCCATGCTTCTCATTTATGAGTCATAGTAGGTTTTATGCAATCATTGCATAATTCAAACAGTGATAATGTTTTCTTCAATATGTCTCTATTCATACCAAATGCTTCCCAGCCAATCATGATGCGTCCTTTTATTTCGCTTTCATGGTATTTCCCTAACTTCATTAGTTGGCTTTGGTAAACATATTCATATTCATCGACATTTTCGGAATCCTCTATGGTTGATCATTACTTTTGTCCTTGTTCGATTTTTGAAATTCATTTTGCAAAGGGCACCTGTTGCTTTTCGCACAATTACAGTCCGGTGTATTTATGTTTTCTCCACTAGTATTACCCCTTATTACTTTATCGTTTGGTTTCGTCGTGATCCTTTGAAACTTGTCCAAACAACTATAACTGATTTTGTGTTCGTCCTTGTTAAATATTTCACTCAGTGGAGTGCTCGAAGGGGATTGTTTTTTTTATCAGTTTGAGGAATATTTTCCCTGTGTTGTTTTTTATTTGTACGTTGAATGACGACGTATACCAGATGATTTTCCTACCTCTACGTTTTTTTTTATTTTTGCTGTGTTTAACTCTATTGGACTGTACTTTTTCATTGTATTTAAAGCAAGTATTGGTAAAACCGCTTTCTTTTGGGGCTTTAGTGTATTTTTCTGACTTCATTGAATATTATTTCGTTTGAGGAATTGTATATTAGCCTAGTGTCTATTGATTAAGGGATCATTTGAATGATTTTGTTGGGTTAGATTAGATTTCGTGATAATTTATGTAATTCCAGATTTTTTCCGATGTGATTCGTGGGTGTTATCATTTAGATTGAAAGAAACATCTAAAAAAAAACAACAGTTTCATGTTGGCCCTAATTTCAAGTTTAGAGTTCAATTTTTTCCATTTCTTTGATGATGTATTATTTCACGTTTTTCGATTTATTGCATCCTTCTATTTTCTACAATTAGTTGGCCATCGTCCCCGTAGAGTCCTACATTTTCTGAATTTAATTTCTCTGTGAAGTTGTATGGAATGTACAAAGCAATCAGGTCCGTCATCATTTATTTCATTAGATTCATACATATCAAGTATCTATATATTGCTGCTTGTCTCGCCAATCTCCATTTTTGTCGATAAGTACTTCTATTATATCTTTTATTCTGGTTTGCTCTTGGATCCATGTTGATCTTTCTCTTAGAATTATTCCTAGCCATGCTTTTTCCATTGTCTTCAATGTGATTCTGTGTTTTCAAGTGATTTTGTTAGTGTCCATATTTTTTTATGTTACACATTCATCCTTCATAGCTGCATTATATTGTACATTCATGGTAGGCTTTGATTTGAATTCATAGAGATACAAGTAAAGATCGGAAAAGGAGTGATACAAAGGGATAATATTCGAACTGTTGAGTTTCTCACAAAGTGATCTTAGCAAGGAAAGCCCCAAATAACCCTATTGGCTTAAAGATGAACAGAATTAAAAACAAAATTAATGTTCAACAATAACGTCCTGAAAACGAATATGAGAACTAGAATCGAAACATATTGAGAAGCAATTTGCCAATATATATATATATATATATATATATACATATATATATATATATATATATATATATATATATATATATATATATATATATATGTGTGTGTGTGTGTGTGTGTGTGTGTATCTGTGTGTGTGTGTGTGTGTAAGAGTCAAAATAATTGTTTCAACTACAAATTCCCATTTTTCTTCTTTCATGGTCTATATCTGCTCTATTGGTTTTTCTCAACAGGATAATTACGTTATTAGGAAATGGATATCTGATCTGACAGAATGATTATGAATTGCATTATATCATAATGTAAATTTTATTTGAAATGATCCCGTTATTATACAGTGAAAGTATCATTTGGACTAAATAACGTAAATCGAATCAGAAAATAAAATAGATATAGACCCTAAAAGAACATAAATGGGAATCTGAAGTTGAAACAGGTATTCCTGCCTTTGCGTCACTGGCAGCTGTTTAGCTGAATGGTTAGAGCGACGCTACGTTAAACTGGCTACCCAATCGGTTGCAGGATCGATTCCTGCAGCAGCCCCATTTTCTCTATTCGATTATCATCTTTTGGTACCCTGTGTGAAAGAACGCCGTGGCCTAAAACAAAGGAATTAAGCAAAGACTTTAGTTTCATTATGCATCGATATTTTAGATGAAGTAAAGAACAGAGAAGTAAAGAAGGTGGGCTTGCAAAAATCTAGCGGTTTCACGGGAAGCCAAATTGGTTTCAGTTAACAGTCCTTTGAAATTGTTGTAGAATGTGTTTATGGAAGTGAAAAAATTGCTTGCAAGTTCTGTATGTTGATTGTTGATTGAATATCACCGCGCGCCCTGAAAGACTGTGGTGTGTTCTTTGCGCTTTCAGTGCGCATGAAGATATTAAAAAGTTATTTTTGCGTGAGTCCAGACAAAGACGGCTACTGTGAGGGCAGTGAAAATCCATCTACCAACAAAACAGATTAGAGACTTCTGTGTCCCTTAGTATGAGCAACACTTGATGAAAAACAACTACGGGAGCAATTTGGCTTCAGAAGAAGCTACTCGACCATGGACCATCTCCATTCGATAAATAAGCTAAAAGACAAAACAGAATACAAAATGCCACTTACTGTAGCATTTATAAGCTTCAAGAAGGCCCTATACTCTGTAGAAATTCCCAAAGTCATTGAGGCTATCACAAGGTTTTGACCCCGTATACGTCAGAATACCGCAACATACATTTAGTCAGTTCTTTTATCAGGCTACATAAAGATTCAGAGCCCTTTCAACCCCCAAAATGTGTAAGACAAGGCGATAACAGCTCACCCAAACTCTTCACTGCCAGCCTTGAGATGATCTTCCAAGACCTAGACTGGGAAAATAAAGGAGAGAATAGACGGCGAATATCTGAGCAACCTCAGATTAGCAGACTTCATCTTTTTGCTGAGAACCTCCACGACCTCCTACTAATTCGAGATGAACTGATTGAAGAAAGCAAGAAAGTCGGTGCACACATGGATTTCAACAGAACAAAGGTCTCGTGCAACAATCACATCGGAAATAAACACACAACCATAAAAATCGAAAGCGCAGAACTGGAGAAAGTGGACCACTACATCTACGTAGGACAACAAATCTTGCGAAGAATCGCTCTATGATTGCGAGCCTTCATTAGCTCAACCTTCAGGGACAAGATAATTCCATTGGTCCTAAAAAGGGGGGTATATAACCAATGCATCCTCCTGATAGTCACCTATGGAGCTGAAATATGGACCTTAACCCAGAGACTGACCCTCAAACTGGGAAGCATGCAACATGCACACGGAGGAATCATGGTCGACCTCACATGGAGAGATCACGAAAAAGCACAATATATCAGGGAGAAAACAAGAGTCCAAGACATCATAGAATCCATTAGAAACTTCAAATGCCAATGGGTTGGTCGTGTTACAAAATTGGCAGACGACCGATGGACATCACGACACACAAGATGGATCCCCAGAGATCACATGCGTAACTGAGGCCGGCAGAGTACAAGATGGAGAGACGAACTAGACAAGTTCAGAACGTATTGGCTTCGCGACACCCATGAAAGAGAGATGTGGTGAATCCTGGAGAAGGTGTATGTCCAACGGTGGACGATAAAAGACTGATGATGATGATGATGATGATGATGATGATGATGATGATGATGGTGATAATTATGATGATGATGATGATGATTAGCGCAATTTTTATTTTTGGTAACATGACTGTTTCCAACTACGTCTGCAGTTTGTCCCACCGCTGCAGATTTTCCTTTCTTATAGTCAAGTAAAATTGTAAGTTTTTTCATTGACTTTTGGAGAGTCTTTTTCGGACAAATTGTGTGGGCCTCATCGAAACCCATGTATAAGCTGTAAATCAATCAACAATGCGAGAGACAACAATTTTATCAGCAATAAAGAACTTAATCAATAATTCAGAGATAATTATTTGATAACTTTTTAAGAATACAATTAATTTTTATAACTAAGTAATATTTTAAATAAATTCTTATAGTTTTTATGTATTACAGTATTGTTTTATGAACTATCATTATGACTGATTATGTATAGATTATTTTTCATACGACTGTTTACCTTCGTATTAATTTTTCTTTCCAGTTACTTTTAATTACAACTTTTTTCTGGCTGTCACCGTAAAGTTGCTATAAAAAAAAAACAACGCAAAAATGATTTTTTCAAAACCAATAATGATTCAATATTTGATCCAATGAAAACTAGTAATAAAATAATTGCTTTTATAAACAATGTAAGCATTAATAGAGCAGATAATGAGTTCAAACTATAAAAAATTATAACAAAATATTAAGATTATTCTCACTTTGTAGTATTAGTACTGCCTTTTATAGCGGAACAAGTTTGTTTTTTGGAACAGTTGAAACAATTTATTAAAACAGTTAACAAAAATGAAAACTTTTTTGAGTTCGAAGGTATAGACTATATATTTGGCGATGTCGACAGTAGCTACTACCCCCACACACCCAACCTGCAAGTTTAAATTTCTGTAATAAATTTTTTCAACTTTAGATTCTACAGTTTGTTTACAAACTAATTCAGCTATACGATTTAGTATTACTAGTATCATGAGATGAAAATAATCTCAACATTCTGTAATGAATTATTTTATTGTTTCCTTACAAATTCAGTCAAGCATGAATCAAAGATGATTTTAATATTTTGATAAATAGCTTTATACTTTGTTTACAAACTAATTTTGATAATTTCAATTTGTGTAATAAATCATATTAAATCCAAATAGCTTATTCCTACGGGCTATGAATTGTCGATTTTGAACCACTGAAGTAAATTGGTTCACTGAATAATTCAACTCTCGATAAAATTTGAATTTTTGTATCTCAATAAATTGTTTCAATTCCATGGATTGTTTTTGTTGGCACGTCTTGTGCTGAGATGCGCTGGATTATTGTCTGCTGAATTATCCTTGCGCCAAGTTGTCGTGCGCGGAACAGTCGGCGTTCAGATGTCGGCACCAAGTAGACTTGCACGGAAAAGTCGGGTCACGTACACATATATATATACATAAAATGGCTGTCCAAGAAAAAACAGAACTTTTGGAACAGCGCACCAAAGCATACTCACTACTATATTGATATGGGGCAGTAACTTTAATCTTTCGTGTAAAAAAAACTGCATCACGCTATGTCGGTTAGTATTTAAGCTTCACATTCTACAATGAGTGTCAGTTTAGTACGATTGGTGCTTTTTGTTTCCAAGATAACAGACGACGATCACCGCGTTTTGTGATCCGTGAAAATCGTCAACTGACTGCCCGTGGAGTTTTACAGATTCCTACCACTTTGAAAACTCTACAGACAGCCAGGTGACGATTGCCACGATCACAGGGTGCAGTTTCTAAATGTGATCGAAGTGCGTTAACTTGGAAACAAAAATCGCCAATTGCACTTAACCCACGTTCATTCTAGCGTATGTAGCTCAAGTACTCACCAGTGAAGTGAGATTCAATTTTTCATACGAAAGGTCAAAGTCACTGAAACACATTAACACATGGTTGTTTCAGAAGTTCGGTCTCTTCTTGAGAGCCCTCGTAAATATATACATATATATGTATAAATATGTGTGTGTGTGTGTGTGTGTGTGTGTGTGTGTGGCGCATACCTGTATATAAATATCTGGAAAGAAAGAAAGAAAGAAAGAAAGAAAGAAAGAAAGAAAGCGAGAGAGACTTGGATATAGATATTCTCTCACCAAGAAAAATGTCACGAATCTGACGATAAATCTGATTCGAAGTGCCGTACAGCGAAAAGATGGTGGTAATTGAAAAACAAGTAAGCTTCAAAAATCTTCAGTATAGATTTGTGGAGAAAGTGAATTACTTCTTTGTATGAAGCAAATTTACTTTTGATCAATAAGTCGCTTTAGTTGGCAGTCATACTCTTATATTGACAACTGACTCCAGTGACCATAAACGGTAGTGTGAACCCGTTAGTCTGCAAGGTATACCATAAAAAGTTGCAAGAATAGGTAATCATTGTCAACAAAATAATAAGATAAATATTCGATCGTTCCGATATTTGACGTAATTGATTTAAGGTGTCCGAATTTTTGAAATGAAGCATTGCCATTAATATTTATTTCTGACTGATGTTTCATCTTTTTTGCTGCCTAAATAGAAGAAGTCATAATAGTCTTAAAAAGTCTGAATTTCTAAGATAGAGCAATGTCATTATAATACACTAGTTTACCGGTGCCGACAAAATTAGTTGCACACATAAAATACGTTGATACGAATTGCATTTCATATACGCGGATAATAGAGATTTGCAATGCAGTAAGATTGGAGAATCGCATTCTGTTGAACACAAACGAATATTTGGTTTTGTTTACATATATATATATATATATATATATATATATATATATATATATTAGTCTCTAAATTCAGCGTTTTTACTAGGTCATCAGAGCATGAAATTCTATCTTTACTACGTTATCATGTTATAATATACTTAATGATAATATAGTTGAGTTGCGTCTCTAAGCATGGTAGAGGGAAAATAAATGAATCAACATGGCGTAATATCATAGATTGTTTACCGAAGTTTTTTCATCTTATTTTTGTTGCCTAAATAGCAAACATAATAGTCTCAAGTTGTCCGAATTCTTTTGATGAAGCATTGTCATTGAATTATCCACACACAGACTTTCACCTTCGAAGTAGGCTCCTTTCACAAAGGATACTTATCACCATACAACTGTATTCCTTCGTGTATAACACGATTTTTGTAAAATACGAGTTCTGGATGTAGAGATTAAGAATAGATATAAAATTGTTACCGCTTGCATAAAACGGATACCAGATTTGGTCCAGCAGTTTGGCAGACCCACGTGTTTTTCTGTTTCGATGATCCAAATGTGCGTACTACACAGCGGTTATACAATAAACGCCCACTATTTTATGATGTATGACACAATGGTTATTATTCTAATTTCATTAAATGAAATAAAATAACATGAAAAAAAATACATACTTTCTTACACCTTGTACAGTCAATTTGAAGCTATAACTTCTAAAGTTAATTATTTTTTAAATTTAATTATTGAACAACTACAGCCATCAAAGATTGCAAAGGTTTCTATCCTTTTTTATTTGTGTATGTGTTTGTGTTATTGCTGGTGAGTTCCAGCGCTCCTAGCCATATAATTTTGAATGGAAAATTGGTATCAGTACTCCACTGGACCCCTTGTGAAAATATTTAAAAAAGGACATTTTTGACCTTTTGAGGGTCCTATTCTGACAGGTGCAATACTAACATCAAAATTCTCCATTCTTACAATTGGTTAGCTGCGTAAGTCAAACATATTTCCTAATGGATGTAGGTTTGGATGTTTTGCAACATTTTTCATCAAATGAGCTTAAATGCAGTAACGTATCAAAAATCTCTGTGCACCTTCAAATATAACATAACCCTCGCTATTTTCATTCGACTTTTGTACAAATTGTTTCGTGTTATACATGAAGATATATAAATATGTTTCGTACGCGCTGTTCAAGTTCTCCGGTCTTTGGATGTCTCCATATATGTATAAAGTAAGTGCATTGTAATGGTTCTACTATAGAAATGCATTTAAAATCAGAATGAAGAGGGTTGCCAATTACCAGGGACTTTAAAAGCATTACTGACAATGCAGCTATGATATATATAACGTAAACGCATGTCAAATGATTTTACTATAGAAGATCACGAAGAAAAATACAGTTAATGGTCAGGAATTAATGCAGGCGTTACTGACATAATAGGCTATATCATGTGTCAAAAGTGAATTGATTGCTAATCATTTTTAGATGGAAATACATTGAAATCTTTAAAAAGGAGGTATTTTCAGTGGTCAGAAATGAATGCAAAAGTTGCTGACAAACTAGGGTGATATGACTATCTTTGTTCTTTCAAGGGTTTGTTCATATGTGCTGTATCAAATAAACTTTCTCTATCAAGTCTTTAAGAATATTTCTCAGAAAGCAAGCAGTATGAACATGAAGAAATGAAGAATGAAATGATTTCACAAACAATACGTAAGGTGTCATAGAAACTTAGCTCTAGTTGTTTTTTTATTAGCTTGGAAGGTACGAAATGAAATAGTATTTCCTTAATAACCAAATAAATATGAACTTTCATCTTCACTCTACAATTTTCTGCCCCCACCTTTTCTTCTAATTTTCAAATGAAACCTTCCGATAAACAAGCTTATTTAGTTATTTACTGAGCTTGGCTTAATATAACTCACGAGATACACGTAAGGATCGAACTCACTACACTAGTTTGCTTACTGACGCTCTAAGCTGGGTGTCTAATGGGCGTCATATAACGGTAATTTTACCAGAGTTGAGTTCAAATGAATAGCTTGCTAAAACCTGAAATTATTCAATCAAAAGAAAATTAGCTTAACACCAAAGGTTAAGGATTTGAAAAACCTCAAACCACCATATTGGAAGAACTGTTTAAACCTTTCTAAACTCATAGCATATATATCCGGAAGTTTCTATTGCTGAGATATATGTCCTGTAGATCTCTTTTTGAAGTCTACTGGGACATATGCGTCGTAGAAAATAAAGTAAATGCTCTTCATCTGCCCCCTGTCTACTCCAGTGGTTCTTAACAATTTTAAAGTCCCATACCCCCAGTTCAAAGGCCTCAATGTCTGCAGTCTCCTTCTACCAGACAATCGAAATCATCATCATCATCATCATCATTGTTTTTTGTTTCTTTAGGGTTTTTTTTTCAATTTATAGAAGTATATTTTGATTTCTTAATCATGATATATAAACATAGTAACAGGGATGAGATGTAATGATAGAATTCATATGCATTTGGGATTCTTCATTCATTCTAGTATTTTGTACAAGGAGAATTTGAACAATTGTTGACCTCATATGACCTCAGGTTGACGTCAAGAGTCCTACCTCATCCTACCCCAAGATAGCAGCTGTTCTCAGGTGAACTAACATGTCCTTTCACGACTTCCTGTTTCCCAGTAGTAACAAGTCTTGTAGTACTTATGTTGTTGTGACTACTGTACCTGCTGGTCTTACATTGTCATTGTATCTGGTAACGATTCGAGCCCGAGGAAATGGGCCCAAGTGGAAGTTTATCTGAAGCATACCTCCTAAAATTGCGATGAAATCGCGTATCAAGAGGAAATGTATTCAGCATTGAGAAATGAGTGAAAACTGGTGAAATTTTGGCTCATCGGCGTGTTTGAAAGTGCAGATGGAAGCGTGTTTCAACTTGAGCGAAAGCAAGTTTCAACTCAAAGACAAGACAATATGTTGGCTGCTGAAAACAACGATCATCATCATCGAGGGACTTGACTCCATTTCACAACCACCAATTTATACAAGCTAGGCTTCTTGGGGGAACTGACTGGATGTTTCTATTAGCATGCGAGAAGAATAATCAAAATATTTCCATATTTTGACTTCAGGAAAACAAAAATGAAAATTACACCAAGCAGAAGTAAACTAGACAATAGATATAAGTTTGTTTTGTTTTGTTTTATCGTGTTTTTTCTCTCTAAAGAACGATGATGATGATGCTAATATCGATGGTCGGGCGATGGAGGTATTGGGACATAATGGCCGGTGCACTGGTAATCTGGAACCCTAAAAAGGTTAAGAACACCTAACTTGAGAACAAAGATCGTAAAGTCTGAGATAAATATTCACCAGGTCCAGAGAAGTACGTCTCAAGACTATGGCATTGAGGCACTTGGAGAAGATCGAACACATTACACTCGAATTAACCTGCAGCACGTACTCTTAGGGTAGGCAAGATCATGTTGCAAGAATGAAAGACAACCGATGGACATCATGTCTCACAACATGGATCCCAAGAGATCACATGAGAAACCGAGGCCGACAGAACACAAGATGGAGAGATGAACTAGACATATTCAGTAAATACTGGCTCTGCGATGCCCATGATAGAGAATTGAGGCGAATCCTGGGAAAGTCTATGTCCAACGACGGACGTTGAAAGGATGATGATGATGATGATGATGATGATGATGATGACGACGACGACGACGCACTCCTAATCTCTGCTCTACGAACGGTTACTAAGACAGTCTAAACAATCATTGCTAGTGTAAAGAGTTCGATCGCTACTTTACTATTGTGACCCTGTTCCAGACAACTAAAAGCTTTGTAAAAAATCATAACCTTAAGACAGCTAATATAACATCTACAAGGCAGCCGTACAGCAATTGCTATCATGATATCAAGCAAGACAGTGTTCGATCTTCACTGGGGCTCCAATGTTAGGACTTTGTGTTTTTAACTAAGCTAAGCTTAGCAAATATCTATAACCTGCTCTCTCAACTAATCAATTTTTCTTACTTGTAGCATACATAGCATTTCTGGTGTTTCTCCAAGAGAAGTTATAACCAACCTTAGTCAAGTTTAAAACATAACCACTAATGTGAAGGTGTGAGACGCCCTGGGAGGATTGCACTTGCTATATTTGTAATAGTCAGAGTCTATTTTTTTAAACTTCCACAACTCAGCCAGGCGACTTTCAAGTGTATATAAATTCATAAAAAGATAACTTGTTGTTTTAAGCAATTATATTTTCGTATGATTAAAATATATCAATAAGTTTGTGATTTATTTCTTAATGGTGAAGAGCCATATTGGGACAGAAAATTCTGCAACTACATTCTTATATATTTCACAAATTGAACGACCAGGAAATCAAGAGCTTATACATTCATAAATAGATAAACCACAATTTAATACAATTATATTTTTGTATTATGAAGATATATCAACTTCATTACACCGAAAAACTTCCATGGGTCTAACTATCAATTCA
The DNA here is from genome assembly GCA_963457665.1 of Thysanoteuthis rhombus. NCBI lineage: Eukaryota > Metazoa > Mollusca > Cephalopoda > Oegopsida > Thysanoteuthidae > Thysanoteuthis > Thysanoteuthis major. The sequence goes on from OY735213.1 coordinate 22,587,557, forward strand.
GCAACTATCTTCTCATATATTCCACTATTTCACAAACTAAGTTATGAAATTGTAAAAAAAACGAACTCGTGCATCAAACAATTTGAAGACAAAGTATGAAAGTAACTCCGAAAAACATGATTCCAAGTAATCAATATTCCTAACAAGAATCGTGGTTGACTTTGTGGTTGATATTTCTTGACTCATCTTCTGATGATCATTGGAATAAACATCGAAATTTCAACTAAGTCACTCATAACTCTTAATTGTAAACCGAATATTGATTACCGACCAACATGTTTTTGAAAGTAACTTCCATCCTTTATGCCAAAACTTATAAAATTGCTTCAATAAGAGCGAAAAATTTTTCCTTCGTATTCAACTTCTCGAAATCAATTTCTGTTCCATCGTTGGCAAAGCGGCGGTTAATGAGCTCGCAACCAATTTGAACTATTCAGGAATGCAAATGTCTCAGATGTACGATCACAAATGAAGAGCGGATCCTTAAAGCTACCTAAATTAGTGAGTTCAGTCAGGCAGCAAATAACGAATGACAAGCAGCATATCCTTACCTCGTAATGCGAACGTTAAAGGCTTCAAGTTGGAATTAATTTTCGATAAACGTACACTTGCAGAAGAGTACCCGGCAGTAAACAACTCTTCCTTGCCATATTTTAAGAGGTATTGATTCCATCTCATTATTTTGAATTGGTCTGCAGTGATGAACCATTCCTTTACCCGCAAAAATTAGAACATGAAAACGATTCTGTTCAAGTCACGTTACATTTGACACGTTTGTGTCAACCTGGAAGTGGAGACACAAAAGTGATTTTCAGAAAGAATTCTACCAAATGGGACAACATCTTTGGGTACTATAGAAGAAGAGCATGAGGGTGGATCAATAAGTCCGTAGCTTGACACGTAGTTATCAGCTGAATTTAATCTGAAATCTTCACTGTATCATGTTCGATCTATGTTATCTGAATTAGGTTCATTGACACGAAACGAAATTATGTCGAAACTTGGGATGAAACTCAAGTTGAAACCGGTACAATCATCTGTCAGAGAAAAGTGTATTACAAACACCTGAACAAGTGCATTTGTTTAAACATGTTATTAAAAAAAATTGCCATTTTTCTCTGTACGGTCACTGGTCTTTTCAGCCATTGACCTTTCATTCATTTTGAACTTTTTACCCCACAGGTGAAGCTACTGCAGGAAGGCGATAATTTTGAGAACAAAGAAAGTGAAGTGTGAGTATGTTTTAAAATAATAGTTCTATGAAATTATTTCATAAATACCTTTTTTCGTTCCACCAATCTAATAATCTACGCAAACTTCAAGTGTACTATGTTAGTCTATTCATACAATCGCCTTAAAAAGAATTCTGTGTTGGGCTGGATAAATACAGATCTACTTAATTGATGAAATTTGACACACACATGCTTTTTGACCCAAAGAGCTCCATGTTGAAATGTTGGCATAGCACTAAATCTATTCAACTTAAGCAGTAACTCACGAATAAACGGTTATCAGTGGCAAACTAATCGGACTTGTTTATATGGATTTCATTTTTACAAATAAATAAAATGATCTGTGAAAATTTTAAAAGCAAATTTCCAATCTTTTTATGAAAAATACTTTCAACATTAAATAATTCCAGATCACTTAGACAACGTTGTTTCACGATTTCCGAACGTCTCAGTGTTATCATTTCAAATCTGTACGAGGTCTGTCAGAAGTTGGATATCTCGAGAACTTAACGTGTTGCCTTGATGTAACTTGGCAGCCAATCATAGGTGACTTCACTGCGCATGCATGAACAGACACTCTCCCGTGAAATTACTCCATAGGCAGTAAGATAACATTAAGTGAACTTGTCTACTGTGTGACCATCGCGTTCCCGATGACCGAATGAGTCATTATTCATGTCTCGTGCAGTTGTTTTTTTTTTTTTTTTTTTTTTTTGACGAAACATCGCATCACTCAGCTCTTTTAGCCCTCATACCGACCAGATCCTGGTCCCTGTGACTTCTGGTTTTTCTCACGGAGATTTCAGTCCATGAAGACTGAGGAGAACGCGACGAGTTAGCTAATGGCTATGCCGAGAGATGATTTTGCAGACTGTTGAAGGGACCCTGGGATAAGTGTGGGAGGGACTAAGGCGCCATTGCCGTAGGTATGCTATTTTCTTCGTTGATATTAAATGGTTCAACACTTTCCGGACAGACCTTGCAAAAGCAAGTGTCCTTTATACGTGCTCTTGACCATATATTCTGCAATACAAGTTCATATCAGAAGTGGATTTATCATTTTCATTCATTCAATATTCTCATTCTACTACAGTTAGTTCAGCTAATACATAGACGGATGAAATTATGTATATCAGTACAGCGAAATATATGAATACTGGTATGTTCTATATATATCTAAACATATAAAAGTAGCTTATTATCCTGTTGGCCTCTCTCTAAGTTGAGCACTTTTTGCTTCTACTAAAGGCCAGGTAAGGTAGTTGTGGGACAGTGGTTTGTGTAAGTGCCTATTTACTTATTCTCTACTCTGACAACTATCGTGGCATGCAAACGACGAGACATTTTGCCAAGATTCTTGGAGATGGAACTATCCAGCAGTACCTACGTAGGTAGATTAATGTCCGTAACCTGACACAGTTATGAGCTGAATTTTGATCAGAAGTTTCGCTATACATGTTTGGTCGAAATGATTAATGGAGAAGTATTGATTTAAATGCAGTGACGATGAAGGATATTGTGCTGAAAATAAGCATTGTTTGTGTAAAGTAGAGCATTGACCTACACTATGAAGGGCTTGAGTTCAGATTTGTAATTCAATGAGTTCTAAATCAGTTCGAGTGGATGGTAACGAGCCTATCTAATAGATGGATAAAGAGCAAGTGAGCTAGGATTTTTTAACAAATGAAAAGGCTTTACTCATAGGTACCCGTATGCACCAAGCAGGAGCTTAATAACAGAAAGTAGCACTATCACTGAATGACATTCTCTGAACACTTGGGTATCAGTGATTTTACAAGTACGGAAAGTGTAGTGGAATATACTGAGGTGAACTTTTTCGGTGTCCTGAAAGACCGTCCCTTGCTTGAATCTACTTGAGTCCCAACAGTACGGGTTTCCGTCGCTACCCAGAGGTAGAAAGTCCCTATGAAACCTTTCGGAAGCTGAAATGGCGTAAAGCAAAGAATCGATTATCCCCAATTTATATGGGAAAACTTTTTTTTAGCGTTCCCGGACCCCAAAAATACCCATCTTCTATGTCTGTGAGTTTTACGCAAAGCGTGACACTTTTACGAGTTCCCTTGCTAAAGGATACACAAAATAAATAAAGTATAGATGCTCACAGACACATTTCAAACAATGGCGACTTGATGCTGAGATGCTAAGAATAGTTCCCTGTCAAGAAGCTTGGTAACGCTTTTTTCGCTGCTCGGTAGTGCTCGCTGCCTCTATAAGGGATCGCTACATAACAAATGCTGAACGCTATTTTCTCATTTGGCTTTTTTTTCGTTGAAGCAAATATCCTCTTCGGACTGCTTTCAGTTAGCAAAAATATCTATTAATAAAAGTCTTTCGTTTTTGCGAAAAGATGGCTTTCGAAAATCGAGGGATTACCGATAATGCTGTTATTGCTTGCCAAAATATAAGCGTCTTTTACGCCCTTATCGAGAGCGCAGTGCGAGGTGCGTGTGTGTCTGGCTAGAGTGAGTGCATATCAGCATTGTCACTGGACGATAAGCTTTGTATACAAATGCGTGACACAAGGAAAGAAAAGGTAAGGATTTAAGAAAATAAGGGGGTGGTGACAAGAAGAAAAACGACATAGAAAGAGAGAAAGGGAACTAGAGAGAAAGAAAGAGTAAATACAGAGAGAGAGAATGAAAGAAAGAGAAAAGAAGGGAAGAAAACAAAGAAAGAAATAGACAAAAAAGGTACAGTACAGAAAGAAAAAAATAGAGAGAAAGAGAGAAAAAATAACACGTTGAAAGGAAGACGGAAAGAAAGACAATGAGTGACAAATAAAAAAGACAAAGAGAAAGAAGGATTAAGAATGAAAGAAAGAGGGACGAAGAAAGAAAGAGTGAAAGAGAGAGGCAAAGGCTTACGGTCAAGTTACACTGAAAGCATCGGTTGCCATCAAATCACCCAAGTTGGGCTGAGTTCAACCTGATCAGTACTTAGATGGGTAAACGCTCAGGAACACCAGGTTCTGTAAGTAGCTTGTGGCCTTGTGTCAGACGAAGTGAAGCTTAATAAATAGAAAGAGAACAAAAGAAAAGAGAGAAAGAAGAAGATTTAAGAGAGAGAGAGAGAGAGAGGGGCAGAGAGAGAGAGGGAGATGAAAAACAAAGAAAGGAAAAGAATAAAGAAAAAGAAATTGAAAAAAGAAGAAAAGAGAGAAAAGGACATAAAAGGAAGATAGAAAATGAGAAAGAAACAAGAGAATGAGAGAGAATGGAGAAAAAAAGGGTAATGAATAGAAGGAAAAAGGAGAGGAAGAATTGAGGAGAGCAAGAGAAGAAGAATTGAGGAAGAATGAGAAAGACAAAAAAAGGAATGAAGGTAACATAGATGGGTGTAATGAAAGCATGGAGGCACATAGAAAAGAAATCGAGAAGAATAGAGAAAGAAAGATAAAGGGAGAGAAAAAAAGAAGAAAAAAATGAAACCAAATAACGAGAGAGAAAGTCGTATGACGAATAAAAGGAAGAAAAAATTAGAGCGGAAACTTTTTTTTATTCAAGTCCCCCCCCCTCCTTCCCTCGTGATTTCAATTTTATCTCTCCTCTTACTACTACTATACAGATATGCCCTTCAATTCTCCTCCCTCTCCACCAAATTGTTTCCCCCTACCCACCACAGTGTTCTTACTTATTCATTTATTTGTCATTGTAGATTTCAATGTTAAGACAACGTGCATTTTGTCTTGTGTACGTGTGTCCGCCCATCTCGCTTCTAACAAAGACGACGCGAACGATGTATTCCGGGGCTGATATGGAAAGATTCCTGGAATATTCAAGAGATAGTGGTTGATGTTACCCAAGGGAAGCCCTCACGTCTATCTATCTACCTATCTATAAGGAGGGCGTACAGAAAGTCACGGAGAGAAAGGTTTCAACTCTTATTATCTTTTACTTTTGGTTTTCCTTCACGAATATTTTTTCATTATTAGTACTGATTGAGTTCTCACATCAGTCGTAACTACTGGCTTTCAGGGGAGATCATGGGACAGTAGGCCTCTTCCGTACCCCAGCACTCTCCTGAGTATTTTTTGCTGATTTTAGTGATACTGTCATCCGAATGGTTTCAATTCATCTACGGATTTACAATTCTTCTAACCTCTTTGCAAGGATATTCGGGGTCTACGCCAATAAAGTACAACTGTCACCTGCATATCCGATAATTATTATAATTATAATTATCATTATTATCATTATCATTATTATCATTATGAAGATGATGATGATGATGATGATGATGATGATGTAACTAAGATCTATCTCCAGTTTCAAAATTTCTCAAAAAAAAAAAAAATCTGATGGAACGGACTAATAAAATTGTGAAAAACGGTGTAAAATACCTAAAGCGCCTCTTAAGTGACTTTTAGGATACCCTACACACACACACACACACAGAAACACAGACACACAGATAAACGAACGTACAGACTCATGGACACAAATACACACGCACGTACATACATATGTATGCATACATACTCATGAAATTTATGAGTATGTATATGAATATATAAACTTTGTGTATATACATACATATATCATTATAAGTGCGTTGAATAACTTTTAAACTCTGTTTGAAATGATCAACTGCTATTAAACGGTAACTGTATAATTTGGCCTAGGTAGCGTAAATAGAATAAACAATTAAAGAAAATGGGGATACTGCTGGAATTGAACTCGTGACCGACAAGAGAGCTGCTTCAACCTAGCGTTGCTCTTACCATTGAGGCAAAGAGCCAACGGTAAAGCAAAGGCCCAAATAAATGCTTTAATTCCACATTCACATTCTGTTCAATCCCTGTCTATCTCTGCTCTATTTGCTTCTCCATGTAGACAAATATTTTATTAAGAAATGGATATATAATCCGACAGAAATAATTATAATTGTGTTATATTACTTTGAAACTCTATTTCAAATGATCTTCCGGAACTAAAAGGTGAATGCATCATTTGACCTAGACAACGTAAACAGAATAAACAATTAAAGAGAATGAGGCTGCTGCAGGAATTGAACCTACTGCTCCAACGGAGCGTTGCTCTCACCATTGAGCTTAATAGCTGCCGGTAATGCAAAGACCCAAATAACTACTATAAGTCCTATTTCTTCAAAGTTTCAAAAGTTATATGACGCTTTTATAATTATTTCAGTCGGATTATATATCCATTTTTTGAATTATATATATAAGAGGAAACGATGTAAAGTCGGTAGAATATTGTGGAAAAGTTGACAATGTGGAAAAAGAAAAACTTCTTAGTACATCACAATTTTTTCACAAAATAGAGTAATAGCTTATGTGCGTTTCACCCGTCTCAGGTTTCGTCAGAGCTTTCAAAGCGAAAGTTGATGATGTTATACATACATATGATTAGGAATTGCATTATATCAAGTGGAAAGCAATTGTTTATTCTACTCACGTTGTCTAGGCCAAATTATACATTCACCGTGAAATTACGGGATATCATTTGAAACAATTTTCAATATAATATAACGCAACTTACAATCATTCTGTTGGATAATATATCCATTTCTTAATAACACACACACACACACACACACATACACACACACACATATATATATATATATATATATAGCAGCGAGCAAAATATTAGGAATAGCTATAATGAATTACATTAATTGATCATTATAGCTAAAACAAACTAGATCTAGATAAATATGTTTTACAACTTATCACAATACTATCTAAGTATACTGCATAGAATATATAGCTTAATCTGTGAAAAGAAAATCCTTAAGTAATTATAAATCATATTTAGCCGTGGCTACAAATAGGGAAGACTGCATCATGAAGCATAAGGAGCTCTTTGGACTCATGAGTTGTGAGTGCAGTTTCACTTTAGTGATGAACCAATTCAACTGGGACCTGATGATGTAAAGACTCTAAGGCGTAGGGTAGACAAGAGACTGGTCCCTCAACGTGTTACAGCAAATCTGAAGTTTGGTAGTAGCAGAGTCATGGTTTGGGGTATTATCTTGACAGCTGGTATTGACCCTCTAGTCCGTCTGCTTAGAACGGTAAATGCCGACAGCATGTCATTCCATGCCTCAGTTCAATCAAAAATGTTAAAGGCTTCATGGATCAAAAAGGACTTTCAATAATGACCTCCGCATGGAAGTTGATAAGAGAGTGCGCTCAACATTTAAATCCCTAAAACTTTGACAATCTTTGGAAAAAAGATTGAAGCTGAATAGAACAAGATCACTCCTGAATTTTGAAAAAAAGAAAAAAATGATTCATGCTCAATTATATGCTAGCAAGTAAAGAAGGACAAAGGTCACCACACTAAATACTGATTTTGTGATGATTGTATCAATTCTCAAATGATTCTTTCAATTTTCTTTCAAATTTGTTCCTTAACTTTTGATCACCATAAAGTTTTTGATATTCTTGATGTTTGTTTTTCCCTAATTAAGCCATAACTTTTACGAATTATAGCCGTATAGTCTAACAATCAACTGAAGAAAAAAAAATAGTCCAGTTTATAGTCAGGTCCCCTGAGTATTTCCGAATACTGTTATTGGAGATGAGCAAAACTATATTTTTAGAATAGTCAGAGCACGAAAAATCCAAAAGTCGTAGTTGGTATTTGCACTGACATCGACATGATCGTCATTTTAGATTTTCAAAATAGCCACTATAAAATGCGTATTACTCTATTAGTCAGGTTCATTATGTACTGTTCAAAGTTTTTGTAGATCAGCAGAACATAACATTCTAGGAATCATCATCAGATGGGTTATCAGAAAGGTAATATTGGCATTTGCCTTGACACCTGCATGGTCCCCATTTTGGATTTTCAAAATGTCTGTCGTAAAATGCATTATCTGCGCTATCTCGTCTAATTAAACGTTCACAATTGTAGTATTACTTTGTTATATATTTTGCAATGTCAGGTTAACAATGAATTTTTGTTCAAGTTTTTGTTGATTAGAAAAATAGTACACTTTTGGGATCTTCAGAGCCTGAAGAATCAAAAAGACAATGTTTGCATTTGCATAGACAACTGTATGGGTGCCATATAAGATTTCCAAAATGGAGCCATAAAATACATGATTTTTGCCATTTTAATCCTAGTCAACCAAGAAATTTTATCAAATCGGTTAAATCTGTGTTTCCTAAGATTAAGGATCCAACACATCTTGGGATTGTAGGAGACCAACCAAAAAATTATTGAAAACCATCATCTTTACATTTATGATATAACTTCATTACATAATACATGTTGCAAATACTTTGTTAAAGGTATTGATTTATGAAGCAAGAAAGCAGTCTTGTTAGTAATCAGGTTGAACTATAAGTTATGCTATATGCTTTTACATTTCTTCATCAGTGTTTTGAGTGTCATTTCCGGCATCACACTTTTTTACACAATTTTTTCAGTCAATTTCACACGAACAAAGGTCTTTGCAAGTCAGGTTGTGTCTCCTACATGAACACCTCTAAGTTGTTCAATGTGCTTTACACTGACATCTGACAAACTCTACAATGGCCTGTGGCGCTGGCGGAACCCTTGTGGTGGTAGGTAGTATCTCACCATGTTCATTCTGATAATAGCAATGTCTGAGTGGGTCGAACAGACTTTACCACATGACGTTGGCTTGGCAGCACATCCTGCTCTGCACCTACAACCTGCTCTGTACGCACACGCGTTCAATGTGCTTCTCAAGGGCACCAACTGGAGAAGGCAAGTTGCTGCTTTCTACCAGATATTTGCAAAACAAATGCCACCTCAGTCAGGAATACTTATGTAGATGCTCTTCGAAATATGGCCATAATATCCTTCACACCGTTTTAGGCAGCCTCCCTTGGTCAGTTCCATAAAATGTTATCAACTTTTTCTGTTAAAACCACTTTGTTTTGCCCGCTTCAGAGAATCTTTAAATATTGTCTGATCCAATAAATGTGGTGACGCTGTTATCTTGTCTCTTCCAAGCTAAATCCAGATTGACTCAATCTCCCAAAGTACATGATAAAAACATACCACAGCGCTTGCAGAGTTTGTTTTAGTATGCAACAGCCAGAAACAAAACATCAGTATCTGGGCTGAAGAAGACCATCCATACTTCAGGACAGTGCTATGATGCAGCTGCTTCTAAGCAGATCATCAATGCATTAGCCTCCTCGTGGTTGTTATCTTCTAACTGTATGATGCGGTCGCTTTTTCTGCTGGGCCTGGTGCTGATGTGATGACTAACGTTTGGGAGTTTGCGTTATTCTTAAGTACTGTTCGAGAAAGGTATTCAGTAAGATTGGCTTTCGTCTTTTCGTGAGATAGGAAGCATCTCGTTGGTATGTGTTTAATATCTATGCCGTCAGCAATCTGCTAATGAATGGGATGTTTGCCTTGTCTTCTCTCCTGGGTCAGCTTTGTAGGTATCAATGGCCAAATTAACCTAGTTGACAATCAACACTAGGGGCCTATCATCAAAGTATTGACCGAAGTCCTTGCCATCTATTGGACGAACACCATTACATTGACTGGCATTTATTTCACTTACAGGGGTTTTGAAAATGCTTCTGTGATTCTCAGATGCTGGTTTTGATGGGTTTTGTTGTTTTTTCCAGCTTTCTAGAAATGTATGAGCTTCGATTTATACGTACATGGAAGGATGGATTCACCTGGGGCAAATAATGCCTAGGGAGACAGAGTAAACCCTTAGTTACAGACTGCATGTCCAGGTTCGATCTGGCTAGAACCATAAACCGAACAGAGTTCTTTTGTTCGTTTCAGATCCACCGATTGGTCGCAGGCCTTAGCAGTTTGCTTCCTGCTTCTTAGTAGGAACATGGCGTTGTTCTGCTTCTTAAGTGACCTCTCCATTGGTGCGTTCGGCAACGTACTCTCCATACAGTTAGCAGCCCCTTTCGTTGACATTCAAAATCTATGGGACCCTCCTCTGGGGAACATATGTATGTGACATGGAGGGGAAAAGCTGATTGCCTTCTGTATCTAAGGGGTTATCATGACTCCGTTTTATATCCTTGATCTTGTTGACAGCGTCATTCTCTTTCATTATCTGACAGACATCAAGAGGTCAGCGGATCCCAGTTTCGAAATCACTGATAGGTAGGTGGAATCATGAAAGTCTTCAATATAAATTAGATACATGTGTGCCGGTATTAATTATGTTCAAGAAGACCGAACAAAGTTTCGAATGGTGTTCATGTATCAGGAAAATCCATATTGGGCATGCTATAGAAAAGAAATTTGAGGGCACAAAGCAGGTTCCAGAAACAAAAGTCTGCCACAAGTCTGAGCCACAAAGTGAAACAGAAGTTGAAACTGCAAGATGCTGTGAAGATGAAGTTTGTGAACTAGTACAATAGTTATATTGGCTTGACAATGCAGTGCTTTTTTACACTGCTCTATTTGATTATGGTGCCTAAATATATGATCACCAGAATATACCCATAAAAAAATGGCTGGATTATTCATGTATGGATCGCCACTATGGAACATAAAGCTATTTTATCGAGTAATCTATTTCTTTTAATTATTCGAGTATCCTAAGTTTCTTTGAATTCTCAACTCAACTCAAGCCGTTTTAAAATGTGATCAGACAAATAGTCTTAAGAGTTTCTATGACGTAACCATCATTGCTACGTCATAATAGGAGAGTAAATTAACCAATGAGATCAATGCACAAACAGAGAAAGAATTAGCATATATACCTATAACATGAATGATTAATGGTGGATTGGCCTTGTGATACGGAAAGATGAAGAAGATTTTGATGTTACAATCAAATTCATGCAACCTTGTGTCTAAGTGCGATCCCTACATTGGTATCTTAACGGATGGTATTCGTTGGGTCCCAGAAACAACTCTGATATGTTAGATTGACACACCAAATGCAGTTTCAGGAAGGCAGTATAACCTTCAGGAGAGTGACATGAGAAATAAAAAATAATTTTCAGATTTAAATAATATAGGTAGATAAAATAATGTGGAATGTCCTCAGTGTTCATTAAATGCATGTACAATTCTTTTAATCTTATTCTTTTTTTGTATTAATCTCAAATTTTAGATGATTATGTTTTTGTAATCTTTTGTAACCACTGAACGTTTTCAATTTGCCTTCAATGAATGGAAACTAACTTTAATTATTTCAGAGAAAAGATAAGAGTCTGAGACATCATTGGAACTCTTAGAAAACTCAAATGGCAATGGGCTGGACATGTTGCAAGAGTGTCAGACGGCCGCTGGACATCATGAATCACAACGTGGAGAGATCATATGCGAAACTATGGCCTAAAGAAAGTAAAATGACGTGGCAAGCTAGATTAATACAAAAAATACTGGCTCGTCGACGCCCAAAATATAGAGGTCTTGGGGATGGTCGATGTCCAACGACGGACGCTGACAGGCTGTTGTTGATGACAATGATGATGATGAGCACTGGCATATTGGATACACTCTAAATATAACATGAAATGAATTGGAAAAATAAAACTGAAGGAATTTCTCTCGAATCGACTAGATTTGAAATAAAAATTGCGTTTCAAAGCCCGCAAAATACGTTGTTTATATATGGTGTAAAGATTAGCATGTTACCTACTGCTGAGCTGGAAGACCTTTTTTCAAATATATCTGTTTCAATTTGGCATGATTGTGGTTGAAATTGTACGAGGGCTAACAGATATAATGCGTCTCTAACACCGAAGCAGGTGAGTTCACTTTTTACTAAGCTCAGATCAGTACCCGAACCCTATGCGAAATACGTTACAGTTTGAGTCAAAAGGCAGGCTATATTTTCAACATCCTGAGCCGTTTTTTGTTTTGTTTTGTCTTTCTCTTCTCATGAAAGCAGAGAAGCGATTGTGGTTTGACATGGAGTCTTGACAACAGTACATCAGAGACATGAGGAGATCGATTTTTCATTTTAGCCGAAATAAAATTGGGAAAAATCTCCTACTGATCAAAACGAGTTTTTCGTCTTCTGGAAAATCTGTAAATGAGAAATTCAATCATGGTTGACTTGCCAATGATTGGTTATTGATACGCATTCTGTTATATTATTTTCCAGGACAAGGGTTCGCAGATTTTACAGGCAAAATTCCGTAAGGGTCACTCACACAACAAAAGCTAAACTGGAATTTGCCAAAACTCAATCACTCAACACACATGGGTATTTCACACACACACACACACACACACACACACACACACACACACACGCACATACCCACCCTCGTATATATATATATATATATATAGTAGGTTGTGGATTCGCTACAGAAACTAACTCATGTTTCGGCCCTCTCTGGGCCTCTTCAGGCGAATAATTGTCTATGTTTTTTCGGATCTATTTATTGGGAATTTGGTGTGAATGTTATGAGTGTGGTAGTGGGTGTTGTGGGGATATTCATTTTATCAAAGGGGTTTGAACTCCACATATGGGTCATTCCGGCAAGGATGCTCAGTAGTGGTCTAGGAGTGATACGCAAAAATGAAAATAAAAAATGAAAATCCATGGGAGACCATAGTGTTGAGTCCGTTAAGTATCATGGTGGTTTTCTATTTGTGATGCAATACATGGTAGCCTTCTTGGATATTGTAGTGAAAGTAGTAGCAGCAGTTATAAGTGTTTTATGGGTTGTTTCGGTCAAAAGAAGATGGATATTCGCCAGAATTGGAAGTCATGGTTATAGGAAATGTAGGTTATGGTCCAGTACTAAGCTATTTGGGTACTAATAAGTAAATATAGAGTCATTGCACATAAGTGCATATCCGTATGCATAACCTTACAAATACACCCAGCCATACACACATGTATGTAGTGTATATATGCAAAAATATTTATATACAAATACATACACCCAACTTAACATCACATTACATGTATAAATCTACAAAATTGAGGAGTGAAATCTAAAGTGTAACATCATCACGAAGAACGAAAGATGGGATGAAAGTTACTTGTCAGTTTTGGTAGAGTAGAAATATAGGTGTATTTATAGTAAGTCCGTGTATAAGGTGGGGGTTTGTTAATAATAGTGATGAAGTTTTGGAAAGAATTAAAGAGTATCCCGGTGGTGGGCTATGAGGGTGAGGCTATACCTAGTTAGGTGATGTGTGATTTAAGTTATAAGGAGTCCTTGTTATGTATGATCGAGTATCAGTAGGGAATTGCGTATTCTGTAACCGTAAGTGTCGTAGATATTCTGAAAGGGAAGATAGCTTTGAATCATCATCATCATCATCATCATCCGTCTTTTAACGTCCGTTGTTGGACATAGACCTTCCCCAGGATTTGCCACACGTCTCATTCGTGGGTGTCGCGGAGCCAGTCTTCTCTAGATTTGTCCAGTTCATCTCTCCATTTTGTATTTTGTCGGCCTTGGTTTTGCATGTGAGCTCTGGGGATCCATGTTGTGGGTCGTGATGTCCATCGGTTGTCAGTCATTCAACATTGCCATTTAAGTTTTCTAATAGTTTCTATGATGCCTCTGACACCTGTTTTTCCTCTAAAATACTGTGATATCTTGGGATCTATCCATGTGATTTTGAACATGATTCTCTCATGCACATGTTGCATGCTTCTCAGTTCGCCAGTCTGTCTCTTGGTTAGGTTCCATGTTTCAGCTTTGAATAGTACAAGTTAAATGGACCATACAGGTTGGAAGGGGTCTAGTTGGCGATATGTTACTTCCAAATGTTTGATATGCATAAAAGAATTGGGTATGGGTAGGGGAAGATAAGTATGTAACATTAATTTTACGTAGGCAGGGTCAAGATCGTATAGGTGGGGCTATTGTAGAGAATAAGTACATATATATTAAGGTGTGTTATGGTGCATATTTATGAACTGGGTGGAGGTATAGTATTAAGTGCAGTTAAGAAGATTGTGAGTTCGGTGAGCATAGAGTAATTAGAAGTGAGATGATTATGGGGTTAGATCTTAGCATGGTTAGGGTTGTTAAGTTTAGTATTGAGTCTGTTAGGAGAGAGAGATTTGTTTACTAATCCAGATATCCTCATGTAGATCAAGAATTTAAGTAGAATCAGAGGTCTATTTTTTCTATTTTTCAATTATAGTAAATCTAGCGTCTGATCCAAAATTGTGACCAGAGGTACGGAAGTGTTGTTATACTGGAAGTAGGTTGGGATGACTGGGTGATTTAATTCTGTACGTATAGTTATCAAGTATAATGTTGAATAGCTACCCTGATTTATCAACTGCAGTTTGCATTTAGTATATTCTAGGAGATATATGACATTTTCGCTTCTGCAGATGGAATTTTGGTAGATATAGAATGCCATGTTAGTCGTAAAGTTAGTGCAGGTGTTAGTGTGTTTAAGGTGGTTCCAGCATAACCTTTTTTATTGTTGCAGTGTTGGAAAAACTAGGTAGGGTATTATTTGAGACCTTATCATTTATTATGGTGCTACTGCTAATCATATCCTTGGTATTTGGGGAACTGTGGACACACACACACACACACACACACACACACACACACATACACACACACACACACACACACATATATATATATATGTATATATATTCGGAAATTAGGTTGAAAAATGTCGTGTGAAATTTCATCATTAATCTCAGGACTTGACGATGTACATATATACGGTACTCCAAAGAACTTCAAACTCAAGTGAAAATTTCCAAATCTCAAACAAAAACGCCAAATAATTCACCATTCTAATCTTTTAGAAAAGTGTACGTGCATTTGGCCTCATCCTACATTATACACATAATTACTGTGAGAAATTGTTGTTAAAATTAACTATTCAAGATCAGAGATACTGAACGATTAAACCCATAGTTAATTTATTTTTCTATACGAAATTTCATTGAATCTTTTTAGAGGTTTTATTGTTAATCCTTTTTAAGCTTTTTTTGAACGTAAATATATCCCACTTTAGAAATTCTAATGAAATGCCACTTGATCCAGAAAAAGGTTTACGTCACTTAGAAGACAATTCACCAGATAGTCTGAATCCGTTTGATTTTTATTTTATGACAAAAACACAGTTGAGGTTGAAACTACGCTCTAAATCGGCAAATTCAAAACTGTAAAAAAAAAATATCTCCTTGTGAACTTTTTTGCTTTTATTTCTACTTTCGTAAGTGAAAATACAGTTTTATATTATATAATGAAATTTCGACGAATCTAAAAATGTTTCAAAAGCCTTTCTCAAAATTACAAAATTATCTTGACCGAAGCCTCTCCAAATATCTGTTAATTAAAAAAAGGGTTTTTGTGATTTATTTTCAAATAATAATTTCTTTTTCTCTTAATAACCACCGTAAAACATAATGTAGAATTTTGTCTTATTAAAAGGGGGTGTGAATAAAAGTTTAGGAAGCTTTGATCTAAACAAAACTACATTAATTTTTTTGTGATTAGCAGATTTAATTATGTTATCTATTTGTTGATGAGGTATTGTAAATCATTATTAGCAATTTTTTTCATTTTTTTTTTGCTACTATATACCTTCATCTCTATATTTTGTTGCCTAGTTAAGTTGCAAGGAAAAAATCACAAATATATCAAGATGAAAGTAAATAGTAACATGAGAATGGATACGTTGTTAACAGATTTACCATCTTTAATTTCAATAAAATTTCATTTATAGCTTTGCAACCTTTAAAGTTTCATTTTCAAATGATAATTGATCAATCAACTTTTTTTTCCAATTGACAAATCTTCTGTTGCCTTATGGGCTTACGCCAAATCAGATATCGCATAAACACTCGCGCCAAGACGCCAGACCTTATCGCTTATGCCATATAGTCCCATCGCATCTTCAAAAACCTCCCTTGCCAACCATTCCCATAAGTTTTTGGTGATATTGAGATCAGGGTTGTTGGCTGGTTACACCAAAATGTACGCAACATTCGTCAAAACTACTCACCAAATGAGCACTGCTCAATCTTCTACTATTGAAAGGGCTTTTTGAATGACCAACATTCAGAATCTAAAACGGTAATGCATTATTCCAAATTATATATATACAAATATATATATATATATATATATATATATATATATATATATATATATATATATATAGAGAGAGAGAGAGAGAGAGAGAGAGAGAGAATTCCATCAAGGCCCCACAACTTGTTCCGGAGATATTCAAAATATTTGCGGGGCGGGGGAACAGACTTCGTATATTTGACTCTTTAATTAAGGCAAAAATGAAATTTCCTGTAAAATCAATGTGATATCATTCTTTTAATGTTTTTTTCTTATTTACTTGTTTATTTGATATTATTTTCAGAATTGCCCAATGCTGCATATAAAGGCACTAAGGTTTCTTCTATAGAATGAAATTATTTTCACGAGACTAACAGATCTATATTTGAGTTAAGATAGAGGTTTATCCTCAACTTCAAGTGTCGGCAATCTATGTCCCGTGGGCCTAATCCGGCCGGTGGCCTCATTTCATCCGACCTGCAAGCTTCATTGTATATGTGCCGTTGAATACAAAAAAAATCTTTTTTTACCTCATCTGTCTTTTGTTAGCAAACAATAGAATTCAGAATTGAAAAACAGAATAGAATTCTCATTTCTGCATTGGCCTCAAACAGCTAATATGTTTCACAGCTAAATGTGTTTTAACACGATGTATTACTTCTGTTCTATCATCATACACAAAATTTGAACCACAATTAAAAAATATTTTGTCCCCCAAAGAACTTCATTGTTATCATTGGTTGATTGTACATGGAAATTCTGGAACGTAATATCATTTCTACAATGGAAAAAACAAGATCCACAGGTTCAATGATGCTTCCACCATCCTTACATCCATATCTATGATTTCCGATTTCAAAATGATTTTAAGTGAAGTAGTACTAGCATTTCTAGTTATGGTAGAAGTAGCATGAGGAGGGGGAAGTGGAAAGTGAGGATGGTTCACGCAAAAATCTTGCTATCAGGAAAATCAATCAGTATTTTTTGATTTTGATCAAAGTGTCGATACATTAAAAAATATTCAAATAATTTTTTCTTCAAAAGTGCTTTTATGATGATTGTTTCTTTTCTTTACTCTCCCCGGCCCGCAAGACATAAAAAAATTCTGATCTGGAACGCCTCTCTAGCAGTTTACCTACCCTGTTGTACTTGATACTCGAACTATTAAATAAAAAAGGTAAGAATAAGGAACTAGATATTCAAGGAACTCGTCTAAAGATAAGATATAGCCAATCATAATAGAGTGATAATTTTAAATCACACTTCCATTCCAGATCCTCAAAACGTATCCGATATGTTCCCAAAAGTTTATTTCCACATACATATACAACTTCAAAATTGGCAGAATTCGGACCAAAGATATAAAAATACCAAAATCATGAAAATATGCAAACATGAATGGAAATCCAAAAATTATGTGCAAAAATCAAAAATCTTTGTTCCAAATTATGTCTATTTTGAAGTTTTATATGTATGCTAAAATGAACTTTTTTGAGATGTGTCGGATACATCCTGTAATCAGCATCGTAGTCTAGCTTCTTTATCTTGTCGGAAAAAATCGAGAATTTTCTTTGAATCCTTAGAAAAGTAAAGCATTTTTTCTTCATGAACATTTCAGAACTGAGGCTACTGAGGATTCTCTTGGTCTGAAATATTTTAGTAAGAAAAACATCAGTGATTAAATTGAGGAGTCCTAGAAAGCATAGAAGCCATAACGAAACTCAAATGGTAATGGGCTCGCCATGTTGCAAGAATGGCAGACGACTGATGGACATTATGACTCACATGATGGATCCCTCGAAAATCAAATGCGGGGCTGGCAGAATATAAGATAGCAAGACAAACTGGACAGGTTCATAAAATATTGGCTCCCCGACGCCCATGATAGAAAGGTGTGATGAATCCTAGGGAATGTCTTTGTCCAACAATAGGCGATAAAAAACTGATGATGATGATGATGATGATTTTTTTGTACTTGGAAGTGAAACTAATTACATTGATATATACTTTTCAACAAGCTGGACTTCTACTGACGCCATGATCATCTAAATTAGAACATAAATTTCAGAAACAGGGCCAGATTAAGGTAGAGTGGGGGTCTCTTGGATATCTTATAAAGAGGTCCCAAATTAAGAAAATACAGATAAGTATTCAAAAACATATTTTATTTTTACAATGAAAGTAATTAATCGTTTTATTTGCAATACAACGACATAATATGACAAATAAGTCCGATATTCCAGTGATAGTACTGCTTTCTTTTCATTTTGATCTTTGTGCTATGGTTATGAGTTCGGATTCAAATAACTTCGTATTTGGGCTTCGTATATGTATCATATAAATTCCATACTCTCTTTGATTACTGTGGAGGCATGAGCAAATACCCCGATTCCGGCGAGAAATTTCGGACGAATCAAGCCCCCCCCCAACCAAAGAGTTACTAAACGTTCATGACTGTAATGAAATAATAACTATAATTAAAAGTGATAATTGTCCCAAATCGTTAGTCTTAGACACCCAGTCGTTGATGAAAGGTGATGGCAATATAGTACCATAGTAATAGAACAAATGCAGAATCATTGAATCGGAATTGATAGCTTGTAAGCTTGAAATTGTGGAGCCCGTGGCATATACTACTTTTGCAACATATTCAGTCTGGCGCTGAGTAGGTGCTATATAATCGATGATGCCTGGTTTAACCCAAAAAATCTTTTTGAAAAAAATTACTTTTATACAATTATATACAGCGTATATAGGTGTTCAGATGGACTTTTGTCCTTATTTCTTGAAAAATAAACATTTTTGTTCATTAACTTCTTTTCAGAATGCATTTTTCAACTGTTGATAAAAATCTGATACTAATATATATATATATATATATATATATATATATATATATATATATATGATTATAGTTTGCGTTATATTGTATTGAAACACTGATTTGAAATGATCTCTCGTTACCATATTTTATTCTATTTACGTTGTCTAGGCCAAATGATACATTCACCATGTAATAACAGGGGATAATTTCAAATAAGTGTTTCGATACGATATTAAGCAATTTGTAATCATTCTTTTGGATCATTCAGCCATTTATGAATATCATATATGTGTATGTATGTGTATATACCTAAAGAATAGCACTTCCACTTAACAGACTATGACTATACTAAATATGCAATCATAGAAAGAAGAGAAGAGAAAGTAACTTATAGCACCACACAGACACTTGAAACACACGAAGATAGATGGATTTTGAGACAAGTAATCCTATTCTTCAATGATCTCAATAACAATCAAATTACACTAAAAACATTACATAATAGTCCTCATGAAGCACCAATAACTATTAACTACAAACTACATCTGCAATAGAACATACTTGATACGCACATTCATTCAGCTATAACAGCCAATCGAAACACAATAACAAACTTCAAAACTTCAATATGAGAAATTAACTATTATGAACAATGTGAATATTTGATCTAAAAATTCAGTGCAAACACACATTCGAATTTCGATTCAAACTAATTCAAACAATGAAACGTTTAAACAAACTTCATCGTGCATTTTTTTGTTATTACTGGAATCTATATTCCTTGGAAATCAACTCCATATCACAATCACTGTTCCACATATAGGCACATGAAAACATTCAAATATGGATTAAACGTCCATCCGCACGTATAATCACCAATTAACTCCACGATAACCTCTTTAGAGATAACAATACCCTAAAAAGAAACAGAGGGATGAAATAGGATAGTCCCAACTGATAGAAGAACAGTCAAATGAAGCCCAACTAACGGATAAAATAGGAGAAGTTTGCTGAATAAAGATGCACAAAAAACGGTTTAGATTAAATTCACTATGACTGAGCCTTTCAATTTCCATTTCTCCCTCTGAGGATGACTAAAA
The DNA here is from genome assembly GCA_963457665.1 of Thysanoteuthis rhombus. Classification (NCBI taxonomy): domain Eukaryota; kingdom Metazoa; phylum Mollusca; class Cephalopoda; order Oegopsida; family Thysanoteuthidae; genus Thysanoteuthis; species Thysanoteuthis major. The sequence goes on from OY735213.1 coordinate 22,607,696, forward strand.
GGTTGAAACCTGTTAGAAAATATACGCATAAAACGAAAAGAAATCATTTTTTATTCTCATTCTTGTCTGTAGGTCTCCCATCTGTACGCATATATATATATATATATATATATATATATATATATATATATATATATATATATATATATATATATATATATAAAATAAAATATTTGCGGGGGAAAATGGTAAATATATTGGATTTACAAACTCTAAAGCTTTCTGTTGTAAAATAAGAAGATTGACTTTACATGCACTACCCTTAAAGCGATTGTTAGTCATCTTATTTAGGAATGTTACTTAGAAATAGGATATAGAATATTTCGCCAAATCCTAGGTGTCCCTATGGGATTGATCCTGCCCCCTACTGAGTAAATTTGTGTTTGCATAAACATGAATATGTATTCATATCATCTTTAATTAGGACTAATATAACACGAGCTCGTTCATTTTAAGGTAGTACCTGTTTTATTGATCACATGTTTTCTTAATGATGAAAGAGAATTCGGAAAATCGTACAGTAATATACACCCTAAGGAACTTGAATTAAAATGTGAATATGAAGGTATGTAAGCAACGTTCCTAGATTTGGATATTAAAAATCGAGGATGGAATGTTTATCTACAAATTGTTTAATAAGGGAAATAGCTTCCCGTTCCGTGCGAATGCCTTTCAGAACAAGCAGTATTCGTCTTAAAAATCTTACGGAACAATATTATCAGAATATTTGAGAATCGCTTGATCAACCTTAGGATTTATTGATTTTATACAGAAAATCGTTTTTTTAGTAGTGAGAATGGTCAATCAAGTCGGTAAGTGGTATATTAACGAAAATTAAAGAATATGTTAACAAGAGAATAAAATATAATAAATGAATAGTGTATATTAAAATAAATCAATTCGTATAACTGTTAGGGAAATTACGCAACAAAAGAGATGGACCTAGTCTTTATCAATGTGAAAGATCATTGTATTGGCTGGAACCATGGAAAGGGGACAAACATTTGGCTCTGGTCCATTTATCTGACTTATAGATAGTTGGATGGGTAGGGAGATTAAACATGAAATGCCATGTAAAAAAGTGTCCAAGTATATTTATAAAATCACTAGAAAGTGGTTTAGTTCCATTTCAACCACGTATATAAGAATGATTTATTTGATAATTAAAAATGTTAAATAAACCATTGATGAATCATTGATGGTATACGACTTGGAAAAATCAAGCTTAAGGTTAGAGGAAAAAATTGTCAAATTCTTCTACTGAATATGTTTTTCTGTGTAATTAGTATTTTTAAAGAATATATAAGTTAGTTTGCACGCCGTCTGAAGTTAAAACCGATACAACGGATTCAATATTCACGTGGGTGAACATTCAATAGAAATGACACAAACAGCGAGTTTTAAATGCTTAAAGCCGCAAAGTTCCTTAGAATATATATATATATATATATATATATATATATATATATATATATGTATTATTGTGTCATCCATAGACAGCTGTTTCGATGTATTACATCTCTTCAGTGTGGCTATAGACTTTCCATTATCCCATCTTCATTTCAGACTATGTTTGTCTTTTATCATCAGTTGAAAATGCATTCTGAAAAGTATGAAGAATGTTTATCTATCTTCCTACCCTGACCTGTATATCCCTGTGCGCTCCAACCTCTTTCTTTGTAACATTCTAAGTTAATATTTCAGTTTATAATTACATCAGTTCATAGCTCTCTATCTTTCCTTCACTTTCTTTCTCTCCCATCTCTCTCTCTCTAAATATATGCTTATAGCTTTCCCTTCCTCCCTCTGTCTTTCTCGCTCCCTCTTATATATATATATATATATATATATATATATATATATATATATATATATATATATATATATAACGCCCTCTCTTTCTTTCTCGATATATATATATATGTATATATATATATTGTGTTCATAGCTTCTTTCTCTCTCAGACATATCTGTTCATCGATATATATATATAATTATATATATATATATATATTGTCTTCATAGCTTTCTCGCTCCCATATACATCAGTTCGTAGCTTTATCCCCTCCCCCTCTCTCTCTATAAATATATATATGTAGAGAGAGAGACAGACAAACAGAGACAGGGACCAAGAGACTGAGACGGGAGAGAACTACAGAGTGAGAGACAGACAGACGGACAGACAGACAGACAGACAGGCAGGTAGATAGACAAGCTGTTCATAGTATCCACTACAAAGTCAAAAATACTTGGATTTTCTTGAATTATTCTACGTTATAGAGAATATCACATTTAGGATATAAGATGTAGATATTACTATCTGTTTTCTTACTATTTACCTCCATTGTAATTGTTGTTACTTTTATTGCAACTAAACTTAGGCTGGGTACCTTTAAGTAGTGAGTAAATAAATTAACAGTGTGGATCGAAAGAGTACCCAGCAGGAGTTTAGTTATGATGAAAAGCAACTGTAATCAAGATGAAGGTAAATAATAGCAAAAATAAATAATAATGTTTCTTAACAGTTCATCTGTTGTAATAAATGAAAACAAAATAAGATTTAGATCGTTTACAAAATTTCCTGGGATTTAGTTTTGGTACTGTCCAAATCATAGACCTTTATCCTTTTACTCTAACTCACGTTGACCGTGTTTCTATACACACAACTGCTGAACGACCACAAGGCCCACATCCAATTTCCAAGAAAAAATGTCGGCTAAAATTTCCCTAAATTTTATTGCCCAATGATTTAGTGACATGAGGTATTTAAATGATGTGAAGAAAAAAAAGATCGTGTTGTTGTTTTCGTTATCGTAAAACAGAAAGCCTTGAGACAGTTTAATGGCCGCTTTTAACCCTGTCTCTAAAAATAGAAACTAAATTTTGAGCTTTTTTGAGATGGACAACATAATTGTTTGAACTGTGCATAGAAAAATCTGGAGCAAGTTATTCTACGGTCTGCCGGGTTAAAGCTGAGGCCTAGGCGTGTCTCACAACACCTTGATCAAATCTTTCATCGTTTTTTTTTTTTATTCACCTACATAAACAACAACACATGAATGGTTGCTTGTTCTCTTTATAATTAAATCCAGATCCTATTTGTACACTTGATAAACAAATTATTTTAGTTCTCTTATTGGTAAAATCTAAGAGTGATCACAAGGAAAATTAGAGCAAGACCACCCTATGTTGTCCTGGAATGCCGTTTCGGATCAGTGCATTGCAGCTTTTGACATAAAATAAAAATGTATTCCTTTGTGGATACATGGGGTAGCATCCGTATTACCGACTCTCAATTCCCTGAAAAACGAAAGAAGACATTCCGATGCCTTTCTTTCATACATCATAGTGGAAGTTTTATCAATATATTTATTGATTGGTTATTAATTATTATTGTTTAAAATGAGTTTATTAGATAAAAAGATCAACGGCACTTAAGACAATCGAAGGTCCTGTCTCAAAAAATAGAAAGAAAAAGATTTGTGCAATTTTTTTAAAAATTTGTCAGTTCTCTCATGTTTTTAACGGGTTTCTATTTTATTTTAAAAAAAACCCTGAAATTCTTAAAAAAATTGAATTAAAAAAATTAATCTTGGTTTTTAGAGCGAGGTCTGGAAAGTGAACGTTTGTGTTAAAGATTACGAAAAAGTAAAAAGAAACAAGAGAATTCATCAAAGAAGAACAAGTAAAAACCTAAAATGTACTGTCATTGTTTCACTCCACAAACTTTCACCAATTTAATGCAGCTGAACCATTCTATTATCTATTTATGTTAATTCAAACACCTGAAATAAAAAGAAAATGAAATTCATTTTATTGTAAAGAATACTCAATTAACAAATGGTCGTGTGTGCCTGTACACATAAAATTGTACGTAAAATCCTTTTTTTATCATAAATTTTATACATCGCTTTTATAGTAAATACTAAATCTTATCGTAAGCAAATATTACATTTACACATTTTACCATTTTACTATGGACCCCTTTTTATTTAATAAATTGTAAACCAACCACAATCGCATTAATTTTAGAAAATATAAGTCAACCAATGTTTTTTTTTTTAATAAGTAACGAAGCATGGAAGAGAAGCCTCGAATTATCTTCCTTTGTTTTTCGGGGACACAAACATCGGCGAAGTGATAAGTCAGTAAAATGATAAGTCGACCAACAGGCGTACAGGAAATGAAGAGTCAGGAACCTGAGAGTCGGGAAAATGATGCAGACCTGACACATGGATGTATTTTCAAGTCATTGGAAAGAACAGGCGTTTAGGTTTGTATTCAAAATATCAAACACATTTGTAAATTGGAAGAATATAATGTCTGTCCGAAAAGTATCCATCGATTTGGTATCAACGAAAAAATAATTCACCTCGAGTCTTAGTTTTCTTCAAAGTAATCCCCTTGTGACCTCACACATTAATCCCAGCATCCCTTTCACTTTTCAAAACATTTTGCGAAATGAACTTCCGGGATTGTCAGCTGACTAATGGCGTTCTACTTAATCTCGCTCACGGCCTGATATCTCTGGGGAAAACCAAGAATGTACTAGGAGCTAAAATCTGAACAATTGGTGAGGCTGACAAATCTGGGGGATGCGATGTTTTGTTTAAAAACCATCTACTAGATGTGAGGAGTGACTCTTTTGGTCATTGAGAATATGACGGTCACAAGCAACGTAAGCTCATACAGTAGCATCTTACTGCTGACTGGATAACTCCATGGGAGAATTTCTGTTCACAAATGCGTAGTAAAGTCTCTTGTTTGTTAACTTACATCAAGGCCACCCGACCAGTTTTCGATATTTAATATGGCTGGATACTTTGGGGACAGAACTTGTATATAATATAACTTATGGCCCATAAGTTATATCATACCATGATTGGAATACTTCTTGCAAACCAATTCCTTGGTGCCAACAGTTCGATGAGTACGTGTGCCGTACCAGTGGGTCTTGTGCCAGAATAATCTGCACTTATAATTTCAACTCGTCACTAAACAATACGCCCTTTAGTTTTAGTCATGTAAAAGAAAAGGTTACGATAACAATGGCCTTTTTAGTCTTCCATACGTTAAAATTCCGAACGTGACTTTTTTGCTCAGTCCTGAGAATGCATTTCTCTGCTCCTCGAATCATGGAACTCCTTGAAAATAATAGTCTATCACCATCTAGAATGAAATATCAAAAGCTTACAACCGTTCTTAGGTGTTGGGCAAAACGCAATTTTCAGGGAGAAAATTTGTGCCAGAGAGGTCAAGAAAATTTACATTATTATAAGGATTTCTTTAGCCGTATTTCCAACTGTTTCACCCTCTTTGTCTTCAACCTCTCCCATTTATTGAATAATAACACCCGTACAACAGGAATTGGTCGAAGTTTTCCAAATTGCATTGTCTGAACTCGACGTTGGTTGAAGTAAGGTGTCGCAGGGTTCAACTACAGGACTTCCCGATGTATTATGATTCACTACCCAGAATAATGGATGGGTTAATTTGTTGTCAAAAAAAAAAAAAAAAAAAAATTGAATCAATAAAATAAATAGATGTAAACCAAATAGTGTTTCATTTCAATCGTTTTTTTTTTTTTGTTTGTTTGTTTTTTGTTTTTTTTTTACAGGTAATTCATTATCACTTTTCCTTTACACGGTAAGAAAAAAAGGCAGGTGGTAATGTCGAAAAAAGGATTTATGTACAAAAAGATGGGCTAATGTTGAAAAAGAGGTTAGTGTAATCCCTAAAAGAGGGGCAAACCTTAAGAGAATGAAGCTAATGGTAAAAAGGGGTAATAATGTAAAACAGAACTGAGGTTAATGTTAAAAGAGAGAAGGTCATTTTTTAAAAAAGGGCATAATGTTTAAAAAAGAATGAGGCTCAATACTTAAAAATCTATGTGTAGATGAAAATGACAATTGGAAGGTGAACTCGAGACTCGAGAGATTGGCGTTACATCTCAATTTTTTTAATACTATTCCATGAACGTAGTTCGATGCATTTCGACAGGGGCCAGCCATCTTTTTTTGGAGAAAAATATTGCAGCAGTTCATAGACAAAGAATATGCCGTTTACACATCGATGCAGAAGAGGAAAATGTAAATATTTCTTTGTTAGTTTGTTTGGTTGGAGGTGGTTGTATCTGTGTTATTGAGGGTAACATTTGGTTTGAAGTGAGATGGGATTACGAGAAGTGGGGCCAGGAGGTGTATGTTCCCTGTTTCAGTGGATGTTGGGCTTGTCTCTGATAAGAAAGGCAGTGATGGGCTCAGTGAGGGGTGGATTTTGTTATTTTTATTTTAAGATGGAGAGATGGTGTCAAACAATTCATAGATTGGCGTTGGTATATGAGGGGTAGGGTGGAAGTGCATCTACATTCTGTCAGATCACTCCACATCCAAAATACAAACAAATTTATATATATATATATATATATATATATATATGTATATACATATATATATATATATATATATATATATATATATATATATATATATATATATATATATATATATATATATATATATACAATTTTCAGTAAAAAAAATTCGGAAAAAGTTCTCACGATAGTATTTCATTTCTACTGCATCTCAACAGGAGATGGTTGGAAAGATAAGTTCTATGCGACATAATAGTGTCATTTTTATAGACAATGAGGAAAACACAGATTTTTTCATCTCACTGGTGATGTGGGGTCATTCCGTGCGAAACATCCTTGGATAAATACCTAATCAACCAGTCTATGTTTTCCTCATTGCTGATAAAGAAAACTATATATTTGTAAAAATGCCCTTGGGTAATTTATATATATATATATATATATATATATATATATATATATATATATATATATATATATATATATGTGTGTGTGTGTGTGTGTGTGTGTGTGTGTGTGTGTGTGTGTAATTTAGGAATGGATATATGATGAGATAGAATTATCATGAATTGCAGTATATCATCGTGAAACTCTATTTGAAATGATCTTCCGTCATCACTTGGTGAACGTATCATTCGGCTTAAACAACGTAAATGCATCCCCATTTTCTTTAGTTGTTTATTTTATTTACCTTGCCTTGGTCAAATGTTACATTTACTGTGTAATAACGGGAGATCATTTCAAATAGAGTTTCAATATAATATAACGCAATTCATATATATATATATATATATATATATATATATATATATATATATATATATATATAAACACTTTTTTATAGCACTTGGAGCGATACCTTGATTAGAGAGGTTAATTTGTCCTTAAAATGTCCATACTGTTCAAGAGCGCATTGTCTTTCTATAATTTAATATGTTTTTCTTCAGCTTAGATTTACTTAATTTTTTTGTGCTGTAACCATTCTACTCCTGCACAAATCAAAATTACTCTATTCAAGGCTTTGCAGGATAGAATTGGGTTATGACTGGATTAGGGACTCGAATGCGTTGTAGAACCGGTTAAAATGAATTTCCGAAATTCATTCATTCAGTTTTGTTTGCAATCCAAAGCCGTGTAATGTAAACAACTTATTACATCATATACGGTATTCTCTATTGTTATTTTTTTTTATTAGTAAATCAAGTTTTTTAACCCAACATTTTTTATCAATTCTGAAGATTTTTCCTTTTATTTTAAGTTTTAGTTGTAAATTTTCATGCAACTTACAATGCGAGCCGTTGTTTCTATAACAGATATGCCTTGAATTGTGCTATTAATTCGTTGGAAAATTTTCCGTACTGTTCAAAACTGCACAGTTCAGGTCTTAATACGATTTAATGTTTTTTTTTTCAGTTCATGCTCAGTAACATTAATTTTTATTGAAAAAAATGAATGCCCTTGAGAAATGCATGAATCCATTTCACCTCCCAGCTATAGGTAAAATAGTACAGGGTAAAGTGAGTGACACCACTTGGCGTGCTTGTCGCCTTTAAGTATATTTCACATATTACAATCTTGGATCGAAAAAGTAATAATGTGTTTTTTGAAGCCCAAGCAAGGACGGCTGAAGTTACAGCCTGGCTAAGGGCACTGCTTACCTACAATATCTTAACTGCACAACATCAAAATACGCACTAATCAAGAAATAGTACTATTTGAGGTATTCCTGTGCAACCAATAAACAGCGCCATATGAGATATGTTAAAAATATTAGCTTCTTCGATAACGAATGCTCCCTTACATCACATTTTCATTTTGAAAATCAATTTAAAAAAAAAAAACAACAAAATATCTTTTTTATCTTCATTATAGTATGTCATTCAAAAGTAAGGGGTTATCTTAGCATGAATTAGAATGTAAATCGATCCCTCCTAAAAGGATGTTTAGGGCGGCAGGGTGATTTCCAGAAACCAACTTGCCAAAAACTTGCCCAGGGGTCGCATTGGTACGTGCAACAAAAATTATGGGTTTACGTTGCGTAGTTTTTGCGTTAGGCTGTCACATACCAATAGATGGATAGACAGAGAGAGACATTTGGTGAATCATAAGAAGATAGGTTGGGTGAAACAAAGCTAATAAAGTCCTTTAATGGACGATTTACGTCAAAATATACGATTCTTTGAAGGAAAATTAAACCCTTAATCTATTCACCGAAAAAGTGATTGTTTTCCAATTCTAATGCTACTGTAGTGTGCGTGACGCGAACAATTAGGATAAAATATGTCCCTCAGACTCCCAGATGACGTACTTGTGGGTCGTATGCAAAAAAAGAAAACACTTTACAACAACAAATCATGCTGAACTTGACCCCAAATTTTTACTCTCCTCTGTGAACATCATCATCATCAGTCTTTTAACATCCATCGTTGGACATAGACCTTCCCCAGGATTCGCCACAATTCTCTATCGTGAGCGTCGTAGAGCCAGTATTTCCTGAATCTGTCCAGTTCATCTCTCCATCTTATATTCTGTCAGACTCAGTTTCTTATGTGATCTCTGGGGACCCATGTTGTGAAACGTGATGTCCATCGTTGTTTTTCATTCTTGCAACATGGCCTGCCGATTGCCATTTGAGTTTTTTAATAGTTTCTATGATGTCACGGACACCTGTTTTCTTCCTTAAGGCCTGGTTTATTCCGCTATCAGACAAAAGGTCATTCCAATGAAACCTTTCGTAAGCCGAAATGATATAAGACGAAAAAGCAATTACCTTTCGTTTATATTCTGAATCTTTTTAACGTTCTCGGACACCAAAAATTAGTTTCTTCTGTCCCTGCCAGCTCTCTTGGGATTTTCTGATGCCTCAGGATTTATGCTCCTTGTGGATGCACAAATTGAATCTAGATAAAGCACAGATGATCACAAACGCAGTTCAAAGCTATGGCGGCTTGGGGTCTTTCGTTAAGCAAACTTTTATGAAGTAGGGGATACTTATAATTATGATATGACATCATTATTGCTTTTTCGATGAAGTATTTTCACTATTATTATTTTATTACTAGTTTACTCCATCTTATCATAGTTGCTTTTTCGATGAAGTATTTTCACTATCATTATTCTATTACTAGTTTTAATCCATCTAATCTTTTTTAAAAAACAGCAATAAGAAGATAGTGTGAAATCAGAGATAAAATCATGACAATGAAAACGCTGCATCTAAAGATTTCAGAGAAATAACCGAAGAAATATTACCAGGTAGTAAAACCCTGAGCCAGCGTTGAGAATCGGAATAGTAATGAACTGTAAAATGAGAAGAAAAGAAAACAATGCGATCAATAAATACTCATGGAAGATTTACCGTATTTCTCGCCGTGAAACGTGCAACCATATTTTAAGCTAAAATGCATTGGGAAAAAAGAGTGAAATTCTTCGAACGTTTTAATGGAAGAAACAAAAAAAGTATAAAACCAAACCACAATGAAAAAAATAATTACTGATTTGGGAACTTCAAATCTTAGAAAAGATAAAAGTGAGATATATCTAAAAATAATTTTCTAAATCGATTATTATTTTGGAACACAAAGAAACTACGCGAAACCTTTTCGTTTTACTTGACTAAAACTAAAAAGTGACTACGTTATGAAATTTTAAATCTACAATTCATGGAAAAAAGAATAAAAGCCAAGCACTTCGAACTTTTTAATGAAAGAAACCAAAAGATATAAAATCTAAATTACTGGAACTAAATAACATACTGTACTTGATGGTATATAATACACTCTTATTTTAATAGGGAATATCAAGAAAAAAAAACGCTCTCCTCTGAATTCCCCTCATTTCTCACTCATTTTTTTTTTTTTTAGATCTCTTTTTCAAGTTCTGGCCAATGATGGACTGGACAACGAAGGTTACATTTATCTTTTAAGCTATTTTTTTTAAGGGAAAAAAGCGGAAATGTCTTATATGCCATCGAAAACATTATGTTTGGAAAATCCTATTTCCTTATTATCGGATTATTTGAAATCTGCAAATTCGTGAACATGTTCACTTTCTGGGAATTCTGTTGCTATAGTAACGTAACGTATGCCTGCTACAAGTGCCGTCAAAAATATCCCCTCGTGTATAACACGCAGGTATGTTTCAGGAGCAAATTTTGATTTTTTTCCCAAGTACATATTATGCCTCGTGAAATCCAGCAATTTCTTGAATAAGATGTGAAACGATCCCTGTTGCCTGCTTGTTGAGTTAGAACGTTGTATATTTCTCACTGTTGCCAGTGGTTAGTGTCAAAGCCAGGATTTCGAATGCTGATTTTTAAGGCAAGCAAGTACTCCCCACTTGAGAGACTGGAGAAAAACAAACTTCCAACCTTATATTTCTTTCTGTTACCTTGCAACGACTTAGCCAAACTTAACAAGCTTAAAAGTTTCACATTTCTAGCATTTTTCCGCACATACATACTGGTAAAAGGCCAGGATTTATGTTGCTGGTTTTCAGGGCAGGCAAGCCCAATTTACATTTGGTACAGCACGATATTTTTTCCACTTTTCCCCCACCATTTGGCTGTTTTAAGCAAAACTCTGTGAATATCAATAATTGAAATTATAATCCAAGCCTCTAATTCACGGACCTAACAATCTGACCATGACACTGGACTAGTAAGTTTTTTCTTCCAATAATTGACCTTCACCTAGAGAATTTTGTCAGTAGATTGAGTTTGATCCACACTGAATGATCCACTCCCATGGCCTCGTGCCAGTCTAAGCTAAGCTTAGTAGATACATTTAGAACATGCTAGTGCCTGCCTGCCTGGTGGGTTAGAAAATTGTGTATTTCGCGTCAGTTGTCATTGTTGGAGCCCTGGTAAAAGCCATGATTTCGATTATTGTATTTCAAGGCAATCTCACCCTCTCTACAAGGGAAAATTGACGCAACACAATCTTCTCACTCCTCCATTTTGTGCTACAAAACACTTATTGTGTCCTACAAACATGAACTCAGAGTAGCAATGTTTATGATTTCTATTTGTATTTTAATTTCCTCGAGGTACGCTTCCCCCTTTCAAATTTTTTTGAATTACTGATACATTTTAGAAACTGTCAACCAAGACTGTCAACATAGGTTTCCATTGTTTTCAAGTTGGTCTGGCTGGCTGTCTATGTATGTATGTATCTCATATACAAGTTGCATCAATGGTGCTAGTGGGCTGAACATTTCAACACGTAATGGTTTCTATTGAGTGACCAACCAGATTTGTTTATTTTGTTTCCAGGTAGTATTTGGAGGGTTTTTTTTTCTTATTTCACGTTTATTAGGTTAGCCCTAAGGGATATGATCTCATAATATTTGGCTTGCCCTTTTACTAAAAACATGGAACCTAACCAAGAGACAGGCTCGCGAACTGAGAAGCATGCGACGTGCGCATGAGAGGATCATGCTCAACCTTACATGGATAGATCACAAGACAGCACAATGTATCAGGAAGAAAATGGGAGTCTGAGATATCAAAGAAACCATTTTAAAAAAATCAAATGGCAATTGGCTGGCCATATTGCAAGAATGAAAGACAATCACGATAGACATCACGGCTCACAACATGGATCCCAAGAGATCACACGAGAAACCGAAGCCAACGGAATACAAGATGGAGAGATGAACTAGACAAATTCAGAAAATACTGGCTCTGCGACGCTCATGATAGAGAATTGTGGCGAATCCTGTGGAAGATCTATGTCCAACGATGGACGTTAAAAGACTGAAGATGGACTGCGTTCACTGTAGCACGATCCTCACTGAATGCGACATTAATATGGCCCTGTGCTAGACTCAGCAATGCTCAGTAAATACCTTTGGCGCCAACTGCAGAGCAATGCTCAACAAGTTCGTTTCATTGACATGTATTTGCTAGTCTAACGAATTCGATCCTTGTGAACGCTCCACTACTACAACCTTGTACCAAACAAACAAGCTAAGCTAAGTAAATAACTGAAGCACCGACTGTAGTGCAATTCTAGATAAGTTCGTATCACAAGTGTATTGAGTTTGATCGTCATTTAATGTCTCACTGCCCTGGCCTTGTGTCCGACTAAGCTTAGTAAATAACTATCAGCATAAGATTTATCAGAGAGTGCCTACTGTAGTGCTGTGTTTAGCAATATTGTCTCAAGTTCAAATCAAATAGTATAGTATGCTCAATCCACTCTGGGTACCCAATACAGTAGCCTTGTGCCAGCTCTTAGATGCGAATTCCCTTTATTTTGTTGTCAAAAATAAAAGTTTCACATTTCTAGCATTTTCATTTCGGAGTCACGACATAGACAGAGATACAGGTAGACAGTTGGCGCTATTTATTTATATAGATAATCAATACACTGACTGGAGTTTTTATTTATTTATTTAAAAATCTTTCCCAATTTCTTTCGTGCTTAAAAAAAAACATTTTTTTTCATTTTCTTCGTTTACTTCTTTGAATGTCTTAAAGCCAAAAATAATGGCCTGTTCATCTGTGTCGGTAGAATCGAGTTTTAACTAGTAGTAATGGCTGTCCTATATTTTCTGCGGCAAGCAAGCATTTTAATGCGAGACTAGCATGGCTACCCAGCGCTGCCCGGGTTGAAAGAGTCAATAACAATATCTGTTTTAGTATTACTCATTCAAGTTCAACTGGTCTGATTTTTATTAAACATACGATTAAATTAAAAACAGTAAAAGGAGAGATAGATCCAATCAAAAAAATAAACAGGAAAGACAAGTGAAAAATCTTTTGGTTTTCACTCAGCTTTTTATCTGTGACAGCTAAAAATAGAACTGCAGTGTTTATTCTTCTTTCACTCCCGAAGGCAGAAACAAGAATGTAAGAAATATTGACCAATGAATAAAAATAGACACACGATTTCACTCTGAATTTCTAAGACGATGTGCTGTTACTATTATACATTGATTAATTCAGGCCAGATTTTGTCTTGTTGTTTTCATCAAAACGCTCTGGTCGCTTCACCCTCCAGCCTTCTTTCAGTTTGAATTTCTGAAACGAGATGTTGTTACTATCAAACGTTGATTCTTCCGGACTAGTTTCTCCAACTATGTTGTTTTCATTACAACGTTTAGTGCCACTTTACATTTTAGCTTCCTTTCTGTCCAAATTCCGATAACAAGAGGTTGTTACTATTTCATGATAATTCATCTGAATCATAACGCTCCGGTCGCTTAACCCTCCAGTCTTCTTTCCGTTAGAATTTCTGGGATGAGATATTGTTATTATGGTACAATGATTCATTCGGACGAGTTCCTCGACTTCGTTGTCTTTGTCAAAACGTTTCAGCCGCTGCACTCTCTGGTTATTATCATATTCAGTAATCTTCTAAAAAATTCGAGCGTATCTATTCATTCGATCCTCAGTAGCAAGATGGTCTAAAAAAAGATAGAATGGTACAACAACCAAAACATGGTACAACAAACAAAAAAATACAGAATTTCCTACCTATTTTTAGCTGCAAGGTGACTTGGTGTTGCCAGGGCCGGTGTTAAGATTTCATATGCTCTTGGTGATACTTGAATTTTTCGCCCCCTTTGTATTCTAACACTTATTTTCCCCCAGTTTGGAGTGCGCCCCAGGGATGTTGTGAGGTTTCTCATAAATATTGAACATTTAAAAAATGTCTTCAACATTTTACTTCTGAACACATTGTTTTGGTTCGTGAACAAGAGTTTATACTTTACTTTGTTTCAATAACATTTCTTGGGTTTTTTGTAAGTCTTCACCAAAAGTTCAGTCCATAATTTTAAGCCGGAAAAGAAAAAGAAGATCAAATTGCATTTTTTTATTTCGTCGACAAGAAACTCAATTCGTGGCGTTAGTTAAGGGTCAAATTTCAACAGCCATTTGATCTTGGAGAATAACCAGTTTTGAACATATTTTAGTTGGATTCCAGATAAGTCAATTTGTCAGGGTTTTTTTATAACCTGTGGCAATTGACATGTTAAGTTCATTACATTAGTTGCTCTTAGGCTTAGTGTTTGGAGTAAGAGTGTTTGCTTTTGTGGCGGACACCATTGTTAAAGACGAAGCATTTTGGCATTTTTTCGGCAAGAAAAGTGGAATGCTTAGGAAGGGCTAGACAGAAGAAAAAAAAGACTCAAAATTTCACCTGTTTGTAGCAATAAGTGTTCAGATGGTTTCTTGAAAATCCTTTGTTCCAACGAAAATCCACGAGTTTTTGCATAGAAATAAAATACGTTGTTTAATTTATCTCTTGATTATCGTTTCCAATCCATGCCACTCGTGTAACGACCGTAGACTATTAAACTACGAAATACAAAGCAACTAAATAACATTAAAAGAAAAACACCTCAAGATTGATCATGAAAATGCTTTGGACAACTTAAGATTATGACATCCATTACTAATAAGTGTAGACAAGCAACAAATTAACAAGAATGAAAAACTAAAGATCATTTAACAAACGTAGTAAGTTCGGGGTGTAGGTGACCCACACTTATGATCTTGCGCAAGGCTAAACTTAGTAGGGTTTCTGGTGTGGAGTGATTGTTAGTCAGCTTTTCTGGCCTGCTGTTAGCTCGAGTTATGAATTCGGTCCTTACAGAGTGCTTCATGCCAGCAATTATATCTGCTTGGAAGAAGAATCTAACAACAATTTTTAGCTTAAATCCTTGGCGAAAGACCAGAACTGACAGAACATGAAGAGAAAGAAAGACATAATGCTATTTTCTCTTGTAAACAGTGTGTGAATGGTAGTGATAGAATTACCTTGCGAGTAACACAACTACAATGGACTCTTAAAGGGACCAAAATAAGGATTGGGAGGGGGAAATATCATAAAAGTGGGATCTGCGTGATGGTTGCTGATGAGATGAATGTGGATAGAGTTAAAAGACTTGGACAAAGGCGTCATTAGGTCTCTTTTTAACAGAAACCGCCAAGAAAAATAGTTCATCACTTCCTGCAAACACTTATTTGAGGAATCCATGTTACCGTTTAGTTTAACCTACCAGCCATTTCTTAAAGACAGGTTATGTGTCTCTTGGCTGAAACATTTAGTTCCATTTACCAGAAACACTGCTCAGTACTGCAGCTCAGATAATGCCAGAGGAGAGAGACACAAAACGTTAAATCCGACAACAACTGTTCTGATATGATCAGTTTCTACTAATAACTTGATATGTTCTCCCCGAAATTCCCACAACCAATTGAATCATGAATTTCCTGACTCTATCCTATGACTGGCCTTTTTCGAATCTAACGTACCAACTGAAATCAACGATTGTTCATAAGTTTTCAAACTTGTTTTTGCGTCATTTCCTTCCTTGGTCCTGAACACCAGATAGCACGACAACGGAGTTCGGCCTGATGCACCACTCGAACGTACACATGAGCGTACAATAATTTAACACACTAATATTTATTTATATTTTATTCATTAATTGGTGGGGTGTCGGGTATAATTTATTGGTAGAAAGGCGGTTATATTTAAAGAAAGGTGAGTTGACTGATAACAAGAGAGGTAGGCAAGCAAGTTGTTAAGGAAGACAGAGTTCATATATTGAGTCGAAGTTAAACCGGTCTATCTATTGTGAGGTATGTAGATAGATTGATTGGAAGGTAAGTCGGTAGACAGGTAGGTAGGTAGCATGTAAGAAAGTACACTGGTAGAGAGTGGTAGTTGATCGCAGTATTCTGACTCAATAAGTCAGCACTGAGTTTGTTCGTACCGACCGACTGCAGTCGAAACAGTCCAATTCAGATCAGATCAGATCATAGCATATCAGTACAGCACCGCCACCACTACCGACACCATGTTCATCCCAAGAATAAACTAAGTCACATGGGTAATTAGGCTGTGAATCATTGGCACAGGCACAAAGAGAGGATATTCAAATCTGACCAATCGTAAGACAACCTGCCTTACAATTCAGCCAATGGGCTTACTCGCGTGTTCGCTTAAGAGGAGGAGGAGAAGAAGAAGGGGGAGGAGAGATTTAATCAATACTCCTTCCTTACAGATCCTCTGTGCTGGAGCAGAGAAGGCTGTAGAAGGAGGTGGGTGTTAGTGTAATCAGCACTTGCCCCAGTTTCAAGGGAAACTTAACTGCACTCTTGTGCTGAGATGTTACAGCCTGGCCGACGTACTTAGCTTGCCGAAAGAATAAAAGAAAAGAAAGAAAAAAACAACAAAAAAATCAGTAAAAGGCATAGGAATGTTCAGGACCTAATTTTTAACTTTTTCTGAGACATTTCCTGCCAGTTGACGCCAAAACATATTTTTCCCGATTAATATCTTCATTTTTGTTGTTTTTAGCATAACTGTTCGACCAAGTGGAGGTGAGAGGTAGTGTGATGATTACCTAAGTAGAAAACGAAATCTACGAACCAGATTCCAATTCCAGTTCAGGCAGCTTGAGTTCACTTGCGCAATTAACCTTGGGAAAGGCATAACTCAAAATCGTTGTTTCCTTTCCCATTAACAGATATTTCGACAAAATGTCTCGTTCCTGGCATGCCACAATGATTGTCGAATAAAACAGTAGATGAGCATGAACTTGAGCAGACTATTCTCTCATAACAATCTTGGTAGGCGAGTGAGTGTAAAAGACTGAGTTGCAGCAATTATCGGGTGGGGGTTTCCTTTCTTGCAAACGGACAATAGAAATCCTTGATTTTACTTGTACGTATTTTCAAAAAATCTTTTTATATTAGTTTGAAAACATGTGGAAGCATTGAAACAATATAACAGGTTGTAGCAAGTCTGATAATTATATATATATATATATATATATATATATATATATATATATATATATATATGTATATATATATATATATATAATTTACCTTATATTTTTAAAGCATCATTTATTCTTTCTTTTCCAAATTAATTCTTGAAATCAAAATGTGACGTAAAGTTGCGTTCTTTATTCAAGAAGAAGACCCTTTTTAAAATATCACGATGTTTTTTGGCTGTACATAAATAGATAGAATATCATTTTTGTCTTTTTTTTTTTAGATTTTTTGCTTAGAGTATATTTTGATGAAGTACGGTTAAGGTATTAATCGATTAGGAGATTTGTTTTTCATTTTTAGGACTCAAAATTAAAGGGTATTTTGTGGGAGAGGATAGGGTGAAACCCTGGGATAATTTGTTCCACCTGGTTGGGGTTAGGGGTAATTAACGGGTCACAATCGGGATGGAGGGCAGATTTATATTTACTATTTTTAGGGGTCAAAAGAAAAGAGATCTTTTTTTTTAGGAGTCCAAACTTGGAGAGAGCATTTATTCCCATTTTTATGGGCCCAACTCAAGAGGAATTTTTTTTCACTCTTAGATGTCAAAATCGAGGTGTAATTTATTTTTTTACCTCCAAGGGTCTAAATCGAGAATGGAGATCTTTTTTCCATTTTAGAGGTCAAAATCGATGGGCAAGATTTTTTTTCCAATTTTGGGGGTTAAAACTGGGATATTTTTTCAATCTTGAGTGACAAAATCAAAGGGTGATTTTCATTTTTTTCACTTTTATAGGTCCAAATCGAGGGGATATATTATTTTAATTTTAGGAGTGAAATTTAGGGGTCAAAAATCGAGAAGATTTTCTTTGGTTAAAGGAGTATTTCTATTTTTCACGTCCAGGTGGCAAACTCGAAGGAGTACTTTTTTCATCTTCAAGGATCAAAATCGAGGGAATTTTTTTCAATTTTTGCGAGTCAAAAATTAAGAGGTAACCTTTATTCTCATTTTTAGGAATCAAAATAAAATGGGAACTTTTTTTTCACTTTTAGGGATTAAAATTGAACTTCTTTCTCTCTTCCAGGGGCAAAAATTGCTTTTTCCCTTATAGGGATTGTCTGGAGAAAGAGCATTTTTTCCACTTTTGGGGGTGAAAATTTGAGTATATTTGTTTGTTTTTTTTTAATTTAAGGTGGATTTTTTTTCGTATTTCATGAATCGAAATTGTGGGGAACGTTTGTTTTCACTTTTTAGGGATCTAATTCAGAGGGTGAACTTTTTCTCTTTTGATTTTTAACATTAATCCCCCATGCCCCCTTTTTTTTTAACTGTAGCCCCATTTTTGGACCTTAGTCCCTCTTTTCAACATTTCCCTTTATTTAACATCAGCCTCATTTTTCTTACCAATTAAGCCCCCATTTTAACATACCCCCACTTTTAAAATTTTTACTATTTTCTGCATCAGCAAACTCCTCTTTTTTTACATTGACCAAAACCCTCTTTTTGGAGATTCGTCCAACTTTTTTTTCTAACATTACTATCACTTTTTAAAAACTTTGACCACATTTTTTAAATATCAACTCCTTTTGCACATTAGTCCAATCCCTTTTTTATATTAGCCAAAACCCTTTCTTTACATTACCCCAACCCCTTTTCCAACGTTAACCCCCACTTTTTTTCCTAACAATGTGATGAAATAGTGGTATTGAAGCAAATGTAATGAAACGCCATCTGATTTCCAGCCGTTTATCTTACTATTTCTTTTTGGATAACAATTTAACCGCCTGTATATTTAATCTAGTAGAACCCAACTTAGATAAGATTCGGTTTCAGGTCTGGCAAACCAGAGTTTTTTTTTTCTCTCTCTAAAAATTTAGTTTGATCTGCTTTGAGTAAATCTGAGCCTCATTTTTCCGGAAGTTTGTAATTTTTGAGAAAAATTAACTTCTCGTGGGATCAAGTGAGTTAGCTTTTGAGTAGGGGCTCAATTTTCAGAGTGCGTATTATGCAAAACCAGACCCTAAGTTTGTGTTCGTCTTCATGAGAGTGGATGTTCGATCTACGATCTGATGAAATTGCTGAATAGTGCGAAGTGTTTTGAATGAATATGACGCTCATTCCTTCCGAGAAAATTTGAGAGAAATATCAAGTATTCTTTTCGTTGTTTTTAAATTTAGGCTTAGCTACGGTTATTTAAAAAATGAAGATAATGAAGAAGTTTAAACGTTACCCACACTTTAACCCGAACCAAAACCCTAACCCAGCACCATTAGGAACCTCCTCTGTGACATTTTTTCATCGCTTCTCGAATCTTATTTAGTTCACTTACTGGTGACTTACGATATTTCCTTAAAAATCATTTTTAGTCTTATTTCAAACTTTAAAAACAATATACAAGAAATATATGATTCATTTTATATCAAAATGGTAAAAAAATATTTGCTTCAAAATTAATTATATTTGCTAGAAATCAAACTATTGCAAATTCATTCCAAATCCGCCATTTTGTACCGAGTCAGTGTGTAAGAAAGTAAATCTGTTTTCATCACTTCACATTGTTATTATGGTGTTACGATGCGAATAAGCAAATATGGATAAAATCAGAGGATGCTTTGAATTATTAACTGAGACATGTGTACGCACATACACCCGGGCATATATATATATATATATATATATATATATATATATATATATATATATATATATATATATATATATATATGTACCCATCACATCACGGGTTTTGAATATGAGGAATATACTTATGCATTTCGGACAATATAAAGTTTCGCCTCTTTTGGTTATCCATGTTAAGCTGTCCTATAAAAACTCGTAAATTAAAGCCAGGTTTCATCACATGGGTAAGGTGAAATGACTCAGCACTCAACTTATAACTGAACTGAATATACAAAAGTAACAGACATGTGATGCAAACAAATGTATTCTTTACCATATTTAAAGGGAAAAGTCATAAACGTTCTTTTCAAATTCTTGTTGAGTAATTGGCGAATTGATTGATTTTCATCGAATCCTAATTAAAGAAATGCATCTTTATTCTTGACGAGCTGAAAAACTTCCATACGGTCGGATCCAACTTGTTTCTGCAGAAGGCCTAAATGGGACCTTCGTTCTCGATGAGATATGAAATCTGCTTTCTCAATTTTACCTTGATTTTGTAATACTGGCTACAATGCACCATTCTGACTACTTAAAAGTCATATAACCATGTGGAGTCAACCTTTTTGTTTTATTTAGCTGGATAGACACATAGAAATCGGATCTTTATTATCGCTCACGGGGCCTATGAGGAGTCATACAGCGTACGCACACCACAGAATATGAGCTCATGTGAGTTGGAAGTTTAAGTTGTGTCTCTTCATCAAATAATTACTGATCAACGATGTGTTGTGCATCTCAAGCTTCTCTTGATGTTGCTGTTGATCAATAAGCTCTTCTGGAGATGCAGCTTGAGCCTCCCTTTGAGGGGATAATGGCCGTGCATTGTTGTATTCTTCTAGCGACACGGCCTTATGCAAAATGTTCTTTCGACGACGATGCCACTGCTGTGTGGAAGCAAGTGTAGGACGTACGCGCTGTGTAAATAAAAGTATATAATAATGCTAGTGATGTTTTGAGGCGGAGTAAGAAAATTTAGATTGTAACAACCGCCACATTAAAGTCACTCAGTTAAAGGTAAGTCTTTAGCCATAAAATATAAGTCTTTTGCCGTAATCGGTGCAGAGACGTCAAAAAATGAGTGGCGCTAATTGAACTGAACATGTAAATTAGTTTCAATTTCAAGTGTCGCAAAATATCTTTTCAACACCAAATGGTGACTATTTCAAATCAACGCTCTGCGAACAGCGGTCATGTTCACAGAGCATTGTTTTGAGATAATATTTAGATATTTACAACCTGCTTTGAAAAGTACTTTTTATAATATATTTAAAAACACATTCATCGAGTGAAGAAATTATTGCAGATTTCAATCAATCTATCGTTGCCTCAACAATTAAAAGAGCATCACCTCAAAATTGGGATGTTTTTATAAAAAGAATCCTCTCAGTATATTCTATTTCGAAATCATTGAAGACGCGATTCGCGTCATATTTACGTCATTTTTAGACGATATGTGTTCATTTCAGAACAAGTTTTATTGTAAACTGAACACCCCAACAAATCGACTAATAAGGCCTAGAACTAAGAAAAAATCAAATAAGACACGTGACAGTGGATAGGTAGTGGTTGGAAAACTCAACACTAGCTCGATAACCATTATTGATTTTGCTAAAAAGCGGAATAACACATGAGCACATTTGCATATAGTCATCTAAGTAAAGGTAAATTTTTAAGAGAGCACACAAGAGAAAAAGTAGTGAATCAACAGAGCAAAGCCCTGCAATCCTGTTGATAGAATAAAGAACCATATCTATGCATCTTTCGCCACAATCCTGCTGGACCTGATGAAATTCATATGTTTTCCTCATATGACGTTGACTTCAAAGTAAGGAGGTGTTCTACAGGATTTTCTGATAGCCAACTGAAGGCAAAAATTGCAGTTGGGGATTTGATGGCCAATGACACTCAGTACCATAGAATTTGCTACAAATGGGCAGAACTTGCATGGAATAAGAATACTGAGAAGATTTGAATTGATCTTTCATCAAAGGTGCAATTCAACTGGGAAAGCTACCTTTGAATCAGTGAGAACAAAACAAAGGTCTTTCACATCCGGCAAAAGGGATTACAAGCACTGAAGGTGAAGAGGTTTACAGCACTTATGATGATCAGATATTCTCATCACCAGTGAGATATGACAAAAATCCCATTGGATTTTGCTCAAATGGAGAAGCAGACACAAGGATAGAACTGCCTCTTTTAGATGTTGCACACGAGGGACATAAAAATATGGTAAGATACTGATGTGGGGGCACTCATTGTGTCAAGCCTACAGAATATTCCAGCAAACGAAATATGGATATCATTTGGTAAAGAGAAGCAACAGATAGTATGACATGAAATCGTTCCTGAATTTGATCCCTGAAAAGGGTCCAGCGTTAGCAATCTCTCATTCACTTATTTGGAGTGACACCATCCCCTTCTTTGCACGGATAGGCGAACGCAGAACATGGGACACATTGACTGTGTTTACCAATGTCATTGATGCAACTGGAGAAATACGTTTATCTTATTTAAGACAGGACACGTGGATTGTTCAAAGTAAATGAAGCAAGTCTGCATCTCTTTGCAAGGAAATCCTGGACTGGAATGGATGTTACCAAGGAAATCACAGCGAACAACAACTGGACAAAAAAAAAACTCGCAAAAAAGTATGCAAGGGTTTGTGCAAATTCTATAAAGCCAGAGCACAACTCTTTGCAACTATGAAGACAGCAGTTTCCAAGACTGACTACATGTACGTTCTAAAGCATATGTCAATTTCCTTTTGAATCCTAATAGGCATATAAATTTTAACCCTCATTTCATAAGGCAATCCGTTAAATTAACATCAGTTCTGGCACAATGGACTTATCACGGCTTATGTTAGTTTCAATAAACATAACTAATGAATTAATTGTATTTTATTATTTCTCCATCAAAATATTCCAATTTCTACTTATTTTGTTTCTGTTTTTGCTTTATAAAATTGTAATAGGTATTTAATCTACTTATCTAGTGACATTGCTGGATGTATAGTTCAAGACATATGGGTGTTTATATGAATAAGGCGAGCATCTTGAAAAAAAAACAATGAAAACTATTGCGAGTCAGTGCTGGTCTGTATCCATGTCTAAGAATAATCAGTAGGATACCAAAATTCAGGTTTTTAACCCAAAGTGCACAATTCAGCCAGAATTCGCCCCTTAACCATCCAGCTATTGGGCCAAAATCATTAACGAATTCTATAGTGACAATATTGGACAAGCACTCATGGTAATCACAACTACAAGAGTTACATGTTTAATTTGAGACCTAACACTATAAATGAGCTTAAACGGACACACGGTAGGACACAGTGAGTCTTAAAAAGGGCATGCTATTTCACCCGAGATTAGCCCCATGACTGTGGTAGGAGAGTAAAATTTTCCTTGTACAGGATACTAAAATGAGTGCAGAATCCCAAATGTATAAGAACATGTATAACTGCTTATATCTCTGTAGTTTGAATAGGGCTTAAAATGAAACAAGTACACAGTAATTTTGTCAGTACTATATATATTTAGATAGATAGATAGATAGATAGATAGATACTGTTTTATTCAATAGAAACTTATTTGAAATGATCTCTGTCGTTAGACGGTTAATGTATCACTCACCCTAGACAACATAAATAGAATAAACAATTAAAAAAATTGGGGCTACTGCAGGGTGTGTGATGCATCAATCGTCTAACGACGGGAGATCATATCGAATTAGTTTCTATATTATATAACGCATCATTTATAATCAATCTATTGGATCACATATATCCATTCCTTTATATATATATATATATATATATACATATGTGTGTGTGTGTGTGTGTGTGTGTGTGTGTGTGTGTGTTTATTGATCATTGGTGGGAATCTGTTTGATAATTGATGATAATAGAAAACGACCCCAATCATACTGATCCCCACTTCAAGCAAAGAAACTCTGAAAACAGTCTAAAACCTACTCTATACTCGTTAGATTATTCCGATGTATAATGTATTTGAATGTATCCCCTTTGAAATTTGATATAAGTGTTAGAAATGAAATTTATGCAAATCATATGACTCCACCGTTAGTGTATAATAAAGTGTTTGGTCATAATGAATAATTGTATTGTGAATGACTTTATCGTTTGTTTGCTTAATTGTGTGGGCTCTAAAAATAGTCTAAAACCTGGTCAAGTACGAAAAAAATATTTTCCTTTCCTTCCAATCTATAAAGACATAATTTTGTTTACAAAAAAATGAAAGTTGTATCAGGTTCCAGATGAAATGAAACATAAAATGAAATTAAAGGTAGGGATTTTTTTTTGACTTTTTACACTTTCACGTATTATAGTAATAAAAATATGCCTTAAGTGATTGATGCAATTGTTTTCCCCCGAAACTTGCATTTTATCCCCCCCCCCCGCCAAAAACAAAAAACAGTCCTATACGAGAGATAGTTCACTAGGACAAGTTTCAAACTTTATTTCCAAAGAGTTTCGTGAATTTAGAAGCAAAAGAATGCTTTTTTCCGGTCCGGTCGAAAACAAATGCCCCTAATGATTAACCGTAGAAGCCTAAAAAGTAAAAAAAATAAGTTGCTTTTTTTTTTTATTGCCGACTAGAAACTAATTGGTCTCCGGTTTTAAACGTAGAAATCAAATAATTTTTATCTCAGTATCTCCTCCAATCATTCTTATGAATGACACAGATTTCTTGAATAAAATCAATCTTTTGGGGCGTTTCTTTGTCACATATAGCTTGACTAATGAAACAACGGTCTCAGCAAGTAAAGCAATAGTACTAAATTAACACGAACAACCCCTACCCTTTCTTCTCTCAGGGTATCAGCAGTCAGCCTTCCATGAACGAAATCATATTTTTTTTTTAAGAAGTTGAATAGTTGCAGTCAAGTAAATAGTTTAAAATTGTTTAAGTAAATAGTTTCTTATTTCTGGATTTAATATCGATAGGCTCCATTTAGACCTATAAAAATGAATCTAATGTTAAAAAAAGTGGATGGTAAACAATTTTCTTCGGACTATTTTGCCTACTACCCCTGGCAAAAGTTATGGAGTAAGACTTTGGGCAGTTCACTCATTTTTCTCACTGTTGTTAACTCGATTCTTTCTCTTCTCACCTCTTTTTTCTTTCAATAGTTTCTAAATTACAATCTCCCATTCCCAGTCACTGGTCTTTTTCACCACCACCCACTCACTCTCTCTGATTTTCCGTTTTTGTATGCTTTTATTACCCCTGGCAAAAATTATGGAATCAGCACACTTAGAGGGTGTTTATGAAGCTTTTCCTAGAAACAAATCACAGATATGACACAATTTTCATCAAATAGCCGATTACTCTGATTTCATACCCGAAACAAACTAATTAGAATTACTTTGATTAATGTCATATTTCTACAAATCAGGTAGCAGGGAAATAATGGAATCACCAGCAAAAAATTACGATTATTACTTTGTTGCTTCCGCTCTAGCTTTTATGACGGCCAGAATTATCTGAGACAGATTTTACAAACGAAAAAAAAATTCTCCGTTAAGTTGCTGACAGTTCAGCTGTACAGGATAGAAATTTGTCATCTGGACTGTTTGCTAGATATGTCATTGACTTTGTGTGTCTTTCCCGAAGAAAGCTTCAACACTCTTTGCTCTGTTACATTATTTAATCATCACCAAATCTATTTTCTATGGATGGAATGAGAAAATTTAGATATACACCTGTGCATTGACTGTTGAGTATTTGATTTCCATATCCACTTGTCTATCACCTGACATGAAACTCCATATCATAAATGAGTAGGAAAATTTGTTTGTTTTCCTCAGGTTATCATTCCTATGATATACAGCAGCAGACAAAACTTCCAGCATTACGGCCTTGACCTATGCAGATTCGTGATTCATTTCTGAATATCACTTCCATCCAATCATCCAAACTCCTCGATGGCTTCAGCCCATTTAACCTCGCTTTCTTCTGTTTTGATGTTAGTGCTGCTTTTCGTTTGTTTATTCTGTATGTAATTCCATTTAATTCAGCAGATTTTCCCAGTTCTGTCGGAAACATTGACCCCTGTTTCTGCCTATTTGTCTTTCATTTGTTTTCTCTTGCATTTTCTATCTTCGTGGCATATTGCTTGGAGTTCTCTATGCTGACGCTTCGACGTCGTCAACGGTCAACCCACATGTTTTCCTTTTACAACCTTCCGATTTTGTTTATAACAGCCACAAATTTTAGACGCGGTGGACTGGGAACTATCATCATCTTTTGCCTCGATTCGTGTTGGAATTCCTTCTCGAAAGAGTTTTTCCATCGTTTCAATTGACAGCTCTCTCGTTGGGGTCATTTCCCTTTCAATTAACCAAGACCAACAACATATTAAGGTCTGCAATCACTTTGTTTTAATTGCAGACTAATTTGCATGTTTAGATTCGTGCTGGTGTTTGTTTTAGAAATGCAAATTACATAACATTTTCCTCGGTGTTGATCTTGAAGAAGATATATCATTAATGTAAATAATTCAATCTAGTTTCAGGTGTATTTCATGGAGACAAAATGTTCAGTTATTAAACAAAATTTGTTTTGAACCATTCGATTGGTTCATTTTCTGTGAAGTAAAAAAGTTGGGTGGACACCCTTCAAGTATAATGATTCCATAATTGTTGCTAGGGTGATACATCTCATCCGGTTCAGTCATGTAATGCGAACTAATTTCTCTGTGGGTTTCATACTGTAATGATGTCATTGTCTGCGGATGCAGAAGCCGTGAAAATCTCATTTACTTTATTTTTCGTGACACATTCGTCCCAGTAGACTTCTAAGTGATATCTAAGGGATACATACATATATATATATATATATATATATATATATATATATATATATATATATATATACTTACATACAATTATATATATATTTCAGATGTCAGAGAAACCTCGAGATATATCCCAGGCGCCTAGAAAGGGTTAAAAGACCACTCAAGGATAGCTGAAACATTACGTTCAAAGTAAAAGCCTTAAAAATACATCGAATAATGAAAACATCACATCTCAGAACATCAGAAAACAGTTACCATATTCATTTACATATAATTCGACCCTCTAATTCTATGTTAAAGAGTGAAAATATCTTTGAAATTTTCATCTAAAATGCGACCCTCTATTTTTATACTTGAAAAAAAAGATACATTCTCTGCTCAAACTGTAGTCAAAATCTGGAGTTGACTTTGTTTTCCAATCGTAACAAAAATAACAAGAGTAAGAACAATCTTCATCGGATTTTCCAAGTCTGTAGTTGACTTTGTTTTTCTACTGTCACAACACGAACAAGAATAAGAACAATCTTCATCAAATTTAGGGAAGTAAGCTCTTCACTATTTGTCTGTTCAGTCAAGATAAACCAAACCGATACGAAAAATCGAAATTTCCTACCGTTATTTCAAATCACGACCAACTGACAGACAACTCCCTTACCAACTAAGCTAAATCGGCCAGACTTATATATGTACGAAAATTTGTTAGAAATACTTTGGAGCTCATATGATTCTAATAAATGAATACATTTTTACTAATATATATATATATATATATATATATATATATATATATATATATATATATATATATATATAAGATGTTTTACTTATTATATATACAAGACTGAAGTTGCAGTAATCATTTTCAATCAAATCGAAGTAGGAGTGGAATTTGACGTTGCAGCAGTCAGGCTTATTTTTATTTAAAGAGCGACGTCTATTTTTATTTGGGAAAATTTGAATATGTTGTCTATTCATTTAAAATGCCATCCCATATTTTATATAAGGATTATTATACCTTATTTTCATTTAGATGGTTGCTCCTTGATTTCAATTTTTTTTAAAGATTATATATTTTTTTATCTAAAAAAATAACCCTGCATTTTTTCCATTAAAAAACCATCCACTATTTTTAGATTGAAAACAATATTTTATTTTTAATTGAAAATCAACGAGCTGTTTTAATGTGAATTTTTGTCATCCAAAATTAACTTTGATTACGTCATGATGTCTGTCGGCAGGTCAAGTTAAACTTTGCAATGAAAAGATCTTTCCAAAATAAAGTAGCTCTTATTAGAAACTTGATTCGATGAAAATTAGTTAATTTAATGATTATTCAACAGAATATTGAAATATATAACTTACTCTTAACTAAAAGTAAGGTTGGGTTGATACTGAGTCAGCTTCCCTTACCAAAATGTGGTAAAAGTTCACTTATATTTTGGTGTTTCATCTGACAGCTGAAGTATGGATGACCAAAAAAAAAAAAAAACTATAAATTACTTACAATGGTTAAAGTATACTCCTATTATCGAAACACTGTCATATGATTATCAACGCTCTCATACAATATTGATAGTAAATAAGCTTGGTTGCTGTAGGGTCAAGCTTCATCCCTACTTCTTTTTCGATTCAAGTTGATTACTGTAACTTTCGTATAGTATATATAACAATGAAAATGCATGTATGTGTGTAAGACTTTATAGTTCAACTCAGTCGATAAGAGAGCCGCCTTGGTTTCGAATCACGATTGAGAAATGTTAATTCTATATGTCAGTTTGGTTTGACGTGACCAAACAGACAAACAGTGAATTTGTAAAGATAGATATTGTTGTTGTTATTGTTGTTTTGGTCAATTCAACTCGAGACTTGTAATGAAATTCGTCAAATTTTTTCTTTTAAAAAATCTAAAACAATAACTCCACAATTACTAAGTAGAAAAACTAAGATGTAGAGAATTCTGGAATGGCCTGGAAGAATTGCGATAGATTTGTGTCCCACCTAATCATCGAAACGTCTGAGTCCGAAAGAGTTGGAACGATACCCTTGAAATACGACTTCTTTGGCGTGGAATTCAAGTTCAAAATCAAGAGTTTATATTATGTGTTGAATCAATACAAGCAATATGATTGGTTAATGCTTGGTATAATGGATTGGTCCAGCCTTGCTACCTGTATTCTGACTGCACGGATTAGAATTCCATCATAACACTATATTTTCACAAGCAAGTTTGAAAGTAAGGCAAACAAATTAAAAAATACTGCCAACAATTTAAAAATAGGAGAAGGAAGCTAAAAGAAATACGCCGAATAAGTTAAAAGATACGCCATGAAAATTTAAAAATACTGTACCCAAGTTTTAAAAAATGCCTCAATCAAATTTAAATGACAAGTGAACTTTATCTGTACATGAGTGAATCACATAAATGCTCTGTTACAGTTGTTGCTAATGTTAATTTTTTTGAGTCAGTTGAAACTTGTCTCTCAATAAAATTCATGGGTCTTTTTCGTTAGTCCCCATCAAAAGCTAACGTCCATAATTTTGAAGTACGAGAAGTATTAAATTACATTGTTTCTCCCTGAAAAAAAGATCCCAAATGCCAGATTTTCATTGGTTGTCCCCTCCACAAAAACGGAAAACCATTTCCTAAAAAAAGAAACAACATATCAATTCCCATTGCTTATGAACTTTCTAGTCTGTTGGGAACTAACTGTTTTTAAAATTTGGTTGGCGCATTTTTTAATTTGCTTGCCTTACTTTTTAGTTTGCTCGACAAAAAGTATAGTATTGCAATAAGTTTTGTTATCTTGAATATATAAGAGCGAGATGCCCGTTTGTCTGTCACGCTATAAAAAGTACCAAAACATGTTTGCAGCCCAGCCGAAATTAGCATGTCTACTCAATGAGCCTGGTGGATGTTTTGAAATAAAAAAGTTTTGAGAAAAATAACTTTGGGGGGATTTTTGATTGGGGCTCTATTTACAATTTAACTGTGATACCGAAGTGGGAACTTACACTCCATCCATAGACATATTTTCTTATCTTGTTTACACATGAATCCTTTAATGGGTCTAAAGTGAAAAGGGATACCTTTTCTTTCTGGAAAGGGTCAAAAGTGAAGGTAGATTTATTTGCTCTTTTAATTTCTTATATGCATCTTATATATCATACCTTATATGTGAGAGTTGCCTGATTGTCTGTCATGCTATTAAAAAAATAAAATAAACAGAGGTGCAGCCCAACCAAAATTACCATACATGCTCAAAAGACATAGGGGAAGATATTGAGAAATTTTTGAAAATGATTTTTTAATGATTCTAGACGGTAGAGTTTTGCCTAGGGTGTCAAATATGAAGGGAAACCTTCCAACCTTCTTAAGAGGAAGACTTTTTCTCATTTTGAGTGGTTGGAATTAATGGGAGTTATAATAATGGGAGTCATTGTTATCATTTTTTGAAGGTTGAGTTATCTGTGAATGAAGAGTGCTCGATATCGGAAATAGAGCATATATAAATAGGTGTACAAAGAAAATTCAGTGCTTTACGCATACACACACACGCACACATATATATGTATATATATATATATATATGTATATATATATATATATATTGTTGCCTTAAAAGTTATATTACAATTCTCTATCATGAGCGTCGCGGAGCCAGTATTTCCTGAATTTGTCTAGTTCATCTCTCTATATTGTGTTCTGTCGGCCTCGGTTTTTCATGTGATCTCTGGGGATCCATGTTGTGAGATGTGATATCCATCGGTTGTCTTTCATTCTTGCAACATGATCCACCCATTGCCATTTGAGTTTTTCCAATAGTTTCTAAGTTTAGTAAACATCTCGGATGCCTACAGTGACGGTTAGTGTGCTACTTTTGCTTACGAGGCGTGTTCAGTCATCAGTCAGTGTTCTAATATTATGGCCCTGTGCAGTTTAGTAAATATCTACATTTGGCGATAGCTTTGGAGTGATGGTTAATGAGCTAGATTTGTGGGTGTTTCAAGTTCAGTCCTCATTAGTGATTTAGCCCTGTGCCAGACAAAGCAAAGTTTTGTAAATCTCTCTAATGGATGACAGTAGTGAAGCAATAGAATTCGAGTTTTTCCCCACAGAATACTGGTTAGTGTAATGCGTTCTATGCTCTTTGGGTACTCCACTATTGTGGCCTTGTGTCAAACTTTTAAAAAAGCTCTTTCTCTAAAATGAGTGATATAAAGTTGGCCAAAAACCGTTACTAATGATTTGGATCCTCACTGGGTGCTCCACCATTCGTGGTCCTGCGCCAGATTGAGATAGGCTTTGTAAAAATCTGCTCCACTCCCACCAGAAGGAAAATTAGAAAAAAATATTTTTTAAAATACGATGAGAGAAATCGTAGTCCAGTTCTGCAGAGCAGTTAATGGTAATTATAGAAGTGTCCAATAGAAGTTGTGGGGGACAAAGATCCTTTTGATGGTTTTTCAAAGAATGGTTCCATTTTCTTTTGATTCATCAGAACTGATGAAGATTTTCGCCTTACAACACTGGCAGTTCTTCAAATTGATGAAAAATACTTTGGTTGGTTACAGCGAAAACTATGAAGGGTCATAATCACCTCGAAAATAGTATAAAATTGAGTAAATCGGCAACATTTTAAACGGATTTTGTGAAGGGAGGCAAAAACTTCGCTTTTCGATCCTGAAAGTTCTTCACCTTTGTCGTCATCTCAGGCAGAATGAAGAGAAACATTTTGAGCGTTTTATAGGGGGTGACATAGCACAACTCTTTCGACTACCCCTGTCTCGCCTCTACTATCTCCCCTGCTTCCCTGGGGTGGCAGTCGGGAAGGTGTACCGTGTCGGCATCAGTGTCACACAACAGGATGGGACGGTCAGCAGTAAGCATGGTGGTGAATCATCCAAAGAGTCTTGTGCTGGTTGTTATGCCTTCCTCTTCTCAGAAAAGTTATTGATTCATTTTGCACAGAAGGTCGATGACATCATCAAAGTCAGCCAATGAGAAAATCACGATTATTACAAACATGGCTGCCAATGATGTTTCATCTCTTTCCTTCCTCCCTTTTTTGCAGCCTTACTAATTTTCTTCTCTTTTCTTTTCCTCCATTGTTTAGCCTCTCTAAAGAACGAGAGATGGGAAGAGAAAGAGAGAGAGGATGGTCCTCTCCCTCTTTTTTTTCCATCTCTCGTTCTCTATTCTCCTATCTATCTCTTTCTTTTCCCATCTCTCTTTAAATGTATTTTTTCATCCCTCGTTTTATCTTTTTATTCTGTTTCTATATTTTAACATCTGTCGTCTTCCTTTTTTCCGTCCCCCTTCTCTTCCTCCACCCTTTTTCCATTTCTCTCTCTCTCTCTCTCTCTCTCTCTCTCTCTCTCTCTCTCTCTCCTTTTCTATCTTTCTTTCTCTCATATTCTCTCTCTTTTTCCCCACCTCTCCTTTTCTCTTTCTCTAATATCTCTTTCTTCCCCATCTATCTCTTCCTTTTTTCTTTTACATCTTTATGTTTTTCCATCTCCTGTTCTCTATTTTTCAATGTTTCTTCCTCTCCCCTCTTTCTCTCTCTCTCTCTATTTCTCTTTCCAATATCTCTCTTTCCACCTCTTTCTATACTTTTTCAATTTTCCTTTCATTTTCTCACTCTATTTCCTTTTTTTTCTAATTTCTTTCAGTACCATGTTTTGTTTAACGTTCTGAATTTAGCATAGCTTTTATTTCTACTTTTAGCACTGCTTCACTTAAACTCTCTTTTTCTCTCCATCATTCTTGCTTCTTCTCTTACTCTTTTCGCTCTTTTTTCCCTTCTTCGCCTCTTCTAACCTGTTTGCTTTCATTTTCACCCCCCTTTTCTCTCTACCTTTTCACCTTCTTTCTTTCTTTTCCCATTTTCTTTCTTACCTTCCCTCTTCTTTACCCTCTTCTGTTTTCATTCTCTTCATTTTCAATCTTCTCTTTCGCTCCTCTTCTCTTTTCTTTCCCCTACTTTTCTATTGTGTGCGTGTGTCTCTCACTCTCTCACTCTCTCTCTCTCTCTCTCTCTCTCTCTCTCTCCTTCACACATCCACTCTTTTTTTCTTTCTTTTGTCCTCTCTTTCCTTCTATCCCCTTTGACCACTTTTATAGAAGCGCTGAAAAACTGCTTTATATGAAGCATCACATGTTGCCAACATCGACGGAAAACCTCTTCATAGGCCGAGATGACCCAAAACACTAAATATAGTGTTTTTAGAATTTGCTACACTTGATCATTTCAACAGTTCAAATATCTGCAAGATATTAAAAATCAATTAGAACATACACACACACACACACACACACACACACACACACACACACACATATATATATATATATATATACATATATATATATATATATATATATCAACTGAGCTTGACTTAATTTGGTAAATGAGGGTAGTTAGAAAGATTATCTTCGCCAGTGTTCCAAGTTGGGAACACACACACACATGTATGCACCGGCAAGCAGGAACATACACGCACTCACACAGGCAGAAAGACTGACAGCCAGACACACACACACACACACACATGCACAGATACAGATACACACCTACGCATGTATATACAAAGGGTAGGTATTTTTCGCCTCTTCATGAGGGCGGAATGTGACAAAAGGTCGAGTTTGACGTGGGAGCCCACGCGTGTACATGTGGACAAGGACAAAAAATGCTGTCCCGCAGGCGTCAAAAATGCCTTCCCGACTCCCCCCTTTAAGTAGAATTCAAAGGTGTTGTCGTAGGAGTCGGAATCCTCAGAATATGATTTTTATGGTCACAGGACGAATCCTGAGCCGAGTATAGGGTGTCTCATGATAAAACTCTCTATTTTGCAAGTAGCCGAAAATCAGCATACCAGCAATATTTTAAAATAATTTCTCACCAAAAGTTTCACCTAAAGAGCGTCACATAATAAAACCGACTTCTAGTAAGCATAACCAAATCAATGTAATATCAAATTTTCAATTGATTTTCGCTTTGAATCCCTTGCAAAATCGGCAACTGCGTCAAATTCCGTCGAGAATTCTGCTGTCCTTTGGGAAAGTCCCAGAGGATATTTTCAATTCACTCTTTCACGATGGCTCCAAAATTCTTGGCTGGATTGAAGTCAGCTCACTTTTTCAACCTGGGCGCAGCTCCAAATGCATCACATGTGATCCGTTTTCTCATCAATGAATCAGCTATCAAACTGCATAAAAAGAGGAAACCATCTATGTTTGTGCACAGCTCGCGTGGAGCACACAACGCGTGTCGAAAACGTCAGGAAACCACATGCTCAATTGTCAATGTTGTTAGTTTCCATCAAGAACAGCGTGCACTCTCCCTTTGGGGTTTAACACACAGCTGCAAAATAAGTCAGGTTTATTGTGAGATATCCTTTATATAGTGAAATGAAGGAAGTATTTAAACTCGAAAAATATTTTTTAATATATTTTGTAGTGGGTAAACAAGTCGAACCCACCAATTTGTTGTAACTGAGTAGGAATTATCACTAATGTGTAAAAGAAAAAATTAAGTGAAGACGGTACAAAAATAATGAAAAACTATTACGTCAGTTATATATATATATATATATATATATATATATATATATATATATATATATATATATGAGTGAGAGAGAGATTTGCGAGTCATCCGGCGCTGAGGAGTTGTTGCAGGCATTTACAATCGAGTTTTACGTGTCCGTGTGCTTGTGAGTTGTTATAGGCAGAACCAACAAGCGCTATTGGAGTAACGGTGACGTGCTTCTCAGACATGAGTAGGTGCAGCGAAAACTGTTTGGTTAACAAATGTATTCTTTTTCTGCACTGAGCTCTGATTTGTCAGAGCGATAATGTGTGTCAGAATCTTATCTTTACTGTTGACATCGTTAGTTGGTCTCAACCTCAGGAAGTGGAAACTTATGGTAAATTTTCTGAAGCGTATATTGTAATTCAAATTCACACAAGTATGTGCCTGAAAATATGAAGAAAAATCAAGCTTTACTGAACATAGACAGATATCTAGATGAAAAATGTCTTGATCCATTCTTCATTCTTCTTCGGCTGTACAATTCGTAAAGGAAGATAACTTCTGGAGTTCCATTGGAGTTTCAAGAGTTGTACCGACTTCTGATGTCTTTCTTTTGTTGTTGTTGTTTTTTTCTTGACATCGCAATGTTCCGGCTGATCAACTCTACAACCTTATTCAGAGACGTAAAGATACATCTCGTAATTTCGAGATTGAGAGCCATTATCATTCCAAGAGTTTTTCTGACTATGCTAATACTTTTTGTTTGTATCGTTGTTGCCAGAATGTTTCGAACGGTCCATTCTACAGTCTTTATCGGGAATACAATCTGTGCGGAAAGCGGGGTGGGTGAACTGAAAGACTCCATCTTAAATTCGATACGGATCGTACACCCGAGGAATACGACAGAATGGATCAGTCGATTACGGTTAATAACAGCACGACGGGGCCATAAGTCCAACAGCCTTTGGGGATTGATAGAAAAAGGGTTTGACTTGAGAAACGAAATCGGTGAATGAAGAAAATGTCTATAAGCAATTAAACCGTTTCTTGAAAACGAATAACGTTTTCAGGTACCATCATGGGCCTCTTTTTCAGGTGAATGGGGGAGATATATATTTCTGGGATGGGGAGGGGGCAAAATATTTTCGGAATATATCTTAGCAGCAACCCAGTCCCAAGAGTAATGCCATCTTTTTATACAGGTGCATTGAGTTAGGCTTGAATAAAACAATTTTACAGCACCATCATCCTTTATTGACTTGAAGGTTCCAACATTCAAATCCCTTATCCTGGGCGAGGAGGCCCGATCTGGGGATGGTAACTGTCCTGTTTGCCTTTGTCAGTGGACGCCCACGGGCACCATTAAATTCTACTTGTAAAACTGTTATATTGAAATGAATATAACTCTAGAACTTCAGTTTTCAACGTTGGAAGTTCCCGAATGTTCCAGCAGAATGGTATGACGCAGTCAAATTGTCTCTTGCTTCATTTAGACAACAGGTTTTGGTACTGGTAAACTTCGTGGTTACCGAAGTTGAAATGTAACATTTAAACACTTAGAAACTGAGATTATTTTACCAGCCATTATCTAAGCTCTTTATTAGAAGTTTTCGAGTTGAAAATTCACTATGTCTTTTTTTTCTTTTAGATACAATAGCATGAAAGAAAGCGTTTGGACACTTTAGAAATGTTTACTTAATCTACTTCCTCAACAAAAATTGTTCAGAGTTAACGCAGGTGGAATTTGAGAAAATGAAGACAAAACCGAGTTTTAATGAAAATAAGAGGATTTTTACTCAAAAAAAGGTACAGGAAGTTGTAAAATATTCTTGCAGAATAATTTGAAATGAATAAAACTCTAGAAATTCTGATACAATAATAGAAAAGTTCTCAGATGTTCAAACAGAAATTTCACATCGTTTTAATGCTATCAAACTTCATTTATCGCACCCTTTCCTTTCGACAAGTTGGTTATTCTGGTAAAAGTTGGGAAGTTCTCAGAACACGTAGTAATTACGTCACATCCCGACTGTTTGAGCTACAGAAACATTACTGAGAAGCTGTAACACTACGGCATATAATAAACATCGAGCCCTTCAAGAGACTAATATGAAGAAATAGGTGTAAGAGGGTCATTAAAGGGGAATAAATGTGTTAATAGCCGAAAATTGGTGAAATCAAAAGATTAGATTTTAATTGCCAAATCACAGTTTTAATATCTCTAATCAGTCTTCATGTATTTATTGTAAGGACTTGATCAAAACATTTCAACATTCTGCGATCACTTATAGACGAACAGTCAGCTGGAACGTAATCTGGGTAATTTGTTTTGAAGTGGAAGAATTTGGGGACTTTTGGGATCTTCTTCAAAGCAATGTTCCACGTAAAATATCAGGAAAGGATGAATGTCAAACAAGATCTGATGACTTCCTGAAAGGATCTTCAAAACGGTATGAAAGCAAATGGAACATGTTACTGAAAAAAACTATCAATGATGAACTGCATTGGGATGGTTTAAAGTCCTGTCCACAAAAAAATTAATGGTAATCACTCTCAGGGAGCCTTAGCTGAAGAATGTGCAGAAACTCTTGGGGAAATCTATTCATGAAGGAAAATTCTTTGGTCAGATGGAATTACGAATCGAATTTGTTGGCTACAACTCAACTGATCATCAAAGTTGCACCAACAATAAATAAAAAAAAACACTATACGCAAAGTAAAGCAAATGAGTTGTAAATTGATAGTATTTTTTTCCAAATGACTCTAGAACACTTAGTTTGATTGAACCATTGGTGGAGTGATATTTTGGCCTACATAAGGGGATCACTATTTTTTCGGTACACCTGTTGGAGATGAATGATAGTTGAAACCCTCAACAAGACAATGAGTTCTAAGATTCGTCATAACCAACACGGGAATGGTTTGTAAGGAACAATGTAGTAGTTATTCAGTGGACTGGCCAAATACTCGATTTGAATTCTACCGAATATCCAAATCTGTATGCAACAATCACTTCTGCTTGATGACTGTAAGAGCAGCCGATTTTCCTGTCGCCATGGTTTGCAGCCAAGTGAATGATAACATTCTATACGGTTTTCTACAAGGTTGGTTGACCCAACAAACGAATTTCCCGATCTTCCTAGATGTCAGTACATTCTAGTATATAGATATTTACCAAGGTAAGTTTAGATTAGCACCGAGCTGCAATAGTGATACAGCCAGTGAGGATCAATATATATATATATATATATATATATATATATATATATATATATATATATATATATATATATAGCAGGAATATGTGGCGTTGCCCGGAGAAAACACAACTTGAAACTTGGCAACACAGTGAAACATATGTTTTATCTAATATATTTCTCCTTACACAAGGCAGTAAATGGAAAAAAGAGTATTCATACAGAGAGCTTATTGTTCTTTTACACGCTGTCGTAGATTGATGGCTTTATTCAAGTTGTAATTTTGTTTAAACTACTAAAAGAATCGCGGTAAAGCGTCATCCAAAACTTATAATAATAGTTCACAGAGTTTCATCTAATAAGAAATGAATTAAAAAAGTGACTTGATCTAGGAGTAGCAGTCATATATTTACTACAGTCAACACTACCTTCCCCACTCAATTGCCAGATTTACATCAAATCTTGTCATCGAGAAAAAGGGAAGAGTAGGGGGCAAAACACTAACAAACCCAAACCACAGCTCGGGCTGTGAATAGTAATACTTTTACTACTGCTCTGCAGCTCAATTGGGAAAAAAAGCTATGTGGCAGAAAAATTGATTTTATTGTAAAAAATGTGTCATTCGTTGAAAGAGGCACGGGCAAACAAACATTAGGCTCAAATATAAGTATACGCATACAAATACACACACATACACACGCACGCACGCACACACTTACACACACACACACACACACACACACACACACACATATATATATATATATATATATATATATATATATATACTGGTATGTATAAAAGGACTGCCTGGGAAAATATCCAGCTAATTATGTCAACGAAAAAAATAGCCTACCCAGGACAAGGGCACTTTAGTGCCTTTCAAAGTACTCCCCTTGGGACTTCATACACTTCATACACTCATCCTAATGACCCCTCTCTACAACATACACACTTTCTCAGACAGTCAGTGAAGTCTTCTTTCGGGATTGCCATTAGCTGCCTTCAGTCTCCACGTCTTCGGTTCTTGTAAGTACACAAGCTCTCTTACAGACCCATCACTGTCAACTGAGCAATCCCACGACCTAGTATTTGTTCACACCTGAGCAGTGAGGCTCCCTCTTATTGGTTACTAGGTTATTTCAAAGACGTTATTGAAAACTTTGAATCTCTTTTGAAACCTGTACAAAATCTTCAGAAATAAATGGAAATGAGTTAGTGTCATCAGGATATTTTGATATGATATTCAAAGTAATTTGACAAGATACATTATTTTTCAACAAACATGCATTTATTTTAAAGAATAGACATATCTGGTTAGTCATTCTATCGAAACTGCCTCATGACCAACAGTTTTTGGCACCATACCGTGCTGATCAATTTGGACAGCGGAAAAAAGGAATGATCAGTGAATAAATTACCCCTCTTGCCTTTTGATGGCCAGTGATCACTAAAAAAGTCTGAATTAAAAAAAGCTAATATAAATTCTGCCAGACACCAAAAGGACCAATTCAGCATTAACTTTCAATGTGAATTACCCCCACCAAAAAAGGGACAGAATTAAAAAACAAAAAACAAATGTTTTTTCTCGACATATTAAGGAGAAAATATTCAAATTTTGCACCCTCCAGTTCCATTGGTGAGGTCTGTGCGCTTGATACATACATAGCCAGCCAGACAGATCAGTTTAAAAACTAGAGAAATCTGTTGACAGTTTTAGTAAAAGATTTGGTCTGTGGTTTCTAAAAATATCACCCGGATAGTAATATTGACACCCTTCATTAATATTTCGTTTTACACCCTTTGGTAATGATGACTGCCTTCAAACTATTCTTGTAGTCATCTATAAGTTCCCTGCATCCGCCAACTGCCAGTTCCTAACACTTTTCCTTTGCAATTTGTTCGAGCTCTTGAATGTTTGCAGGATTTCTGTATGGTACGTATAAAAAAAACATCACACTTAACATCCGCTCTCTCTCCAAAGGTGCATGTTTTCATTTTCATGTTTTCCTTTTTAACCATCCTTGTGTGCTTTAGGTTTTCTATCGTGTTGGTAGCACCAAGGACTTCGGAACAAACCCTGTTTTCTTATACTGGGTAGTATATTTCACCATAAAACCCCTTGGTCTTCCCATGATTTCAGGATTCCTTCGAGAGAGTCAAAGCCACCAGTGCCAGAGGCAGCTAAGCAGCTTAACAATATCATGAATCCTCCATAACCTTAGATAGGGTTTTACAAAAATAAAAGAGATGATCAGTGCCTGGTTCATCTTGCACAGCAGAACAAGTTTACCTTCCCAGACAACATAAGGGTTACTGGATTGAGAACCAGGACATGCAAGTCAGTAGGTGCATTATCAGCAAATATCTCTCATTCCAGGATAGCGCTCCTGTACACAAAGCCACAGTTACTCAGGAGCCTCTGAAATACCATGGGGTACTAGTTATCGACTGGCAAACAAACTCTCTTGATTTGAATGTTTTTGAACACGTGTTGGATATGATCGGACGAGCATTCAATAACCCACAGACACTTGTATATATATATATATATATATATATATATATATATATATATATATATATATATATATATATCCCTTCTTCAAGGTTGAGCACTCTTTAAGTAGGGCAACTCTTTCATCATAAGTTATATAGCAATGCCCTTTCAACTCTGGAATGGAGCACTCTGGTGGATGGGAAATTGTATGCAAGTAAATATATCGCTCAAGTTCGGTCCTACTGACCGTCAAGTTCTGCGTAGGGGTAAAATGCCAGCCTCTGGGTCTGAAGCGAAGGTTTCGATCTCACCTCGTGGTAGATATAACGACTGCAAACCTTCATCAAATGATGACCCTAGGGCTATGCATGGTTTCGTAGCCGAATCATTATTACCACTAACCCAGGGTAGTGCCTCATGCTATTACCAGGGTTTGTTGCTTCTCCTTGAGAGTGCCAGAGCCATGTAGCCTTTGTCCGTGGAACCCCTTATTACATTTCGTCTCATCTGTTGATAGTCCGAGTTCAGTACATATATATAGAGAGAGATAAATCATTACCGTCTTGGGGGTCAGAAAACACACAAAAATTCTTCCCGTATAAATCAATGATAATTGTTTCTTTACGCTTTTTCGGCTTACGAAATGTTTTTACGCTCTAATTTCGGATAACCGGAGAAAGATATATTCATTTATTCATTTATCTATTTATCTTTCCCCCGCTATCCCCCGCTTGTTTTGCACAAGATCACAAGTGTGGGATACCCGGTAATTATTGAAATCACTTGAGATAGCTTACAAAAATAGTATGCCAACGGCTCCTCTCAAGTAAACACTCAATGTATTAAAATTCTAAATTATTTACTCAGCTTAGCTTAGTATCACACAAAGCCACAACACGTACTAGTGGTTAAAAATAAACTTTCTCTCTTCGATGCATAAAAAAACTGATGTTTTGCATTGATGTCTGAGAATTAGAAGTGGAAGTTTTAAAAATAAATTTGAGATTCTTCGCTGCAGAATTAAATTAACAGACTGAACCAGAATGCAAGTATCGCCTGCTTTTCAGAAAGTTCACTGCACTGTTCCGCTTTTCCGAAAAAAAAGGGCGTAAAACG
This sequence comes from Thysanoteuthis rhombus, assembly GCA_963457665.1. Lineage (NCBI taxonomy): Eukaryota > Metazoa > Mollusca > Cephalopoda > Oegopsida > Thysanoteuthidae > Thysanoteuthis > Thysanoteuthis major. Next base: position 22,648,666 of record OY735213.1, read on the forward strand.
AAAATAGCGCTCGGAGTTTCTTTTGTAGCCTCGGTTTCTTGTATCTCCCACCGTGCAACCTCTGACGACTCAGCCAAAAACAACCGATCATCATGTTTAGGTCTGGGAATACTCGAAAGATTTCCCATATAGATTAAATATAATTGCTTCTATTTTTTCACAGCGTCTGTATAAGTTTTCATTGCGGGGATGGGCGTATATCTTTTATCCGGATTTTTTTTTACGTTCATTTTCTCCGTTCCAATTTTATGGAGGGAAAAAATGCCAAATTTGGTGGAGAGGCTGATGAAGGTTGATGATGATCGTGGGAAAATATTTCAGTTCCAGGCAATACCAGGTAGCCTTCACTGTATACTTACTATGCTAGGTCTTAAGAATCTGCTATTTTTCGGTCTTGTGTGTTATAGAGGCCTGTCATACAGTCGCGTTCTATCGGAAACAATGATGTGCCTCCTCCTTCTTCTTCAACATCCTCATCGGAACCTTCCCCAGACCCCCCTTCCAATACCCCACCCCTTACACACACACACCTTCAAGTTTCAACGTCGCTGTATTGCATCTCTGGTTGGCATAGCAACAGGGATCCAGTTTACAGATAACCCAATTTTCTGGGAGCCTTAACAAAAGCTACGCACAAAACAAAACCAAAAGAGAAAACCTACCCACACGAATCTCTCTCTCTCTCTTTTTTCCCTCCTCTCACTCACTCAGTTTCTCTCGCTCTGTCACCTACTCTCTCCTTTTCTCTGTCCCTCCCTCTCTCCCTGTCACTTTTCCAATATCTATATCCCTCTCTGTTTCTTCATCTCTTTCTCTCTGCTTCCCTTTCTCAGCCACCTCTCTTTTACTCTTGCATTTATATTTATTTTATTATATTTAAATTAGACAGCAAGGTTACCATGCATTGTCTCACCTAAACCTGGATTTTATTATCAGCCCCTAAATAATGATCTTATTCTTTGCATTAACTTTTAATTTGTTGGATAATGATAGACAAATAGTGAAGAGAAAACATGGTTGTTTGTATCAGCTATTGAAATATTGCTGTGAAAAATCTCCTTTCTAAGCACTTTGGATAAGTCCATAGTATCATTTATTTTTAATTCAATTATATTACTGTCAAAAGTATTGTATACTTTTTCTCAAAATTGACTTATTTCATCTTAAAACCCTATTTAAACCACAAAGATGTGAGCAGTAATACGTCTTCTTATGCATTCGGGATTCAGCATTCATTCCTGTATCCAGCAAGGAGAATTTCGACCATTGTTGACCTCATGTGACCTCAGGTTGACCTCAAGCAAAGATGACCTTATCCTATCACAGGATTGCAACTCAGGTGATCTTCGAAGCTTTTAAGACTTCCTGTTACCTACTGGGTGTGTCCATTTACCCTAATATATCGTAACAGGTCTCAAATCAAACATGTTATTTTGTAGCTGTGATTACCATGCATGCTTGTCTAATATTGCTATAATGGGATCTAGAAGGGATTTGAGCTCAAGGAAAAGATCCTAATAGGGGCTTTTGCTAAAAGAACCCTGCTTGAGTTTTGATGAAATTGCAAAAAAGTGGGAATATCAAGAAGTGTATTCAACATTAAGACGAAACTGAAAATTTCTGAGAATTTGTCTCATCAGCGTGTCAGGAAGTGTGGACCAAAGATTGTTTCAAATGTTTCCAAGACAAACAAAAATGTTGGCAGCGCTTGGCAAAAACAACAATTAGCATCATCAAAAGCTTTGGCAAATATATGGAAGACCTGTGCAAAAATGGCATCACAAACAAAAAGGTTACCAAATATGAGAGACACCTGAGGAAAGTCAGAAAGTACAATGGCAGAAAAGGGGACACAAGTCAGAATAGATTAGGAATAAATGTCCTATGCTATAATTGTGAGGGCGCGCATGATTAGGGCCCAATAGACCATTTCTTTTAAACAGCAAGGCTCATTTTTTCAATTTTGAAGCTTAGACACACTGCTCTGTGGTCCTTTGAATGTTCAAGCTTCAAAATGAAATTAAAAAATAACAAAAATATCAATTATTAAAAAAATAATTCATTGGGTACTTATTATGCACGGCCACTTAATTCTGCTTGTCACAATCTACGTATGTGACACATTGACTGGTCAAAAAAACAGACGAATCACGAGAGAGAATTTTAGAGGTAGAAATTTAAACGAAGCAGACGACACTTACTTCAGTTCTGCCTACTACTACATTACCGTCTGCGTTTTGACAAACAAGAAAAAAGAAATGAAGGTCAAATATTCATTTTTTGAAATTATGAATCAGATAAATGAAAAATATTACTCATTTTATTAAAGATATTATCTTAATACTATAAATTATATAAATTTGATATTACTTACTTTATTGGAAATATCATTTTATTACTATAAATTATATGTATTAAAATATCACGTATATCAATCATCTTATTACAATAAATTTAAACGAATATATATACGTAGCTTAATGAAATGTTAGAAGAGAGAAGGCTGAAAAATAGGTTGTTTAATGAGAGGTTAGGAACAGAGTGAAGGGGGAGGAGAAAAGATTGCCGTGTAATTTCCTGAAGGGTAGGAAAATTTTCGCTTATGAAACTTGTCCTTATTCGTGTGACAGAAAAAATCATGAAAGGTCGGCGAAAATTGGAAGGGATAAGGGAGAAAATGGGGAGGTACAGGCATAAGGTGAGAGAGGAGCACAGGCATGAGATAATGGATACTCTTAGTTGTCAACACCCGTTGAATTTCCACAGGCCCAGCTAGTGATGAAATAATCTCACCAAAGCAGGCAGATGATTTCATTTACTCAGAATTAACCATATCGTTGAATAAAAAACATAGCAATGTTTAACTCAAAATTGAAAAATGAAACATATCTTAATGTTTAAAAAAGAAATTATAGAATCAAGGCTTTGTGTGTGTGTGTGTGTGTGCGTGCGCACACACGTGTGTATGTTTGAGTGTGTGAGCGCGTGCGTATGCCACATGTAAATATTTACGAGGAGAGAAAGAGAGAAATAAAAAGGACAAATACAGAGAAAGTTAAGATAATCGCATCATAACTCCCATCAGAAGGAAAACATGTGCCAAGTAACTTTCATTGTTCATTCAAATGGATACAAAAATAAATAGTCGAGATACCGATTTTACGGTAACGGATGGTTCTACGCCTCTTTTGATCCAGACAAAATTAAGAACTGACTTTCTCGCGGCTCCCACACTAGTTTACTGGATGGCCACAGGTGGTGTAGTGTATGGACCCATCTCGTAATTGTTTTTGTGAAACTTGTAGCCTTATTCGCGTACATTTATCCCTAGAATTGGTTTCCAAACAAAATGCCGGAGTTAGTCGTGATGTGCAGCGCAAACACGAATCCCTTTTCGAACCTTTCTGTTCACAATTGTATTGTGCAAGAGAAATTGTACAATTTGTCACGATGGGAGTAGTAATATTTCAAACTTATTTGTAGTGCAGCAGACCTTCAGTAACCCGGCACCGTTGACACCTAGGGAGTGTCAGATTCGAGAAAATGCCGAATCACAGAAGGATTACCTCTAAACAATTGCTAACCACCTCATCATACCCTCTGAGTATCATGTAAATCAGTACAGGTTAAGTAATAAGGGAGCAGAAACATAAACTGAAAAGCAAGTGATATTTTAATGAACAGCACACGAACAAACCTTATTTTTAATTGATAATGTGCGATTTTTCCGCTTCGCAGCACTTTTATCAAATGAAGCCGTAACTGAGGTTAAATAGGAGCAAGTGATGTTAATGATTGAAGAGCAAATAAACAGATATTGCTCGTCCATTGCCAAGAGTGTGTTAACAGGGAGAACATATTTAGTGCAACCAAAGCCATGTGCCGCAGTTCAGTGCAGTGCTCAAGGAAATTAGAAATCACTGTGCCAAGAGGAATTTGGAACCAGTGCCGAAATAGAGAAAGCACCAGATTACAGGTCTACAGTTCTGTATTTGTTTAATTAAACACCTGTATCTGTTTCGTTTATATTAATAAACTGTATCATTCATATTGATAAAGTGTACTGTTAATATAACAAGGGTGATTGTTTGCTTATGTGTGTACATATTATGGCCGGGCAAACAACTGGGCCCTAGGGGCTTCAAATTAGTCTATATGAGTAATTTGACCCTAGAATTTACATGAGATAGGTTGCACCGACCTCTGAGATCACTGCGAGTCGTTAAAGGTCACTAGAAGTCGATACAAGTCAATTCCGGGCCATAACCGCTATTTCATGCCAAACTACAAAAAGGAACACCTTTTGACGTGATATTACATAAATCAGAAGCGTCATGATTTTAGGCGACTATGTATTGAATGTACATATTTATTTATTTCAAAGAAATATCAGTGGAGGTGCCAGTGGCCCAAAGGTAAGTAACACAGAAAATCGGTGAATAGAGTTCAAACTCCCGCTAAGATAATCTGTGTCTTATAAATGTTATAAATGCATATCTTCGTTCCAGAAGTGTTTTTCAGATCATTATAACTTGCAATATCATATAGTGACCTCATGTGATCGTATTCACTTGAGACATTCAGAAATCCGGGCAAGGCCAGGTACTTCTGATAGTCATTTGCATTTATGTATTCCATTTATGTATTCAATTTGTACATAAAAATTGTTTAATTCGGATTTCTAACAGTCTTGGTTTTTCAAAAATATGAGATGTGTGGGTTAGGGTCGTACTATTAAAATATCATTGAGTGACCTCTGTTGGTCTGGCAACGTGGATAATCTGACACTATTCAAGAAAATCATCGACGTGCCTGTATATCCCAACAAGTATTATCATACATCTTATAAATCTCACTCCATCCAATTTGATTTTGTTTAACTTTAATTAATTTTTGGAAAAGAATGAATAGGAATGAATGATGCAATTGCCGTTTTTTTTAAAAAGCTCTTGATTAAAGCAAATTCAACTACAGTAATTGCGTAAATTAGCCTAGTATTCTAGTAAAAGAGGATTTTTCCACATAAATTTATAGAGAAAATAGGAAGAATAGAATTTCAATTCGATCCTGTGTTTATTTACGTTTATGTTCCAGCCAATTTTCATAAAGATAAAGTAAAACAATTTTCTTAATTACTTTGAAGCAACAATTCTTATTGAATCAACATTCCCTGGCCAACTGAAGATTGTCAGTTTTTTTTTTAAAGCAGTTGATAGAAAATATAGTGACCTCATGTGATCGTATTCACTTGAGACATTCAGAAATCCGGGCAAGGCCAGGTACTTCTGATAGTCATTTGCATTTATGTATTCCATTTATGTATTCAATTTGTACATAAAAATTGTTTAATTCGGATTTCTAACAGTCTTGGTTTTTCAAAAATATGAGATGTGTGGGTTAGGGTCGTACTATTAAAATATCATTGAGTGACCTCTGTTGGTCTGGCAACGTGGATAATCTGACACTATTCAAGAAAATCATCGACGTGCCTGTATATCCCAACAAGTATTATCATACATCGTATAAATCTCACTCCATCCAATTTGATTTCGTTTAACTTTAATTAAAAATGACCTTTTCTCCTGATTGTTTTTTTGGGCGAAATAGTAACAGCGAGAAATCACTGAACAATACCCTAGAAGCCACATGACTCAAGCCAGCTGCTTAAGCAAGCAGATTTTAATATCACGGGTTGTCTTATAAATATTATCAATGCATATCTTCGTTGCAGAAGTGTTTTTCAGATCATTATAACTTGCAATATTATAAAAGCAGACAAAAGAAAATCATTTTGAGTAAGAGGATATCACCTAATTCTAAACTATTCCGATGGAAAACTATCTATATTGTATCATTATGTTTTCCATCAGAACAAAATAGAATTGAGGATTTGAATGTAATAGCAAGTGAAGCAAGTACATTACTATTTTAATCTTATAGCGAAGATGACCCAAGCTTATAGTCTATAATTTTGAGAAGAGATACCATCATCCAAATAGATATGTGGACTACTGTGGCTAATTTTCTTGTTATTTTTGTTGTTACCATACGACGGCCGATCAATTCTACGGCCTTTCTCAAGTATGCAGGAATACCTTCTGTAATTTTGAAAAAATGTATCAGTATTCCAAGAGTTTTACAGACTATTGAACCCATTTTTTGTTGCTTTTGATATTAAAACATTTCACTTGACCAATTCTAAAGCCTTTCTCAGGTATGCAAAAATACCTTCTCAAAATTTGAAAAGAGTCATCATCGTTCCAGTAGTTGATCAGACCATTTACTCATTCTTATTGTTTGTTTTAAGCAGGAAGTTTCAGCAGATCCATTCTAGATCACTTTCCCGTGTACACTCCACCAGAAAAGAGCGAGTCTCTTAAAACAAAAAAATGTTGCCAACAGAGAAGAGATGTTGGCTTATATACCGTTCAAATCAGTTAAATCTTAGCAATATGGGACACAAACCTAAGTTGTTATTTACTTATCTTAGCTAAGTCTACTTAAGGTGACTGCAAAAGAGTGATGGCTAACAAGAGAGTCTTGCAGACCATTAATGAGGCGATGTGTTTCATATTTATTCGGTCTAGAAAAGGATCTATTATTAGAATAAGCTTGCTAAATATTTACTACGATACATATGTACGTGGTTGAAATGAACATTTAATTTATCAAATGTGCTATCACAGGTGAAAAAAGAATGGAACAACAGATATAATGCACTTTTATGGAGTAATTTTTGTGCTGATCCCAAATCTGTTATCATTTTTTTTTCACTATGTCATTTGTTATTAGCAAAGTAGAATATATCTATCTTCAGTAACGACTAAAGTGAACTTAGATATTCACGTAGAAAAGAAAAGAAATTCAATTCCTTGCATAAGAACACTTCAACTGCTCTACAAGACAAAATATATAAACATAAACACTTATATATATATATATATATATATATATATATATATATATATATATATATATATATATATATATATATATATATATATATATATATATATATAATCTGCTGGATACTTACGTCAAATTTGTTTCACACTCATGTAATTATCAAATGAGTGATATTAAAAACCTGTGTGTTTCTATTCATACCCTTTTTGAGTATGCTACTTTTTTCCTACGGCGTTCTGATTTTGAATTTCAACACTTCTTGTAATAACGGTTTTTTGGATGTTTTGTGGAATACATATACGGGTCGTAATAGATTACCTCCAAGCCTTTGAATCTTTAATTACCCCGTAATTCAACAGTTCTAAGAACAGTAGAAATTTTATGCAACGGCCATATTTGAATAGGTTAACTGCGTTTGTAAGGAATTCAGTGGCCCGAACAGAATGAAAAGAAGAGAAACGGTTTGTTGAATACGAACAAATGTTTAATTTCATTCATTCATTAAATTTTAATGTCATCATCCTGTATACCTTTTGGAAAGCTCTATGTCTTAGCTACGACATATTAAGCTTTCGGCTGTCTAGGTCTGTTTTTGCGGTTAAAGAAAACAGAAGCGAAGCTTGAAGTTATTGGTTAGCGGTTATGTTTGCTTCCACTGGATATTTATCAATTTATCAGTTTAGGGTTTTGCTAGTTGTGACTACCAGTGAATATATGATGACTTGCTCGATCTTTTTGCTTAATGCTCTACGTGGCACCATTGTCCAAAAAATATTGAAGCCAACGATACTCGTTAAATCCTCCCAACATGACAATTAACATAGCAATGACTTCAAGATACCCACAAAGATTTCATAAGTACTGTAATTGCATTAAGGAAGACCCCACATTATCATAAGATTGTTTGAATGTACAGATTGAGTGATGGAGATAGATGGTTTCAAGTTTCCATTATGTAATAATTTCCATTACGCGATAATTCCCATTATGCTATAAAACAGCTTTTAAAGTTCGTAGATATGAACCTATAAAAACTCGCCATTCACTTACAACCTGCTTTTCAGATAAATTTGTAAAAAACCCATTAATGTCATGACAATAACAGAAAGAACCATCAACTTTGAAATAAACTGCTAAATCAAAATTTTGCTTCCTATAGTGATTCACTGTTACATTTTCTCAAGTAATTTTCTGTCATTAAAACGAGTGGCGAGTAGCTCTGGCTTATCTTTTGACAATGATAAATCTTTGATAAGATCGTTAAAATGTTCCTGTGTGAAAAGAATTGACAGTCATAATAAAGCCAGGATACCTTTTTAATATCTGTTGTAATATGTCGCTGTTGTGTATTAGTTGTAAAGCTACCATAGACAGCAGAAGAAGTTCGGGTGATTTTTACAATCTCTTTGCATTAAAATAGTCAAATTAGGACATGTATTGATATGTTATTGATATAATCAGAAAATAAAATGAAATATATTAATTACAAGCATATAATAGATAAATCACAATAATCCAGTATTTTTTAGTGAATGTAAATATGAAAATGAAAAATATGCACTTTTAATTTTGAAATTCAAGATATGTACTGAATCAAAAAAACAAATGGCTTTTTCTCGACAACTATACACGCTGAGAAGATATAACAAAACAAAAGCAATAAAAGCGATACATCTATGAGGAAGCACTCGGGGATGGCATGCCTCTCTACCAATGCAATGGTCACTAAGAATAAAAAAAACAATGAAAATCAGCTCATGTATAGCTACGATGTAGGAAAAGGTAATTGCAAATTTTTTTAGATCCGATTCAAAATTTGATCAATTCTTCCCCAGTGCGTGGCCCACTCTTTCACAATGCCATTTAAAATCATTTAGAACTTTTGGAAATATTGCGTCGACAAACATGAGTGAATACATAAATGTATAAAAAATGCATGTCAATCGAAAATTATCCCTGATCCGTCCCAAATTTTAATCAATCCTCCTTTTCTCTATGGCCTACGCTAATTGAAAACTTCACTGAAATTCATTGAAAACGTTCATAGATATTGTGTTGACATGAAGCTATGGGAGGTAACTTTGGAACATTCGTGTATACGTCCCGGAATGTAATCAATTGTGTTCCTTAGCCTATGGCCCACCAACCTTAAAATGCCATTGGAATTCATTGAGAACTTTTAGAGAATTATTTGAACAGGCAGACAGTCAGAGATGAATGAATATGTATACCTCTTTTAAGTTCGTTGGTAAACTACGCTCAAAATCGTATCTGATGAACATTTTTGTTGAGCTTTGAATCGACCTTGATGTGTTTGTGTAAATACAGTGCGCTGCAAAGTTTTGAACTTAGGCGATCATTTCCATTTCAAAAGCTAAAATTTCCAGTCATTCCGTTTCAGATCACCCAGCACTCCCCAGGTCACCCTCTCAGGTTCCACTGTAAAAAATATCAGTGGTGCTCCCATGCCAAACCTATGGAGAAACATATGGAGCACATTTCGAACTATCATTCAGACACTCCTGTAACAGTTATAAATATAGTAACTGCATACACACGGCCTAATATGATATGAATGACAGGAAAAAATATGTGCTTTATCTTGCACCCTGTTCGAATGAAAAGCTCTTAAAGTTGGCATCGTCTTCTTACGTTTGGGATTTTCGGCTATTTTCAAAGTCTTGTAGGAGTATATAAGATGCACTTGATCTGATTACTATTTCGAAATCTACAGAAAATGTCAGTCCCAGTAACAAAGCTTTAAAGCAGTACATGCCATATCAGAGGAGCTACAACTGTCGGAGGTTGGACGGACAGGCTTGTTCAGCATAAAATTGAGTAAAATTTTTAAAGATTTTTAAGTTCAAAACTATCAGAGATACAGATGTAATATTATGGATTTCCCTATAATTTTGGGATAGGAACACCTGTGAGTTTTTTTCAGGGGAATCTGGAAGGTGACTTGAAGAAAGTTCCTAAAACCAGGGGATTTGATATAGAGTAACTTTTATCTTTCAAATGAATTATACGTGAGTTCAGCTTAATCACAAGTTATACACATAGTCACCTTGACAAAATTTAAAAGGTTAAAATCAACGATCCATGTAAGAGATATCAATTGGTTAATTAACAAGTTACACAAAACATTGAACTCATTATTAATTTCATTGTTTCATTCAGAAGTTTATAGGATTTTTTTGTTGAAAAATGTCACTGTTAATACTTAGTTGAGTCATTACTACCGCTAATTACTCGAAAATCCGATCTGTCATGATTTTCAAACAAACGATGGTACTTCATTCAAAGCTGCTAAGAAGGCAATTTTGTGTTCCTGCATCGGGTTGAATTGCTTCCCAACTTCGAAATAATGCATTGCCAATCATCCTCATAGCCTTTCAGTGATGTTTAGATCCACACTGTTGGTCGGCCAGACCAAAACGTATATAACTGGCTCTTGAAGAAATCAATGCATGACTCTTCCAGCATGTACATGAGTATTTTCCTATTGAAGAAATGAATTGTTTGTTGCTGGTCTAAACATCTTCGGCTACTGAAATCACATTTCGTGACATATACTGATTCGTTCAAACACATATCAACGAAGTGGAGTGACATCTCCCCAACATATTTTACAGCGCCCCAAACCACGGGCCCAACATCGCCACCACCAGGATTTATAAAAGTTTCCTTTGATAATCTTAGGTTGTACTAGTAATACTGGAGGCTATCTGGGCAACAAGGTCGAATTTTTGCTCTCCTGTGAAGAGGGATCTCCATTTCTCCTCATCCTGTCGAAGTCCTGCAAATTCCAATCTGTTTTGTTTTTTTATCATGGGCGATGAAATTTTTTTCTGTGCCTGAATCCTCACCTTGATTATTCGTCTGATGGTCTCCTCCTGAACTTGAACCCCTGTTTTTGCCTTCAGACGAGCCATATGAGCCTACTGAGGGTTTGCTGCGATATTCTGATAACTGTTCTCTCATCAGAATCGGTTTTCTTAGGTTTAATACTCAGTTTTTGGCTCCATAACTTTCTGGGCAACGCAATTTTGTTTCCACGGCGATTAATTCTCTTGTTTATTGCACGTTGTGGTAGCTGCTGATATCAGACTTCCAATAACCCGTACTAGGTTCGAAATCGGAAAACTTTGATCAGTTCACGATGCAGTGTAGACTTAATACTGTTTTTGATAACAGAAACTGATACATTGAAGTTTGAACCCTTTATTATCACGGCAATTGTCAATGAAGATTTTCAATAATTAAAATTTTGTTAAAATCGCTCTTTACAAATGGACAGTGTTTTTAAATGAACAACTTAGAAGAACAAAAACAGTAATGAATTTATTCCACACAGCTAATGAAATTATTCAAACTTTTTCTCTTGGGTTCAAAATTTTGTACCATACAATACATTGTTCTGTTCACTGACGTATGTCTTCACGCGTTGGACAACAAATGAGCGTGAGACAAACGAACTGCGAGAAATGAGCGGGAGTAAATGAGCAAAAGACAAATGAGCGTTGTTGTAAATGAGCGTGGGACGATTGAGCGAATCTATGCCATCTCTCAGTCGTGTTAATGTAATAGAAGTATTTGAAGGCAATCATTTTATTATTTGCTTTTCCTTAGATGATGAACTGTAAACCATTTTTATTAAATTTTGACTTCTACTTATTTACCTTCATCTTATTTTTTAGTAGATTAAAAAAAATAAAATATAACTCAGGCCGACGCGACAGTGTTTGTTTTTGTTTTAGTAAAAAAAAGCGATTTATTGATTATTTATTTTTTATCAGATGAAATACTGCAAACTAATCTATTAATTCTTGACTTCTGTTCACTTTTATCTTAATTTTTAGTTGTTTTCTTTTTTTAGTTACAATCTCAGACCGACACAGTGATGTTTGTTCTGGTTCATGTTGAGTGTAATAGTAGTATTAATAAAACAAAATATTACATCATTCTTTTGGGGAAGTCGAGAAAAGCAGCATAATTTCAGACACGTCAATGGTTCATCAAAAACTAGTTGGGTTTTAAGTCGATGCGCACTGAGTTCAGAAAAAACTAAGAACAGAACCAAAAATTTCAAATCAAATATTTACTTTACATTGATATTTTTGACTATAGTATACAGAATAAATAACGACTGAGAAAAATTTAAATCTTACCCGAAAAATTCTGAAAAATAGAAAGAGATCTTTCGGAAATAATTTTTTTTTTGATTCAATTAAAACTGAGGTATTGGAGTAGAGTGGCGTAATCAAAATTCAAATAGGGACTCCAGGAAAAGTCATAGGGAAAAAGTTATGGGAGAAAAGTAATGATATACACTTAATTTGCAGAAGGAAAATGTCATGACTTTGTTTTCTGGGTACGAAAAAAATATTATGAAAAAAAAAGTAATGCTTTAATCTGTTTGATAGATAGTAATAGAATGGGTAATATTTTTCGTGAGATAATTTACATTTTAATTTATTTTCTTCATAGTAATAATTTTTTGTTGATGAAAAATATTTACTGACTGAATTGAATGAGACTTTTAACTTTTATCTAATTGAAATATTACTGAAAAAAAGCAGATTATTACTATGAATTGGATACTATTTTATCAAAATGCCACAATCTTATTACTATATATAAGATAAATCAATTGTTTTTAAATTCCAAAGAAACCAAAGTTATGATTTTTTTCCTACTGGAAATAAGCAAACATTATGACTTTTTTCCTACGATTGTACAGAGGAAGTTGTGCGTTTAGATCACTTTTGGAGAGGATCATGACCGGCTGATAACATTGAACAAAATATGTAAGAATTGGAACAATCTTAATTCATTGTCACAAATTTACATTCAGTGTTATAAATTCACTGTTATATTACTAAATTCATTGAATTCATTGATATAAACAACTTTATATTAAACAAAATTAATGAGAATTTCTTTCCAATTATCTGAAATCCATTTTTAACAGCAACGAAAGTCACCAATTCCCAGAACAGGGAAAATCTTTTGTTAAGACCAGATTTTCAAATCGGTTAACAACGTTTGTGAGGATTTAAGTGATCCAAAGAGAGGGTGGTTAAAGAGAGATAGATAGCGTTCTTGTTTCTTAATTGGTCCATAGTGTTTGTAAAGATAGAAAGATATTACATAGAGTGGTCAAGAAGAGAAAAATACATTCTTTCTTTTCTTACGTTATACTCCGTCATATCATTTCTTTTTTAGATCTATTCTGGAGATAAAAAAAAAGAAAATGCAAGAAAAGAAAGAAAAAAACAGTAGAGGGAGAGGTATATATATATATATATATATATATATATATATATATATATATATATATAGAGAGAGAGAGAGAGAGAGAGAGAGAGAGAGAGCGAGAGAGAAAGAAATGAAGAAAGCCGACTATGCAATGTTCATATACATTCTCTATATATTTATTTATAACTATTGCATTTTGGACGATATTTTCTTGATGCGATCATTGTTTTTGTTCCAGACAGGGATTAACTTGGAAACTCAATTGAAAACAAATAATTTTATTACAGAAACAAATGAAGAAAAATGTAGTCAAAAATATATATACAGCGTCACAGTTATTAAACAGAGTCTGATCCTTTTTTTTTTTGTCATTAAAATGATTGAGACCGACTGATTTTGGTAATAATGACCATTGGATGGCACTATCCGTCTGTTTCTCGATTCTGCAGGTACAATGAGTTTCATTGAGTCTAGCATTGGTTGTCTGATGGAGCGTAAGTTGGTAAGTAAGATGCAAGTGAACTCTCTCTCTCTCTCCCTCCCTCTCTCTCTATCTCTCTCTTGTGATAAAAATATTTTCGAGTATTTAACAACATGCTAGAGTCAGTAATTAACGAATAACGAATACTTGACTAATTTTATGCAATACACACTTTCCTTATAAATCTTTTGTCAAACTTCAGTCCAAATCGAGGGCTGGAGTTGACTTAGTCTACCGGAACAACAATCCTCTCCGAATTCGTTTGTCTATCCTGCCACGTTAAACCAAACCTATATATAAAATGAAATTACGACCAAATAATCGGTAGGCGACTCTTTTACCTACCGAGCCAAACGGGCTGGTCTTATAGTCTACGAAAATTTATGTCACAAATACACAAGATCTTATTCCATTCTAATAAATAGATATACTGCGAAAGGATAGACGTCGGCTGATACTTCAGTCTGGACACATCTTCAGTGATGTTTACAGGATGCTTGGGTGTTTTAGGTCTTCCAACTTAATACACCTTCCTCCAGGTGACACCACCGAGGTTGATCAGACTCTAGTGTGTGTTTCGAGGATCTCTTTACTGCTTCGGTGATACCGCGAATGGCTCTCTTTTTCCTTTCTCCTTCGATTCCCAGCAAATTGAACGAGCCTGGAATCCCCTGCACCGATTCCAACAGGGAGACTCCCGGATCTCTATCTAGCCTGCTGACAATTGTTGGTCAGCTCCGAGCACTCAGAGAGCTCCCCTTCGAATGCTTCCTCAAAGCGATCTTCCTGTGGAACTGTCAGCTCCAGCAACGGAGTTTGCTTGGTAGACTCAGACACAAGGACAATGTCTGGTCACAGAGTGGTCGTTGAATTATGACTGGGGAACTACAGCTACCTTTCGAGGTCCACTAACACCTGCCAGCCTCTTATCGAAGTCAGGATGCCAGCATATGTTGCTCTCTTCGTGGGATTAGACAGCCCTTCAGCTCTAACGAAGGCAGTGGTACTCGTAGTGGGTCGGAACTTTTTTGCCCACACTTTTCCGGTTAGTATGACTTCAGCAATGGTCTTCAGGACCTTGTCATGTCTCCAGTGGTACTGTGCCCTTGTGCAACAGCTATGGATATGATTTAGAGTTCCTCGCTTGGAGTACAGTGGGCATGATGGCGTCTCTACTTTGTCCCATATGTGCAAATTAGATGGGCTTGGAAGTACGTCATGTACTGCCTGGATGAGGAAATTGATGCAGTGAGGCTTGGCTTTCCAAAGCTCAGTCCAGGTTACTTTCCTCTCCACTGCTCTCCCCTATCTTATCCAAGCTCTGTGTTACTTCATTGCCTCTGACTCGTAGAACCTCATCACTGGTCTCACATCCTCATGTACTAGGTGACACACCTCCTTCCCTTTTGTGGTATTCATTTGGGGACTTTGAAAGGACCCTAGCCTGGCTCGGTCTTGTGTAACCGCTCCAACGACCCGAAGCCTTTCCTCTGCTTCCTGAACAGCATCCTCCACCCTCCGCTTCTTGCCTGTCCTCACTTGGATCCCAGCTTCAGCCGCCAGTGAATCACTTGAGTCCCTGTACTGAACCATCTCTCTGGATCTTGTTAACTTGAATTCTTCCTCCAAGGATTCGGAAGGTAACTGCAGTTTACTGTTGCGCCCGTTGAGTTCGATGCTGCTGAGGCTTTCAGGCAGCCCTAGCCATCTCCTGAGATAACTGCTAACTCTTCTCTCCAAAGTTTCAGCCGTTGAGAGTGGGACTGCATAGAAAGGAAGGACCACGGGATTCTGGGAAGAATACCATGCTGGTAGATCCAGGCTTTGAACTCCCAAGGTAGGCCAGACTTGTCCACGGCTCTCAACCAACCGTCCAACTCAGTACAACTTGAATGGATGAATGATGTGTCCCTCATAGAGCAGTTAAAAACCTTATCTTAGCTCTTAAGTGACTTCTCTGCGATCGTTGGGATGGCTGTACCTACGATGGTAAACTATTCATACTGAAAATATAATTTATTGAATATTTTTTCATTAATATACATACAATACTAAAGTTGCAGGAATAATATTCGGTCGGAATAGAAGTAACAATTGTGTTTGACACTGCAACGGTCAGACTTATTCCTTACATTATGATTTTGATTTTAAAATTTTATAAATTTCATAAAATAATATGTTCATTTTTTTTTCAATTTTGATAGCATTACCGTATTGGGCGGCTTGTTAGACCACATTGCATTGAGCAGAACTTACTCAAAAGAGGAATTGAAATTGGGTGATAATTGAGAGAAAACCAGGCAAAAGTTCTTTCCCCCAATATCATGTACTGTAATAAAGGAGTATGGTAATGATCTTTTTGATAATATCTGGCTAATTTTTGATATCAAAATATTCGTCTGCAAAGATTTTGACTACGCTAATAGTCCTTTACATATAAAGATATTCTTTTTCTTTGGTCTATATCCGTCAGAATTGTTTAACCCTGTCGTAAAAAATAACGGTAGTATTTAAAATATTGTGCAATTGCATTGTACTTCAAAATATCTGCCTTTTCTTGTTTATGTTCAACTAGAATTAACCTGCGGTTTCTGCGTATTTTTCAAAAATAAATGAATAAGGGAGAGCTCTTCATAATTAAAATTTAACACTTATCACCCTTGACAAATGTTACAGATAATAAATATAGAGATACAGATGGTGTATTAAATAATCGATTGATGAACGATTTGCTTCTGATTTGGCGGAGCAATATTGCATGAATATTAAAGATCGAATTATCTGGTGATCTGTGAAATTTTAAAATTAAATATTCTTATTGTTTGGGGCGGGAATTGAAAGCTAATATTTGATATCTTTTTACGAGAATATCTACAGAGGTTTGAAACATATCAGTGATCTCTTACTTATGACTGGAAAGATTCATTCATTCAGTTTTCAAAAACCAACGCTATTACTCATTCCAGGTAACCATGGAAACCTCAGTACATATCCATAGAAGATTTGCATCTTTTGATTTTATCTTTTTGCAACTTAGTCTTTGAGCAGATGAAATTCTCAACCAACTATTTGCACACCAATCAATGCTATATTCTAACTCAGTCGTTTCATTAGAAATCGTTTACCAAAACTGTTATTTGAACTGTCAACAAAGGTTTCTTCAGTTTTCAAGTTGGTCTAGCTGGTAGGCAATGTATCACGCATAAAAGCCACATAGATTGAGCTAGAGGGCTGAAAATGCAAACATTTACTCATGATTTGAGAAGAAAACGTTGTATTTAAAAAAAATCATCCCTAGATATGATTGTAATGAGGGTTCAGTTTGCAATTTAAGCTTATGTTGTATTTGTCCCTTAGTTCAAGTCCGCCAGCGTGTCTTTTTCCAGACCCTTTTAGTGATCACTTCTCAACAATAGGAGATAGTTATAACTTATTCATTGTTCAATCCTTTTCCAATGGTTTTTGATCACCCCCAACATGGCATGTTGCCAAAAGATTATGATTACGTGATAGCTTCTATTAAATGATCATTTTTAAATAGCTTTCACTAATTTATTGATAATTACTAATGAAGATGACAATAATAATTATAATGCTTTAATAATGAGGTAGTACAATAACCAATTTAATTTTTGATTAGTATTCCTTACAACTTGATTTTCGTTGCTTTTGATGGCAAATGGTTAGACTGTCAGTCTACGGCAGTGATTCTCAACCTGGGTGATATCGCCCACCAATGAGCGATTTCAGCTCTTCGGTGGGCGGTGAGCAAGTGTGCAGGAGATTGTGGGCGGTATTTTGGGTATTAAAATCTGTAATTGACAATTCAATCGTCAACAGCAACATTTTCTATAATTAATTTACAGCACAGTGATATCGCACATTATGTAAACCCAACGTGTCTGCACGGGCTGCATCTCATCAAACACGAGGATCTCAATGATATCTGAAAACAGTATGTGTGTACTAAATATTAGATGTTACCATTACTTTCATTAAAGATACAGCGAAAGCGAAAGTTAATTTTTATTGTTTTTTTTTGAGAATTACAATATGTTAGGTATCCTTTTGAATATTTACTACACAGGTGGGAAAGATTTCCATCTGCAAGTAGGCAATGACGTCAAAAAAGATGAGAACTCTTCGTCTATGACAATGAGTATACAGTGCAAATCGGAAATAAAGAATAAAATCTTGATGAGACTCGAACTCAATAAAAAGCAACTAGAACAAGACTGGCTGCTGCAGGATCAAACTCCTCTCCTACTTCTAATCTGACTGGAAATTATCACAGCAACTTTTGTATTGTATGTATATTGTATAAATGTATTTATTTATAAGAACCGAATGAGCCAGTGCGTATCTGTAGCATGAATTTTCGTAGATATCTAAGACTTGTCAATTTAGATCAGTTGGTAAAACAGCAATGATTTGGTGAATTCAAATCATAGCAGGGTAATGTCAGTTTTACGCCCCAAATTTCGATGAAGACCGTTCTTGTTGTTCTTGTGATTTTTGTTCAAGTCACAGTAGGAAAGTTAAGTTAATTCCAGGTTTGGAGCTTGACAATCAAGAATTTTTTTAAAAATGGTTCTCGAAACGTTCAAAATAACTGGACATCAAATGGACAGACCTTATGAATAATGTTTTTTCGTTATTTTATGAACGAAGAAGCAACAAGAGTCATTCCTGATTTTCCAATGATGACATGAGAAAATATAAGTATCAGAAAAGTCGTATAAGATTTTTGAAATTGCTGTAATTAGCGGATGCTTAGTAAAACATGAAAGACGAAGAAAAACAGTTTTAATTTTGTATTTTTATAAAAATGAATCCTTGAAAGTTTCTTTTAACTGAAACTCATCAGAAAATGTTTAAATATAAGTACAAAATTTATTTTTCCCTCCCTCTTTTTGTCTTACTTGCATTGGATATGTTAATATCTTAAACATTTCTTCTTTACTAATCGATCATTGATTGCAACAAGCATGTTAATAAGAGTAACTATCATTTTTATTATTCAAAATTACTTGAGAGACAAGGCTATAGATGTTTACTACTTCATGACCAAATGGAGTGAGTGAAAGTTGGAAGATTACGTTGCATCAATCTTCGAAGTGGGGAGGGTCAATAATCAATTCAGTTATTTGTCATATTAAACACATTCAGCGCGAAATTTACGTTTTAATTACTTAACCAGTTAAGCACTAAACGACGGCAATTATGTAACATCCCTCTTTTTTGAAAGTGCGCTTTGTCTTCGTTTTGTCCTCTGCATAGTGCTGTGATTAATACCTGCTTACCAGCGATGCTGTTTAATCACTGCAGAATCATGTTCTTTTCTTAGTGTACACACAGCAGTGAAAAAATACGTTGGTGCTCAGTCTTAACAAAGTGTAAGCTAAGCACTTTTCATCAGGTTCTTACACGTGGAATGTCCACTTAATTCTTAGAAAATAATGCTAAAAGAGGAAGATTTACTAACTTAATTGTATTTATTCAATGTAAATAGAAATATAATTCGTTATTTTTGGAGATTTTTGAGCCTTTAGCAGTATTGCTGTCTACCCCAAAGTTTGACTAATTTTCAAAGTGCGAATTCAAATTAGGACATAATGCTGCTCATGTTGCTGATAACCTCAACAAAACATATCAAGCGAACACCACTACAGCGGTTTCGGTATGGAAATATATATACCAATTATAAATCTCGAGGAAGGCCTAAATCTATTTTCAAGAAATATCAACCTGAGTGGTCAACGATCCACGAACAATGGTTCGAGTACGTTCTGGGGACTTAGGACTTTAGAAGTGATAATATGACGTCGTCTCAAGGCAATACGAAGGGCTAAAAAAAAAAATTGGAAAAAATGAGCTCACCTGAACATGTCAGTGCAAGAACACACATGTCTAAGCTGAGAGAGTCTAAGCTTAGAGAATTTGGATGTGAAGTCTTGCAGCATTCTCCATATTCACTTGACATTTCTCCTATAGATTATCATCTTTTCAAGCATTTTGAACAACAGTCCCGTAACAAAAGCTTCAATGATAGGGGAGCCTTAATTCGTGCTTTTACCGATTCATGACAATAACACCTGAAGAATTTTATTCAGATGACATATTACCATCGAGTGATCGTTGGGAAAAGGTTATTGCTTCAAATGGGACATATTTTGATAAAATATTTACGTTGTTTTTTGTTGTTGTTTATATCATCCTTTATCTTACAACTAAAAAAAACGATATTTCATAAGTAACAATCTATTATTAATCAGAAAACGAGGTGTTTTACTGAGTCAACTGGTGCAAGGCCTCATGCTGCATATAGTAACTTTGAATACAAGTAGTTACCGGTCTGAATAATCCTTTAAAATACCCCTTCTTCCCTGATCTTGACAAGAGAACAAAAAAATGCTGGATGTCGGCAAAACAGAATAGAAATTGAGAAATAAATTACCTACATTGATTTTTCAGTAACAAAAACCCATCGCCTCCACCTCGTTCAAAAATTGATTCTTGGTTCCATTGGAATTGGAGGAATGGAAAGATAGTGGCAGTGTCTTTCAGGAGCCAATGTTTTCTCGTTACCACTAGGATTTTCTGACATTTTTTTTTTTACCTGATTTCACATTTTCCCCAATGATTAGAATTTTCACCAGGGCTGATAACTCATATATAACTCTCTCAACTATCGGTATAAAACTTATTAGAGGGTAGTAGTGAAATGCTTATCAAGCTACACTAGCAAACTACTACTACTATAGTGCGTTTTATCCTGGCTATGTGCCTTTTACTACTGACCTTCCGCCAGACTAAGCTAAATACTTATATTAGGGTGTCTTACCACTTACTGATGGTAAACAAACTAGTCTACCAGTCTATTAATATCGTAATTCGTTCGTTTCTCCGTGGGTATCCCGCACATGGGGCCTAGTGACAGATGATATCTTACCATAGAGCAATGGTTAGTAGTATCAGAGTTCATTATCATTGCACGGACTTCAATCCTAACTAGGTATCCACACATATCTTCGTTCTAGACCAAATTGAGCTTATATCTTTCTCATTGGAAACAGGATATTTTGAAGCGTGTGTACAGACAACAGGACTTAAAATTTGAATCTTTTATTTTTTGCTCATTTCACCTCAGTACTCAGGAATGTATGATAACCAATTGTGATAAACTAATTTCCATTCAAACGCAGAATCTTCAACATCAACCACTTCTTTATGTTGATTCTTAAGATACCATTGTACTAAACTGCTTCGTCTTCTTACTTAGTTGGTCGTTGATCGTCGTATTGGCGATGGGCATCCGAAATACAACTCAAACATCTGTAGCGTTTGGTTATTGAGTTCTTGTTTTAATTTGAATTTCGGTTAGAGAGAAAGAGATAGACAGAGACAGGGACACACTTTGAACAAAGAGCAAAGCTTCTTTACACTTCGTTCAATAATTTAGATTGTATGGAAAAAAACTACTTGCCTCATATGTTTTGACGACGCCTGGTCGAACGAAGGCGCCCAAAACCATCAAAATGGGAGATACTTATTCAAATAAGTCATGGAATAATGACAATTTTCATCGCAAAATGTTTGTCAGTTTTAATCAATAAGTCAAAGGGCTCGCTTGCTGAAACGTCGAGCCCAAAACAACATGAAGGTATCATTCTGAATAATCCCCGTAATAACGACAATATTTGATATCAGACAATATTAGACAGGCCGAAGAACACACAACCTAAAAACGCAATATATAAAAACAGCGGTATATGTTGTTTTTTTTTTTTTTCGCTAGTTTATCCCTCCGAAAAGATTCGCAGATACACAAGTTTCCTCTGCTATCTGAAAGTAGGGCGTTTCTATAACAAGTCTTTGTAAGCCTTTTTAAATATTTTTGAGAGTTCTCAGGCCCCAAAATGGTGATGGTTATATATTAGGCTGTGTCATTGGAGGTTATGATGGTGGGAGGTAATGGAGAATGGGATGTAGAAAAAAAGAGGGAAAGGTTGTGCGCTACCTCTATAATGACTCCCTGTGAAACAAAAGCCGTAAAACGAAAAAGCTGGACGTTATTTTTGCTTTCGAAAAAGCGATAGAGTGGCGTTAAGCAAACTTTCGAAAGTGGAACTTCCTGTATTTGAAGTCCATTAGATGAAACTAAAAAAAACAGGTTTCAATGGAAGAGTCCATTGTTTGAAATGATGGGTGGCAGGTATTTCTATCTGCAAACTTGTTACGTTTAGATGGAAGAATCCATTGTGATGGATAGAGAACCAAGAAAATCACTCTGTTCATAATATAAGTATGGATTTATTCCTCTCAATAGTAATTCACGAAAATAGATTTTAAATATCCATGAAGGAATCACTGTGTGGTCAGAATTTCCGGCTCTGCAATGACAAGATGTATTAACAGTCTTTACCACACTTGTAGTCAATATTTTTTATTTGCAGTCGTCAAATTTATATGCAGACATTTTCTTCAAGCAACCAAATTGTCAGCAGGCATCGTTGATGTATGTGTTACGCTGAGTCGACGAAATTACTTGATTGGCGAAATTTTAGGGTTTGTTTTTTTAGAAAAACATATAAATAATAATACATAGTTTTAACAACTGATTTTTACAATCAAAAGTTGATGAAATCAAAATGAAATGAAACTGTTACAAAAATAAGTTTGTCAATTAGGCATTCTGGTCCATCCAGCGTAATGTATACATGCTTTTGGGGGGGGAATATCAAATCAGGCGACCATGATAGCATCTTTTAACTGTCGAATACCCTGTATGTTATATCATCATCATAACCAATCAGCCTTTTAAAATCTGTGGTTGGGCTTAGGCCTTCTTGAAGGTCTGCTACACGTTTCGTTCCAAAACGTCATGGTACCAATACTTGCTGAATTTGTCTAAATCATCATGCCATCTCATTTTTTACCGGTCACAATTTTGCATATGATCTTGGGATACATGTTGTGAGTTGCACTAACCAGCGTTTGTCTGATATTCTTGCAATATGGTTTGCCCATTCCCATTTGAGCTTCCTAATGGCTTTAAGGATTTATATGACTCTTGTTTGCTCTTCAATATACTGCGCTGTTTTGTGATCTCTCCATGGGATGTTAAACATGATACTATTCTGTGCACGTCTAATGGTTCTTAGTTTGAGAGCTATTCTCCAGTTTCGGCGCCGTTCGTGACTATCGAGAGGATACACAGGTTGTAAACCCTTCTTTTTAGAGCCAATGGGCTTTTGTTCTTGAATATCAAACTTGCTCGGCTGGAAGCTTGCTAACTCAGGGTGATTCTTTGCTTCACTCAATCTTCTTTTGAGGATCTCATAAGGATTCGTTGTCCCAGGTAGATGAAGTGATCTAATTTATTCAACTCTACGCTTTCAATTCTGATCGTTCTTGCATTAATCCATGTCATTTTATCATTCCGGTGACCGCAAAATTAGGCAGCGTTAATCGGAATCTAAGGAGCAACCCCCGGCGGAAGTAGAACATGCATCTTCGGAGACTGTCTGTTATGGACATCGCCTATACCGATTTAACCACGAAGGTTTAACGCTATGATGGAATCAAATTTATATAGGCATCTGACGACCTGAACATTGTAATGAAATTTTTCTTCAAATTAACAATGTAAAGAATTCATCAAAGGAATTCAGGTAATCTAGTGACTATTACTACTACTGCTACGTGATAGCAAACAAACAATATGTTATGAATGATCAAATGAAGAAAGTCTTCTCTAAATGTTTGAAGAATTGACACCACTATTCCTCTAAGCTTTTGTGGCTAAATTGGTATAGAGAGAAGTCCATGTTGGCCTGGCTTCTGGGATGTGGTATGTTAGGTTAAGTCTTGATCACGCTTTGCTTACTTCTTCAGTTGTAAAATTGTATTGTGATAAAAAGCAATAAAGATGACAAGAAACATTTCCTTTAAGGAAAAGGAGAAACAAGCTTGACTCTATTCCATGAATACTAAAAGGTGCCAAAAAACAGAATTCATTCCACCATACAATGTTATTAAAAAAAACTACGTGTCCTCATTTCAACTTTATTAGTAGTTCCTGTAAATAGGATTTGCAAACTCTTACAAATAAGTCGACTAAAGTATGGCTTTAGATGTGAGAGTGAATGAGTCATCAGTTTTTTGCGTTTGTCACTATTATTCGGTCCTTGGTCTGACCATTGCCATCCATTATTGCTGTTAAATACGAAAGTAAAGCCAAAACTCATAGTAAGAGTTTGACAAATAAATCCATACGTCGGATAGAGGGAGCAGCAAAATATTAAAATATAATCTCCTATAATATCTTTGTACTTGTTCCTATCAGCATTTGAATGTTACGCTTTCAGTAATAACATAAGGTAAATGTTAGGTAGTTCAATAAGAGGCTAGGAAGAGATAGAAAAGAAAGTTAGGTAATTTGATAAGTAGATAGGAGGGGAAGGGGAGAGAGGAAAGTTAGGTTGTTTAACAAGGGGGTAAAAAGGAAGAATAGAAAGTACAGTGATTTACTGAGGCGGTAAAAAATACCCATTGAACTAATTCATGTTTATATAACATTTAGATAGAAAAACAAAAACAATGATTTAGAAAACAATGATTGGAAGGGATAAGGAAGAGAATGGGAAGATACAGGCAAAAAGCGAGAAAAGAGCAGAGGCATGAGATAATGGATAATCTTAGTTGTCAACAACATCCGTGGAATTTCCACGTGTTTAGCAAGTTCAGTTGTTCTCAACTGGTGGGAAATGTCTCCAAGGGGGAATTTAGGTAGTCCGGGAAAGATGAGGCTACATGGTGAAAATAAAAGTCGAGGTGAATGTTTTTGGCTTTAGGGTTGTGGGGATCTATTTCTCACTAATAGACCCACAATTGGAAGAACTTGTCGCAAAAGAATCAAGACAGAGATCACATAGGTATGTATATCAGTTTCAATAGCGGAATTTTAAAATGGTGTCTTCGTAATTATTTTTGCTTGCTTCATTTGAGTATCAAATACACATAAAATTGAGCCAATCCTTATCATAAAGGTACTTAATGATAATAATAAAATAATCATTTGAAATTATAATTTGTTGCAACTAATATAAAACGGAATGGGGGAACTGGTAATCTTATTGATAAAAGTGAGGAATGACCTTGAAGAAGTTGGGAAACCACGGAGCTAGTTAGTTCTAATTAAAATTTCAAGTAGGTTATCATTGCCGCGCCAGCAAACTAGAAAAATTGACAAAGCAGTATTTATTTTCACTGAAGGCTTCGATGTTCGGGCGTTTCTTGTCGTATAAGATACGCGTCGTGTTGCTGCCTTTTTCTCGGCTTGAACTCACGGCGTGAACAGGCATGAAGCTCGTTTTGCGCTGTTCTCAGCGTAAAGAAATTCTCAAGAGAACCCAAGATGCGAGATGGAGAGGGCGTCTTCTGGCGTAAGCAACATGTTGATTGCCCTTCGGATTTTTGCGTTGTTGCTTGAATAAATGCTGAGGAAATTTTGCTCTCTCAATGAGATTGACAGAGAGAAGGGGGAGTATTTAAGCGTGTGAGCAAGGGAGAGATAGAGAGGGAGGGAGTAAAAAGTTGGTGTATAAGGGAGAGAGGAGGAGTATTTGAGTGAGAAAGTGTGTGTGTGTCGGTGTGTGTGTGCGTGTGTGTGTGCTCGTTGAGAAAGAGAGGGAGTGTGTCAGAGTAGGAGACAGTGAGTGAAGAAGAGGATGTATAAGAGAGTGCATGAACGAGAGAGTGAGATAGAAAGACAGACAGACAGAGACAGAGTGAGACACAGGGAGAGAGAGAGAGAGAGACAGACAGAGAGATGGAGAGACAGGGAAAGTTGTACATGAGAGTATATGATAAAAAAGAGGTTCGACTGAGAGTATTTGATAGAGAGTTAGCGTGTGTGAGAGAATGAGTAAAAATGGTTGTATAAAATATATATTGATAGAGAGAGAGAGAAGAGAGTGAGAGAGAGTATGTTTGTGCGTATGTTTGTGCTTATGTGAGCATGTGTGTGTGTGTGTTTGAGTGAAAGAAAGAGAAAGTTTGAGTTTATACATAAGAGAATGAGAAAGAGAGAAAAATTTGCTCGCACGTATCATATTGCTATTGCAAATAAACCTGGAAAAACTTTTGACTGCCAAAGCGAATTACTTGTGTTGTTGAAAAGAAGCGGAGAATTCAAAAAATCCCCCTTACATCGTTTGCATCAGGTGTAAATCCTACTTGTATTCATGCGGTAAACATAACCAATTTTATATCAAAATTATTGAATCATCTATCCTCTCCTGGAGTTCCAGATGGTTTTTACACCTGGTGCAAGATATAATGATATCCCCCGCTTTACGCCACTTTGCTTCTACGTAGGACCTTTTCCCTGCTACCCGAAATGTTGCCAAGCATTTACTATTAAGGATTTTTTTTTAGACTTCAAAGACCTGAGGTTTGTCGTCTGCTGTGGCTGATAAAGGCTAGACAACAGTGTATCTTGACTGTTTAGTCTCACGCATTTTTATAAATTTTTCATAAATCTCTGCCCTAATCAGCTTTAATCCTAGGCGAGCTTTCAAAGTTGAAGTAAAACCTTACTTTGCAAAGATTGCAGCATAATCAATTGTAGTGAAAATATCATGCAAGTTTGTTTTGGGGGGTCTGGAAATGTTCAAAAATTCCCTCATGTAAATCAACGGTAATTGCTTCTTCGCTTTGCGTCATTTCGGCCGACGAACGGTTTTGTAGGAACGCTTTTCTTTCGAATAGCGGGGAAAACCAGTAATTTTCCGGAAAATCAAATACTTCAATGGGTCAGGTTAATCATTGAATAGAAACAGTCGCGTAACCAACGTCTTTCAGCAACAAGCCGTGATATGGTGATCAATTGAAATATTTCAAATAGGGGTGATCAAAAAATAAGTTACTTCTTTTGCATTTCGTTGAGTGGAGATCTTTAATAAAAAGTCTGAATTTTTTAAATACAGGCATGAAAGTAAAGGTTCAATTTAGCATTAACTTACATTACAAATTGAACAAACTCTCCCAGTAAAAACCTATTTAGTGATTTTTTTAAATCTTTTGTCGACATTATAAGGAGTAATAAGGCCTGTCTACGCGATACACACACATATAGCCAGTCATCCAGCCAACTGTATCATCTAGATAACTGAAGAAACCAATGTTGACAGTTTTGGTTGACGGTTTCTAAGAAATATAACCCCGTCGTAGCTGAAATAGTTACATGTATCCAGAGCTCGGCGATAGAAAGTCTGTTCTCATGCCTGTGAAGACACTAGTCTTGTTGTTTGATAATGCAATAGACACTGGTTATAGTTTAGAGTTAGGGGTTAGGGCTATTTGCTTCTCCCAACGAAGTTGAAAGAGGTATTTGTATTCACTTGCGTTAGTTTGTCCACGTAATATTTCTTAATTATTTTCAATGACATTTTATGGACAAACAGGTAAGGAATATTTTTTTTCGAGTGAGAATATTTTTATATATCAAGTCCGAAATATAGAAATTACTCACGCTTGTATGTTTGTCCACAGAATGCCTCCAAAAGTTGAGTTTCCCATTAACTAACACACAGTCTGAAATATGGAAGATCGAAACTTACATAGTTACCTCACCAACATCGTAGCTATACATGAACTGATTTTCATTCAGTTTTTAGTTGGTCTATGGTGTTGCCCCATGAATGCTCTCTCAGTGTACTTACTAGTTAAAGTTGGTTTTGATTTGAGGGAGTTATAAATATTCCGTCTGTCGGTAACGCTTCCATTAATTTCTGATCACCTTATTTTAAACGCACATCATGCGAATTGAGTGCCGAAACTTGCACGGACAAGTTTTTAGATTTTTAACAACTCCTAAATTCAGTTTTTTAATCATTTATTTGCTGTCTCTACCGCTAGAAATGTTAAGTTTGTCACTGAAAAGAAATGACCAAGGCAAAGCTAAGAAGTTATAGAGTAGGCATGGCCAGTGGTAAGTTCGCTTCAATATTCAATCGTGAAAATTATACAAACTCCGCCCGCTCCCACCATAATCTACTGGGTCACTACTCAGAGAATTAAAGTTCTAATGAATTTCCTCAAATCCTTCCATGATGTCACGAGTTACGTAAATCAGTTGAAAAATAAATGCTTGGAATATGATTGTGTAGAATGGGTGGGATAAGCCCTATGGATTCTAGGTTATATGTTGAAATAATTCTAATTTCAAGATGGTTATATCTGACCCGTAAGTAAACTAGCGTTTCATGAAGAAACATGGGACAACAAAAAAATGACACGCCATAAAACGTACTTTGAATAGCAATAAACGGTTATTTTTACAACAATTTTCTTTTTTTTTTCTTTTGCTAAAATTCATCTTACTGACCATTTTCTACTTAGGGTGCCACATCTTTGTGGATTCGTGCCAAACCAAAGCTAAGCTCCAAAATTCACCGTGGAATTGTGGCTAGCGAGTTACTATTACTTCTCTGAATGAGTTCGATGCTCTCAGGCTTACCCACTGAAATTCCAACATTTCTGATATCAGAAAAGAGTATTAACGCTGTTGAAAAGTCTTATTTGCTTATAATATGAGGCCTGGTAAAAATAATTTTTAGATTCAACACTTTTTGGTGTGGGGGGGGGGTGCTGCACATGAGTCAAATTCTAACGAAAGATGATTATAGTTTTTCTTGTTCCTCTCTTTCCGTCTCTCTTTCTTTTTTCGTTCTGACTTCTGTATAGCCTTGCGCTGAAAGTAGCAAGGATGTTACAGAACCTGGTGACCCTGTGCTTTTGTGAAAGCCACCCTAACTCGGAGGGTTGCGGGAGGGTGGGGGCTCCTACTCCTTTTTTGAAGTTATCTCTTTTTCCATCTCCTACGAATCAATCTCATTCACTCTCACTCTTTCTCCTTCCTCTTTGCTCTTCTAAGTTTCTTCCTTTGTCCTCTCTAGTTTAACTTCCCTTTTTTTCCTTTTCTTCTTCTTTTTCTCTCTTTCTTCCTCAATACTCCTTCCTTTCTTCCTGTCATTTATCCGTCTTTTTCTTTCCTCAACTTTTCCTCTTATGTTTTTTCTACATTCACTTCTTTGCTTTTCATTTAAGACACTTTCTGCTTTGCTATTTTTTCTTTTGTTCTTTTCCCCCTTTTTTTTTAATATTAGAACACTTCTTTCTTGCCTTTGTCTTCACTTTATTTCTCTTCTGCTGTAGATTCCTTTTCTTTTCTTTCCCTTTTCTATGGCTTCTCTTTCGCTTCTTGTCTTCCTCTTTCCTTTTCTGTTTATTGCTTTTTTTCTTCTCCGTTTTTCCTCTTGGAAGTTAATCCCTCACACTGATACCCAAACTCTCCCCCTCTTTAACAACAAAACTTCTCCCTGTCTATTCGCACACCTTTCCTTCAGGCTCTCTCTCACTCTCTCTCTCTCTCTCTCTCTCTTGCTCTACTCTCCCTCTCCATGTCATTTTTCATTCTTTCTCTATCGACTCCATATTGCTACCATGTCTAAACAGACCGAACACCACCATTTACTACTGCTACTCCTACTAATACTACCACCACTACCATCCTTATTACTACTACTGCTAGTACTACTATTATTATACTGCTACCACTATTATTACGACCAACATAACCACTACTACTACCAACATCTTAATATTACTACATCTATTACTGCTACTCCCATTATCTTTGAGATCAACGAGAACTACCATAACTATTGAAACTACTTCTACTACTGCCCTGGCTATCATTATGTCTGCAAGTGCTTCTACTACCACTGCTATAATTACAATAATTACTGTTGCTATTACCACCATGACTATCTCAGTCAGCCTCACGACTACTACTAACTACTACCACTACTACTTCATTTCACAGCTACTACTACTAACCATCCAAACTCTTAGAAGAGAGCATGTAATACTACTAGTGTTACTACTTACTATTATCAACATTACAACTACTACTGCTGCTATTATTAATACCACTACTCTACTGCTAGTGCCATCGCTATTTGCGGCTCGCTCGCACTTGCAAGGTTGGCTCAGTGGTATAGAAAGGGGCAGGAGACTATAATGTTTGAAGATCCATCCCAAGTTGGTTAAGGTTAGAGTTTTGTCACTGTCACCAACTAATCTCGGAGAAGGAAATCTATGAAAATCAAGGGAAAAGTCGCTCTTTCTATGAAGGGAGTTCCTTTTTCATTTATGTTGTAAAATCTTTTTCTTTCAAAGAAAGAAAGGCCTTTTATGAATTTTGAAGATGAAGAGATTTGCTTGACCAATGGATGAAATAACCATTCAAGATATAAGTTCATTTGCTTGTTTATCAACCGAATTTAACTAATAATAAAGATTAAATTGTAGTTGTAACAATTTTCAGCGGATTCGGAAGTAAGGAAGTAATTTTGGTCGAAACGTTTTTTCAGGCTTAAAATAATCGACTAGTCTTGAATCTGAAGGAAATATTCCGATTATTTGGCAGCTCATTCTCTTCTTTGCCCGAACTCAAAGTAATAACAGTCCATTGTTATATATAAAATAAACAACAATATTACCCTCTTTCTTTAGCGGTCAGTCTTCTTGACTCTATCTGCAATAATACCGCTACAGATATCGCTATACTACCACTGCAACCATCACTTCCATGGCCACAACTACTGCAACTACTTTTTACAAAGCATTAAGCTTCATACTTTTTGATACAACTACTACTACTAAACTGCTCAACTATCAGTACTGCTACTACTACTGCTATCAAGATAATTGTGACAATCCCTACTACTACTACTACGATTACTACTGTAGCTGCTACTACTACTAGTCCTACTGCTACATTCCTCCCCCTCCCATGTATATCTACAGAGGTACAGTTTTTTCTCTATGAAATCATCATTTCCTTGCCTCTCTTTCATCTCCTTCGTTTCTCTCTAATCGGCCTAATTCCTGGCCCGACCTCTCTTTTACTCCCCCACCTCTTTCTCTTTTCACTCCCTCTCGTCGAAATTGATTCGTTTTCTGTTCTGTCTCTCTCTGCCTTATCCCCACTCTTCCCTTCTTCCGCACCTCCTTATTCTTTCTCTCTTTTATGGGCTCTAGAATAGAAAGATAACAACTCCCAACCCGTCCCCTCACGCAATTCAAGCCCGCAACAGCATTTCTTTTTTGTTTGTCTCATATTTCAGTAGTAACACTTTTTTTTCTCTCAAAAATAAAACTTTTTGACTGCAATTAATATTTGTCCAAAGTCTAAGAAAAGAGAAACCCGCCAAATAAATTTTCCCCAAGAGCAGGCAAACAACTCTGAATATCGCAAGGAAAGTGCGAAAAAGCCCACTAGCCCAACAGAACTGCTCACGGCAATAAGGTCACGTGACCTAACACATGAACAATGACGTTATTTCATAAGAGAATGAGTAGGAAAAAAGTTCGGAAGTGAGTTTTTTCTTACCATCATTATTTTTCTGCCCCAAAAAAGAGATTTGCCCCTTTTTCTTGGTAAACAAACATTGGTACTCTCGAAAATATAGTAAAAATTTGTTCACTTGGATTCAAATTAATGATAAATAAATGACCAATTCATTTTATTTTTCGAGGTGGAAAATCATCAGGATTTAAACCTGAAATATTCTGAAGTTTACCCAGGTATTGGAGACAGGGTTCTTCCAAGCCATGTTATAGATAAAATTCAGTTTGTTCGTCATTCCCAGAGAGCTGACAACTATTTGGCAATTGTCAATGTTGACTATGGGTGTAACAGCTTTTTTTCACTGCTTGGACTGGTAAGGACACGGTAGTTAAGGGAGAGTGATTTGCCCGAGTGGTCTTTAATCCTCTTCTTTGTCCGTCAACAATCGTTGCATACCAGTAATATAACCTTTTTGATAAAATATCTGGTCCTGGGAAAACGCAGGGAGAAGTTGATTCATACCTTTCACAAGGAAATTAGAGCAAAGACAAATACGAAGTAGTCATAGCGGAAATTCAAACGCCAATTACGTTTTCCATACTGATAACTGTTCTTACACCAACCCACCCGATTATCGGCAGGTTCTGAAAGTAAGCATTCCTCGCTATCCTGTTAAATCATTCAGACTAATATCCCCATCTTTGTTGTTTCAATCGCAACGTTTCAGTTGATGGAGTCACCGGCCTTCCCAGCGCTGTTCAACGTTCTGAGATTGGACCTTTTCAACTACCAGGAATTAAATGACCTTCATTACTTATGATTTCTAGAACATGTAGGAAGGTTTTCTGTCACTACTGGGCTTGTCAACCGCCTGTCACCCTTCTGTGAAAAATCACCCAGTTGCAACAGCTTAGCAATCTCTTCCCTCCCATTCAGTCAAAAAGTAAAAACTCTATGGGAGGGCCAACCTATGTTCGACCCCAGGTTAAGAGCCAAGATATCGAAAGCTGCCTATCCCCAGTTGAAATATAGGGGCAATGAAATCACCCTATCGCAAATCTGCCAAAGCTGTGCTAATCAATGAGTCATAGTTAGCAAGCTAATACACCATTAGTACTCAAATGATGCTCCTCATTTATAGCCCTGTGTCAGATTTGGGTAAGTTTTGAAAATACCTATTAAAGCCTGCTTGACAGCTGAGTTTGGTATTTTTCATCATCGCCTGAAATCAATGTTCAAACCCAGGCAAAAATCGAAGATTTGGAATGTTGATTTTCAAGACAGATAGCCTTGCCTTACTTGGGAGATTGCAGCAGCATAATCTTCCTGCAGCTATATCCTCCCATTAGGTTCTGTGCAGGACTAAGCTAATGGTAAACATCAAGGACTTTGTAGAAGAAAAAATCCATTAATTCGGCGATTGGATGTTATCCGGTAATGAGCAACTTTTCCTTAAATTGTTCGTTTTGTATTCATGAGTTGAACGTTGAAAGATGCTGTATTCTTCGAATTTGAACATCTATGTGTGGTCTATCTGAATGAAAGGCTCAGTGGACAACATGTCTTTCCATCAACCGATTCTGCACTTTAGTTTTGAAGGAAACTTTCCAAACGTAAACCAGGCGAAAAGGGCATTGTGAAAAAAATTGAGTAAATAACTTTGCTTTTCTGTCTTGGATACAATCTTCGGATATATATACGCCTTGTCTATTTGACTATATAAAATAAATAAGATACTAAACTCTTGCCTAAAGATAAGTTGAGATTGTTATAATATACTTGTAGCACGAGCTCCATTCCTTCCAAACGGCTTTCGGAATTATCATATACTAAATGAACTGATGTTGATGAAACACCTCTATCACAGGAGAAATAGAGGATTTGTCACGGCATTTTTAAAATAAGATTTGCCTTTTTCGTTTTCTCTGAGTTATTCAACGGATGATAAAAATATTAAAACAATATAATGCGAGGAACGGGCCGAACCGACTTCGTCTAGGATTTCAAACCGCCACGATGCTCCTTTTTTCTTTTCTTTTTTACCCGTGCTGCAAGTTCGGTTCCAAGTAATGTTGGAGAAGCCAGCAATGATCGAACTTAATAACGACAACAGGCAAAAAATTGACGCTAATCATTAAGGCTAAAAAAATAAACTTAAAAAAAGTCGAAATTGCTATTAGCTGATGTTATAAAGTGTGAATAACAAAACGTTGAAATTTATCTGATATCATAACTAAAACTCTGTGTCAAGAAATTTCCAATAAAACCATTTAATGCTCTGGCTGCTGTTGCTTTTTCTCAATTAACTTTGAAATGCGTGGCATTTTTGGCATCTTCATCTCGCATCTCTTAAAAATTGCTTCACGCATTATTAGGGGATGCGTATACCTCAGGTTAATAACCACTGCTCTACACAGCAGGTGTCTATGAGCTTGCCTCCTGCGCCTTGCCTGTAATAGCTGAAGTTACTAATAGCTGTCACGTTGACCAGACTGTCTAATTCACTAAGAACAAAGGTTATGTTTACAAAACGATTACGAGATGAGCTTGTTGACAATCGCTGCACAGAAGACGTCCCAGGTGTTTTATACCAAAACAAATATTTTGAAAAAAAATATAATAGATGAAAAATCTGTTACAGTCGCTTTGTTGTGGAGTAATGGTTAACGATCTAGTCCTAATTGAGTACCCCACGTTGGTTTCCTTGTACCTGACTAGGCTAAGCTAGGTAACTAATGGATGCCTTGCCGTTGAGTATTGGTTTAGGTTGTTAGGTAGCTCATCTCGCAGACTATTATTATTGTGAGTTCGATCCTCATTCGGTGCCCCGCACTTGTTGCCTTGTGCCAAACTAGGCTAAGATTTCTTCATACATAAAGAGAAACAGAACTGTGGCAAGCAGAAAGCAACAGACAGACATAGAGACAAATTGTTATGTTTTTTTTAATTTCCATACAATGAACTGGGTGACGTTTTCTTTTTGTTTCTCTGTCTGTCACAATAGACTCTGTCACTTAAAGGTAGAAATTTTGGAGATGAATATATCTCATACCCAACATTTGAAACAATGGATTCTTCTGCTTAAACGACTTCAGTCACTTTTTAATAAAACCTCTAATGAAATAGATATTTACACCTAGTAATAGTGAACTACCAAGTTTGAAAGTAATAAGGAAAATGTGAAGAAACAAACTGATACATATATATATATACATATATATATATATATATATATATATAAATATATATATATATATATATATATATATATATATATATATATATATATATATATATATATATATATATACATGGGTATTAATTAGTACTTGATAAACGTATTATTTTAATAGGTATTGTACAATATACACATTAGTGTAATGCACTACACTCAATCTATCTTTGTTTATTTAAGCCATTTAAAATCGACTGCCTTGACATAGATTATTCTTTCTTTCTCATAAACACCATGATTACTGATGACGTACATAGTGCGAGGTATTTTTAACAAAGAAATAAAAAGACTAACACATATCAAATAACACTAAAAGATTTCTCCTGCCTCTCTCACTCTCGTTCTATTCTTGTCTGCATCCCTCCCTCTCCTTTTCTCTCTCTTTCTCTCTCTTTCTCTCTCTCCCTCTCTCTCTCTCTGGCATATACGGCAAGTACGTACTACTCTCTTTTTCTTCCGATACAGGTACGAGCTCTGTACTCCGACCTTTTTTCTAATCCGAACCAAAATGATGATAGGACATTCGAGGACACCTGAAATTCCCGCCACTCACCGTCGAATTACGCATCTGGTTAGCAACAGACTGACATTTCAAAATATTATGGCGCAGGGGTGGGCGATTGATTAACGGTACAGAA
The DNA here is from genome assembly GCA_963457665.1 of Thysanoteuthis rhombus. NCBI lineage: Eukaryota > Metazoa > Mollusca > Cephalopoda > Oegopsida > Thysanoteuthidae > Thysanoteuthis > Thysanoteuthis major. The sequence goes on from OY735213.1 coordinate 22,683,609, forward strand.
AATGGACTCGGCAAGCCGAGTTCTAACTCCGATTGGGATAGTTTCTCTTCACTTCACACTATTGCCTTTGGAAAGGCATGAATCTATCTCCCCTCCCCCAGCGATGGGTTAAAATTGCACCGGGTGAAATGAGTGACGCCACTTTAGGTGGTTGTCGCCTCTAGCTCTATTTCATATATTGCAAACCGGTGCCCATACAGAGAAACTTGTGATTAGTGTAGCCTGGGCAGGGCCAATTGAGGCTACAGCGAGCATTATGGCGCTAACAAGTTATTGCTGACGTTCTGGTTAATTTCCTAGATTTTGGTTTATTTTGCCGTTCTCTACCATCAGTTATAGCAACTACTTTTATTTAAAGATTTTAACATTCATTATTTGTTTGTATGGAACAGAAAAAACTATGAAAAGTCTATGATAAATGGGCCAGAATCCATTCGTTAATTTGTTACTGCATAATCTGGACCCTTGACCACCGTGTCCCTTTCGACCTATGCCATTTGATAATCCAACTACATGATTAATCCAACCTGATTTTGGAGCCTTGTGGGTCGGACTTTATGTCTATGGGACTTAGACCTGTACATACAGCTCGAGAACATGTTGCACAGCCTTCATGTGACTTGGTAATCATTATGATGGTAATTTACTGCGCATGCATGAGCAGACACTCCTGTGAGATTACACAATAGACAGTGAGACGCCTTTAAGTGAAGTTGTGTACTGTGTGACCGTCACATTCAAAATGACCATGCTAGTCAATTCTTTTTTAAAAAAATATCACATAATTGAAGTTTTCCAATTCCTGTATAATCCTGTGACTTATGGCTTTCCCCAAGGAGATTTCAGTCCGTGGAAAATATACGAGAAACATGACCATGATGGTGATCCCAAAAGAGTATTTTGCAGATTATTTTGAAAAGTTGAATAGGTGTTGAGATAACTGTGTGGGGTATTAGAGAAAATATTTCATATACCATTGCCCTTTATGGACTATTTTCTCCTTAATATTAAATGACCAGATATTAAATTTATTAAATTTTGCAATCTAACCTTGTTCGAAATTAAAATTCCACTATAGTAGCCTAAGACCACACTAGGTTAAACTTGGTAAATATCTATTTTTAATACCATTGACAAGATTAACGAACTAGTCATGCAGACAATTGCTGTCGTTGTAAGTTCGATTTTAACTGTTCACCCTAATATGTTAGCCGTGTACTAGAATAAGCTAAGTACACGTCAATATTTGATGCTAACCATGAACAGCGTTTAGCAAGAATGTTTTCTCAGACCAAGATGGCAGCTTTCTTAACTTACGAAAGCTCAAATGAAGGACCTAGACATCCACATCCATGATCAATGACCTTCAGTACGATGCCAATGCAACATTTCCATCCAACTTTGTCGAAGCTTTACGAAGGACGAATGACGTCATGTCCGGAAAATATGGTAATGTCGGCCTGGTTATCAATACACAAAAAACTGAGGTTTTCTGCAGTGAATTTCTGCCTCGTACCATCTTCAAGGCTAAGAACAAACTGATAAGGAAAGGTAGACTCCTTCACCTACCTTGTTACCATCCTCACTCCTGACTGCTGCATCGACAGCGAGATGCAAAAATGTATGCTTCTACGAGCTATGGTACTAAGCATCAAAATCTCTTAGTACTTGGCAATCTAAATCTCCATTTTTCTATAAGGTTCAAAGTCCTGAACATTTTACCAAGCATACTTTCAAAAAGCCTAGAAGCCTTCCATATACCCTGTCTCCAATGGATACTTGGCATAACCTGGCAGGACCGTATTCTGCATGTCATGTTCCTACAACAAGCCAACAGCTCAAGCATTGAGGCCGTGATCGTTCTGTAACAACTACGATGGATCAGCCATGTCATCCAGATGCCCAAGAACCTTATTCCCAGACACGTACTCTAGGTAGAACTATCCGAAGGCCAGCGCTCATTTGGGGGCCAGAAGGAATAATACAAAGACCATCTAAATGCCATCTTTAACCGATGTGAGATACCCGCAAGCGAGCAAGGAATCCTGGCTTCCAACCGTGCGGACAAGGCACGTGGGCAGCACTGTCACGAAAGACATGGCGCAAAGCCCCTCCAACCTGGTGATGGATAATTCCATGCCCCATACGTGGAACACGCTGTGCTTCCCAGGTTCGAACTCCGAAGTCACTGAAAGAGCCAACGATGCAACGACAGCAAAAATCTACAACGACTTTATTGGAGAAACTTAACGTCATCATTGTTCCGACGTAAATATCTGCATTTTATGCCTGTCATAAAATGTGTGTTGAGTTCGATCCTTACTCTTTGCCAAATATTTTTGCCTTGTGTCAGACTGAAATAAGCTTAGCAGATATATCATAAAATCATTGATTTTTTTTTTGAAGATTTTCATTTTTTATCCTTGTGACGAACATCGAATTGAAAATAGGTTTCAGCAAACCTACTTCAGACAGAAAAAAATCTTAGAGAGGAATTGAACTCCCAACACCAAAATGTCTAAATTTCTCGTTCAAATCTCATTTGAGTAAATACAGGTTTTCCCCGCTATCCGAAAGTCGAGTGGTCCAATAAAAAACATTCCGTAAGTCAAAATGACGTAAAGCGAAGAAGCAATTGCCATTAAATTACATGAAGAAAAAACATCGAGCGTTTCTTAGAACCCACAAGATTGTGATGACGGTATGTTAGGCTGAGTTCTTTGAGCTCGGAGCGTAGAGAGGTACTGGAGACTTGGGTGTAGCAGAGAGAGGAACAGGGGGTGTACTGCGTGTAACGCCCCCCCCCAACAAACACTCGTTGCCATTGATCGCAAAGAAGTGGCGTAATGCGAACTTTTGAAAAGCGAAGGATACCTGTACTTTTTTTGTCACCCACATTCCCAACAGAAATTGAAGAAATGCTGTGACCTGGATTTGAGATGTTAAACAGTTAAGAAAGTAGAGCGGGTGGAGTTTCTCAGCCTTAATGCCGTCGGGAAAGGCATGTAACTCAAATTCCTACCCTTATGTCGTGGGGTAACGGTTAGTGAGTTGGTTTCGAAGACTATCATTATTGTGGAGTGGGTTTGATCTTCACTGAGCGCCTCGCGTTTGTGGCATTGTGTCAGATTAAATGAAGCTTAGTAATTACTTAAGAGAAAAGTCTTGGGTACTTCGACATGGGGTAACACCTACTGAGCCAGTGCAGCAAGCCATTACTATTGTATAGTAAATTCAGTTTTCACTGGGTGAATAAACTTATGCATAGCTTGTCGAACGTAGAACAAAACAGGCCCGGTGGACTGGCTATGGGGCAAGAAGAAGAATTTAAAAAAACTTTGAAATGAGTGAACAGATTTAAAACAAACAAACAAATGCAACGTCTATGCACTGATGACACCATATCCCAATTTTAATATCATCCCTCTCCTTTTCAGACTTAAGAATTAAATCACTTTTTTTTTAAAACTATAAATAAGCCCCCACCCCCATATATATATATATATATATATATATATATATATATATATATATATATACATATATATATTATATGATTATTATGGTAGGCTGCTCCACTCACCACAAAGTTCGGTATCAAACATGTAGCTTTTTAACGGGCATGTCCTAGTTTGCTTAATCCCACATAATATTTGTACAGGAACTATCCATAGATTTTTGACTGAACGCTTTCTGCTATACGTTTAGCCATTTCAAGATCAAAACTTTCTTCTTAGAGGTCAAGACCCTGACATATAGGAACAAGAGTGAATTTACCCTTTTTTTTAAATCCTTTCTTCCGAAGCTTATAGCCCACGCTTCTACTTGGTCGCATTTGAATCTATGTAGAACTCTTGGAGATATACTGTGGACAGACAAAGAACCTTTTTGTGCTTCCACAAAACTTCATTGGAATTCATTTAGAATTTTTGGAGATATCGTGTGTACAGTCACTTCTGAACAACAGCTTCTGAAGATATTGTGTGGTATGGACAGATAGCTCCAGTGTAGCGTAAGTAATTGAGCATCGATCTGCTCTCAAATGTAATCACTATTTCTATAATCTATTTCCCACTCTGCCACAGAATCCCATTTAAATTCATTGAGAAATGTGAGGACAGTGAGAAAAAAACTTTTGGTGATATTCGTGGTTGCAAACAGTTGGCTGGGACGTAGGGGAGATAATTGAGCATGGGTCCGCACAAGACTTGATGTACCACTTTCATAACCTATTGCCAACGCTTCCAGAAAATTCCATTGAAATTCATTCAAAATGTTTGGAGTTATCATGTGGACAGAGAGAAGACATTTGGAGATATTGTGTAAAGTGGACAGATAGCTATAATGCAGGGGAGACCATTTTCATGATCAAAAGTTTGATGACATCTTTCGTTGCCTATTGCCCACCTATCCACAAAATCTCATTGAAACTAATTTGGAACTTTTAGAGATTTGGATAGAAAAACGGAAATATTAGTATTGAATTTCAGATCAGAGCGTTTTATTCAGTCCTAGTTGTTCTGTCCGCACGGCATCTTAAAAATATCTCAATGAATTTCTATGAAAGAGTTGGTGATAGTCTACGAAAGTAGTCATGGAATTTCGGACGAATGAAAGATAATTCTCCATTTTTATTTTTAGAGTTATGTATACGTTGGTGACTGCCCACGAAATACAAAAGTTCTCAATAAATTTCGATGAAAATTCGTTGAGGGTTTGGTAATAGGCTATGAAAGGAATGATTAAATCCTTGACCAGATGCATGCATAAGATGTATGCACCTTCTCAGCACTTTTTAGTTCTATGTCGGAGTAAGTCTTTTTACAGAGTGATAACTATCATAAAGCTACAAGATAGGCAGGGAAATCATACCAAAATATAAACTAGAGATATGATGGAAGACAAATACAAAAATTGTTTGTCCACCTTGGGTGGTTCCGATTTGTGAAAAATATTTGTATTATATCCTGGAATACCCCCTTTATGCCTAACATGAGTTTCGCGACATTTAGGGAGAAGGGAAATTAAACATCTCAATATAATATGGCAGCTTTGGGTCATTTGGTGGAAAATAACAGGGAGTTACACGTTTTATATTGGTGATCTTATGAACATACGGCGTACAGTTCGATGGACGTGAATGTTATATACAAGCAAACCCTGTTTTACCTGATCAATTAATTCCTTTTTTTTTTTACTTACGTAAAACGAATTCAGGTTGAGCGATTTATACAAACAAAGGGAACAGTTACAATGAATCTCCGTCCTTTCAGATCGCCGTAAATGAATAATTACATGCAAAAACAGGATATGGTTGCAGTTTTCTAAATCACGTTGACCGAAGAAATTTGTGCTGGGATATTGGATATTCCAAACTTTGGATTGTAAACCACTGAAAAAAAACCTTCCTTGATCTGGTAACAGGGGTATGTGCAAATCACATGTAACGGATGCGAAGGAGTGCCAACGAAAGAAACAAATATGCTAAGGTTTGGAGTTAAGGTTTTGAGTTTAATGGAAGATAGCTTTTCCGTGTATATCAATTTCATAAAGAGGCTTTTAGTGGCTATCAATCTCATTCGAAAAATATTTATTGGTGGGTATCATGGGCCTCACATGGAGAGACCACAAGACAGCATAGTACATCCGAGAAAAGACAAGAGACAGGGACATCATAGAATCCATTAAAAATCTCAAATGGCGATGGGCTGGCCATATTGCAAGAATGGCAGACAACCGACATGGATCCCCCGAGATCACATGCACAACCAAGGCCGGCAGAATATTAGATGAAGAGACGAGCTAGACACTGGTACTGGCTTCGCGACGCCCATGATAGAGAAGTATGGCAAATCCTGGGGAAGGTCTATGTCCAACGACGGACGTTAAAAGACTGGTGGTGGTGATGATGATGATGATGATGATGATGATGATGATGATGATGATGATGATGATGATGATGATGATGAACCTGATTCAAAAATGACTATTTGGTGAGTATCAACCTGATTTCAAAAAACGACTTCTTGGTAGGTATCAATCTGATTTATTAGAAAAGCTTTCCAGTTGCAGTGAAAAAAAGATTCTGATACACGGTCGCCAATTATCCAGAAATCCATTACAACGTCTGATGAATGGTTTGGTTATACTGAACTTTCTGACATGGGCTACACGCATTTAATTGAGAAGCAGCGGGCAAAACTGATCAGGCAGTACTTACAAATCACGTGGAATGGAAATGAGGATGTGCCTCACACAGGAACAAAGAAATTGGAGAAACACGCAAATGAATGCTAGACTTGTGTTTATCAGAGTTTATGTGGAAATAAACATTAGGAAAAGACCCATCAACAACTGTTCCCTAGGTTGAAACTTGCATGTGCTCACACTTCAGTGACAGCTGGTGAATCTGAATGGGAGTATTAATCCAGAGATATATTTCACACAAGAGTTTGTAAAATCGAAGTTACGTTAGTTAAGTTAGTATAGGTTGAACTTCAATAATCCGGGATTCGCTAGTCCGTTGGCTTCTGTGGTTCGGACGGTGATTCGAATCTGCTGGTCATTTAGGCATGAACAAAAGATTTCGGCGGGAAATCGATGCATGAGAAAAAAACCCTAAACCTACATAAAAGTTATTTTTATCGTCGAAATCTTTATGTCATTTGAAAGAAAAAAGATTTGGGGAAATTCTCATATAAAAATTATTAGCACACATTGTAAAGAACCGGAGATATTGTCAAAAGTTGTTCTCCTGTGAGAAAAAAAAATAATCGTAATAATATGCATTAGGATATTTTTCGGTTTTCCAATAGACTCCAATAAGACTTTCGATACTTATTTAAAAATTAAGAAATCCGAATTCCGGAGAATTTTTTTTCCATATGATTACAACCCAAACGTGAAGGTGCTCCCAAAATTGATTCGATGATTAATTTCACTTATACAATCATGCCTGCAATAAAATCGTGTTTTTTGCACATTTTAAACATAAGTGTGGAATAGTGGCTGGTTAGTAAACTGAGCTTAGTAAATTCTTACAATAAATTGAGTCAAGATTTAGATTTTCTATTTCATGGTTGAAGTATTTTTTCAAGGTTTAAGATGGTTATATTGGAGCTTGTTTGTTTTTTGTTTGCTTCTTTTGGAGGGGGCGGCTAAGTAGTGTTTATGCAAGTTTTTAAAATTCTCCTTAATGTAAATAGTTTCACCCTATGGAACAGTCATTCAGTTATCCACCCACTTGTACCATTGTATCACGCGAGTTTTTATATATATAATCCATTTCCTGCTTGCTTGGCATGTCGAAGCTTCACCAGAGCTCTGCTTACCGTACTTTTAGCGAACACGTTCCTTACTCTGTTTCCAGCCTCTCAGGGCGCTGGATGAGGGGTTGGGCTTTCCTTGTTTTGCTATTTTCCCCGTGGCTTGGCAGGGGGTAGGAGATGGATTCATAACTTTCACAAGGTCAACTGAGCAAACACAAAGTGTCTCAGTCGGAGTTTGAACTCACCGATTCGATTTTCTGTGCTGCTAACCGTTCGGCCAACGGCACATCCCCATCCCATAGAACAACTTCGCCAATTCAGAAGTTTTTTTCTGACCACACGATGTTGAAGGAACCTAGCCGCTCAGACCTTTCAAAATGAAACCCAACCTACACAAGGGCTTCAGTACTCTTTAATGTCAGATTTTAAAGGCATCGTACAAGAGCTGACCGAGAAAGACAAGTGTTGTGAGAAACCAGATACCCGACAATAGATATCCGAACAATGAAAGTCATTTTTTAAAAATTGTTAAGAAGTAACGTTATTACTGATTGAGCCACGAATAGTGATAGTAGCAGTACTAGTATCAAATTCTCCACTTGTTTGCCAGTCGTATAAAATTATTGACCTATCTTCTCCCAATTGCTACGTGTGCCGACGAGCCGCCTACGAAGGCCACGTGGCGTTAATTCGTAAACAATTATTTCGTCCAATATCAAGGCATCCATCTTTAATCTTTCCACTAACCATTTTAAAGTTCGCAGTTATTATTATCAGCCAATAAAAACTGTTTCCTTTGGTGAGTGTGTGTGGTGTATGTTTCAAGACAAATTTAACCTGCAGATTTACCGAAACGCTAATTGCCTTCACTCTGCGACCGTAAAGTAAATAGCAAAAATGTATACATGAATAAATAGATAAATAAAAAAAGAATGATTATGATTCGAACCCGTAAGCGCCTCGTCTTTTTGAGTGTAGTGGCATTTTTTAATGTTTCATGTAACATTCTACCTAATCCTAGAAACAAGCACGTTTAGAAGAGAAGACGTAATTATCTTCTTTTTGACTAATATTACTAAAAATCAGGTGAAAAAAATGATTGGTCCCTGTCAAAGTTGACTATGAGAGTAACAACTCTTTGCTGCAACTGGTTATACTCATTCATCTATTCTTTTCTCAATCAACCATCGTGGCATGCCAGTGATGTGACGTTTTTCAGTCAACGTACATGTCGATGGGACAGAGCTTAGAAAGAAATGGACACATTTTTCCAAAGAAATTAGTGCGATGAGAACATAAGCAGCCTTAGCTGAATATGTAAAATCGAATTCACTTCAATGATATTGGCCTTGCTAACCACAACTGCGTGGCGAGGCACTCTGTCAAGGATAACACAGTCAAGGTTAACAATAGGTGTAACAATTATTAGACGTTATTACTGCCTGAACCATAATTGGGGGAGAGTCGTTTGCCTGAGTAGATACCCACTGGGCTCAAGTGATATACCAGCAAAGGCGCATCAGTCAACACAGAGTAAAGGGTATTAGTGCTGTGAATACAAACAGCTTCAGCCGAAATTCGAACTCGGCTCTCCAATGCCGCATTAGATGCCGATAACCGTTACTCTACTTCGCACCTCCTCTGCAGGTAGCCATCGTTCCATGATAGATGCTTAAATCTGATGCGTACAGGTTTCTCCTTATATCCAAAAGTAAAGTAACAAAACTTTAATCCTTAATTTATACTAGTTGGACTTGTGGAAATTCCACGGGTGTTGACAACTAAGATTATCCATTACCTCATGCCTCTGTCCCTCTCTTCCCCTTTGCCTGCATCTTCTCAGTATTTTCCTAATGCCTTCTAATCTACGTTGCTCGTCCATTTTTTTTTTTATCAAAATGTTAAACAAACATGGATTAGTTTCATGAGCAAAAACCCTCCAATACCATCAGTAAATCACTCTCTTTTCTTCATTCTTACCCTCTTATAAACAACATAATATTCCCCTTATGTTAACACTGGAGATGAAATATACAAACTTATGTAAGAACAGGCAGGATTATATCATAGCTGGAAGAAATATTTAAGCGTTCCCAGACACAAAAAAAACTTTCGAGATAGATGCTTGCAACCGTTAACAGTGTTGCAATGATTGCAGAAAAGTATGAACAACAGAAAAAATCATGTGACTCAACAATTAAGCACACATTAAGTTTTCCACATTAGCCACAGTAGACGACGTCTGGCAACGTTCAAAATGTTTCCATGTAAATGAATGGTAATTACTTTTTCGCTTTACACCATTTCGGATAATGGGTGAAACCTATACCAAGATAGATTTTGTAAAAGCGAAGTTGAACTTTCGAAGCTCTTTATTAAGCTGAATTACAACTTCTGTGTGAGCTCTCCTTTTCATTACAGAATGCGTAGTTTCTGGGGACCTGTCGCCCAGGCAGCACCCCTATTGTGTGAACAAGGTAGTGTCAGAGGACTCGGTTTGACGCCTTTGGCAATATGCCGTTGGAACCACACGAATTTCGCATCTAACCTATATGCACATGTATGTGGCTTCTCATGTGTAAAAAAAAAGGCCTTATACTGTATTTTGTCTTCATGGGAAGATGAATGAAAACAGAGCACTTGCTATTGTGATTCTGAGACACAACTGTGGGGCCCTAAGTGAGGATCGTATTCGTTATTTTAACCCAGATAATTTCGTGGGACCAATGGGTTAAGCAATGCTCTATGGTCGGCGTCTAAGCTTAGCTTGTCTGACACAATAGTAGGAAATCCAGTGAGGATCGTACTCACAACGCTAACAATGGTCGCATGAAAAATAGTTTACTTTCCATTGCTTTGCAGCTGACGTCTCTAGATATTCCACTTAGCTTAGTCTGGTACAAACTCAAATGAGGGGAACACCCAGTGAAAATCTACTCACTTCGCTCGCAATGGCTTTGCTAGACTAGCCTGCAAACCATCACTAAGGTTGATATTTTCTTAGTTGAAGTTAGTATGACACAAAGTTTCACTTGTAGGATACTCAGTAAGAATCGCATTTTCTACACTCGCAAATTGGTTTGCAAAATTAGTTTTAAAACTAACGACTGCATTACAACCAGTGTCCTTCTAATCAAAATATATCTTGATCAAAGCGAATACGCTTCATTTGAAGAGCTATTGAAAATGCTGAAAGCCTTGGTTCCACCTCTTTCCCTTAATTTTGGGACGGTTACGTTCTATTTATTGAAATGATTGAGACTGACCTCCCACATCTGAGTTCGTACGATTTTTGTAATTGGTGAACCTGTGATAAATAACCAGTAAGGTATGTACAGCAAACTTATTTTATTTATTGTCAAGATATTTTACACCTTTCACGTTTTCAGACAAGCTTAGTACATTTACTGGATTACGAGAGCGCTCAAAAATTTCCAGTGGCAACACAGGAGAATTCCAACCATTGGAGAATGTCTTGATCCTTTCATTCCCTTCAAGTTTGAAGAGGAGAGCAAGGTCTTATAAAAAAAAACAAACTCTCAATCATATATGTTAGTCTCTACATCGACACCTGTCGAAGATGTGCTGAGGTAGAAAGAACTTTTACAGTTACCCTTTATGACGTCAATGCATTCATATCCAGAGAGATTACGTGAAAGGAAACAGTGAAAACTAGTCATCATTACGAGTAAGTATTTTTATGGTTAAATCCACTCAACTTTTGGGCAGCACCACGTAAAATGCCTTGTCACTTTGTTCCTTTCTTTGTTGGTTTTGGTCACGCTACAGCAGACAAAAAAGAGGAAGTGGGTACTGCAATCTCAAAGGCACAAATTTTGTACCTGTGTGAGTGTGTTCGGTAGAGGTATGCAAGCAACTGCCGTTGTCGATAGTATCAGCACTACTAATACTGTTGATACCTCAATTATATTTTTACCCAATTCAGTTGCCCTATTGTTTTAAAATCATTACAAATTCAGAAAATATGAAGAGTTGTAGAAAATCAACAGAAGTATGCCATTTTACATTTATACTAAATTGTACATTTTATCCATACGTAAATAATCCCAACATTTTTTTCGAGTACTATGCTGTTATATATATATATATATATATATATATATATATATATATATATATATATATATATATATATATATATATATATATATAACACTAGGTCACTGTTTTCCTCAGATATTTTGATGAATAAAAACACCGTAATACGTCAAGCAGCAATGTGTTCGTTTAGAAAAGATAACGAAAATATTTTACTGTTTCTCGACAGACATTAGAATATTAGATTTTCAATAGAATTATACCTTGCACCAGGTGTATCAAGTATGCGGAATACAATGAATGATTCTAAATTTAAAGAAGGCAGTTATTACAGCGTGAGTAGACAAAGACTTGACCTCGTCCTAATTTACTCGCAACAACCACAAATATTGGCTTATTTCAACTTTAGCCCGAGGCTGATAGGTATGAGGTATATGAAGTGACAAACGAACTCTCTGTCCATAGCTTATGCAACTAGCTCGCTAACCACTGTGTTACAGTGATTACTTGACGAATAGCTTTTAATTAGAACAGAGAGAAGCTTGCAGGGGACATGTTCGTTGACAGAGAGGTATGGATTTTCCTCCAGCGCAAGTAAATCGGTGTTCGAATCGAAGTAAAAATCCAGGGTTTTGAATGCTGATTTTAAAAGTTATCAAACTTTCACTGCTTGGAAGATTGGCGTAACATAATCTTCCTTTTCATATTCAGCAGTGAGCATTACATGACTTGACTTACCGAATAATTCATGTACTTTATTTGTTTGACAGTGGTCAACTGAGTTATTTTACATAGACAGTGGTCATCTGAGTTATCTCACAGACTGTATTCGTCTGATATATTTGACAGGCTCGTCACCTGGGCCTTTTTTTACGTAGACTCGTGATCTGAGCTATTTTACATTTTATGTTGCCACTGATAACTGATCAATTATTTACAATGGCTCTTCATAGCATTTTCCTGAAAAAACCTACAAGTGTAACTGACAATATAGAGCTATCAACAATCCATAATTGTAGTAAACACTGCTTGTGCCTTTGTGTGTATGCACTGAGATTACTCGACAACTGGTCATTGTACGAAGTTGATATTTGCCTGATATATTTGTCCAAACACAAGGCAGTGCAGGGTCGAGTCGGAAGTTTTTTTTTTAATCTTCCTTACCTTTCGCTTTTTATATTGATCTAAATTTAGATATAAAACATCTAAATTAGAAACACTGAAGAGAAGCAATCGAAATACTTCAAAGCTGTAGTTTCGTACGCCGGACGGAAAATAATTTTACATGACATTTATGACAGACTACTTCGCACCTCGCAAAGTCAGGCCACTTCTTAACATAGACCTTTAGACCAGGCACTACCACAGTAAGTATGATATACCAATTAATATGAAAAGATAAGAAACATTAACCGTTTGGGCGTATCTTGTGATTGGGGTTGGTAAATACATTTCTGTGCTATTGTGGGAAACGCCAGGATTTTGAATGTTGATTTCCCACACAGGTAGCCCCCCCCTCTCTAAACTTAGTAATTAGCAAGAAAAGCAAAAAAAAGGAACTGCTGTGGTGTTTGGGGTAATTGCATATTTTCCGCCAGTGGTCTGAGTTCAAACTCTGGTGGAAGTCAGTACTTCGAATGCTGATTTTCAAAGAACACATGAACTCCTCACTAGGATAACTATTATAACACTATCTTTCTAACCGATCTCCATTCATTTGGCCCTGTGTTAGACCAAGCTGACCTTGGACTCTCACAGCTTGAAACATTGACGTAACCTCCAATAATGTATGGATAGAAAAAGCTTTAAACCATTTTTTCTGAATTTTACAGATGAGGTGTTATTAATTTTTGGCTTTTTTTTTTTCATCTCTTTATTGGTTTTTAGTGCAACGTTCTTTATAGATTAAAGTTGTCCGAAGTGATAATTACGAAGTAGTTTCCGACAAAACTTGAACTTGCATTCCATATCCCGGTACGACGCTTCAGCCAATTCAGCCACGGAAGCCAATGGCCAGACGGGGCACTAATTGATAGTCATATATTTATCTTATTGTTGCCTAATGATTTGATGTCAATATTAATCTTCATTTGCGCAAAAGCTCGGCCTTGGTAATGAGCTTAGAGTGACAGACATGAAAGTACAAATCATATCAAATATTGAAAATTGAAAGTTAAAAGCTGACTTAGGGAATCAACAGAAGGGCACAAGGATAACGATGACTGACATCATCCCCCACTCTGGGGTGACGATTCGAATAACGCCCCCCCCCCAAGTTTTGGCAAGTAAACATCCTTCCTCTTGGAGAACTCCAAGTGGGAGGAATGCTTTATTTTATCGAAAAAGTTGAAGAAGATATTCTTCACTTATAAGAATACATCTACTTGCGTATCAGGTTCCTATTCAATGTTTCATTACATACGTACTTTAAAATGCTGTTTTGTTGTGAGCAAGGAATTGATGACAATGGGTTGTCCACAAATAGAGAAAGACAGAGGCTTAGAACGTTATGACAGCCATCTATTGCGGCTTGGAACGTGTTGTCAGCCAAGAGTTTTTCCCTATAAGTTGTAGCAATTACACATCCTCCTCCCTAAACCAGGCTAAGAGGAATGATGTTAAAGTGATCCCAGGGGCAGTACGACATAGACTACGGCCCGGATGATAGGCATTTGCAAAACTTATTTGGCACAAGGCCACAGTAGTTGATCATTGCAATATATATATATATATATATATATGAAAAATGGTTTAATGAACAGTCAGTGATTTTCATCTCAGTGGTAGGTTGTCGAAATACAAGCTGCCTCAGTTGTAGTTGAGTTCCCATTTTATTCGGAATGTTGGTCGGAGAAAATGCAAGGTTGAACAAGGGATAAGGTTCCTTTTTTTAGGCAAGCAAGACACCCATTTCTCTAGAGCACAAAAACAACAGGGTAGCAGAGCTTTGCTTACCACTGTGGGTTACTTGTCGCAACGTTTTCATGGTTACATTGGCATAATCCTGGAGTATACCAAAATCATGTGACTTGATTACGTTATTTGCTTTCATTCGATTACGTATAAAACTGACGTGCTCATTTGAACATACTTCTATGACACTCTGCTGAATGTATCATGAATCGAATTCCTTATACCAGCAATTTGGCCGGTGGTATTAACTTGCAAACCATCACACTATGTTGGTCATATGATTTATTAAGCTTATCTTAGACTGGCACAAGGCTACAGTAGTTGAGTGCGAGGTGAGGACCTAACTTGCAACACAAACTGCTTGACTTGAAAGACGAACTTGTTATTCATTTCGCTGCAATAATCGCTAAAGGAGTTGCATATGAAACTGACTTTAATAGGCCGTAGGCGACCTTGCAATAATGAAATACAACTTCCAAGAAACTCAAGAAATGGTGAAACATTTTAAATAAGGTCTCATGTTAAAGATATAAATCTGAGAAGAGACATCAAGACTACGATCTGCCTCTCATCAAAATTCATTACTTCATTTCATCAGTGTTCGGAGACCGTCACATTTATTTCGCTTTTATGGCTTGCTTACTCCTGCAGTCTCATCTATGCCTCTTTGAGTACATAGGATATTGCAACGTTATAGCTAACAGCCGAGAAATTTCAACTAACACGTTATCATAATGACTGTAGTTGTGGTACACCTCGCTTTCGCCTTTTTTAGTCGGTGTTAAGCTGATTTCTTCACAGATTATCAAAGGCTCATCCATAATTTCCTCAACGCAATTGCAGATCCTTTCAATATGAAAGAACTCCCGAATAAAATACTAACATGGGGTTATTCACTGCGGTTAGGTGAGGTTATTTGATTGATCATCCTCCCATGGGCATGGGATGTGGCACAAGGCCCTTTTATTGAGGCAGCCCGCACATATTTGTGCATGGATGGGTGCGAAAAATGCGTAGCTCCATCGGAATATTGTTATCGACATCAGGGCGTGCTCACTGACTTTGCAGCCTCTAAGTACAATGGGGAGGTGTCGCCTGGGAGACGGATTCCAAGGAACCAGGCATAAGTGAAATCACCTGTCTCACCTGTGGACGAAACAAGGGCACCAAAACTCCAAAGAGCCAACCAGCAAGTGGTTGAATTGGGTTCTTAGTCAACTATGGTAGTGTAGTATCCAATTGGGACCGAGCTTGCTACACTGAAGAATCGACCAGGGAGACAAGCTTGCTAACTAAAGCTAAATAAGCACAAGGGTCGGATTTATTAGGGAGGTTAATGGGGTAATTGCTACGGGACCCCTTCAGCCCTGGTTACCCTCTACACAAAAATGTTATAATTGAAAAAATAGTTTCTTTAATAAAAAATGAATTAACGATTTATGCTTTAAATTTATTTTCGAATTTATACTTACTATACTGCCTTCAATTGTTTTTGATAAATTGATAAAATTGTAATTTGGGTATCAATAATTGGAGTATGAGTTAAAAAAACAAGTGTGCCTAACCTAAAAATTCACCCGGGGTGTTGCTGGCATGTATAAACAGGTATATGTGTATTAACCTCATATCTATAAATTATTTAATAATTTCTATGTATCTATTGTCAGTTACAATTACATGCAATAAACTGACTTTAATGGGTAAAATTTGTGATTTGTCGTGTATTTGAATAGCCGCAGATGAAGAACTCACCTAACCTGAAGTGTCCAGGGCCTGCACAAGGTCTAAATCTGGCCATGGTAGGCACCGTACTTGCAGTATTGATTCGCTAATCAACTAGGGCAGAATGAGACACAGAGTCTCTTTTTTTTTTCAAATTTTAAAAATGTTTTTAGTATATCCAACGGATACGGCATCCAACTCAAGGCCGCATGGTGAGTCGCACTGAAATTGCAGGGTTTTCTCTGCTGTTGTTGGAAAATATCAGGCCGTACCCCTGACCCTACTCTGTTAGTGCAATGGGTGATACTGCCTGGCGAAACAGGTACCCTACTTGTTACACCAACGAGACTAACTTGCCAATATTAGCTCTATGCTGAACGCCCCAAAGACTGGATTATAAACAAAACTGACCAAGGCCACCCATTACTGGTCAAACTTGTACGTGGTTGGTGGCGAACAAAGAGTCCTAAAAATTGAATACGTGTTGAATTAATCTACGGCACAGAGTTCCATTTCCGGGTGTGATGTCATCCCAAATGCTTGCTATGTGAAAATATTAATGTAGGTTAATTAAATGTCAAATTAGCTGGCTGAATTCAATCCAGGTAAAATACTCAGCCCATTGCTTGAGATAAACAAACAAACTATTATTTAGTGTCCATAATGCAGTTAATTGCAAACTAGAATCTGTAATCCATCTATACTTAGAGACGTTCTCCGGTCATTTGCAACTGGTTATAATGTCAGGACGGTATTGATAAAGTACAGTAGTAGTAGTAGTAGTAGTACGAGTACGTGACAAGTTTTCTGCTGTGCTTTGTGAGTCAGCGAACCATTCAACCATGACTGCCTCGAGTCAACCACATGTCTAAAGACCAGTTACATTACGACGATTTTTATTTGATAACAAAAAGTATGCTAAGATTGATTTTTTAAGGATCAGTGCACTTACAGAAGCGTGATTGTTATCAAGCTCGTCTAGCAGGCCAAATCGCAAGTCAGTACCGTGATGTTTTCGATACTTACATGGTGTTTCTGACTTGAGACTTAGTACAAATTTCAACTAAACTAAGAAAATATATATCCCTTGCCATGGATTAGGGATTAGCGAGATAGTGCTGACGACCATTACTACTGGAGTATGTTTACTCCTAACTTGCACTCGGTAAAGCGTGGCTTTGTACGTATGGGTCGCTTGCAGTGGAGTAGGGGTTTAGCATCATCATCATCATCATCAGTCTTTTAACGTCTGTCGTTGGACATAGACCTTCCCCAGGTTTTGCTACACTTCTCTATCATGGGCGTCGCGGAGCCAGTACTTCCTGAACTTGTCTAGCTCGTCTCTCCATCTAATATTCTGCCGGCTTCGGTTGCGCATGTGATCTCGGGGGATCCATGTCGTGAGTCGTGATGTCCATCGGTTGTCTGCCATTCTTGCAACATGGCCTGCCCACCGCCACTTGAGATTTTTAATGGATTCTATGATGTCCCAGACTCTTGTCTTTTCTTGGATGTACTGTGCTGTCTTGTGGTCTCTCCACGTGAGGCCCAGCATTATTCTTTCATGTGTATGTTGCATGGTTCTCAATTTACGGGTCTGTCTCTTGGTTAGGTTCCATGTTTCAGCTCCATAAGTGACTATTGGGAGGATGCATTGGTTATACACCCTTCTCTTTAGGATTAATGGGATCTTATTATTTTTGAAGGTTGAGCTAGCTCTGCCAAAGGCTTGCCATCCTAGTGTGATTCTTCGCTTGATTTCTTCTTCTTTTGAGGGTCTCATGGAGATTCGTTGTCCTAGGTAGATGTAGTGGTCTACTTCCTCCATTTCTGTGTCCTCGATTTGGATCTAAGTGTTTTTATCCCCGATGTGGTTGTTGCACATGATCTTCATCTTGCTGAAGTTCATGTGTAGGCCGACTTTCTTGCTTTTTTCATTTAGTTCATCTATCATTAGTTGGAGGTCGTGTAGGTTCTCTGCGAAAAGGGCAATATCGTCTAGCAAGATAGTTTCGACTATTAGTCTTAGTATTAAACAAATAAACAGACAATGTCGTCACGTCACCAGTCGTCAGGAGAAAAAAAATACTAAGCTCAACTAAATCCATAGCGATCAGGAGAAAAAACCCCCCAAAATTTGATGATGAAACCATCTATTTATCGGATTTCTTTAGCCAAGTCATCTATGTAAATTAATTTCATCGTGTTAAATTTCATAGTTTGCTTAAAAGTCTTGACAAGTGGACGTATATTTCACACCCTGTCATAACACAGAATCAGCAGTTGTGCTTGGACACCTGTCAGAGAATACATCTAAACTGTGATTTCTTGCTTATGTCTCGTCATATATCCGATTGACAGCGATAAGCCAGCGAAATAACGTGAGAATTAAACTTTCTGCTCTCCAACACTGAAGCCGACTTGGTAGTGTCAAGGAGTTGAAATGTTGGGTTGTAACACATAAAATGTAGGTTTTCTTGAACAGATTCAACGTAAATAGAGAATTCGTTATTATTGATTTTTTAGCTTTTAACGGCAATGGTGTCTACCCAAGAAGACTAATTTCCAAGTACGATTTCGAATTAGGATATAATGCTGCTCAGGCTGCTATAACGCCAATAAAGCATATGGAGTGAACATTACAACAATGCGAACTGTTTAGCGGTAAATCAGTAGGTTTAGGTTAGGAAATATTGATACCAATAATAAACCTCAAGAGAGGCCGGCGCCGGTTCTTAGTAGTGGATAACTATCGACAGCTGTGGCCAACAACCAATGGATAGCAGTTCGGGCACTCACTAGATACTTTAAGACTTCAGTGGCGAGCATATCACATCATCACAATAGGGAAAGTTAAAAAACTGGGAAAAAAAGTCGGTTCCGCGTGAACCGAATGAAATGCTTCATGACAGTAACAAAACACATGCCCCTCAGTTTACTGGGTCTAAGCTTAGAGAATTGGGGTATAAGATTTTGCTTAGAGAATTGGGGTATAAATTTTGCAGAATCCTCCACATTCACCTTTCGCTTACGGATTATTATTTTTTAAGCATTTTGAACTTAATATCTGTAATAAAATGTTTAATTATAAAGAAGCCATGATTCAAGCTTTTACTGAATCTGTGACCACTAAACTTGAAGAAATTCATAAAGATGGCATCTCATCATTAGAGGGTCGTTGAAAAGAGGGTAATTTGCTTAAAAAATGTCATACTTTGATTAGGTATTTGCTGTTTTTTCTTGTTTATACTAATCTTCATTCAAAAATAACATTTTATATATCACGTAACCTTAATGGAATGTTGAACCCTTTAGTTCATCCTTTCATCCAAGATGATATCAGTCTTCGTATTTGTTTATTGAAAGAAAGGGCGTAATATTCCATCAAAATAATTTTAGACTGGATGTTTCTTGGGCGATCAAGCAAAAATTGTTACATTTACCCGCTGAATTGACCAGATATAGCATCTTTAGATTTGTAACAATTCTTGTCTTTGCTGAAAAAGAAAAAAAAGAATGAAAACTTCCCCGTCAAGCTGTAACAATTTAGGTTTAGTATTATCCTATATTATGCCAACGAATTCTGGACACCTGCTTTTCGTCGATTGCTCCCGTTATTTTGGTCTAATTGGGAGCAGTACTTGTTCGAATCAATTGTTTGATTTCCAGTGAAGCTCATTGTAAAAGACTCCTTTCACATCTCACAATCGACACAACATAATCTATTCTGACATTTGGTATGTTTAGTGATGGTTTATTTGGCTTACTCCACGATCTCTTGCTTTATCCATTTCATTGAATAATTCACTTTTCATCGCCTACCTCAATTTGATTTAAACAAATAGAGAATTTTAGTTCCGTTCAAGTAATCCAGTAGTTCTTTTCGTTGGAATTTTTTGGAAGCCACACATCAAAGTGATTATTGTAACCAAGCTGGTGCGAATGATTTTCAACGTTCAATTTGGGTATTTTGATTATGTCTCCTGTGTTGTCTAACGTTATTCTCAAGTAAAATCTTGATTTGATGAATATCAACCTAAAATTGTTTACCTCAACTTGGAACATTGCCCAGAAAACTCCTGTTCGAAACTTTGCCAACAACTTTTGGCACACTCGATCATTCACAATCATTCACAGTACTTTTTTCATAATCTGCAAAAAATCCTTTTCTCATTTGAGTTGCAATTTTTATCTTTCTTGAAATAAAAATGAACCGTAATACCCTGAAAATGATCCTTATTTTCCACACTCTTCAATGATAGGATCAATAAACAAAAATACGCCAATTTTGACAATTTGTAATGCACTGATATGACAGCTGTCATATTAGAATCAAAATCAATCTTTTTCAATGAAATTTGTCAAAACTACACTCCTTATGCCATCTAATGTTAATACCATGAAGTGTATCATTTGAGGTAAACTGATTGGCTGAGATGAGTATTACTCTCCTCCCCCTGGCTAAAATGTCTCCTTATATGACACCAGAATGAAATATGTATATTAGATAGCAGATAACTCCGTCCTTTCTAATTTATATGACAATATGAATGAGGCCATTCGATCTACCCTTGGAGGATTAGGGATTTTGTTTTAATTTTACCAAGAAGAATCGCTGCCATTTGCTAGTTTTGCATCTAAGCTTATGACCTCAAACAGGAAATATTAGATTCATGCCTTTCCCAAGAATATAAGTATGAATGTTAAAATGGAACATTAAAGTCTTTTTCACCTGTAGAGTTTCGGAAAACTCTTTAATTTGACTTTTTAAATCCTGGATCTCTGAGAATTCAACATCTACCCTTGTTTGTGTGATATATATATATATATATAATATGTTGCGTGTGTTTGTGCATGTAGTGTGCGTATATGTAATATGTATATGCATTTAATGTGCAGTGTATGCAATGTGAGTATGCATTTATGTTGTAATAATATATTTTAAAAAGCACCCGCTATAGAGCGATGGTTAACAAGCTGACCGATCCTCATAAGTATTTATGCAGCTCAGCCTAGTGCAGCACATGGCTACAAGTATGAGGTACCCAGGAGAATTTACCTTATTAGTAATGGTCTGCAAGTCAAGTTTGCTAACCACTACTTCATGCTAAGCATTTCATATCTCTCCGTACCCTTGTGCAAGATTTGGTTAAACATAGTATAGAACTCCCCCTGCTTTATTTTAAGAGTCTGCGAATTGATAAATAAACCATGATATATATATATATATATATATATATATATATATATATATATATATATATATAAATATATATATATAATCAACACTCCCTTCTTTAGGGTCGAGCATTTTTAGGTAGGGCACTCATCTACTCTAAGCTACTATGCAATGCTCTTCCAAGTCTGGAATGGAGCACTTTAGAAGATGGGGAATTATGCGTAAGTAGATACAATTTTCAATTCGGTCCTACTGGCCGCCCAGTTCTTCGTAGAGCAGGGGTAAAGCATCTGCCTCCAGTTCTTAAGCAAAGGTTCCGACCCGACTAGAAGGGATACTGAATAGTCTATAGTCACACTGAAGAGTTGTAATACAACGGAACAGCTATCTGTGGATGACATAATAATTGATTATCATATTTATATATTAAACACTGTTCATGTATACTTCTTTCAACGCAGACAATCATGTTATCAAGAAATGGATATACAATCCGACTGAAATGGTTATATGTGTGTGAGAGAGAGATCTAACAAGATGACGTGAAAAAAGTTGTCAATTAAGAAGAGAAAAAACTTGAGACTGATCAGCTCATCTGAAATTCTTTATTGGTTATGATAGCTACGCAGAAGTCCGAATTTCGGACAAAACGTTTGCTATCATAACCAATAAGGAATTTGAGATCTACTAATCACCCTTAGGTTTTTTTCAAAAATTGGTCAAATTTCTTCTCATCACATATAAAGTCATAAACTTTATACTTTAGCTGAAAAAGAATATTGGTTTAGAAATTAATTTTTTATACAAACAGTCCTCAATATCATCCTATAATGTCTCTTCGTGCAAGTTAGTCACTTGAGAACCCTGTTAATGTACTACGTTCTGATAGTTTGCATTATACGCTGAATATCAAATTTTATTATTGTATTTTGATCCTAATGTTTAGAGTTGAATATCATAGCTCTTTAAGCACCGGCCTGTTTCGGGGATAAAAAACAGTAGAGGCATTTTACCATGGCCTCTTAAAGCTGTGTTGGTCGGACACAACATCCTCACCTGTATTTAACTTTACTAATTAACTTAGGATGCTTGCATTTTCTTTAGTTTGACTTTCACTTGTCTATATATATTTAGATCATTCTATTTACTTTCATTTTACATTTAATGAATTGGATGTCTGGGATTGAATTGTACATTTCTATTAATTCATGTGGACCATCTAACTATTTTATATTCCTATTTATCTATATTAGATGTGTGTTGTTTATTTTGCCAATTCAATGCCATGGATTTTATTGAACTATGAGTCTATTCCATTTATGAGGACCAATATGCGTTCAGAAAATTAAAAACATAAATTCCAATTGATTGGACAAAACTTTCTCATGTTTATATGGGAAAATAACAAGATAAATTCTGGAGACTAGAGATATCAAACACTTGCAAAGATAAAATAAGATGGAACAGAATAAAATTAGAATTAAAAATTTCACTGTATCACTGCTTGATCAGTACATTTTGTGCAAAATGTGTAAGGTATATTTTGTAAGTTAAAAAATAAGGAGCTAAATTGAAGATACAAAACGAAAATGCCTTTTTTTCAAGTGTATTATTGTTGTATCTAATAGGATGGGGGAAAAAAACAACAACTTATCTAACCACCCGTATCTTTTTCACATCTTTGTTGTTCCATTTAGGTTGGAAAAATCTTCCTCTCTTCTTTGAATGTTCCTGATAAAACTGATCTCAGCACTCGATTTAGGGTTCTAATTTCCCTACTTTTTAATTATCTAGTCATTTGTTTGTTTGTTTTCTTCCTGATACACATGACAGCTAAGTATATCAGGGAGAAAACAGGAGTCCAAGACATCATAGAATCTATTAGAAAACTGAAATGGCAATGGGCCGGTCATGTTGCAAGAATGGCAGACAACCGATGGACATCACGACTCACAACATGGATCCACAGAGTGATATCACATGTGAAACCGAGGCCGCCTGAATACAAGATGGAGAGACAAACTTAACAAATTTAGAATATACTGGCTCCGCGACGCCCACGATAGAGAAATGTGGCGAATTCTGATCTTTGTCCAACGACGGACGATAAAAGACTGATGATGATGATGATGATGATGATGATGATGATGATGATGATTCATTTATTTATTGATCCTTAACCCTCTTCCTACTCATTCTCATTCTATATTTAGAATTATTTTGCCGTTTATTCTTTAACACCGAAAAGCATTAGAATCCTTGACTCTGATGGACTGACCTTAGTTCTGGTAAGATCTCCTCTCCTCACGTTTACATAGACTGACCTTAGTTTCCAGATCAAATTCCCTTCCCTCCACCTCTTTCACCCACCCTCATTTTACGTCTAGGATTTGCACCCGTGAATTTAATGAGATTCTAACATTGAATATGGAATATGGTATTTGTTCAAGTCACTTAACAGTCACTGTCTTCCAGTACCCTTTTCCCACTTTATAAAAATAATGAGAATATATATATCTTTATAAATATACATATATATATTGATTATAATGCCCAGGGTATTTTTTTGTGATGCATTTTTTCGCGTTACACCCCCATCCAGAAAATCTTTATTTACTTATTCAAGACTGAACCACGAATCATCGAAACCACGGATGGAAAAGCTACAAATAGCAAGTAATAACTGCGTATATATAAGTGACTGATAGCGCTACTTCTAAGCTGGGCAGAAGTTTTTAAAAGCCAGGTTTGCATATTGTGACCAGTAAATCCATAACAATCAGAGGTATGACCAGGAAACTACGCGAGGGACTCACTTCCGAAGTAGGCTTCTACGAAATGCAAGGACTACCACGTAATATACATAGGCAAAACATCCAGATTTATAGAAAAAAAAGGGAAATACGAACATCAAAGAGTCCTGATCTTAGATAACAACCTTACCGCCCTCGTCAACTCTCATCATGACTTGATCATAATTTCTTGGAAAGGCCCGACTAACCAAGAATGAACATGACGATGTAAGACGCAATTGCATTGAATCAGCCCTTATTTCCCAATGCAAGACTACAACCCAGCGTCCAGGCCCCTTCCACATGGCACAGACATGGACAAAATAGTTTTGATTCGGTTAGATTTTTACACACACACACACACACACACAATCTTTACTGGCCTTTTTCTACGCTGAATCCATCCCCCCCCACACACACTTTTGTCCCTGCTGGTACCAGACAGTTACAAACACAAGCCTACATACCTTCACACTCCACTGATGACCATAGCTATACATATGCAAATACCAATGACTATGAAAAAAAAACATAGACAACGAAAACCCAGTACATTGAAACGTAATATGAATCCTAGACTCCAATCAGACACAACAAAGCCACGTACTAATAATCATCCTAACATGACCCTCGACAAACCCCACTCACTCAGACACGCACACACATTTAATAGATTGGACCATATTGATAATATCCATTTTCTCCCCAATTAATGCTGACAATGATTCATGACGACTTCCTTTCAATCAACATTCAGGTTTTCCACTACATATTAGTCCAGTTAACCTTATCTGTTTATTCTAATTCTCCCTGAAGACGCTATAACACAGGCGAAACGCATCGGACATTTCCCTATTGTCAACTATTACTCTCATTCTGTCGGATATTCTATACCCACACACTAAGCTGTGTGTGTGAGAGTTTTTTTTTAGTAACGTAGGGATGGCCTAATAAAGAAGTGATAAATTAGAGATGAATTCCAAAGGAGTGACACGAATATTACGAAGTGAAAATGTAAAATTCTTTCGAATCAATTTCACTGCTCCAGAAAACCCCCAAACAATGCACGAAAAAAGTGTTAGCTAAATTCGAATAGCACCCCCCAAAATTCGATTAGCTCAGTGCTTAAAGGTTGATTCAGAATGACTTGCTGTGTTAAAAAATGAATTTCAAATTGTACTTGGTTTGCTTCGTGTGCGCACACTTTTACTAGCAGCAACAGGTGAATCACACCTAGATTTTTAGAATCTACCATAATCAACGAATGATCAGATTTCAATAGAATTTTAAGTAATTCTACATTTATGAACGAATCTATTTATGAAGAGGGTATTTACATTTCTATGAAGAAATTATGTAAGTTACAATTTTATTCGAAACTTCAACCAGAAAATATAAAATGCATTGTGCAGGGCAATATATGCTGAAAAATTATATTTTTTTTTAAATTTGATAAGATTAATTAAATTAGATGTATCATCTTTTGCAGCTATGTTTAAAAGTTGTTTTTAAATTATCTTTCACTTACTTTCAATTCAATTCAATTAAAAAAAAGGGATTAATTACATTATTTTCCTCAAGTTATTAGTTCAATTAATACGATTTCGATGAGTACAGTTTTTGAAGATTTGTTGAGTCAATCGGGAATGATTTTTGACTCATATGCTAGTCAATGCAAGTTTGTTTGTTTTTTTTGTTTTTTTTTTCTTTAATTATTTGTTCTTGTCATGAAAGCCGTTATTTATGACTTTATTTATTATAGGAAACATAAAATGGCCTTGTGCCAGAAGTGGATAGGCCCAAAGTATATCTACGCGAATCAGGGAACACAAGTTTCAAAGATTACAGATCAAAAGCATCGTCTTTACAACAAGATGAGAGTGCAGTCGTTGAAACCATCTCTGGGATTTTTTTTTTAACCCTATGACGTAAATTCACTTCTGGAATATTCTACAATCTTCTTTAAAGATTTTCACTGAAATATCGAATTATTTCTCCTTGCAGAACATCAGTCTTAGATGAGTGTACAATCCGAACTAATCTTCTTATAAAATGGTTGTCTTGTGAAAGCTGTTCTCGTGCGTTCATTTGCATTTGCCAACGAAGTTGAAAGAGGTATATATGCACTCATTCGTGTCTCTCTGTCCACACGATATCTCCAAAAGTTCTCAATGAAAGTGGGAGAGCGGGGCATGGGCTACGGAAGAAGTGATTAGATCCAGGTATTTGTTTCCGATTGGCAGATATTCTCTTCATTTCGCATGAAAAGATGTTGAAAACAAACAGTTGATAAGCAGGCTGATTTTAGATTTCAAGGCCAGTTACTCAATAATTGTCCATCTCTCTCTCTCTCTCTCTCTCTCTCTCTCTCTCTCTCTCTCTCTCTCTCTCTCTCTCTTTTTTATATATTTTAATCTCATCCAGTATTTAGTTTCTGTTCAACGTTGGCAGAAGTGTGTGTATGAGTTTTTCAGTTGTTGGTTGCAGTCGCAGTGTTACCATTGCACCCAACCGTTGTTTCTAATACTTTTCGCATTTGGGCATCAGTCGTATTTGCGTCTTTTCTCAACTCTCTCAATAAAGGCGTCAAACTGATAGAAAGACAAATGCTTGGAAGGTGACCAGAAGTATACATACAGTTATTCCAAGCTTTTCAAAAATTTGCTTCACGCCACTTTTTACTTTTACGAAAGAAGAGCCAAAAGGCGAAAAAAAGCCTTATAGGGGAAACCCATGCACCCAATTTTGCTGCATTTGTTCGTCCAGAGTCTTTGGGCAAAACATCACGTTACCCAGCATCCCTACTTTACAGATTTGGCTCCCTGCATCTACTTGCTTCTCCGAACGAGATTTCAAGCTGCGGACGTGATTAGAGAGATCAAGACGAGGCAGCTGATGACGATCCCCAAAAAGAAGTTTGTAGACCATTTTGATGTGTGTTGGGGGTGGGGATAAGTGTGTGTTATGCAGAGGGGGGCTATTTTGAAGGGCACCAAGGCGTCATTGCTTTTAGTGAGCTATTTTCGGTTAATATCAAATAGCTGAATACTCTCCGGATAGGCTTTGTGTGTATGTTTGGGGTGGTGTAACGGTACCGGCATAGAAAACAAAATCGGGAACCAAGTTCGAATTTTACGTGAGATTGTTTATGCTCACATCACAAAAATACATTTAAGAAAGGCACCATCGATAGATATCTCGAACAAGTGTGTCTCGTCACTGACATTCCACAATAGTTGACGGAGAAGAGATTGGATGAGTGAGCACTTGGTTAAGCCATTTTCCAATAACTACCTAACTTGATCAAGCAGTAGCAGAAATATGCTACTACAGTATGCAACTGCACTTTGCAGTTTACCAATAAGTTTCTACTGTAGTATACGAACTACAGTTTGTTAGCTAATATAATATTCCACTTGGGATAACCAGTTCATTTTAACCAGTTAGAGTTGGCAAGTCGTTTCCCGAAGAAGTATAGATTGGCGTTATAACATAGCAATGTTTTTTTGTAAGATGAAACAAACACGAGTTTAAATTACACACATAACTTGCTAGCAGAGTTCAAAGGTTGATAGAAAATTTTGTATTAGTAAAGACAAGACGAGATTAGACCAAGCTTGACGAGGAACAATGACTTTTTATGAAGAGTGTATATGAAGGCAAGGCAATATGTTGTGTAAGTGTAAGGATTAGCATTAAAGCATGTTCGTCAGGTGAGGAAGGGTTTAGGTTGGTAGAGCGCTCATATTTCGGTAGACCTAAGTATATGTAGTAATCTCTTGATATTCGCAGGGGTTAGTGTCACCATGGAGGCTCAAATACGAAAACCCGAGAATCATTTTTGTTGATACCCTTCTCCTGAACCCTTCGGGTCCCCGAAACACAAAATTTGAACCATAAACAATTAGAAAACATTTTACCACTCCTGGATTGTTAATGTTCAAATAAATAAATGAATTCAGTTAATCATTCTGTAAAAATTCGAAATTTTAAAACTTAACTTGATTTTTTCTCGTGATGGATCGTCAATTATGGCGGAAACGACATCTATTTTTGTCAAAAACGTAAACACAGTCTCAATCTGTTCAGAAATTCTCTGCGAGTTCGCAAAAGTATTTTTCCCTTTCTTACGACCAACTTTGTGCTATTTTCTCGCACTTATAACCAAAAGTAAACTTTCAAAGAAGATATTTGATTATTGAAATTGTTTTGAAAGATCGTCAAAAAGTAAATGTTAGTAGGTAAAAATACATATACGCTTCATTAACGAAAATCATAAATTTCATAAAATTACAGTGCGGTGATTATTAACATATCTTTTTCATATTTTTGTTGCTTTTAGAAAAAATTATGCGGTCTGAGAAAAGTTGCGATAAAATGCAGCAAAAATATCAAGATGAAGAGAAACAGTAGCGTAAAGATGAAAAAAAAATGTAATGATAATTTATAATACTTCATCTACTAAAAGATAAATAAATAAATTTGTTTACAGCACAGTGAATTGGAAAAAAATGTCTAAAATACTATTCGACTAACTGATTCGCGAGTGTTTAATCCGCGTATTAACCGGATTTATATTGTCTACATAAATAAATTAATAACACAAATATTATTGCCATGCTGTATATGATTTCTTAAACTTTTAAAGTTTTGTTTATTCTGCACAGCATATTTCTCATGGTGCAGTTTTTCGCGATACGCCGGAAATCTGCCAAAAAAAAATCCCATTAAATTATTCAAGGCTGAACCGGGAATCATCGAAACCGCGAATAGAAAACCCGCCAAGATCATGAGATAGTTATTGACGGTAGTGAGCAATAAATTGTTGAAAGTGATCTTTAGCGTGTCTCTCTGAGTTAGTTAATTCTAATATTTTAAGGGTTATGGACGCATTCCGTTTACGTATACGCACCGGTTCGGTGAAGGTCAGATTCTGAAAGCACCCAAAGGTAGTCAGTCTTTGGGATGTTAACACACCAACCATTGCTCTACGTTTGAAGCACTCTGGTTTTTACTGTATACAGGTGTCTGTTTTAGGAACACGAGAGTGGGGCACTCAGTAAGGATTGAACTCCCTACAGTAGCTGTGGCTTGCGAGATTACATTAATTACCCTCGCTCTATGGCAACCGCCTAGATCATTGTTGATATTCTCTAATATTTACTGGCACAAGGTTACAATATTGAAGCTTCTATGAAGAAGCACCTAGCTGGGTGTCTCAGTACTTTTGTTTTGTGCCTAACGAAGTCAAGCTGAGGAAATAACTAAGACCTCGTACTCGGCTGGGGATGCTGTATATTTCCCATCGGTGCCAGGTGTTGATGTTCGAGCCTAGCTAAAAGGCCAGGAAAGTTAGCGATACAGAAACTTCTACTCTCATTGGGATGAAACTCAGCTTCGTAAATATCTATGAACATGCCTATAGGTACCTACCGTAGCACAATTGTTGACGATCCTGGCTCGTATGCTATTCACTCACGTAATGTGTTTGATATTCACTGAGTACCTCATTTTCGTGACCTCGTGCCAAATCACACACGCACAATATTAGGACGTAGAAAGAACTCCTCTATGGTTTGTACTCCTTTGTTTACAAATAAGGATGTTTCTTTTGTTTGGACATTCATAAAAGGTTCAAAATTGTTTCATCTGATCAGTACAAGATTGGCAAGCATTGACCCTCTGACCAAAGCAGTTATTCTTAAGGGTGTAAACTAAGCCAGGTCTTAAATACAGACAGCCTCTTTCATGAAATAAGCATTACCTAGTCTTCCTTCTATAATCTCAATACTTTTTTGCACATTTAAAATATAGCGTAAAAATCTAAACAGCGATGGTAATGGCTTTGGGGAACTAAATGTACGTTAAGGTTGGATTTTTAGAACCAGGTATACAGTAATGTCTACATTAGTAGACACTGAACTAAAAAAAAAACCTGGAAATTGAGAAATAGGTATACGCCGTACCCTGCATACTCCTTATTCCATCTCAGTATATAAATCTTTTGTTTATGCTCACTTGAAGTGAAAGGTGATGTTATTTCGACTGTCAAGTTTTCAAAGCAGCCAGACTCCTGTCTGAAATTCTCTCCTGTACAATCAATATATTAGTGTAAAATCTGTGATATCCTCTTTTTCTATCACTCTTTTATATCCAGCTATCTATAATAATCGTTGTATGAACATTTTCATGTTTCTGCTTACCTGTCGCTTTATATACCTGATTGTCTCTCACACTCTTATCCTCCTGCTAGTTGTATATACTTCGCACATTCTATATTTACCTTGATCTCTCTCATCGTTTCCATCTTTCTACCCATAGCCCAAAATCTATCTAATTTTTTTTCCAACTGTCTGACCGTCTCTACTTCTTTAGTTGACCTGAGTCTCAGATGATCAAGGTATAGACACAAAATATCCAACGCTAACACCCTCAACATTATGAAAGCAAATGACACTGAATTTTCATTAACATTTGGGAACCAATTAAAAATTGAAATAACTAAGTCGATTATGAGAAGTTATGTAAATATTTATTTGTTTATATTTTTAATTCGATTTCTGTTTTGAAGGTTCACTATTTCATATTTTGGAGTGTATAATTATCTAAGCTAAACTTAATCTGGCACAAGACCACAAGTGGCACTCACCTGGACTTATTACATTAACAATGATCAACAAGACTAGCTTGCTATATTCCTCGACAAGGTAACAAAAATCTATTTGTCTAATTGATACTTACTCTTCGTGTGTCAATTTGTCTCAATGTCTGGATATGTGAGTGTGTGTGACAATTTGTGTGTCTGTCAATATGTCTCTGCGTGCGACTATATGAATGTCACTCTGCGCATGTCTGTCTAGCAATATGTGTCATTGTCAGTTCATCTGTGTATGTATCTGTCAGTGTGTGCGTCTGTGTCTCTGTATGCATGTATATGTGTCTATGTGTATTTTGTCAGTGTGTATATGTGTGTTTCTGTGTGTCTGACTACATGTGTCACTGTCACATGTGCATGTATCTGTCTACGTGTGTCTCTACGTGTCTGTCTTTCTATTTGTCTGTGTGCGTCTATGTGTGTATGTACATCTGTCTAGGTAAGTGTGTGTGTGTGTGTCCCTATGTATCTCTCAGTATGTCAGTCTGTCTCGTATTGTTCATTCGTCTCTATGTATCTGTGTATCTATGTCTCTATTTATCAATGTTTGTGTGTCTTTGTTCGATTGCCATAGAGACAAAACTTCAATGTTGACATCATTTCATAGAGTAAACCGTAGATGTGCGCGTCTAGGTCATTACTTGAGGCGAAATAAACTTTTTATTACACAACTCCTCCGACCTTCACCACGGCAACTTTTTTTTCTCTCTTGTCGACCAACCAAACCATCATCATCATCACCATCATCATGATCATCATCATCATTATTACAACTTATGACATGACTGCTATCACCAGGACGGCTGCTACCTCAAGTGTGACAACCATCACTAATTTTACTACTACCACAGCCACTCTCTCTCTCTCTCTCTGTCTTTCTCTCTCTCTCTCTCTCTCTACTTCTAGCGCCTTCACTATTGAGACTCTTAATATCATCATTTCTTTTACCATCAGTAATATTTCCTCTTATCTAGCAACAATGACGCACTAGTTAGTGGTAGTCAATGACTAGTTGATTTTTAGGGAGTTCCTCGGTCGAATTTGTTCGTATGGTCCCCCAAAACCTTCATAGCTCCTCACGGAAATACTTTTATTTAGTATTCGTCAACAGAAAGCAAAGGTTTTTGTACCTAATGAAGAAAAACGATGCGCACTAGGAACTTGATAATATCTTCAATATAAGCACTGACATTTTTATCGTTGGTTGAGACCTTACAATTTTATGTCTTTGGTTAGATGTGTCTCTGAGATGCTTTTCAACTATCAAGGAAAGTTACTGTTTCCTAGAAAAACTACATACGCATACAATTTTTTTTTAATGGAAAAACAACTCTCTTTTAAAAAAAAAACAACAATAACAAGGACAACCAAAATCAGTTACTGCACTTAGATCTTATGTTAGATAAATTCTAGGAAAAAGATCTTTAGATGCAGTATACTAAATATTCCTTACTCTATCTCTTATTTTGACAGTTTTCACCAAGTAAATCTTAAATTACTGTTTTTATAGCTGAAAAAATAACTCGTAAAGTGGTTAACGTGTTGGTGTAATTGTCACTAAACGCTCTGCAGTATCTTGGCTTAGTGTAAGTGAATTAAAGCTCAAGAATGTCAAGACTCGTGGCTGAGGTTGTTGCGTAATTCCCACCGGCATCAATGGTCAGTATTCGAACCTAGGTAAAAGATCGCGATTTCGAATACTGATTTTCCGAGCAGAGAGTAGGGGACACGTCCTGATGTCTGCAGTAATAGCAATGGGAACCTGGAAATATCTGGAATGAATGTCTGACGATAAAATGCTGCCATGAGTCGTGTGCAGTATCGATTAGAAATACCGACGGATTCTCCAACACTACGGTAGTCTTCAACAAGTGTATTAACGAAAATTTCATAAAAGTTGTTGAGAATATATGTGAAAATGGCACGGCAATATTCCGTCTATATGTACAGAAAAATAAGATAGGAATTGTAAAAGGACAAGGGGATACTATTTCGCCTAAGCTGTTCACTGCAAGTCTTGAATACATCTTTTGGTAAACTGTCCGGGGAAGCAGAGGATTAAACTTGAACCTTTTACGATTAGCTGACAACATTGCACTAGTATCTGAAACATCAGATTAGTCATAAAACTTACCAACTGATCATAATAGGGAAAGCGTCAAAGTAGGCTTAAAAATGAATAGAATTAAGACAGAGGTTTTGTTCGACGGTAACGCCCTGAGAGCGACCATAAAAATAGGCGAAAAGGATCTGGTTTAAGATTTTAAGGAATAGGACAGTTGATAAAATTATGGGAAGACTATGAAAGTGAAATAAAGTGGTATAAAGATTGACCGGAAATGATTTGGTGAAAAATGGTGACGTACTGAAAAATTACCTTGTCAATATGCTTGAAAGTTTTCAATGGATGTATAATAGCAAACATGACCAATGGATGAGAAGCATGGAAACTAAATCTCTTGAAAACAAACTGAGTCACGCGTAGATCAATAAGTAATGCCAGGAATAGCTGTAAGAAATAAAAAAAAGGTCCACATGGATTGAGAATAGACCAAAATCAAAAGGTATCATGGAAGTGATTGAGCGACAAAAATGGAGGTGGACATGACATGGTAAGAAGGAAGGATAATAGATGATGCGAAAGGTTGCTCGAATAGCACCCAAGGGATGCCCATTGTAGAAAGACCAGACAGAGGATGGAGAGATGAGATAGGAAAAGGCCACGACGATTATGATGATGTTTCACAGTTTGCCCTTTTGTGGGGTGGCAAGCAAATAGCTCAAGCAGACCCCTACCCCACCCCGATTGGTGCAACACCAGTTTCCTAAGCACCATTTCCTTCCGTGTCGTACCAAGTGAAGCGTAGTAAGAATGTTGGGACCGTAGGAGACAATAAGACATTCACCTTGCTGTTATGATACCCGGAATTAGTGGCAAGAAATCTCGAACCATTTTTCATACAATGTTATGACATTTAGTTGCGTATCATCGAAAGTACTTTATTATTATTATTATTATTATTATTATTATTATTATTATTATTATTATTATTATTATTATTATTATTAACAACAACTAGTATATTCCTGTTACTCTGCCAACGGGATACCTGGAGTTGTGTCCTGAGTCAGTATGTTTAGACAGTTATTTGAAAGCCTAACGCAAGGAATTGTTAATCGACTAGAATTTTTGTATTCATTTTGGATTTAAAAAAAGGAACCCACAAAAATAACACATCAGCAACAGTAGTAGTAGTAGTAGTAGTAGTAGTAGTAGTAGTAGTAGTAGTAGTAGTAGTAGTAGTAGTAGTAGTTATATTATCAACAAGAGAATGAACACATGTACTAACACACGCACACAGCAGAACAACCAGATTTTGGTTTCCATGTTCGCTTTACCCCCTTCCTCTCTTTCTTTTTGTTGCCACAGACAGACTCACAGCTCGCAAATTTTATCAATTTATTTTTATTGTGAGGTGATGTTCTCAGACTTTCGTTTTATGGAGAGGTAAGTTTTTGTATTAAGTAGTAAAAAAAGGCAAAGCCCTTGTTAACACACGCCATAAATATAACGTAAAGCGAGTCTTAAATACCTTACAGCAGCAATTCTCAAAGTGCAGTTAGTGTGTCCTTAGTGGTCCGTGAGACCCGTGAAAGGGAAATCATTTTGAAGGAGATGAAGTGAGAAGTAATCAAAAAATCAATTATCGAGAAATAATTTGAAAAATGAGGGAATATAAACGGCTATCAGGAAAGGCTATTGAAGTACTTCTCACCTTTCCAACTACGTATTTAGGTGAAACAGGATTTTCAGCATTCACAACAATAAATACTAATCATCATAATAGACTGAATGAACGCTGGAGCTGATATGAGAATCCAGCTGTCTATCATTAAACCAGACTTCAAAGCGTTTTGTCTCAAATTGAAATTGTGTCATTCATTCATCCCGTTGATTTTTCTTTCATCTCATTTAGACAGTATATTTTTCAAAATTAATGTCATTTCTGAAAACTTGTGGTAGTTTATTTATTTATCTATTTATTACTATAATTAATTAACATAAAATCTCTCGAGGGTCCACTTATATTTTTAGAGAACATTAAGGGTTCTGCAGGGAGAAGTTTGAGAACCACCGCCTTTATACACCTGGCGCTAGGTGTAACCATGTCGAAACTACTTTAGCGTCCGTCAAAAAATGCCATTTGCCACATGACCACACATTCTGATTTTTATTTTCTAAAAAGGATAAATTACCGGATTGAAATTTATCCATTACACCAGGTGTGTTATAATAAGACCAGTCACACTAAGGTATGCTTAAGTTATGTATAAACCAATAACTCCAATTCAAAGCGTGGATAAACAAAGACCTTACCGATAACCGAACTAAAACTTTGTGAGAAGTAGTAGTATAAACGCCCCCCGTTATAACGCGGACTAAAAAAGACATTCAACCGAACCGCGACAACCAGGGTTTACATCATTAGCTTGATCTAGCTATTTAGAAACTAAATTTTTTAGAGCTAGATTAATATTTTGAGGTCCATCGTCCATCTGCGTTATATCGCGAACCACTATTCAACGAGCTGCACTACACCGGGGGAGACCTGTAATGATTAAGATAGATAGATAAATGGAATTAAAAAGTTATTATCTCATTTTTGTACTGGATCCTTAATCAGGTGTTTTATATTCGATAATGTTTTTGTTTTTTTTTTCTTCAAAGTCTCAATAGGTACATTCTCCAGCCTTCTTCAGGTGAAATTGTATCCAGCGTTGTCTTCTGTAGTTTGTTAACTGCATTCTGAGGGAAAATACAACTAGGATGAGGGTTGTTAAAAAAAATGTCCCAAACCAATAACAAAACCTTATCTGAAAATCTCCAACACACACGCATGCATCCACGCTCCCCCTACACACGCACACACACATACACACACACGCACACACATACACGCACGCACGTACGCACGAACACACACACATGCAGACACTAAACGGAAATTGTCTATTTTATTAGTCGAAATCCTTGAAGGGGATACCCCTTGATCCATTAACTGCAAATGACGGGAATTTCCGCTCCCGTTCTGTGGCTAACGCAGTAAAATTTATGTTGTGTATGATGAAAACTCAGTTTTATCTTCCAGTCAGGGCTCTTATCTCGCCATGGATAACTATTACCCCTTCACCACCTTTCGCAGTTAATGGGTTAAGGTAGCAGCAACAGCAGCAGAATCAGCAGCAGAATCAGCAGCAGCAGAAGCAGCAGCAGTAGTAGTGGTAGTAGTAGAGATCACACTCAGTGCTGTGTTTACTGATTTCCTTTTCATCGACTACTGCCGTTTCTATTACCATTACCCAACCTGGTC
The DNA here is from genome assembly GCA_963457665.1 of Thysanoteuthis rhombus. NCBI lineage: Eukaryota > Metazoa > Mollusca > Cephalopoda > Oegopsida > Thysanoteuthidae > Thysanoteuthis > Thysanoteuthis major. The sequence continues at coordinate 22,719,569 of OY735213.1, forward strand.
TAAATGCCCCCCCAAACCCCTATTCCACTATTCTTACATCTTTCCACCCCCTGATAACTATCCTAATCTGAACCCCTCACCATTTCTTGTTTGTGGGTGGCGTAACGATTACCATCACGGTAAACGACATTGGCCATCTCGATTCGATTTTCGGATCAGGCTATTTGCATAGGCTACAATTTTTCCTGGGAAGGACAAAAGGATATATTCCGGATGGAGGGTTTATATTCAGAGGAGGGGAACATACATCTGGATGCTGGTGGTCAAATAAAGGACTAACGAGGGTTTAAGCTGTGACTCACCCAACGCTGTCAAGTGTTTATAGCGACCCCTTGATCTCCAGCTTCTGTAGGGTTCAACTTACAACCCTTTCGTCCACGGTGATAAGGTTTGATCCAAGAGATGGTTCGTATCCCGTTTGCACCCTTCAGCTTACACCCATGACTGCTTGAATTGCATCGCTGGAATGAACCCACTTTTCCCTGCATTCTGCTCTGTTGCTAGATGTTTCGTCATTGACAAACCACGATGGTTGATAAAGAGTGCGGATCAGTGGGCGCATGAGGGCGACAAAGAATTATAAAATTGATTGAAACTTCGGATAAAATGATATTAATGAAAATTCTTCACATCAAATGCCACAACAATAAAATGGAGTAAAACTAGTAATAATATGATAATAGTGAAAACGTACCATCCAAAGAGAAATAAAAATAAGATGAAGTAAAACTTGCAATATAATGATTATAATTGAAACGCTTCATTTGAAAAAGTCACAGAATTAAGATGGAGTAAAACTAGTGATAGATAGTGATAATGAAAAGACTTCATCCATGAGGGGTATGTCGTGTTGGAGGTGATCAATTAAAACATTGGAAGAAAGGATGATTAGTGAACCAATTAATTCTCTCACCTTTTGTTGGGCAGAAATTATCAAAAGTTTGAATTAAAAGAAAAAACAAGTGAATATGGACTACGGACCAATTTAGCATAAATTTACATTGAAAACTGAACCCCTCACTGAAAACCTGTTTCGGGGATATTTTTTTTAAATTGTAGACATAATAGGAAGTAAATTGATGCAGCCTATACGCGTGATACATCTCGGCCAGACCGACTTGAAAACTGAAGAAACCTATTTTGAACAGTTTAGGTGACAGTATTGGTTGCAGTTTTTAACTAGGTTGTGAAACAAATATGGCGTAGAGAATCGAAGAGGAAGCTGAGACAGGATGACGACATGTTTGTGCTCTGAATGTTGGGACGCCGATGTGGTTCAGAAGACGTCTATGCAAGACGGGCTTCTGAGTTGCGAAATAAGAAATCAAGTCACTCTTGAAGCTACTTATATTTCCGGTATCAGTCAGTTGGCCCTAGCGGTCGAAGAGTATAGCGACCCATGGTGTTGTGATAAAGAACAACAATAATAAGATGGAGTAAAACTATAACTAAAATGAAAATAATGAACATACCTTATCTAAAAAAAAGATTTTTTTTCAAATTGAACCTTCGATCAGAGATATCGGATAGAAATCGTACGAGTTTTCGATTAGATTATTTTTTTCTAACTGACCTTCACAAAAGCAACTTTTGTAAAGCAGAATTTTTTAAAAAATCTTTAATTTCAATAAAGCAATTTTATAAATAAAAAATATGTGTTCATAAACAAAATTAATTATTCCGTTCTTCATCAAGAGTGCGGACCTAAGACATTTTCTGTTTCATCTTTCATTCATTTTTTATTTATTGGTTCAGTGGTAAATTTATTTGGCTTTTTTATTTTATTCTTTTGTAAATTCCGGTGCTAAAAAGCTACGACTGAAATGTAAATGAAAATACCGGATTACGTATAACTTTCCGGCTTATAGTGTTTGGAATCTGTTTCCTTCTTCACGTATTTATTTGTAAAAATTGGTCCTTCCATCTGGAATCCACCCTGCTCAAAATTCTGCATCTACCAATGGTGGTACACACCCGCCAAAAAACCTCTGAATCTATCTTTTTAGATATTGCTTCTCGAATAGTAACTTTTCCTTTTCTGAAACGGCGAAATCCTTTCTTTTTTTTTTTCTTCTTTTAGATGATTCATTGTTTATATGATCATTATCATTTAATTCAATTTCATTTTCGTTTCTTTTCATCGCAACACTTCAGGTTGATATACGCACCAGCCGTTAAATCTAGTAGTAGTCCAGTTCACTGTGTTAAAATATACAATTTCGTATGAAGTTTTAGGAAATTAGCAAAACTATACATTTTGAAAATCTTCAGAGCATGGAGAATCCGGAAATCATTGTTGGCATTTTCACTGATATCTACATGGCCACCATTTTGGATTTTCATAATGGCCATCATAAAATGCATATTTTGTACTATTAGTCAGTTTCAGTATGCATTTCCGTTCAGAGTCTTTGTAGGTTAGTAAAACTATACATTTGTGACATCTTCAGAGCATTAGGAATCAAAAAGATAATGTTGGTATTTGTGTAGACACCTGCATGACCACCATTTCGTATTTTCAAAATTGTTAGCGTAAAATATATAATTTGTATATCATCTAGTCGGCTTAGAAATATAGTTAAATAGGCTAATCACATTTTATCCATGTCAAAAACACTGTTGGTACCATTAGACCACTAATTCTAACATTTGCTTCACTTTTGGGTCGTTCCATGTCATGTCATCAAAACTGTTTAATCATTCCTCTTGAGTTTACCTAAAACTTTGTTCCTAGGTGGTCAGTATTTCAGCCTTACGCTAGAAGTACTAACATAACATAGAAATTATTGTACTTTCTGAAACCAGATGTTTCCGTTGAACAAATCATAAAGTTTGAAATGGTACAAGAAGTAGATCCTGGAATCAAAACTTTCACCATTTTCCCACTCGAAATAGTCAAATTTCAAGTTTTCTAAACAAACCCAATTCTTTGGTACATAAACATCATCTGAAACCAAGATAGATCTTCTAAAACATAATTGACACTAGTTAGCATGCATTCAAAGCAAATTGAGAACTATGTTTCATCTATCAGGGGTTTCGAAACTGGTATCTACGAAACCCAAGGAGTAAGATAATGTCAAATAACAGAAGAGCATGACGCTGTCAACAAGATTAATGCTACTATACTGAGTCTTAGTAATCCTTTAGATGCAGAAGATGATCAGCTTTACCACTACGTGACATATATATATATATATATATATATATATATATATATATATATATATATATATATATATGTTCCCCAAGAGAGTTTTCCATGGATTTTGAATGTCGAATAAAGTAGCCAGAAATTGAATGAAGAGTACGTTGCTGTATGTGTAAATGAAGACGTAAGCCAGGAAGCAGAACAACGCCATGTTTTTGCAAAGAAACAAGAAGCAGTCTGCGACCAATCGGTGGATCTGGAAGAAACAAAAAAACTCTATGATCGGTTTATGGTTCTGGAAAGATCGGACGGGGACACCGATCAGAAGAATTCAGTCGGAAACTACGAGTTTACCCTAACTCCCAGGTCATTGTTTGCTCTGTGTGTATCCACTCTTCCATCTACTGATAAACTGAAGCTTATACATTGTTTGGAAAAGCTAAACAACGAAGCAAACATCCCGTTCAGCACCAGATTGCTGACGACACAAATATCAACCACATAGCAATGGAAGGCTTCCTATCTCACGAAAAGACGAAAGCCGATTTAACCGAATATCTTTCACTTGCAGTACTCAAGTATAACACAAACTCCCAAACGTTAGTCATCACATCAGCACCAGGCCCAGCAGAAAAAGCGACTGCATCATACAGTTAGAAGATAACAACCATGAGGAGGCTAATGCATTGATGATCTGCTTAGAAGCAGCTGCATCATAGCACTGTCCTGAAGTATGGATGGTCTTCTTCAGCCCAGATACTGATGTTTTGGTTCTGGCTGTCGCACACCAACAAGCTCTGCAAGCACACTGCGATGTATTTGTTATCAGGTACTTTGGAGACTGCCAATCTTAGGAGATTGAGTTGGGACATGATAAGACAACAGCATTACCTCATTCACTGGAGCAGACAATGTTCGGAGATTCTCTGGAATAGGCGAAACCGAGTGGTTTCAACAGTACATTAGCGTTGACAAGAATACAATCACTGCACTGATGTAACTGACCGAGGGAGACGACAGGAATTATTGGCCATCTTTGTATGCTTTTTGCACTGCCCGAAGGGCATCCATACGTCAAGTATTCCGGCGGTATTCGTTTTATAAACATGTGGTAGGAAGCAGCAACTTGCCTTCTCCAGTTGGTGCCCTTGAGAAGCACATTGAACGCGTGTGCATACAGAGCAGGTTGTAGGTGCAGAGCAGGATGTGCTGCCAAGCCAACGTGATCTGGCAAAGTCTGTTCGACCCACTCAGACATTGCTATTATCAGAATGAACATGGTGAGATACTACCTACCACCACAAGGGTTCCGCCTGCGCCACAGGCCATTGTACAGTTTGTCAGATGTCAGTGTAAAACACATTGAACAACTCAGAGGTGTTCATGCAGGAGACACAACCTGACTTGCAAAGACCTTTGTTTGCGTGAAAGTGACCGCGAAAATTGTGTAAAAAAGTGTAATGCCGGAAATGACACTCAGGGCAGTGATGAAGATATGTAAAAGCATATCGCATAACTTATAGTTAAACCTTATAACTAACAAGGCAGCTTTCTTGCTTTATAAATTCATACCTATTACTTCAAAGGACTTGCATTGCGTAATAAAATCATATCACAAATGGTCTTTACTTACTTTTTGCTGCTTTTGTATAATCCTAAGCACTATTTTGACAAAGAAAACACTGAATCAGACTTTTTAATTGTCTCCAGGCTGACAAGAAGCCGAGGTATGTAATTTATATATTTTACGCCGGCCATTTTGGAAAAACAAAAAAAATGCAGGTGTCTATGCAAATGCCAACATTATCTTTCTGATTACTTATGCTTTGATGATTCAAAAAATTTATAGTTTTGTTAATCTACAAAAACTTTGAACGAAAATACACACTGAACCTGAATAATAGTGCGTAATATGCATTTCATGGTATACATTTTGAAAATTCAGAATGGAGCCCATGCAGGTTTCTAACCTAATGCCAACATTGGTTTTCGCTATCTCCGTGCTTTGAAGAATCCAAAAATGTACAGTTTTGCTAATATAAAAAAATGCACACTCGACCTGACTCTAGCACGAAATCAGGAATAAAGAAGTTGTTTCCAATAAAATTTGGATTAGCATCCCAGACCTCGGAAGCCAATTTTACTTAGGCACCACCTTTATCATGCAATCATGTGAGTGTACACTAGGGCAAATCACTCTACCATATCTACCTCACCCCTCAGGAAATTGTTACAGTAAAAAATATGGGGGCGTCCCCAACGAAATTTTAGTCTACGGAAGCCTAAAAGGAGAAATAAAAGGAAGGAAATTGTGAATGCGACAGTCATAAGCTCATCCAATGGGATCCTGCCACCGACTAAGTCACCCTAAGGGAGAGTGTCTGTTCATTAATGCGAATCAAGGCCTCCTCTGATAGGAAGCCATATTACAACTAGGTCTTTTCTCCGGTTCTTGAGATGTTCAAAATGGTTTGTTATTTCCCCGATAGACATCGTACATAGATAGCGACACAGAACTCACCATTTTGATAAAAAGTAGCTGGAGTAAGGAGTTTCTTGGTGAGAGTATTATACTATCTTTCCCATGCCATAAAACATGGTAATTTCTCAGCCTAATTTGTTGTATTGGCGTTTAAAAAAAAAACCAGGATTAACCGATGCATTATATATAAGAAAATCACAATACAGTAGACAGTGAAAATCAGAGAAGAGTGCACAAAATAATTCAAGAGTCATTCCATAATTAGAATGTCAAATGACAGTTAAAGGCTAAGTTATTCCATTTCTCTCTTACGTGTAACCAGAAACAACTCACCAGAAGAATATCTATTTGGATCTACATTATGTATTTTTTGGCTGTATTTTGTCAGCTTAAGAACGGGGGTATTCTTTCGTTAGTACCTGATTTACTTAGAAAAGCAAAGAAATCTGTGGCAGACAATACCATTCAACAAACTTTATATCTACTTTAGCCTCACTCATTCTGTAAAATCATGAAAATGGAGTCTACACATTACGATATACAGTATTAGCTATGGGAGGCTAAAATGGAAGAATAAGGGGAATGGGTCATAAAAGCCATGTGTCGTTGATTCGCTGTTGAAGAACGGTGACATAAAAGAAATAGATTTTAACAACTAAAAAAGGGGCGCCACGGAGTCTTTTATGTTTTATGTTCTCAGTATGAACCAAACGACACTTCATCACTTCTCTATATAAAATAACGCATTGTCCACTTTCGCAAGACATACTTCCCGGAATGCTAAATCATCATCATGTATGGGTGTGTGTGTGTATGTGCGCGTGTGTGTGTGTGTGTGTGCATGTGTGTGTGTGTGTGTGTGTGCTCTATACATTAAACCAACCTCTCTCCATCTGAAATGAATTCCATATCCCAAACAAAATATTTTATGTACAGCTACAGAAATCGAAAATATGACCTGGACAATAACATTGGCACCTTTCCTCTATTCTTGGTGGTATGCCTCCTTTTAGCAACAATAAGTGCCTACAAACATTTCCTGCAGCCAACTATAAGAAATTAATACACCAGAGACCCAGCTTACACCAGGGTCCAAGTCTTACGCAGAGAGCCTGCACCCCGGAAGGAACCAGTCCCGATCTGTTCGCTTGCTATTTGGGAAAGCCTATAATTTTTTCACGTGAAAGTAGCCGGGTCGGAAACCAGTGAAGGTAGCTGGACCGGAAATCAGAGGAGAGGAGAACGGAAGCCAAGGACAGGAATCATCGATTGGATATCAACCCTTTTCCACTCCCCTTTTCGGTCAACCCCAAAGACGTTTAACTGTCTGCCGACGGGAACGTAACCCATAGGGTCAGAACAAACAATGTTGCCTAATAACGGAGTGAATTGAGAAGTTAAAATACTGTCTCGCTTAGTGAAGCACGAACTGCATGCTGTATAAAGCATCCGCGTGCAATAGCCAGTATCAGAACAAAGTTAACACATTTTAGGGATACGCAAATTCAATGCTTCTTGCTGCAATGCATATTTCATCTATTAAAAGGTCACAGATAAAAAATTAGCATTAGATAAATTGATAGATTTGAACAGATTTAGATAAATAGATAGACAGATAGATACATTGATCGCTTCTTTGCTATGTCAGTCCATGTCAGCTCTCATCTCTTTTCTACGTCTGTCTCTCCATGTGTGCTAATGTAAATTATTTGGAATAATGTTTGTTTGGATGTTTTCAAAACCAACTTGAATAAATTCAAAATGATTCCTGCTCTCAAAAAATTTACATATCTAAGAAGTAGTAAACTCCAGCCATGTTGTTCTGAGACGTGGTGTGATTCGATCTCGAAATATCAATGAATTTCACTTTCTCTAATTGACTACCTACAAATTCACACACAGAAGATTTGTTGACCATATGGTGGCATCCGAAATGGTTAATTGGAAGAAAAAAAGCGTTCATTATAACTGTTGTGATTTCCATAATTCTGCCGGAAGGGGTATCTGGATATGGGTGAGAGCAGTGGTGGAAATGGGTTTTGGAAATAAGGTATACGGTGAGGCTTGGCTTTGGGAACTAGGTACACGGGAATGTCACCATTAGTAGATATTGGACATAGAAACCCGGAAATTGAGAAGTTGGAGGTTGCTGAAATCCCACGACTAACTTGCACTCTTTCAATTTCTGAGTGAGAGCAAGTCTCCTCAGATCTCCAGATTTCAGCAGCGTACTGTGTCATTGCAACCCTTACTCGAATCTTCAACTTCTTTAACCTCTTTACATGATTTTTTTTAACCGCTTCTGGTGATCCACTGACTACAGGCATTCCCTTCACTTTCATCTTCCAGTTGATTAATATATCTTCTTTTTTCTTTTGATTTTTTTACAAAACGAAAGAAAAACTTTCTTCTAAAGTTCTGTAGTGTCATTATTAGATGGATGATTTGTGCTGTTGCTGGGATCTTTGGACTTCGTCAAATGTACGAAGCATCAGATAATCTTTCCGACATTTATTTGAAGAACATTTGGAGATTCCACCGGTCAAAACGTTGTACAGGTTTCCGCTATCCAAAAGTAGGACGTTCTTATGAAAACCTTTCGTTGGCAGAAATAGTGTAAAGTAAAGGAGCAATTACCCTCAATTTATATGTGGAACATTTTTAGCCTTCCCAGACTCAAAAAATGGTGATGAATGTATATTAAACTGAGTTGTTGGACGTTGGTGTGATGGGAGATTCAGAAGACTGAGATGTAAGAGAGACAGACAGAGGATGACGGTTTGCACAGCTTCTAAAACGGCTGTCTAAAAAATAAACACTGGGCGTTATTTCCACTTTTTGCCTTTTTTCGTAAAAGCGAAAAGTAGCGTAAAGAGAAATTTTCGAAAAGTGGGAGATATCCGTATTAAATTTTTAAAAAAGCAACAAAGATAAGGATACTAATTCGAATGATGCATCATTAGATAAATCTGAGTGTGACATTATGATGTCCAACGGTTCAAGTCCTTTAAGAAGCTTATATGCAGTCATGGGTGTAACGGGTCCATAGAAGTGAAATAAGTAAGATAGTGACCGAACACCAGTGAAACCAAAGGAATGAGTTTAATGATAGGCAGTCTTAGGTCGTTTTTAGTTTTAATGTCTGTAGTATGAGGTCTTAATAGAAATGTTTTATCACTTCTGCGATTCCTTGCATAAAGGAATTTATATTCAATTTCACTAGAAATAAAGACGGACAGAAGCTTACCAGCAAATCTCTATATGCACATACACACACACATACACACACACACACTCAAAACATACGCGGTTTTGCAAAATACTGCATCTACAGTTGAAGAAAATAGAATCAGTATTTTGACTAAAGTCCAATCACTGCTTTGATAGTTTTTCCACATAGAACTCTTTAAGCTGAGTCTCGATCTTTTGACACACTCTGATAACAGCAGTAACTACCATTCCATCGGGAATTAATGATTTTTTTGTTCATCTTGAAACATCTCTTGGCGTCGTTTCCTTGCCTTGGTCTCAATCCTTAGAAGGGGGTGCAGACAAAAATCATTAAAAGAATAAAATACGGGTACACTACTAGTTTTCGGGCAACCTTGGTTCCAGAATCGTCCCGAATTATACATTTCCATACCAACAGAGACCACGTAATGATAATTCAATATTACGCCTCTGACCCAATAATGATGCACATCTTTAGAGCATTAAGAATATTAGAAAATTGAATTGAATAATTATCAAAATTGGATTAAATGGTTAAATGATATACATTAATATAAATGATGCTGTGTATCAATCAAACAGATACAGAGCTGTACTTACGACGATTATACGACCTTTTGCACTAAACAATTAATCAGAAACGTCTGGAGAATACGGACTCGGCTTGAGCTTTATACCGCCTCTGACATTTACACTCTTCTTGGAAGCAATCACTAGGGGTAAATGTGAGCAAATTATGCCCCCACCCCAAATTTAAGTCGATGTAGCAGTAACAACAACAATGAATAATTAGAGAATAGCTCCACATGCAATGCAACCTGTTGCAACTCAGTGAACTAGTGTGAGAGCCGCGAGAAATTCAAGTGCTTGCTTGAACTTCCGTCCAGATTGAATGAGGTGCCGAATTATCCGTTGGAGAATACCAATAAGTGTGCCTGTAGTACAATTTTCGTAGAGAAACATGATTTATTCAAAAAGTTTTTTTTTAAATCAAGAAAATTACACAAGATATTTCCCATTATGAATTGTGCGATATAGCTTTTTAAAAAATCAATGTACATTCAATCTGGTATTTATTTGTAATGTATTTATCCATCTTCCCACGGAGATGGGATTTACTACAATGGTTGGGAGTTGATTATTAATTGCTGTCTCCTTTTGAGTTATTTTTCTTCCGATTTCTCGACCTTGACTCGATTTTTCTGGTAGCGTATCGGTATTTGCTTGTTCTAATCTAATTTTTTGAATCTCTCTCTTCTGAGATGGATTTAAAATCTTTCACAGAGATAAAGAAAAAAGCTGTTTTCTCCGCTGTTGTTTTTTCGTCTTTGATCCCTCTAGTACATTACCCACCAAATTCTAAACGGTAAATACAAAGGTTTCGACATTTCGTCCATACAACATTTTGCCAGTCGACATTCAGTTCGTTGATCCAATTGACGCCATGATTGAAATAGACAACACTATTCACTGACGCATCAAACTGCTTATGTACACAACATTGTACTATATAAATTTATTAATTGAACTATTTTATATTTGATGTCATCATATTTGGTATTATTGCCACCCGATACAATGCCGAATCATTCTGGATACGTGCGAATCATTGCCTGCTATTTACTATCATAATTGAACCAAGTCACATTTGAGGCCACCATATTTGGTATATATGCCACCCGACACAACGAAACATCATATTTGGTACGTCTGCATCATCTTCGTCTATTAACTATCATTATTGGTCTACGTTATATTTGATGCTATCACATTTGATATCATTACCAACAGATACAACACTTCAATGTTTGAGGTAGGCACGCATCATCTCACTATATCGACTGTCATCATTGAGCTACGCTATATTTGATGCTACCTTTCCTGCTTATCAATCCACTTCATCATAAAAGTTCAGTTATCTAATAGGTGGTTTATTCTATCATATTTGAAACGAGGATATACAACCAATGCACCCTCTTGATAGTCACCCATGGAGCTGAAACATGGGAGTTAATCAAGAGTCTGGCCCTCAAACTGAGAAGCATGCAACGTGCACGTGAAAGAATCATGATCAACCTTACATGGAGAGATCACGAGACAGCACAATATATTAGGGGAAAAACAGGAATCTGAGACATCATAGAAAACTCAAATGGCAATGGCCTGGTCATGTTGCAAGAATGTCAGACAACCACTGGCCACCACAAATCATAGCGTGGATCCCAGAGAACACATGCAAAACTGTGACCAGCAGAATATAAGATGGCGAGACGTACTGGACAAGTTCAAAAAGTATTGACTCTGTGACGCCCGTGATAGAGAGGTGTGGCGAATCCTGGGGAAGGTCTATGTCCAACGACAGACGCTAAAAGGCTACTGATGATGTGAACATTATCACTTAGAGATCGCAAATGGCTAAAATTACTATTGAAAAATAAGGAGGATCAAAAGTATTTTAAATAACAAATAGATGAAAATAGGTGCTAACCATAAAAATGAAATATCCTGACCATTCATAACAAACCAAACAATATTTTTCAACCAATTAATATAAAGAAACTAGACTCCAAAAATAATTGTTTCTGGAGCCTCTAAAAACCTATAACTTTGGAATTCTGAACTTTGTTTGACAGTTAGCATTGAAGAATGAACATGATTCTATGTCTCTCCCAACAATACATAATCTTTTATCATTTATGCATTGATATTTTGCTCCTTTATGAACTTTTAAAAATTAACTCATTAAGTTCAGCATCAACACCTTTTTTTCATTTCACATCTTGGACGAACATTCCCTAAACATCATTACGTATAATATGGCCGGACTATTCATCTCGTGTATAAGTTCATTTTTTTCACAAGGTAGGGAAAAATTAAACACATAGCCGAGGAAAATAGCCCGATCACATTTTATATAATCATTAATACATCCCGTCTAGGTATTTCAGAAAAAAATTCTTAAACTTATACAAGCATTTGTATGGCAACAAACTTTGATGCATTTTTGTCATACGATCTTTAATGGCAAAGTCCTATTTATGCACCGACTAATCTCTTACCAAATACATCAACTTGTGTATAATATGTATATAAATTTCATTTTTTTTACTACCGTTGAAACCATTTTTTCTCTCCTGCATTCCTTTTAAAGACGTTTATAGGCTTCATTCGATGCTAACTACTTTTTTGATAGCTGCTACTATGAGGCGAGGGAAACTAAAGGAACAACGCGAAAACATTGTCTCTCGTACACTTCCAGCTAACTGCAATGCTGCAAAGTCAGTCAGTGTCAGTATTGATTGATCGCAATCGTGGCCAGGATTTTGTTCAGCTTGATGAATGGTGAACTTCGAAATATAAATTATAGTTGATTCTACTAAATAAGTTTTCAGAGTCAAACTTTTCATTGATCAGAACCAATACATTCTTTCAAAACACTAGGCGTCCTAAATTACATCGATACTTACCAACCAGATGAACAGGGTTTGGTAAAAAGATTGTGCTGCACCGAGTGAAGAGGGCCTTCTCGCCTTGAAATTACATTCAAAATGCTGAGCTCGAACACCAGCAACTGGCGACAGTAGGAAATGTTGCATCCTTCTTGGTCAGTTTGAAAAGAAGACTTTCTAATGCTGATTTTTCAAGTTAGCAGACACTTTCTATCCGGTAGTGGGGGTTAGTGCAACACAATCTTAATCCCGCGCATTTTCAACCATTTTGGCTTTGTGTTGGATGAAGCTAAACAGAACAGCTGTTTTTATAAACTGTAATTTTTTTGATTGGTATGACGTCTAGCAGGTCTCACCGTAAAGTTGGTTCCAGTTGGTAGGAATATGAAGTATTGGTATGGAAGCAGAAGTACGAATACATGGGTTGAACTTTCAGAATAATACCGACGCTATTTTTTAAAATTTTTATTTTAAAGAGATCTTTCTCAACTCCTTCATTAGCTTCGTTATTTTTCCAATCTTATTTTTCTTTCTTCTTAAAAAATGAAAAAAAAGACCAAAGTACTTTTACCGTTGGTTATTGACCTTGGGCTGTTTGCAGCAAAAAAAAAAAAAATAGTTTCTTGTAATTCAAATCTCCCAAACTCTAAAAAGTCTTGTCGTAGAAAAGGCTCGATATTCCCTTGGATGTCGCTGGTCAACCACGTCTGCACTGACACTAAATGCGTTGCAAATGTGAAGCTCATTTCAGAAGACGAAATAACCATATTTTTTTACAATATACAATATACTAAAATACTAAGGTATATGATGAAAAATACTCTTTATATTATTGTGGTCAAATGTTCGGTATATTTTCCCGATGAAAGATCGGGAAATGATAAATTTGCATTCAACATATATGAAAAATTATTTTCGAAAATTCATCAGATAAAAGGTCGAAATATTCAGAGATCTTTGTGGTATGTGTATTTAATTTCATTTTTATATACGTTTTCAGTGGTCTGATTTTGTCTCCATTTTCCTTTCCTTGAACGAATTCGATCAATTTTTAATAAAACCGCAGACGAATAAGATGCAAACATTTATTTACACTATTAACAGATTTAGAGTTGTGAGTTTATTTTCTATAAAAAAAGAAATCTCATAGAAATTTAAACATATCCGTTAATTTCTCACGTGGATTAGCAAGTATAAAATTCAGTATAGTTTGTCTTCCTTAGCCTTGATTGTGACTAGAGACAGACACTGGCTCCATTATAATAAGATTTTTATCAATAGTTTTGGTACTTATGATTACCTAAACAGACTTCAGATTATTTTACTTAGAGGCTTCTGTTGAATAATGCATAAAGGTCTAATCGATTCTGTGGAAGATGGAAGGCCCCGGGTTTGATTACTTGAGTCGGAATAAAAACAGACTGCAAACCATAATCAGAATTTGGTGAACAAGTCCAACTGTGGCCCATGGTTGTATTTTTGAAACGCTTAGCGTCAGTCTAGCTCATTCTCAGTAAATTGAGAGGTCAGCAAGCTCCCCAGTGAACAGCCGTGTATGCCTCAGGTAAAGCTAGCTATAATATTTTTCAAAATAAGATTCTTATATGATAGCTTAGACTGGCAACATGAATGGGAACGGGCAGTAGTAGAAAGATTACATTGCACTAATATCACCTGTGGGAAATCCTTGCCCGTCTGCCACTAAGTCGGACACAGGCCACTGGACCCAGCGGGTAATGCACAACTTTCTCAGCCACAAAGCAGGTGCCTTAAGCGCAAGTCCATGAATAAAAATCAATGTCTCGATGTCAACAACTTTAAACGTAGTCACCGCCATCAAAAACCAGTTAGCTCCCATTAAAAAAAAAGCTTAACCATTGTTTTTTACCTGACAAATTGAAGTTACAGCGGGCGTGTTTTGATGGGTACGTCGATCACCATTTGACCTCGAAAGATGGCAGTTTAGAATGTCCGAGGCTGAATTTTTTGTTTATTGAACTTTAAAAAATCTTTAACGAGGTTTATGGGTCGTCTGTAATGTATACTAGGTAAAATAAGCTTAGTATAGTACAAGGCCAAATGATCATAGGAAAATTGGTTTGTAACACCATTATTTCAAAAGTGAAGATCGGTCTGTCTGACTTGAAAATCAGCATTCAATTTTTTTCCTAGGCCCGTACCCTGATCAATAGCTATCTTAGGCACCAGGATAGCGAACACGTTTCGTTTGGAATCAACGTTTCCATTTTCTTTAATGAGCTTCGTTAAAAGTCTTCAATCCACAGGTCGATCATTGATGCTAAACCAGCAAGTAATGGTGAAACGGCGATGTGCAAAAATCAAAAGTTGGTATTTTGTTTTAAAAGGCATGAACCTGACAACTCCTTTAAAACATGCAATGATAATAAATCTGAAAATTTTATTGAACCTTGATGAGTGTAAGTCTTGACGGTCAAATATGTGTTTTCTTAATTTACTGAGCCATGCTTAGTCTGACACAAGGCCACAAACTGATTATAGAAGATGATATTCTTAAACCGTCGCCCATCTAAATCAGGTTCAACTCGTCTTGACTTAATAAAGGTGCCTTTAGCGTGACTTGACCATTCAATATTTGCTTTTGACCGGAGCATATTTATTATCAACCTAATCTGACACAAAGCCACTCTAATTACATTGCGAATGATTTTGCTGTAGAAATGCATTGAAAGTGAGGAATAAAGTCAAGTGTCGACAGAATAAGGCAATCGTGATATCAACCAAAGTGTTGTTCGTCATATGACGGTGTTTTGATGTCGAGGATATACTTTTGTCATTGAGGGTTATATCAGATTTTGTCATTTTCAATCATCCATACTCGAGCTGTCCCACGAGACTAATTACTTATGACTAAAATTAAGCGAGCTTTCATCACATATGGGTGAGGAAAGCTGACTCAATGCCAACTTTTGAACCAAATTGACAGCTAACAGACAGGCGCTGTCATGTATTTTTCAAGTAAAAAGTAAGTAATATTTCTCAAAATCATGTTAGTAATGATTGAATCAACTAATTCATGTCGAATCCTGTATTTCTATAACGGCCACATTATTACTGGAGGATGTTTAATTACAGAGTTTAAATTTTCCTTTCGGCAGACATTAATCATGGAGCAATCGAAGTTAATTTTGGATGATAAATTCAACATTAAAAATAATCTAAAACCTGCTTGAAGTAACCAAAAGTAATAATTATTTTTTACGACTAACTTTATATTTTCTTGCAATTAAGACCAAAATAAAACTTCAAAGAAGATATTTAAATTATTGCTATGCATTTTAACTTTTTTTTTTTTTTTTTTTTTGAAAAGATACAATTTTGTAATTTTTGGTGCCTACTCAATTGAGATGAGTAACATATAAATCATACCATTTTATGCAGGCATATTTGAGGGTTATGTATGCAAAATATAAAAGGTGTATCTAGTCTACATGATATGAAAAGTAAGTAAACATAACGTGACGTGTTTTGTGTGTTACAAAACAACGGACAAAGGCGTCTATGAATGGTGGAATTTCATTGAAAATTCAATATTTTAATGTCTCTAAAAAGAATTATTAAAATACATTTTTTCGGAATTAACATACTTGACTGCGCATGTGAGCTCCCCTTTTTTTCAGAAAAGGCAATGAGCATTGGCTTTGGATAGGATGTTTTTTCTAAATCTTCATATATAGCCTTTATGTAATAGCCCTAAGTGATGCTTGCATTGATTCATGACCATTAACAATCCCCTTTTTCTCGATTTTCAATGCATTTCTATAATAAAACAATTTACCAGAGTCCTTTTTCTGTTAAAAACACTTGGATTATCACTAAATCATACGGGATTATTTTTTGAGGTTTTACAGATCCCAAATTTGGTGATGATACTATTTTGGCTAAGTTATCCTGACCACTAACAATACCTATACCTAATTTTCTTCAGATTTAGTGCCAAAACTTTTTTTTTGTATCATCAGAAATGTTTAGTCTGTTATTTCAGAAAATGACTAAAGCTAAGTAAGAAAATTATGGAGTAGCGGTAATGTCTATGGGCAGTGATACGAAAAACTAAAAAGATTGCCTTCGTAAACATGGTCTAAATACAGTCAGTACTAAAATGCAACCGTGGTTATTGTTTTATCTGTCTGGCAGTAGGGGGGTACTGTCAGACTTTGTTCAAATTTTAAGTAAAAAAATCTCAAAATTCCGTGCTTAATCATCAAAGTTACCTTACGCTAACCGTTTCTAATAGTTTCTCAGAGCAGAAATGAAGAAATCTAAATCGGGATATTGAGTAGTGGTAAAGTCAGTGGATAGAAAAAAAAACCCTGAAAACTTCTTTACTTATACCAAGGTTCAAATGTAGTCTGTGTGCTAGGATACAGAAATGAGTAAATTCAAGTAGGAACTGATGGAGTAGCGATAAAGTCAGTGGGTTATGACAAGAAAACTTTGCCTACTTATAACCGGTTCAATGCAAAAAACGCAGATGTGATTTTAATTTCATTACCCTACCACTTCCACCAGAATTTTCTGTGTCACTATATATGTAATCATTAAAGTAAATGAAAATCCTGATGTATGTGAGTAGAAAAAATCCTACCCGTGATATCACGGATTTTATAAACAGCTAGTCACTTACTTCAATGTCATACTACAAGATATGAATCAATCAGCAATTAATTTGGAGTGGATTATATCTACTGCACAAGACAAGTAGGATTTTACCTACCTACTTTCCCACGAATGGACTTGCCTGGTAGCTGAAATAGTTGTATGCTTGCTTACAACACCTTCAGTCACTGTTCAACCCAAGGTGAAAAAATCTTGAACGCTGATTATTTCCTAAGTTAACAGGTCCTCCCCACTTAAAAGTTCAGTGCAACGCTTATTCTCCTAGTAAGTCAGTATATTCGAGTACTTGTTAGATATGCAATGCTTAAGTGATATGAATATCTATTTTACAAAATCATTTTTTGACTGAGCTCAAAGTTCATCATTTTATAAGAGAGGACAGTCCTTTATTGGGAGCTCTCTATAAACTTGACCCTATGCCTCACATATTTCAATAAAAACTTTTCTAACTATCCAACATAAAAATGAATCAGCCAATCGCTGATGAAATGACTCAGTAAGTCTCCATGTAAAATTTCACAAGAAAATAATTTGCACTTTCTTCAACGCTTTGAGAGTGTAACTGATTTATACTTAGACGAAGAGGAAACATATTTTCTTGATCAAATATTTTAATTTATAGAAAACAGGTTTATTTATAGAAAACAGTCATTTTCACCAGCCAGAAACCAGACAAGGTTGGTAGTATTACTAATACACTAGCTACGCAGAAACTATACAGTAGCTGTGCGACTAGTCATAGTCCTTATATACTAAAGCGTGCAACAGTCAAAACTAGTTCGCCAGTGTTGGTATTAATAGTACGAATAAAAAACGATTATGAAACTATGCACAATGATATTCAACAATAATGGCGGGGCCTGTCTCGTGGCTGAGATAGTTGTGTGATTTGCACTGGCACAGATGGTCGATGATCGAGCCCATGTGGCTGATTTTAAAGACAGACAAGTTACCCCCACTTAAGAGCTTAGTGCAACATTATCTCTCTACGCAACTTAACTCTTAATTTGACCTTGCATCGTACTGGCCAAATCTCAGTAAATAATACTGTAACAACTAGAAATATAAACAGTTGTTTATGAATATCACTCATAATGCACGAGCACACACACACACACACACACACACACTATATATATATATATATATATATATATATATATATATATATATATATATATATATATATATATATGTATGTGTGTGTGTATATATATATATATATATATATATATATATATATATATAGGAGAAAAACAACTTCAGAGAAAAGTTATATTTTATAAAGTTTTCACAAAATCAAATGTTCGTTTTGGTCGATTATTTGCTCACACCCCCATGCCAAGTTTAGCATTGTAAATAGGAGACCCCTCCAAAAAGCTTGAAAATTATTTGTTCTCTTAAGTGACAAATTACCGGAAGATATAAAGGTCATATGGATTGAAAGCTTAAAAAATGACTTGCAAATATTTTTCCTATCTTTTTGAAATACTCGACTAAAACGAATATTTGCTCATAAGTCTGACCTGGAGTGTGCATGGGCCTGGCCAGGGTGCACGACACCCGATATGAAAAAGAGTATGCAAAAGTACAGAAATATCATCCATATAAATACTAACGTGGACACTCAATTAAACTCAGCTTGAGTTTTGGGCTCGGTTATTTGTGTTGTGTAAGAAGAAACAAATTGAATAATATACATTTTTGTGTTGTCGAATTTTCTGTTAAATCACTGGTAAATATTGAGATAATACTGAAAAAAGTAAATTTTAAAACAAAAATTATCAAATCAAATTGTTAATAGTCGTTTTAATCCTACACATATTCATCAGGTTTAAGTTTTAAAGGTTCGAGGGATATTTTTCAATTTTTACTGATTTTTTGTGTAATTTGGAAAAAACGAGTTGTCTCCCTTACATTTTTTTATTAACAATAAGAAATGACTTCTAATGACCTCCGAGGTCAACCCTTCATTGCCCATGTAGATGTACCCTTAGGCCAAATTTTAGCTTCTTAGGTGCAGAATTAAGTTAGGTGCAGAATTAAGTTAATTAAATTCCAGTAACGTCAGACAGAAAGTCAATTTAACAGAAAGACAGATTTTGAGTTATATATATATATATATATATATATATATATATATATATATATATATATATATATGAATTACAAATTACGTTGTATTATATAGCAACTAATTTGAAATGATTTCCCGTTGTTACAAGGTTTAATATACCACTCAATTGATCAATCAATCCAAACGACTGAAGAGAATGGGGCTGCAGTAGGAATCGAACCTACCACCGATTGGATATCTGCTTCAATGTAGCAATGCTCTAAGCATTGAATCCTTTGCATTACCAATGTTTAGCTCAATGGTAAGAGCATCGCTACATTGGAGTAGCTACCCTATCGGTGACAGATTCGATTTCTGCAGCAGCCCCATTTTTTTAATTGTTTATTCTGTTTACGTCGTCTAAATTGAGTGATATATCAACTGTATAACGACAATAAATCATTTCAAGTAAGTTTCTGTATATTTTAACGCATTTCATAATTCATTCTATCTGACCAAACATGCCCATTTCTTGAACATATATATATATATATATATAATTTCCTTGTCTCGTGTGGTTGTTTCCTTTGCACCAGAGAGTCAGCCCATATGTACCAGAAAAAGACATGACTTATGATATATCTTATACTTACTGGATGAGTAAAAAATATTGTACATATTTTAAGGGTTGATAATTGAAATAAGTGTAAGACAAGCTACTAAAATTTCTTTTTCTTTAGTAACCAACAACAATTAAAAATCTATCCACTGGACAACACCCCTCGGTATTGCAACCGAATTTTTGATCTCTAAATTACAAATCATTTTAAAAATATAAGTTTATAAATATGCTGTCTTCTATAATAGATACGATATAATTTTGACACGTACTGTGTATATGTATATGAGAATTCATATGACCACATTTGCAGGTTTAAAGTGGATAATCGGATCTAAGTAATATTTCATGCTCTATTGTTGTGTTTGGATTGGAGTGTTGGTTAGGGGTAAAGTTTAGGTTTTTGCTAAAATAAAAACATGTTTTATTGTCAGGTTAGGGTTAGATCCTTTAAAAAAAAACACTGCCAAACTGGCATAAGCACTGAAAGGAAGAGAAATTAGGGGTCCAGTTTAGCATTATGATTACCTTGTGAATATAAACCTCCACATTCACCGAAAAAAAAACAACAAAAAACACAGAGCCATATGTGCTTCCACTGATTTTCTCTGAAATAAATAAATCTTTGAATAGAAGCTTAAAAACTGATTTATACGCACCTCTGAGGTCAGTGCCACTAGTCTTATATCATTCCTGGGGTCAAGTTTGCAGCCTTAATAGTACAGCTGTTATGGAGTTTATAAAATATATCCACACAAGATGACAAGTAAAAATTCGTCAGTTTTATACTATATATATATATATATATATATATATATATATATATATACATATATATATATATATATATATATATATATATATATATATATATATATATATATATATATATATACAAAAAACACATAGAGGAAACATGGAGAAAACAGTCTGAACTCACCACAATGGCCTCCCATGAATTTTCATTTTTGATTTCCATTTTTACTTTATCACTTGCCCCAGACAATTGAATTCCTGCAGCAAGCCCATTCTCTTTAATTCTTTATTCAATTATATAGTCTGGGGCGAGTGATACATGGACCGTGTAATGACGGGGGATCATTTAAAATGAGTTTCTAAATAATAAAACGCAATTCATAATCATTCTGTCGGATCATTTTTGTCCATTTCTTAATGCACACTTGTTTCGTTGGAAGAAGTGAATAGACCAAGAATAAACAGTTATTAGGGCCTTTGCATTACCAACGGCTCTTTAGCTCTATGGTAAGAGGATTGCTACGTGTAAGCTGTCGGTCGCACGTTCGATTCCTGCAACAGCCCCACTTTCTTCAATCGCTTATTTTATCTATATTGTCTGGGGGGTGTGATACATTAACTGTGTAATGACGGAAGATCATTTCAAATAAGTTTCTATACGTTATAATGCAAGTTATAATCACATGGATAGAGAGATAGAGAGATGGATAGAGAGAGAGAGAGACTAAGAAACAGCGGAGAAAAACGATATGGTATTTCGATGCGTAACACATATCAGGGGAATTGATTAATCTGTCCCTGAAATACCGTATTGAGTTTTTCCCTAAGGTTTTTTTTTTTTGTCTTTAACTATATTTGTTTTGACAAAATCTATCTTAAAACTCACTCTTCCTGATAATTTTCCTAAAATTATCACTAACAATATGTTATTTAACTGTTCATCCATGGAAACTTCCAATCATATATATATATATATATATATATATATATATATATATATATATATATATATAATTGGAATAATTAACCGTTAAATCCGGGAAGTGTTCCGTCGTATATATAATTATAAAAATCATGCTAAGACCAGATTTGAATAGGTTAACAGGGTTTGTGTGTGTGTGTGTGTGTGTGTGTGTGTGTGTGTGTGAGAGAGAGAGAGAGAGAGAGAGAGAGAGAGAGAGAGAGAGATGTCATCTTGATAAGAGGTGGGATGATAAGAGAGAGAAAGAAAAAGAAATTATTCCTTTTTACGGCACATCACACCATATTATTCCTTTTCCAAAAATCTATTTTCAAGTTTAAAAATTGAATACAAGAAAGGAAGAAGGAAAGAACAAAAAGAAAGTAGAACTGAACAGTCTTTATAACTCATGTATACAATTCATATTTATATGTCTATTTATAATTTCTTCTTTTGCTAATGAATTATATTGCATTTTGGACGATATTTTTCTTTTTATTTTTGATGCAACGATCATTGCCTCAGGTGTTTTAGCGGCGATTAACTTAAAAAATCAGTTGGGAACAAGTATTTTTTGATATTATTAATATTTTTATAATAGAAGCAAATATAGCCAAATAATGTCAAAAATGTATATCCAACATTGCTGGTTTTAAACAGAGTCTGTTCTTTTCCTCATTTCCTGTGAGAACCCGGTCAACTAACAACTCAATCAAATGACAGAGGTAAATCAACAATGAAAAAATGGACTATATTTTCAATAAAATGATACCTGCGTCAGGTGTATAAAAGACTTTGAAACACAAATTTAAGTTAAAGGTAAGTCTTATATATCTGATCGAATATTCAGTCTTTTGATCTGGAACTCAAGTAAAAATGATATACAAGACTCTCTGTTCGAGAGAAAGGTCTGTTTTGTGTATCTTTTTTGTTGAGTTCCATATTCATACCTTGGGGCAAACCTCTTCTTTTTTTGTTAAAAAAGGGTATGGACATAGAAATAACCTTTCAGGGTCTCAACCTTGGTGTACAACCTGGTCAACTTGCAACTGGAAACCTACAGGTAGGGTCTAAACAATGCTACCAACAACACCTACAGTGAAATAGTGCTTATGGCGCCAATTCTACTAATATCTACCCAGTAACAAAACCAGTCTTATAAATTGCATACTACGATGACTATGAACAGGCCTGAATGTCAGACTGTTAATGTGTTTCTTGTGCGAAGATCTAACTAAGTCAGAGTCGCTGAAAGTATCCCAAGACATACATGTTATTTCCTAATAATAATGTAATAGTGTAATTTCCCCCCTGATTACTAAAGGGAACCAATTTTCATTCCAGCTCTTTTTTAATGTACAATGGTGCAACTCTCTTTAGAGATCTC
Organism: Thysanoteuthis rhombus; assembly: GCA_963457665.1. Classification (NCBI taxonomy): domain Eukaryota; kingdom Metazoa; phylum Mollusca; class Cephalopoda; order Oegopsida; family Thysanoteuthidae; genus Thysanoteuthis; species Thysanoteuthis major. The sequence goes on from OY735213.1 coordinate 22,742,320, forward strand.
ATACTTACCTCTTCATGGGATGGTTATAGCACTTGGACCTTTTCAATGTAGTACCATGCCCCTTTGTCCATAGTTTGAGTAGTAGAGTGACTATACATTATTCCGAAAGAATTGAAAATTGCAGTGAGCAAATTGAAAAAAAAATAGAGTAAGCCAATCAAAAACTACGATATGCAAGTTAAAAACTATTACGAGAAAATTAAATTTTTAAAAACCAGTGAGCAAATTGAGAACAACGGCAAGAAAAATGAATCGATGAACAGGAACAATCAAATGACTACCGTTACTGCTTCAATTGCTGCAAAAAATGATTTTTAGTTAGATTGGTTGAAACTTGTCTCTTAATAGAATCCATGTTTTTTTTTCGTTATGCTTCATGAAAAGCTGACGTGCATCATTGAATTATGCCTGTTCATCGATTCAGTTTTCTTGCTGTTGATTTTAATTTGCTGGCTGCATTTTTCGTGGTGTAGTTATCGATATTTCACTGGTGATAGGGCATGGTTAAGGAGCAGCATGAGTCTGGGCATACCTGCACGAAACATCTGATGAGATCCCCACCGATGTCACAACAGATGACCTCCTCAACCAGACGTGAGACCTCACCATGTGAGTGTACACAATCACAGCTGATCACTTTGAGGACTCTGGGCAAACTGTGAGCATACAAATTCTTGAACAACAGATCAACCCTCTCGGAGCCAATACCCCCAACAGATAATGCGTTTCTCCAGCACCTGAAAATGGCTGCTTTGATAACCATCATAGACAAGAATGCACTCAAGCCAGTCATTTCCTCATGCACAGAATTCGGATATTCGGATGGTCTCTTGATCAGTATCTCTTAAAAGGGCGAACGGAATTATTTTTGCAGTGAACAAAACTAGAGGGGGAATTTAATCCAGATTGTTGATTCATTAATGCAGGTTGCGTTAAAGGAGGAAATAGAACTTCGGTTTGAGAAGTTTACCACAAAAATACAAGAGCGTCCTGGTCATCGATGATAAAAAAGTAGGTTCATTTTATTTTATGTAAACTATAAGATTTTGATGATTTTTCAGTCCTTAATTCTTGTATCAATCCTAATTTTCTGTTCATATTCTTATGGTGTTCAGAAAGTGGAATAAAATAATTACTTGAGAAATGCTCATCTGACACATTAAATTACATTGAGAATTATACATTATACCGTTTTCATAGTAGGTGTACATATCAAAACATTATTTAATGAGTCACCCTACGTGTTATGGGGTCGGCCAGGGATGAACGAAAGACTACCAAAAAGTTAAAGAAACATTGCTCTTGATCAGTTGTCTTCAACATTTTGGCTGATACGAACCTCAAATATTACTGAGAGACGTAGAAAGAACCCTCAAACTTAAAAATTGAAAAGGTGAAGACCTACACATCTTTTCATTTTCCTATATTCCAAAACTACATCATTTCATAAAAAAATAACAAATGAAAGTAGAATCCCTCAGAATCTCATGCAGAATCTGATCTTATATCAATCAAATAAGAGGAGACAGGAGATTTAATGACTCGGTTGCTTTTGCATTTAATTAGTTTAATAGCACGCTGTAAATTAATAATGGAAATTAATATAAACAAACAAAATTAAATTATTTCATAAGCATAACCATATCTCATTATTTATCATGACAGTTGCATTCTTTTTTACATAACAATCTCCGGAGAGCAGAAATGGTTCGACGTTGTTTATAAAATGAAGTTTTTGTCAAAACCAAAATATTTTCTATGTTTTACCAAATATCAACAATTTTGATCAAGCTTCTCTGTCAAACTACAGAGGAACGCTGCCAGAAACCCCTTTTCTCCGAACCCGGAAAAATCTTACGGGAACTCTTTTAGTTCATTCGAACCTTGATTGGTGTAGATGATGGAAATGCAGTTCATTCTACGCAGCCAGCTTGGCCTATGTCGATGAACAAGACAAACTCACGTGGATGTGTCAGAAGCTGCCAGAATTGCTCCTATTTAAAAGAGGCAATTCCGTTCTACAGAGGGCAACGTTGCTTCGGATTGGCAACCAAGTAACACTTGAGAGCAGTAATAGCAGTAGTGACGACGAAAACGACTAGAAAGCAAAAACTGTGTTTATTTCAGCAAATTTACTCAAAATAGCTGCTATATATGGCAGTGTACACGAATTGGCCTTGACTGGCCTCAAAACGGAGTAACTTGAATACAACTAGCGATGGTGAAATGACAATTGATCCATGATCGATTATTAGTAACTTAAAATATTTGAGTTTAGCAACTATACTAGGCGAATGAATGATACGATATTCTCGTAAGGAAACTAACAACAAATGTGAAATAAATGCTTATGAATATATAAAAGTAGTTTTTGCAGCATTTACTTTCAGAGAAAAATCATCAGTCCACGCTTCGCAGTAAACACTTACGATTAAAGTAAACATTGACTTTCAAAAAGTCTAAACTATAAACATCTAATTTATAATTGATGAAAATTTGTTTTTCGTTTCTTTGAACAAAAGTTTGGGCTTTTCTCTTCATAGAAACGTAACAAAATTTTAGACATTTGACTCTGGAGAAATTCCTATGGTCATAAAGGTCATCACTCTACAAGGTTTAGACCCCGTATACGTCAAAGTAATATAACATATATACAATCACAGAAACTCCTTCATCAGGCTACATAAGGATTTAGAACCCCTCCAGCTCCAAAATGGAGAAAGGCGAGGTGATATCAGCTCACCCAAACTCTTTACAGCCTGCCTCGAAATGATCTTCCGAAACCTGGACTGGGAGAATAGAGGAATCAAAATAGACGGCGAATATCAAAGCAACCTAGGATTTGCAGATGACATCATCCTTTTCGGAGAGAACCTACATGACCTCCAACTAGTGCTAGACGATCTAAATGAAGAAAGCAAAAAAGTTGGCCTACTCATGAACTTCAGTAAAACAAAAATCATATGCGACAATCACATTTAGAATAAGAACATAACTGTCAATATTGAAGATGCAAAACTGGGGAAAGTTGTTGCAAGAATGGCAGACAACCGATGGACATCACGACTCACAACATGGATCCCTAGAGATCATGTGCGAAACCGAGGCTGACAAAATACAAGATGGAGAGATGAACTAGACAAATTCAGAAAATACTTGCTCCGCGACGCCCACGAGAGAGAAGTGTGGTGAATCCTGGTGAAGGTCTAGGTCCAACAACGGACGTTAAAAGACTGATGATGATGAAAATTTCCTGATATCTTTTTTATTTTATCATGCTGTTCTCCTAAAGTCATCTGAGATGTAAAATAAAACTATTTTTGAGAAATTCAATTATTTCTTTGTTTATGATTTTTTTACTTTTAAATGGTCATTGGTTAAAGAAAAACAGCATCGTTCGTCAGTGAAAAAAGAGCGGAATAAAAAAATAATTAAAAAATTCAAAACAAGATATGTTTAATTTTTTTTTCTGTATGAAATATAAACATTCTGAGATAATGAATGTGTTGACCCTCAAGTATAGCCTAAAATTTTAAAAATATCTTTTCAACAAAAAAGTTTTAAAAAGTTAAAATTGTCGCCGATCAATTGGTCGTTTGGTAAATTAGTCGAAAGGACAATTCGCCTCTGGTATCTACTATAATTTGTTTACGTTTGTTGGTTTCAACGATAATCCTTGAACGAATGATCTTATACCAATTTAGGATATTTGAATTTAGTCCTCAAACGCTATGTTTATTCATGGATAAATAGAAATGTTCAGAGAGAAGAAACCATCCAAAACAGAAAATACAAAGAAATGAACCAACGTGAGAAAATGACGGAATACGATTCTGAACAAAAAGTGAATTCTTAAAAGCAGATGCATTTTTTCCCCGTTATTTCGATATCTAATGTATTAAACTTGACTGTTTGTTCTTTTTAATTTTGAACATTTTTTGAAGTTGGTGACGAATTGATTTCACAACAAATTAACCGGCGACCAATAGAGTGGCAAAATGCCGACGTCATCAACAGACTTCCAGTTCCTGAACAAACATTTCACATGAATACAAAGTTTTTACAACAAGCAGCTAACACTCAAAGTTTCAGAGGGAAAGATGAATCAAAAGTCGATAAAATGATAAAAACTTATCAAAATTTCTTACCCAATGAACTGGTAGTCCTATACTGACGTACTGTGCAAAATTGCAATCGGAATAACCAAAACACTCACGTAAATAGAAACAAACAAAATTCTTTCAATGTAAAAAGACTTATGCAAACATTGACAAGGATTGTAAGTCGGTTGATGACGTCACACTTTGCAATTCGACTGCATCGATGACGTAAAATGTTGATGTAATAGTGACGCAGAAAAGGGTGGCAAAGCAGGGGAGGAATGAGTACATGTTTTATAGTGATCCCTGACAAGGTTGACAATATGCATACAGCTTTTTGTAGCTGATGCATGGAGAGTCAAGGTCGTTTATGTGAGATTGGTTTGCCCACGTGGCCACTCAACCGCTCCCTTATCCGTTTGTCACGATATCTGGCGTTGGCCCAGAGCACAGGAAAAAGTAGATTCATGTCTTCCCTAAAAGCATTGATACAAAATGAGCACAATAAGTCTCAGCTTAACCTTATTTTGTCAGTCAAACCTTATTTTGCCAGTTACTTTTTTCTATGCTGTTTAGCGTTAGGCAAAACTTGCACCTCCCGTAAATAGACAATATTTGAAACAACATATATATATATATATATATATATATATATATGTATATATATATATATATATATATATATATATATATATATGAACTGTAGAGAGTGAGACAGACTCGGGAGTAAAGTGTTTTGAAGTTAGATTTATTTATCCGTATATGTTTTTATTATGTAATATATATATATATATATATATATATATATATGTGTGTGTGTGTGTGTGTGTGTGTGTGTGTGTGTGTGTGTGTTTATGTGTGTATGTGTATGTGAAATGTATACATTCATTACTAAACACTCTTAATTACAGTAAACCTTCAATTTAACGTATTTCAGATTAAACAGACATTTTTTTCCTAAATATTCTGTATATTCTAAATAGATAAAGATTTTAAATCACCACCAGAAAAAGTTGAGAACGATCAGTCAAAAGGGTGAGTATATTATACGGTACTGTATATTATATTAAAGCTTTTTTTTACATCAGAAAAGGGGGTTGAAAAATGGCCTACCCCAGTAATATTTGGATTAATGACACTTCTTTATCGCTAATTGCAAAAAACTTGGACAAATTATATTTGCTCAGCTAAATTGAACAATTGGCTTGTTTGAATGATGCATTAGGTGATAAAGACTTCTCTCAAGGAAATAGACGGGTAATATTGTAAAATGATAACAGTTCTTATGTTGCAAATGTGAGGTGACAAATAAGCATAGAGCTCAAGTTCATCCATATGCAGTGTTTTCTCAAGACCTGTTACCCTCGGGCTTGTTTCGCTTCAGGAAGTACTCTTCGTCTAGTTTGGCGGTTTCAAAGCATTGAACAATTCAACATATCATTCGTTTATGATTGGAAACACAATTTAGCAGAAAAAATGGCGTAAGGCCATGGGAAGCCAGAGAAAATAACATAATTTGATGATGAAAGATTTTGTCAAAACTGGAAACTAGCAGGAACAGAGATTTTTTCGGAAATCCCACTTATTGAATTTTCTTTTCTTTTTTGATCTGAGTGTGAATGCCGACTTTTGACACCGGTTGGAAACAGGCAACCATCTCAACCATGAAGCATTCAAGGAAGAGCTTTTTATATCAATACTTAATGAAAAAAATAGCTCTCTACTATGATATTGTTTTTTTACGCCTATCTGCCAGATATTAATGCAGTAAAGGTGCAGATAAGAAGTTATCCATTAACAAACTTGCCTCATCGTTAGTCCCCATCTCTCTGCTTTGGGGTGACAGGGGTGGGGGTGGGATTGACTCATCATTCAGGCGTGACTGAAATCTGGTGTTATGTTTGAAGTATTGATCCCTAATTGAACAGCTCATCAAGATTTGATCGAGGAGCTAATTTGATAATGGGCAGAACATCCGTGATCAATTTTAAATGAAAGCCAGTGGCCAAAGCTATAGAAGTGCGTGTGTGTGTGGGCAGTAGACTGACCATAGTCCATTATCGCACTGACATTGTTGGTATGGACAGAGGATGGATTCCGAAATAAACCCCGGTATAAAGATGACCAGAGTATATTGCTGCAGGGAGGTACAGGGTGGTGTATCGGTTATCGGTACGGAAAACGGAATCAAGTTCGAGTTGTTGGGCGAAGCTTCTCGCGTTCACTTTGCATCAATACCCCTGGGAAGGGCATGAATCGACTTTTCTTCCCAGCGATGTGGAAAGAGCAGGGTAGTTGGAGCCCTTCAATCCTGCAAGGCAACCATCTAAAAGAAGGTTACTCTGAACAACTATAGCTTAGGTGTGGGTCTCGCATCTCCACCCCGTAAAACGTATTCGCAGCTGACACACCCAAGCGGTACTATGCTTCATAAGGAGTCGAAAAAAAAAAACCAATAAATGACAACATTGCCACAGAAAATTTTATTTCTATAATGAATTCGAATTTTTTTAAAGATACAAAGAAATGTTTTTGAAGTGAATTACTTCAATTCTGTTTCTATGATAAACATTGACAATGCATTTTTATTGGAACAATTTAGCCAAGCATTTCTGTGGTAAATAATTTTCAGCAGTTTTTCGCGGTAAATCCTCCCAAAAGCAGCACATAACAATGTATCATTGGCAATGTATTTCAAGACTGGATTTCTTTATATTTGCACTTTTGTGGTGAAAAACACTACCATTGTAATTCTTACCTAATCAATGCATTGCCGTAGTAAGTAATCGTCTCTGTATTTTTATAGCAAGTTGTCTTTAGTAACTCTTGTGCATGGCTTACCGTCTTTGACGGCTCTTGGGTTTTCCGGTCGTTGGTCGAACTAAACGAAGGATAACATTGGATGAGAGAAAATGGAATTAAAATCAGAAATGTTGAACATTTTTTTTTTTTTGAGAAGTTTGGTAGAGAAGAGCCAAGTCCAATAAACGAAAGGAATGGAAAACCGAATATTTTTTTCTCGAACGATCTGCTCTCTTGGAAACAAACAAAAAGCATTAAATAAACAAATCAATAAAGACAGAGCATCTTGTGCATTATCTGTAGCCTTGGTGATGTTTCACACGTCCAAGTGATCCTAATACCGGAAACAAGGGATGCAAGCAGATGAAGAGTAGATGGAGAAAGAACATTCATATTTTTACGAGGACTCGATTGTTTCATCTCTCTTGCAGCTGCGAAAGCCCATGATGGCATTGTAAGTAAAAATGTCACAGAAAAACTATTATTGATAGATCGAGCAATATACCCAAGACGGGGAATTCGCTGTTGCTGTTTTTGTTTAGAAATAGACATTTTATATATACACTAGCTGATTTGACTGCTATTGAAGGGCTTTACATTGTTTACAGGATTAATACTGTATCCTCTTGACCTGCTCGACATTATTGCGGACATTATTAATGAAAAAGACATTGGCATGGGCATTCGCTGTGGGTGGGGGCAATCAGTGAATTTGCCATCCCCTCTTGGATCAGGCTTCCTCACCGAGAGTAAGGGATTTGAGAGTTGTAACCTTATAGCCAATAAAGGATAATGGCACAGCACAACCGTTTTATGTAACCCCAACTCACTGTCCCCATATAAAAGGCTATCATTAATCGCAGGTGCTCTCTCCATTGTGTAGCCCCGGGATCAGGGCACACGTTTCCATCAACGGTCAAGTGCACCATCTGGTTTCTGAATCATACCGTGGGTTACACTTCCATCAGTCTCTTCCGAACGTTCGGCGCTATATTTGTCATTGTTTTAGATACACTTGTAATAGTAGTGTCAGCGTTGAAGCATTGTCAACCATGGTCAAATACAATATTATTAAAAGAAAATACTAGCCAAAAATTACAAATAGATGACAATGCTTCATCTCATAAAAAGAATAAATCAGGATGATATCAATTCTGCTATAGCTAGATAGATCTTTGTTTTTAATGGCGTTCACCTCAGTCCCTAAAGTGGTTGTTTGATATTTCGTTTTTTGTTGTTTTTTTCAAGAGTTGAATGCGTGAGAGAGGCCAATAATTTACAATTTTTATTTTATTTTGAAGTGATTATATAGGAACTACTGAATTAGATGCTAAACCAATGCGCAAATTAATTGCAATAACGTAAAAAAAGAACATTTTTAATTTCACTTGTACTTACAATATGAATCATATCCATATATACATATTAGTAGCTAATATGTCCACTTAGGTTTTATAGGATCATTTGGACGTGGTCTGGCGTGGAGTCCACTGGATTTTGAACAGTCTAGGATGATATTCACCCCCACCTTGTACCAGACTTCAATTAGAGCATAAATACGCTTCTCCTTGGCAGTACAATTAATCCCACGAACGTACATTTTGCAAATAGGCTAAAGATTTTCAACAGTGTTTATTCAGTGTTTCCAGTCCAGTATATATGCTCTTCTTTCGGGATTTTTTTTACTATTTCGAGGTATAGCACAGGGGTAAGATCTTGCTAAAGTATACCAGATCCGTCAGGATAGGTCTTTTCTGTTCTGGATGTACTTTTCTTTGGAGAACTTCGGGGTATTGTTGTGAGCGTTCCATGCCATCGACTGAGTGCACACTGTCGACGCTTTTATAGCTGAAGCAACCCCAAAACATCTTCTTTTGTACGTGTTTCACGCATTGTATGATGCGGAAATTACGAAGTTTCTCTCCCGATAACCTCTGAACTTATCTGGCTTTTGACAAAGAAGCGACTCTCGTTACTGTATAGTATTTTTTCAAGTCTTTTTGCCCAGTTTTTGTTTTTGTCGTTTGGGTTGTTTCTCTCTCCTTGCCTTTCGTTAGTTATTTTTTCATTGACCGTCTGGCTTTTCGACTGACCTGTAAGAGTCGTCTGCGAACTGTAGAAGAACTGACTTATTCCTTTCTTTTCCTAATCCCGTTCAAATGCGTCACTAGTCTTTTCGATTTTTCCCGAACTACATACGTGTCGTCGTCTCTTACCGTGGTATTTCTCTTCTGACCACAGTTTCCTTCGTGCGTGGGCGTGATAGACCTTGTCTCCTTTCTTGACTTGATCACATGGCTGACTCCAGCGAAACTGACACGTGTAAATCTGTAGTTTTTTCCTGTGTGTTCGTGCAGGGTAATAACCTTTGCGTGTTTTCTGGGTGTCACGTCCGCCGGAAAAAACGGTTGCGTCACAACTAAACAGGAGTTGAAACAATAGGCTTATCCCCAGAAAAAATCTGATACAATAACAGTGGATGTAATAACCAAGCATGCTGAATTATTGCATCAGTTGTCCTTCGAGCAATGATGGGATTTCCAATACATAATGGTGTAATTCAATGTCCACGTATAAGACACATAAGGGCACAAAGGCGACTTTTCGGGCATATGTCTGAGAACTGAAGAAAAGGATTAAAAATCTTGGTTTGTTTCAATTAATTTGCTCAGGGGTGTAACCTCAGTTTCGCACACAGTTACAACTGTGGAGCATCGAAAGGATCAAACAAATATCAGGAATCTAACAAGTGCCTTTATTGGTTCTCATGAACAAGTCAAGTACCATTCAAAATTCCAACCCGAGTAAGCTACAGTTGAAATTTGGATTGAATGAAGCAGAATAGTTTTATTACCAAGTGAATTAGTATAAGATATTTTCTGTAGCAAATCATTCCAAAGCTTTTTTTTCTCTAGTAAATGGTTTACAGTACTTTTTGTAGTAAATCGTTCTTAATGCTTTTATTATTTAGCAAATCGTTTTCACTATTTTTTCGTTAGCAAATCGTTTTCAATGAGTTTTTCGTTTAGCAAATCGTTTTCAGTGCTTTTTTTAGTTAGCAAATAGTTTTCCACTGCCTTTTCCCAGTGAATAGTTTTCTGTGCTGTTTTTCTAGTGAATCGTTTACAAGTTATTTTCTGTAGCAAATTGTTTCAATGATTTTTCCTAGTTAATGTTTTTCAGAGCTTTTAAATGGTTTTCAGTGCCTTTTTCTATGGTAAAGGTACACCAAAAATCGAACAATTTGGATGTTCCATTTTCTTCAACAGAGACAGAGACACTGGCTGGTTTTTCCTTAATAGTCATTCCAACATATTTTGGGGAGTAAGTATCTTTTTTTTTTTTGCTCTTCATCAAAATGCTTCAAGTTGTTTGACGTTCCGAGATTAAGTATTTTATTGTACAGATTTTTTTTAAAGTTAGTGGGATGAGTAGAGAGTTCAAGTGTTGTTAGAAAACCATTTCTTTGCTTTGCTTTCTGCAATTTGAATTGAAGACAGGAGGGATATGTTGACCGAAAGCTTTCTAATGAAAAGTAGCAGAAACATTATGCTAGTTAAAAAAAGATACTGTGTTAAGGATAAATGTACTTCTGTATATCTTAACAATAATACAAATGTCGGAAAATGAACCAGCTTTCAAGTTTGTTTTTTTTGTTGTTCAAAACTACCATAGTACTCGTAAAATGATTAGTTACGTATGGATCGACACTTCTGCCTAGGATCAGAGTATCTGTGCGCTCTGCTTACGATGAAAGTGTTTGTCTGTCTAGGATCAGTGTGCAGCATCTGTGACCGCATTGAATATTGTTACACATGCATATATATATATATATATATATATATATATATATATATATAGTGAAGTAGTTTTTAGGATTACATATATATATATATATATGTGTGTGTGTGTGTGTGTGAGTGTGTGCGTTATGCAATGAATAGCAGTAGCATAAGGTTAGCTTCACCCTTTTTTTCCAATTCAGCTTTTCAATAAAGACTATGTCTGGTTGGAATCGCTCCGAGCATCATAGAGAAAGTAAGACATAATGCATTTAAATACATTTTGAAACAAAAACACAGAGCTTAATGATGAAATGAAATTTATTGAGGCAGTATTTAGTTTTTTTCTCAGAAAACGGGAAAAGATTTTTGAAAAAGTAATGGATTTGGGGATAGGCTGGCTTGTCCTTTCACTTCTCTCTTTATCCAGGTGTGAAATTCTGAAGAGCAGTGATTTTCCCACCCAAATATTATAGATAGTAATTTCAAGATTGTTGGGTATCTTTACTGCTACTGTGACATCTTGACGTATCACATCTTATTCAGCATTGTGCCAAGTGCCAAAAAGTGGTCAATGGGCTTTGATTCTCAATTCTCATCTTGAGCTTTAAATTCTACTTTTGAGTGAAGTCGCATTTTGAGAAAGCCTCGCTCTCAAAGCAGAGGCCAATGTTGTGAGCAGGAATGAGAGTAAATAGTTTGAGAGTAACACATACTGAACTGGTTTAACGGTTCAAGTAACCAGAAGTTCATTGTTACTTTATGTCTATAAAACAAGAAGGACGAAAATATATGTAAGAAATCAGTTAACTAGGATCACACTGACATAGTATAGGTGACCAAAAATATAGCAGATATAGCACGGATACATTTTATAATTTTGAGAAAGATCATAATTAATTCAAAGGGTTGTGTGGACTATTGATCTGGTTCTTTTCAATACCATAACATATTGACCAATCCATTCAACAATTTTCTTCATATGTACATGGGAAAAAAAGATAATCACTTTTTTTGTGATACCCACCAATAATATGAGCACAATAACCAAACAGAAAAAAAAACCATGTTGGTGACATATGTATCGTACAATGAATGGATAAATCCAGTATATTTCCAATCATTTTCTTCTGTTTCACAGTATTTTTTGATGGACACAGATTCTTCAGCTGAGGATGGCCATTGAAGGGATTACCTTGAATGTTGTTGGAGTAAAAAAAGACTGAAATCACTTGAGAAGATAATGACTCTTCTTAAACTTACAGAATAAAAATTTTTAACAGTGTATTCAGGTTCTGAAATATAAACCATGATCCCATTGTTTTTGTTGTTATCAGAACATTTTGGCTAAGCTAATATTTAACTTTGCTCAGGTTCACAATTCACATGGAATGGGAGGATTTCTTCTTTCTTCCTGATGGTGTTGTCACATTTTTCTTATTGTTGGCTTGGTCAAAGCATGGAAAGAAGAAACAAAAGAAAACAGACGTGAATTATAATGAATTGCCCAATTGTCCAGGGGATCAAGGCAAAAACTGTTCAGTTAGTGATAAAAGCATGAAATTTGTCACAAATAATCTTTGATAAGTTCTAATCATTTTCAAATATGGAGACATTCTCAAACCGTCCATCCATTACAACAGTTGCTAAAGAATTTATTTTCCATAGCAATTGTTTAAAAAATCAAATCTTCTAAATCTCACAGCAGCAATTCGTAGTATCAAGTGTGCTCAATGACAATGATTGTAGCCTTTTAGTAAAGGCTACAATCGTTGATCACCAGAAAGGTATAATTTTCAAAATGATGCACAAAGGATTTATAACAGACATACTTCAAGAGTTATGCATGTTTTCAAGCAGCAGTACACACTATGTAGACAAATTTCTGGATCCACCAACCCCTGTCCGCCTTGAAATTCTTTGAGAACTTTTGAAAATATTGTGTGGACAGACATGAGTGAATACAGAAATGCATGAAAAAAAGTCCACAAAAAATGAAAAAATATCTCTCAATCAAGAATAAAATCCTGGATCCAACACAAAATTAATCACATCTTCCTTGATAGTTGCCATAACTTTCCATAAAATGTCAATGAAATTCTTTCAGAACTATTGGAGATATTGTATGGATAGACAGGAGCAGATACAGAAATGTATAGAAAAAAACAAACAAATATCTCCTAATCAGAAACAAATTCTTGCATCAACCCTGAATTTAATCACTTATTCCTCACCTCTTACTTTGCCCATCTTTCAACAAAACTCGATTGACATTCATTGAAAACTTTTGGAGATATTGTATGGGCAGACAGAGACAAATACAAAAATGTATGAAGAAAAAGAACAGGAAAATATCTCGCAATTAAATACAAATTCCTGCATTTGCCTCCAAATTCAGTTACTCCTTTTTTTACAATGTGCCTTAACTTTCCTCAAAATTTTAATAAACCTTCTGAGATACTGTATACAGAGATAGGAGCAAAAACAGAAATTAATTTTTAAAAAGGGACGGGACATTTTTGTACATTTACTCATGACATTTCATGTAATATCTCCAAGAGTTCTCAATCAAATCCAATCGGATTTCATGGAAACATGGGCCACAGGATAAAACATGGGTAATCAAATTTGGGGGTGGATCCAGGACTTTGTGTTTCATTGGGAGATATTTATAGACTTGCTAGATTGGAATTATTACCTAGTGACTGTTGCTAAGGAAAGTCTTTTTCAGAATGTCTCCCTATCTGAAATTGTTCAGTACACCTGAAAGTATCACAAGTTTCAAGCATTAATCACAGAGTGAGCAATTCCAATTTCAATTCTGCACTGATCGCCTGGACTGCAAGTAAAATGAAAGAGAATAAAAACAGACAGAATAATGTGACTGCCGTCTCCACCACCTCAGGACAATTCAAGTACAAATGGAAGATTTTGAAAAAATTTAGCAATATAAATTACATGTTTTTTTCTTCTATTCCCTGGCTTACATTACCTGAGGAGAGCAGTGAAATAACAGAGAGTAGAGAAATTTAGGATCCTTAAAAAAATACCTCATCCTTTCAAATTTTCCTAATTTCTCACCAGGTAAACTTTGATTTGAACAGCTTTATTTTATAACCATATAAATGAACAGTGAAGGAATGTTTAAATTATTAGGTATGTGCAAAAGTTCCCAGTGGAAAAAATGCTTTCTGAAAGTGTATTCAGTTGCTGATTTTGAAAAATGGTGCTGGGAATTTCTGCACACCCAATATACATAAACACCACAGATGCATCATCAACAAACAAAAAAAATCTACAAATATGATAAATGATGTGATCTTTTCTGTTTGTTTCTCATTCAGGTAACACTTGAAGCTAACAATTGTGCTGATAAAAATATCTCCAACCCACCATTTGAAACAATGGACCCTTCCACTGTTCTGAGTTCAGTTGTTACTTTTCTGAAAAAAAGCATCATCTCATAGCAATTCAAGAATATCCATGAATTTTTTTATCTAATTATATTTTCCTCTTATTCAAGGCCAGCACGACCATTAGGTAAACCTAGGTGATCACCAAGGGCTCAAAGGTCCTCGGGCGCACTGAAAAAATAGTCATTAAAATATATCTAATGACACAAACTTCAAGTCTCGCCCAGAGGACGTGAAACCCTTGCGCAAATTTTAAGTTTCAGCTCGGTTGCATGAAACCCTTGTGCTACTTTTATTCATAATGCGTTATCATTCATCTTCAGTATTCCCATCAGGAGGACATAAAGTACCTCAAGTGTGGTGAGTTAGAGAGTCAAAAGTCATGGAAATGTTGCCAACTGCTGTTTCAAAGCATATTTTTCCCATAAGAGAGAGGAATCTCCAGCAACACCACGGGTCCAACAGCACTCAACCAGGACAAAATGTAATTCCTGAAAAATAAAAAATAAAATCATTGATTGTATGAATTTATAGCATATCAACAGCTCTATTATGGTCATCATACTCAGTACCTAATAAGATAACTCTCAATTTTATCAAATACCCATATATTTCTCTCTTTGTCTTATCTTCTTTTGATCTCTCTAATTCTAACTCTTTTTTTTCTCTGTATTTTCCACTCTTTTTTGTTCCTTACCCTTTTTTAGTTTCTATCCTTTTTTTCTTCGTTATTTTCTTCTCTCACTTACTCTACCACTCTCTGTTTCTTATTCTTCTTTCCATTTACTAACACTCTCTCTCTCTCTCTCTCTCTCTCTCTCTCTCTCTCTCTCTCTCTCTCTCTCTCTCTCTCATTCTCTCTTTCTTTCTCTCTTTCTTTCTCTCTTTCTTTCTCTTTAAACTTCTCAAGTGTACCACTCATGGTATTTCAAAGGGTTGTTAACAGGTGTTACACCTTGTCCTCATACTGTGTAAAAATGGGGCAATCAACATTTTTTATTATTCCATAAGTACACACATGGTTGTCCTTCTGTGACCTCTTGAAACTGGAGAGAGAAAATATGAATTTCATCCCAATATATTCATACAGAGGTTAGTGTATAATGCAACCCCACCCCTATTGGCTTTTCATTCTGATACAAACTATCTCAGATTGTACACAAAGTTTGTATCTATGTTTAGCCATGTAAGATGAAGACCTCTTTTACAAAAAAGTGAAGTATCTGCCAGCCATATGTTCAGGCTAGCAATTACTTCATTGATGCAAGTAAACAAAGTTATCAAAAGTTACATTCATGTATAATACAAACCCTCTATTTTGACTTTTGATTCCCATAGAAAATTTCTCATACTGTACACAAATAAATATGGAAATATTTTTTCTAATATCTAAAGAGCTCAGTTGAGCTTTTATATAGAGGTTTGTGGTGAATAATCAAAGAATATAGGGTAAGAGTTATTCCTTGATTGGAGCAATTTTTACAAGTGATGAATAATATCTCTGTTTCTTGCTTCTTCTTGTATTTTACGACAACCCTAAAAATAGTGGAATTAATATTTCTTTGTGGCTTACTTTTTGTTTGCTTCTGATAATCCGACTTGCTTCATCAGATTCGCCGTGTGGCAAGGGTGAAGATAAAAGTATGGTCGTCCGATGATTGGGTGTTCCTGAGTGGGGAATAATGAAAATCAGGGAAAAAAGAGAGTTAAAAATATCAAACACAAAGTAAACAATTTATAATGGTAATGTCACAACATGAAGCATTTCATAGGATACACAGGTAGTTGTCCATATAATCACTTTCAAGGTGATCATTCCAGAGCAATATTCAAGTGTTGTTATCAAATGACACCTTAATATTAACCACCAAATATTTTATTCTATTTCTTTTTGAAGAAAATTAAGGGTTTTCCATTCCTGAACCACACAAGATGCTTAGAATTTTTAATTAGTTGCTTTATATATAATTTATCAGATTTAGATAAAAAAAATTATAAAAACATTTCTAATTTAATTTATGCTAACAAAAACATCAGATGTTAAGTTTAGATTTCTTTAATTTGGTTTCCAACCGCGGTTAGATATTTAAACAATCAGTTTAATTAGCTGGTTTATTAACTGCTGAATTACAGTTCAAACCGCAGTTTGAAACCGAATTAAAGAACTTTTGTGGTAGATCCACAAACTAGCTGATTAAATCATGCTAGTTTGTGAGAGTTCCCAGACCCCAGTGGACTGAGAGAGGTACAACCTGTATTTACTAAACCCAATTTAGAGTGGTGTAAGACCAGAAGTGTAAGATATCCAAAGATCAAAATCACTACAGCAATAATGTTCTTTGAGACTAATATTGTATCCATTGTTTCATGGTGAAGGTTCCAGATATTTACTAAATATAGCTTAGTTAGGCACAAGGTGTGGAGCACACTGTAAAGATCAAATTCACAAAACTTGTAGATAGTTTAAGTAGAATGAGTTTTTGAACCACCACTCTTTACCGGGTATCATAATTAAGTTATCCAATTCTGACACAAGGTCACAGATGTTTGGCACCCAGTGAGGATTAAATTCACTACAGTCTTAATGATCAGTGAATTTAGCTTGCTAACCATTGCTCCAAGAGATAACCAAGCAATGACATGTATCAAAAATTCATTTGTTTTTTTTTGTTGATAAGTATAGGAGAGAGAATGGCACATAGGCTATCAGCACAAAAAACAGATTTGGTAAAGTAAGTTCAATTCCTGGCTGAGGCAGTTTGCATTCACTTTGCACTCATACCTTCAAGAAGGGCAAGAGTTCAATTCTCTTTAAAATTTTGACACTGGTATGTCATGATGGTTGACAGTGAAAAGTTTTGGTGGGCATGCACTTGGGCAAAACACTCCTATAACTATCTGCTTATGTCCAGAAAGCTGTTACACCCATTTCAACCTTGGACAGGGTTCTATCGCCATAGAAATGAAATGATGACTATTGTAGTACACATTATCAACCTTGATATGCGGGTTCATAATCATTCTTGGAAGAGAAAGCCTAGCCAGGGAAATATTCTGATATAATCATTCATTAGAAGAACAAGATATTTTTTGATAGGACTCATTTTTTAAGGCACTCCTTCTGACTTCCTATCTAAGGCTGAGGTAAAACATTCCTCCTAAAGCAAGGTCATGAGGGCAGGGTTAATTAGGGCTCAACCCTGGGTTCAAGTACTTGCTACTCAAATCCTGCAATTCTGCTTCCTTACTTCCTGTGCCTGTCCGTGTTTAAGTTGAGATTATAGGGAATCAAGAGTGAGTAACCCAAGGTTGACAGCCTAGAATTTTGCCAGCTGATGGCTGGAAAGTCTATGGCTTTGTTTCAACTGGCCGAAAAAGAAGTTTCTTACTTTATTCTTGTCTGAAAAAATGAAAGAAAATGTACTCTCTCTTTTCCCGTATGGCCATTTCCCCTTCTCATAATGTTATATATTCTCTTGACTATATTGTCAGTGAAAGGGTCAACTGAGTTCATGAATTGTTGACCAATTGAAAAACTACCTGTGGGAAATACTTGAGTATTTCAGCTGTGAGGCAGACCAACTCTGTAACTAACTTAGATTAGTCTGGCAAAAGGCAATCATTTTTGGGTACTCAACTACGACCCAATCTATGATAGTAATAAGGGCTTGTGATAATAACTTGCAAACCACTATTCAACGGAGAGATGAATAAGGTATGACTCATTTGAATCATTGCTGATGAACTTTGCCCAAAACTGATGTCTCTTTCTTATCATAGATGGAAGAGTTTGAACTAAAACTCAAGTATAACCTAATGTATGTTGGTTTTCTCTACGTACCAATGCTAAAACAGTCCTCCTTGTACATTACAGAGGCATTTAAAAAAGAAAGTTTGTTATTGTACACTTTTTCCATCATAATCCACTTTTTTCAGTCATTGATCACAGTGGCATGCCAGTGACAGCATATTTTATCGAGTAATTTTTGTTAGAAGAGTGCAAGGCTTAATACACTCATACCTTTCCCAAGGAGATTAGTGTGAAAAGTGTATAAGCAGCATTAGTCAAAGTTCCTACACAGTTCGCCCATTAAACCCCCTGCCCCGCTGATAACAATTACACTGACTAACACATCCTTTATCCAAACAAATATCAAATTTTCAAAGAACAGCCAAATATATATATATATATATATATATATATATACATATATATATATATGTACTTTCTGGAGGCTTGCTTTGATTTTTTCTTGAAACACCAACATCAGAACAGGTTTCTCTTGCTATCTGAAATGGTATAAAGCAAAGAAGTAATTTCCTTACATTTATATGGGAAGAATTGTTGAGCATTCCCAGACCCAAAAAATGACTTTCTTCTATATCTGCATGCCTTGATGTTGAAGGTCAGATTCATTGTCTGCTGTGAAAGTTTCAAAATGCGACTGCATACTCATCTGTGTAATCTCATGCATTTTTATACCATGCAGTTCTTTGTGGGCACTCAAAACATCTTCATCAACATATATATATATATATATATATATATATATATATATATGTGTATGTATATATATATACATATATATATATATATATATATATATATATATATATATATATATACATAAATATATATTTACATAAATATATACATATATATACATACACATATATACATATGCATATATATATATACATATATATACACACATATATATACATATACACAGACATAGATACATATACACATACGTATACATATACATATACATACACATATATATACATATACACACTGAGTGTTTATTCTATTTACATTGTCTAGGCCTAATGATACATTCCCCATGTTATAATGGGAGATCATTTCAAATGGTAGTTTATAATCATTCTGTCGGATCATATATCTATATCTATATAAGTACACATATGCACACAAGTATACAATAAAGATGTATAAAGAAACAGCATTTAACAGCATATAGCAGGAGCGGCCACATCACAGCTTGCAAGTCACATGTGGTCCTCAAACATTTCATGTACATATATAGATATATATATATATAGGCACACAAACATACATATACATATACACAGGTACACAAACATACATATACATATACACATATATATATGTGTGTGTGTGTGTGTGAATACATATACATGTATATGCACATATATATATATATACGCACATATATATTGTAAATAACAAATTTTTAAATGAAATTTTTAGTATTTAAAGCTGTAAAGCTTTCTAGACTATATATATATACTTAACATTTAATCAATATTCACCCTTATACTGTGAGAGATTTATATAAAGGGCTATCACGCCTTTTCACTTCGATAAATGTATGATCAGTCATATATATATATATATATATGTACACACAGACTAGTAAAGGATTACAGGTAATCCAACTAGATCATCAGAGATTTGATTAGATCTTATCAGAGATGAGTTCTGAAGTAAAGGAAATAAATTATTACAGCTTCTTAGAACATCTTAATCAATATCAACAATTATACTATCCATAAGATTACAGAGTACAACTTTAATTACTCAACTCAAAAGATACAACATCCAGTAGATTACAACAATCTAAGACTGGCTTACAAATGAACACAAGTATACAATAATAGTATATAAAGTAACAGCATTTAACAGCGTGTAGCAGGAGCGGCCATACCACAGCTTGCAAGTCACATGTGGTTCTTGAACATTTCATGTATGGGCCGTGGAAATATGTTGGCTGAACTCTTTTTCTTATCACAGTTAATATAACAGGTAGATAGGAAAAAATTTCAAGTATTATAATTATTCATCACGTGTGAACTGTAACCCCACTGAAATAAAAAGTAAGTTTGATGTTCCTATTTAACTACATTAAATCCTAATATAGGATTTAATATAGTTAACATTCACCAGTCAAGATTTGGAAAATATTTCATACATATATGTACTTTATGAAAACTGAAATTTACACAAATCAACAGATTAAAAACTGCATACATAAAGAAATTTTATTGCATACATATTTGTGAACAGCTATGGAAAGATGTGTGTAAATGTTTGTCTTGCCATTCTCAAACATCTGATGATATTATATGAGACTCTTACATTAAGTAAGTTTGGCCACTCCTAGCATATAGGATGCTTTTTTTTTCGCAAAATTACAGAAAAAATCATCTTGCTTCTATGTCAAGATGGGGGCCTCCTTTATGTTTCCCTTCTGCAGGCAATCAGTACTTGCATTTCAAATGAGAGCATGTTGGATCTTATATATCATTAAGCACAATGTAGATGAAATAATTTATATATACATTAACCTTAACTAATTTATATGCATGTACCAGTACCTTGAATAACAAATTAATATTAAAACAGCTTTAGCCATCAAAGATTTCAAAGGGTTCTGAAAGAGAATGAAAAACATCTAGAAACATCTGGATCTTCCAGAATCTAGATATTATTAATGAACCCATCAGAATAAGGCCTAAAAAAGGTCAAAAAAGCTTTTTTCAAAAAATAAAAAAAAGACTTTGTTATCACAGACAAACTAAAACACCTTTCTCTTCTGTAATTTTTTTTATCATCTTTGGTCTCGTATATAATGATATCAGTAAGTGACATTATGAGATAACAAAAGTACTGGATTAATTTATTTTTTAAATACTGTACATTAAAAAATTAGAAAATTGCTGCACAACTGGTACATATAACCCAAGCAAACACTCCCAAATGCAAAAGCAACCCAAGTATGACTGCCTGATTGATAGCCTTCTTTTGTGCACACCAGTAAAGCCACAAAACGGTTCCTTATAAGGAGGTTCAAATTTGAGCAAGAAATATCAGGGATGGGCTAGCAACAAGGAAGTTTTTTTTCTTCTTCAATGATTTTGGCTGCTCTCAGTACACCCATACCTGCAATATTTAACTTTGTTCTGTTCACAGAGGAAATGTAAAACAAGGTATTAGTGTATTGAGAGCATTGAATGTTTAAATGGGGTACAAGTTCAATACATCCCCTACTTAATCAAGCAGCCAAGCAATGCGGACATAGTTATCATGTCAGAGAGGTCCCGAGGCTTCTTTAATTTTGATCAAATATCTCTGTCCCTCCAAATGAAAGACTGAGCATAAATACCTGCTGAGTAATGAAACTCCATCGTTCATTTTGAAGTCTGTCCTTGTAATGTCCAGGAACCAATGACCAAACTTCCGCCAGGCTCAAAAGACTACCATCTGGAAAGAGAAAAAATAGACAAACCGATAACTGAACAGGATGCGTGTAGGATATAAGCAAAACTAGAACATTTGAATGTAAAACAATGAACAAAATATTGTTTATATTATATATTATGGGCTAGTTATTTTCAATAATATTCTTTGGTATACAACGAAATGGCTGTGTTTTGATCATGGTGACCATGTTGGATGAAATAAGCCTCAAGTGGACATTTCTTGCAATACATTTCTTCATCATCATCATCAATCTTTTAAGGTCAGAATTCACCACAATTCTCTATCATGGGTGTCACGGAGCCAGTATTTCCTGAATCTGTCTAGTTCATCTCTCCATCTTATGTTCTATTGGCCTCGGTTTCACATTTGATCACTGGGGATCCATGTTGTGAGACGTGATGTCCATTGGTTGTCTTTCATTCTTGCAACATGGCCTGCCAATTGCCATTTGATTTTTTTAATAGTTTCTATGATGTCACGGACACCGGTTTTCTTCCTGATATACTGTGCTGTCTTGTGATCTCTCCATGTGAGGTTGAGCATGATTCTCCCATGTGCACGTTGCATACTTCTCAGTTTGTAGGTCTGTCTCTTGGTTAGGTTCCATGTTTCAGCTCCATAAGTGACTATCAGGAGAATGCATTGGTTATATACTCTTCTTTGAAAATCTAGACTATTTCTTTTTTTTTTCAAAATGTGTAACAAGTAAATTCAGTCATCATTTAATCCTCCATTATCTTTATGCAGTAATTTTTTTCCGGAGTGAGACAATGTTTGACAATGTTTCACAGACTGAATAAAATTTGTTGATCAAGGTAGTTCTTATAAATTCATTTTTCTACTATTTTTTTGTTATATCATTTCCCATGAGTGTACTCAATATCAGCTGGGTGTATACTATCCTAACAACTTGTTTGAACATCTGTGAAGTTTTGTTACTATTTGATGATTCTTTCAGACTAGAATTGTCGTCTTTACTCTTTTTATAAAAAAACCTTTCAGCTGGTATGACAAAAACAAGGAGGATTAGGATGCTTGTCTGAAAAAAATATTGAGTAACTACTCAGCCTCAGGAATGCAGGTGCAGAAAGAAAAGATCATTTTTTGCTGCCCTCTAGCTATTACTGAAACAAAATTCACAGGTATCTCCATCTCTGAATGACAAGAGAAAGTCAAAATATTTGGGAGACTAAATAGGAAGAATCTATGTTTTCAAATTTTGCAAAGTAAACAAAGCTCCTTTGAGTGCTCAGAAAACCATTTATCAAGCCAACAGCAAATTTTCAACTTGAAACAAAGAATACATGGCACAAAACATAACAGCTGACATTTCTATCCGTCAGAGAAACACAATATTGCCTGATACACTCTTGTAACCAGCACAGAATTTGTCAAGTTTTTTTTTTCAGATTTTGCTTGTTTTAAGACTGTTTCTTAATCAATTAAAACATTCTTTGCAGAATCACAAAACTGGTTTCACTTGGATGGTTTCTTCAACAAGATAAACTTAATATTCTTTGGAATTCTTCTGCCTGTGAGAGCACAAAATACCTTTCATTCTGTTTCTATGACCACCATGATTCTTAACAAGTCTTTCAAAAGTCCAAAGATTGATTAGCTTCTTGAACTTCATGCAGATATTTGAGCAAAACAGATGAGAACAGTACATTAGCAGCCTGAAAGCTTGTCAATATAAAAAAAAACACATTTTCCTCAATGTGAGTTCAGTGTTATAATCTGTACAAGTAAAATTTTTTATGCCAGTTGATAAGGATAAACCTGATTATATTCAACCAAAAATATTTTACTAGTATTTCCTTCTATCTTAAATTTTGAAATTGCTTTTCATTGTAACTTACTAAAACCATCAAAATACAAATAAAAAATTAGATGAAACTTATCAAAGCTTGAACTCATATCCTTGTGAGCTAATTTTTCATGGACATTGCCTTACTTAATTTGGCCATTCAACTCACTTGAACAGTCAGTGGACATCTGATATAGAGAGTTGTGATAAAAACCAACTATTAGATGAAAAAAAGACTAAAAATGAAAATATTTCATCTCAGACTTCAAATTAATTTCAGATAAAGTTATTTCTTTCCTTTTGCTATCCAGATTGAAATCAAACTAATAAACTCTAGGCTTCAGATTTACAAAATTTATCTCAAATAATTGAATAAAACATATGAAAACCTTATTTTGAAAATTTTGAACTAGGACCACTATGTAACAGTCTATATGCTGTAGAATAGTAATTATAATGACAGAGTTCAGAACAACAAATTTCTGCCATAATAATTCTGAACTAGAAATCTAAAATTTTTGATCATTAGGTTGCAGACTTAACTATCTATCTATCTATTTACATACATATATATATATATATATATATATATATATATATATATATATATATATATATAATGAGTGTGTGGATACAACATCCAACAATATTATCAAGGAAAATGGTATTTAAATCAAATCTAATCTACTAATATGTTTGCCTTTTAGCTATGCCAATATAGTAACTTTAAATGAAAATTTTAAATGAAAATCCTCTATAATCTTTGTTCATACTCCCTTCTATTTCTTGAATATATGGATCAATCTTTTACTTTGTAGTTTCTTCATAATTTTAAAAACTTAGTGTTTGTGCTCACAAGACATTGTTTACTTAAAAAAAACAACCTTTAAATATTGTTTCATTTAAAATTACTATTTTGACAAAGCCGAAAGGCAAAACATGTTAGTATGATATATTTGATTTGAATGATATTTTCCTTATTGTCAACTTAATCATATAAACATATATACACATATATGTATAAACAAGTATACATATATATATATAAATATATGTATATATATGTAAACATGTATGTGTATATATATATATATATATATATATATATATATATATATATACATATATATATATATATGTGTGTGTGCATGTATAATATGTATGTATGCATTCTTTTTTATATTGAGAAACAGCAAAGACTTGCTTTACAACCATTGAAGCAAACAGTGTGAAACCAGATTTAAAAAAAGGAGCCATAGTTTTCCATATCACACGGAAGGAATGGTAGTATGTCAATAGATTCAAGCTCTAAGGTATCGTCTCTGTAAGACAAGTTCCGAACATATGGGGATTGAGTTCAAGTCTCATCAAAAGTAACTCCATTATACTGACTTGACGTTGTTTACTTTAAAAGTCAAAGAGTGGGTTGACCAAAATGTTGCAATAAAAAACAATAAAAAGATGATGGAAATTCCTTAAAAATTGGTAATAAGAAATACTTTATCTAAAAATCTCAAAAATGACTTATAACTAAATAGCCAAGGTCTTGAAAAAAATTGACTGGTCTGCAGAATAACCAGTTTTGGATGATATACGATATATTTTCCCAAATTATCTGTTTTTTTTACAAACAGAGCACAGTTTTACAATTTTTTTGTGATTTTTATAATGTTTTCCTGACAAAAAACAAAGTATAAAAACCTATTTCCAAAAAGAAAGAAATTTTTTATGACATAAAGAATTTTGCCAGCCAAATCTTCAGATTTCTTTTCCTGTCTTTATTGCCAATATTTAAACTTCTATGGTCTTCATCTGAGTTTTGCAGCCAGTGTGTCCTCAGAGTATGATGTTATGAAATTCATGTTCATCAAAACCACCCAGAAAAGTCAAACTGTAATTCAATTAATTCAAAATGATTACCTCCCCTAATTTCACCTTGATGTTACCTCACATCAAAATTATTCAGACAATTTGTTGTTCTTGATACATTTAAGCAAGATGTTCTTCGGCCTTTCCAGTGTCTCCTAAAATTCTCAGATGAATAATCGGATAAAGTCAAATATTTTTCAGACTATTTCTCTGTCGTTAGAAACCGTCAACCAAAACTGCCATTAAAAGAGTCAAAGTTGGTTTGTCAGTCAATGTATCATGTATACAAGTTGTACTAATGGAACTAGACATTTACACTATATTTTGTCAAGAGAAAAACCTCTTTTTTGTTTTTGAAAATTATCACTATAAATTAGTTCTTTAATTGGGAATTCAATTTCCAACGCAAGTTTATGCTAAATTAATCCCATAGTTTGTGTCTACTTGTTTTTTGAAAATTCAGACTTTTCAAGCAATCAACGCCCAACAAAAAGTGAGAGCAGTGATTTATTCTTTAATCACCCCATTTCCAATTTTGTATTTGATAACCCCCAAAATGGTATGCTGCTGTCACATGATGGTTTCTACTGAGTGACCAACCAGACTTCCTATTGATACATTTTAGATAAAACTTTCTTTGGCCTTCCTAGTGTCTACTGAAATTCTCAGATGAATAATTTCATAATTCTATCTATCATTCTGACTATCATTTATATCTTATAATGAGAGACCAAATGATTTCTATAGACAAGGCAGAACCTATATTCTTCAGCCTTTGTCAAGGATCACCAGTCAGCCCATATCCTTGAGGATGGCTGAAGAATATAGGTTCTTCCTTGTCTTTAAACATCACTTCTTCTTTCGTTATTTTCATCAATTAAGCAAATTCTTGAGACTAAGAGAGATAGAAAGAAATAAAAAGACTGAGATAGATAGAAAAGAATACAGAGTGATCGATAGAAATGAATACAGAGAGATCGATAGAAATGAACATAGAGAGATAGATAGAAATGAAAATGAATATAAATGAACAGAGAGATAGATAGAAATAAAAAAGCTAAGATAGATAGAAATGAAAAGACTTAGATAGATAGATAGAGATGAAAAGAGATAGAAATAGATAGAAATGAATACAGAGAGTGATAAATGGATCAAGATAGAGAGCCTGCAGGGGAGATTGAGGTCATTGTGTGTTTTCCACTAACACCAATGGTCACTTTAAGTTCAGGTGAAAGCTAGGATTTTGAATGCAGATTTTCAAGACATGCAGGTACTTATCATTCAGTACATTGCTGCTACAGAATCTTCCTACCCCATGTTTCTCATTATTTTGACCTAATGTTAAACTAAGCTAAGCTTACTGAACATAGATACATTAAGATGAAGATAAATAGAGATAAATAAATAAAGAATGACATATGACTATATGACGGTAGGTATGACTTGATTTGAAAAGGTATGAAAGGGCTGAGATAGCTATAAACAGACAAAAATAGATACATGCATATGAATGGATAAATATAGTGATTTTCTAAAGAGTCTATTTCCAAAAGCACTTGACCCAAAATGAATACAAAACCCAAAATGCAATTCGATTGGTTCTTCTTGGACCAATCATATTTGTTGTTCAAATGGACCAATGGCTAAGCAAGTCAATGTCTCACAAGCATTCAGCCATTAATATTTTTGTCTGCAAAAGAAAAATCTTGCAATGAGGCATACCAAATGAATGGCACTCAGGAATTGAGAGTAAATATTCACAATTCTCGCATGATTTAAATTCAAAGACTAATAAGAGCAGTCAAGCTAAAAGATGAATCTCCAAGATCATAAAGAAGCAGAAACATGATTATAATGGACATAAGTCTGTCAGCCACAAGTGACTCCATCATTAAAAACTTGACCAACAAAATGATTTCTTTACTAATCTAATTAGAAAGAGCTAAGATTTTAGCTAATCAACATGTTTGCTAAAGTAAAAATAATACTGTTATTCAGTCGCTATTGCTTTTTTACCTTCCAAAATAAATAAATTGATATATTGTTGTGTTTTTTTTTGCATCAAAACAACTTCTTGGATGTTTTAGTTGAGTAAATATTTGTAGCCTTTTTGCAGTTATACGAATTGAAAGCTTTGAATTCCTGGAGTGTGCGAATGTGCACACATACACACAAGGCATTACCCAAAAGTTCAGGGTATTCAAAAAAAACTGATAGATCTGTTCATCTGTCAAGCTATCCAACATATCTCATGTTTTACCGGACATTTCACACATCTTGCAAAATTGCGCAAATGTATATATATATATATATATATATATATATATATGCACAAAAATATGAATATAAGTACACAGTGGAGGCAATAAGTATTCATACAGTTGGAAAATTTGAACATTTCTTTCAATAACTTTCTTCATATGAACTCCATCAGGTTCAAATTAAGCTATAACTGAAATACTTAGGAGACGATGATAGACACAAAATATGAAGAAAATATGTTTATAATTCAAGGAGTTATGTAACAATATTTTGAAAACACGCAGGCAAAAATTATTTCAACAGTAACAACATACTATAAATTATTGAACATCAGTATCTAATATGAATTCTTTTTGTTCAATTATTTTTTGACAAATATTTAGGGTATTTATCGAAATAGGTTTGAAATGTTTTTGATGGAACTTTTATGCCAGTCTTCATTGCTGAACACCTTTAATTCCAATATGTTCTTTGGATTTCTTTTCCTAACATTCACTTTTAGTTTACGCCATAAATTTTCAATTTAGATCAGGTGATTGTGAAGGTCATGGCAAAACATTGATCTTTCGTTTCTTCCAAATATTCAGTTGACTTATTTTTGGAAACATCGTCTTGTTGGAATATCCAATATCTTGATTTACAGTGATTTTCAGCAAAACTTTCCAGATCATTCATAAGAATATCCCAATGCCTTCGATCTGCACAAGTTGACCAACACCTTCTGCACTGAATCAACCCCTTAGCATAATAGGAACCTTCTCCATGCTTCAATGTTGAGATGGTGTTCTTTCAATTTTCATTATTTCTTCTGCCACATGCATTGCCTGCTCAAATAGCTGAAAAGTTCTAGCTTTGTCTTAACAGACCACAAGACTTTATCCGAAAATGCTTCATCTTTGTTTAGGTGCTCTTGAGCAAAATTAAACCTACCTTTCAAGTGTCTTTGGTGCAATAAAAGTGTCTTCCTTGGTCTATGGACATTCAGTCTCACAATGTTCAATATATTCCATGCCATCCTCTAACATTCACAGCATACGATTTCAAATTGTTAATCATCTGTGGATCTTTATTGACTTCCCTGATTACCTTGCACATGTGTCTTGGTGAAACTTCATGAGGACGACCAACTCACGGAAGATTTTTCATGATAGCAGCCATTTTGAATTTCTTTATCATGAACTGTACTGTCCATTTAGCGACATTCAACTCCCTGGAAATCTTGTCATTTTCCATTCCTTACTTGGACTTATTACCAATTAATTGCTTCAAATCATCACTGAGCTCCTTTGTCTTCAGCGTAGTGGAACAAGTTCCTGACAATTGCTGTATGAATAATATGATGCTTCAAAGATGATGCAATGTTGCACATTGCCAAAAATATCAATTAAGTAAATTATATGAATGCGTCAGATGTTTCTATGGAGATGGATATTAAATCATATTCAAATATTCACCCTATTTATAACTATTTTTATCAGCCATACAAGTACGTTTTATTCAATAATAAATGTATTTACTTTGAATTTTGTGAGTATCATTGTCCATGGTGTTTCTTGGTTGTGACACAATTTGTACAAAAAGTACGAATGAAAAAAGTAACTGAATGGAACATTCAATTTTTCATATCGTAAAAGTACTTATTGCCACCACTGTAGATATATGAATATATGCATATGTGTACATGTATAAATGATTATATGCATGTGAGTGTATATATATATACATATATGTATGTAGATATATATATGAATATATCCATGTGTATATATATGTATACATATATATATATGAGTATATGCATGTATATATCTATATATATGAAAATATATGTGTGTGTGTGTGCATATATTAGTGTTTAAAGCTGTAAAGCTTTATAGACGGTATATATATATATATATATAGA
Organism: Thysanoteuthis rhombus; assembly: GCA_963457665.1. NCBI lineage: Eukaryota > Metazoa > Mollusca > Cephalopoda > Oegopsida > Thysanoteuthidae > Thysanoteuthis > Thysanoteuthis major. The sequence goes on from OY735213.1 coordinate 22,771,507, forward strand.
GAGAGAGAGAGATATATATATATACATCGGTCTCGTTTTTTGTTTTGGACTTCAAAAACAGAAGTTAAAGAGGAAATTTTTCCTGTCATCAGATTTTTCTCACAGAAACAAGTGTGTGTTTAAAAGAATGTTATTGATCAGGACTTTGAAATTCTTGCACCTTCCAACAACTTTCTAAAGGCCAAAGTCTTTATTTTACATCACCACAGATGCCAAATATGGCACTTGTTCATTTTTATGTGGGTAGTTGCCAAAACAGACCTGGATTTCTGGGACATTCTTGAAGACATCAAAATGTACCTTTGATCCAATTTTACTTGATGCAATCTAATTCACCTGTCAATCGTTTCATTTTTTGATTGCCCACAAAAAGGCTAAAATAATCCCGTAACTATTTCTGAATACATTCTATCTTTAGCTAAATAGTAACCGATAATGCAAATGAACAAATAACTGTTTCAACTCCAAATTCTCCATTTGCCTATTTGTGGTGTATAACTAAAGAAAATAGGGCTGCAATTGGCTGCAGGTTCGATTCCCCAATTTTCTTTGATTGTTTATTCTATTTACATTGTTTAGGCCAAATGATACATTCACCTAGTATTAACGGGAGATCATTTCAAATAAGTTTCAATATAATACAAGGCAATTTACGATCATTCTGCCAGATCATACATCCATTTCTTAATAACATGATTATCACATGGAAAGAAACAAATAGAGCAGATATAGACGGTGAATAAGCAAATGGAGAATTTGTAGTTGAAACAGTTATTTTGGCCTTTGCATTCTATCTTCAATAATCCAACAAATGTTTATCAAACTAATTAAGTATTAGGCAATTTCCAGGCAATCTCTGGATGCTCCATAAATATTTACTATCTAGGCATTTACTAAACTAAACTTCATTTTATATAAGGCCACAGGCATGAAGCACTTAGTGAGGATCAAACTCACTACACCAGTTTGCCCTAACATTCTGATAAGGGCACTGTGTTCTTTTTTTAAGCTTAGCTAAATCTGACACAAGGCTACAATCATATGGAACCCAGTGTGCATTAGAGTGACAAAACTATCTCTCCCATTTTGAGACAAGCGTACAAATCAGCATAGTTGTTAACTAGGCATAGTATGGCAGAGTAGTGAGACCCCAATTTAGAATAGAATTCACGACACAAGCAAGCTGGTCTGCACGATAAACCTGCTAACCATCTCACCGCAGCAGACTGTGAAAAGTTCAGATTAAAATTCAAGTAATAACTATGTGTCGGAATGCAGACCTATTGATGCACAATTGTGAATACCTGGGTGCATCACTAGGCCCACAGCCTAATGATGAAAAAAAGAATTCCTTCTGCCCAATGCACTAAATTCAGGGGTGAATATTAATCACATAGATCAAAACACTATACAATGAAAATTTCAGATCAAGATTCAACTAATAACTACAAGTCAGGCTGCAGACTTGTTGATGTCCACCTTGTAACGTAATGGCTGATGCTGGATATGAAACCTTCACCCTACCTCCAAAGTCGGACATCCTTTTCTTTACCAGATAAAAAACAGGCCTGATTATCTTGATAGAAAAGAACCTCATTTATCTCAGGTAACAATGGGCAAAAGTTAACCCATAATATTCTACAACAATTTCTGAATAAAATATGCCAAATCATTCCAACTTAAAAATAAACCTAACACACAGGAATGTCATTAGTCACCTAACTGCAATCTGGATAAAACTATATTAAACAATTGCAGATCGTTCCACAGTAAACAAGTCTAGATTGTTCTGGAATTAAACTAGATCAAAATCGTTGCAGATCAGCGTGATCAACAGCCCTTTCTCCTATATATAAAAAAAAGTCCAGATCAATTGATTAAATGTTCCTTGATCAATAAATTGGATTCTTCAAGCTCTAAATAGACCAGATATATAGATCGTTCAAGATAACTCAATTGAAACCCTCCCTCATCCCTGAAATTAGATCAGATATCAAATTTCTTTTAAGATCACTAGACAAAAGACAAAACTACTCAAAATTATCAGACAAAACCAATCTGTATTGCTAGAAAATAAAACATCTATGACTAAGTTAGCTGAGAAGGAATATAAAAGACTGAAAGGCAAATATCATGCCTTGTCATTACTCCAGGAATGATTCAAATTTGTATTCTCATCTTTGTTGTTCAAATCTTTATATTCCAAGCGTTTTCTTAAGCCTTGTATGTATTGTCTTCAATACTAAGATGAAGTATTATCATTACTCCAGGATTCAGACTTGTATCTTCATCTTAGTTGTTTTCATTCTTATATACCTGGTAGATTTTTTTGCTTTGCAAGCATTGTTTAAAGTTCCGAGATGAAAAATCATCATTATCCCAGGAATGATTCAGACTAGTATCCTCATCTTTTTTGGTATGATCCTTGTATTTCTGGTATATTTTTTCCAAAGATTGGATGCCAACAAAGACCCAAGAGTATATTAGCCATAATGTATTAAAAATAACAAAGATGAAGATTCTAATTTGAAAACTCTACATCATAATGTGTTATAAAGCTGTAATCTTTAAAAAATGGCATCTTCAAACCAAGACTATAAATTTGTTAGTAGACTAGTCACTATTTGCAATTGAATAATGCCATTGGTTTCTTTCTGCGTCGTTAAAATATGCGTATCGCTGCTTGTGCTATTTTTAAAATTGTGAAGATGCGGTGCGAAATTTCCACAGATGCAACTACTTTTTAAATTGAGAGCAGCCATGGAACTTTCTCCAGATAGTGACTAAAATCCAAGAATTTCTTTCACAGAAGGAAAAAAAGAAATCATTTTGCTGTTATCTTTTATACGCAACTCTCTCTCTCTCTCTCTCTCTCTTCTTGAGACTCTAACAAACCTTGCAGCCAAATAAATGCCATTGTTGCCATGGAGACAGCAAAAACCTAAGATTGATACCATTAAATGAAGAGAAAAAGGTTTAACAAATGACTGCACCGAAGACATTGCTTCCAGCAAAGAATTTCGAATGAACCGGAGAAAGGGAAAACCATTTTATGACTCTGAGGCAGTGACTTGGATCACCGGGTTGGCAATCAGACATGAAATACTTACCCCCATCCCCATCCTTCAATTCATTTCTACTAATCTTCTCATCATTTTTCTACGTGGATATTGCAGGTATGCATGCTTTGTGCTAAGAGAGCGATCACTTTCAAATGATTTCAAGTACTAAACTGATCCCCCACTTAATATGTAATCGATATGAAGACTGCTATTAGTTTGCTTGATTAGGTGGGCTCTCAGATTTCATTCTGAGATTTTTCTCAATCTATGATCATGCATAGGCAGATAACTAAGCTGAGCTTAGTTTGTATATATATAAATATATATATATATATATATAAATATATGTGTGTGTCACAAAAGCGAATAATAAAATTGAGTAACTGCCATTGAAGAAGGCCTACCCACCTTGAAAATCTTTTTTCAGAAATCTTCCACTTGTACTCGAGGTGTTATGGGAAGGTGGAGACAGCATCCACCTGATTTTTTTCTTGTTTTTTTTAACTCTAACAATTTATTATAAAACAACTTTGGCTTGCTAGGCCCTTTGGAGCACCCACACAGTTCCGTTAAACAGACATATTAGGAGCAAATTCCCTACTCTGTCCTTCACCAGCCTCTCACTATGCTGGATGAGGGATTCGATCTTCCTGATTTGAATTCAAAGTTGTCTTGCTCCTAGACTGATTGCCAACCAAGGCTAAAGAATCTAGTCTGCCCAACTATTTACTCATAGTTACAGGGGGAAGAGAAGGATTCATGCCTTCCTGTAGGGCATTGGTGTCAAGTGAATGCAGACTATCTCAGTCGGAGTTTGAGCTATAATCAACGATTCCATTTTCCATGTTGCCATAAGGCAACAATATTCAAATGGAGTAAAATGAGTTATGAAATAATAATGGTGAAAATATTTAATTTAAAAAGCAACAATAACAAGATGGAGTAAAACTAGTAAAAATAAACTAATGAAGTGAAAATGCTTCATAAAAAAATTTCAAAATAAGGAGTTGAATTATTTCCCCACATCTCCTCCCACTTACTGCAAATAATGTGACACAACGTCTTTGGGAGAAAAAAACCCAGAATCCATTGGTCAAGACCCAGACATCACGGCATGATCAAGATGTTGGCAATTTCATGCAATGAGGGAGAATAGTCTGGGGAATGTATCCCCACTACAAAGGCTAGTTACTTTTTTTATTGACTTCCACGCCAGAAAATAACATCTTAATGAAAGAATTAAAAACAGAACGAGAGGAAAAGGATGATGCGAGTCAGAAAATGAGAGGGTGAGAGAAAGAGTGTGTCTCTTATAGCAATGAAAAAGAAAGAAAAGAGATGAAGACAGAGATGAAAGAAGATGAAGAGCAATAAGAACAGAATGCGAGGAAAGAGAAGATGTGAATGTCAGAAAATGAGAGAGTGAGTGAGTGTCTGATATAGCAATGAGAAAGAAAGAAAAGATAAGAAGGTAGGTAGAGAGATTAAAAGAGTTGAAAAAGGAAGAAAAACAACGGCAGGGACACTCACATCTTTCCTATCAGTGCCAAATATCTTTGTTTAAACCAAGGATTTTGATTGCTGATTTTCTAGGCATGGAAGCCTTCCCTACTTCCAGAAGACTGACAGAGTTCAATCTTTCCATCACAATTTGTTTCTGTTAGGCTTTGTGCCGTACAAAGTTGAGCTTTGGAAATATTAAGGAAGATAAAGAAACAAACAAATGCAATAAAAAGGAAGTAAGTATTTCCAGGAAGAGAGAAATAGAAAAAGAAGGTGAAAGGGAAAATGAAAGAGAGGGTTGAAACAAAAGAAAGCAAGAAAAAAGGACATAAAAAGAGCTAGCTAGCTTGATGATAGATAGTTATGAACAGATTGAGATAGATTATTGATAGATATGATCAGATTAGGATAGATAAATAGATAGATAGATAGATAATGAATAAACTGATATGGATAGATACATCGACAAATAAATTGGGCCTTGTTTCATTCAACTACAAGGTGAAAGCTTTCTTGCTGCCTCTGATGGGGCAGATATAGCAGTTATGGGGGTATGATTTGCCCAAGTTTTCACTTACATCCTTTGTTCTCTACCAACCATTATAGCATATCAGTGACAAGACATTATGTCAAAATATTTGCCGAGGGAAGACAGAGTGCAGAAAGAAGTCAATTCATACCTTTCCAAAAGGCATCAGTGTAAAGCAAACATAAACAGCCTCAGCAGGAAACCGAATTTCGTTTACAAATTCTAATTTCCATGCTAGTAACTATTATGTAACTCGATAAATACAAATAGACAAAGTAAATACAAGCAGGCAGGTAGCTAGGTAGATATAGACATAGAAGCAGAGAGAGAGCAATATGAATAGACTGAGATATGTAGATAACTACAAGATATGTAGATATAGAGGTAGGAACAACCTTGTGGCTGAGATAGCTTCACATTTCCCAACAAGGCTAAAGGTTGGTATTCAAGTCCAGGTATAAGCCAGATTCTCCCCGTTGACATAACAAAATCTTTCTACTACCATTCCATCATCGTCATCATCATCATCATCATCAGTCATTTATCATCCGTCTTTGGACATAGACCTTGCCTTAGATTTGCTAGACATCTCTGTCATGAGTGTCGCAGAGCCAATACTCTCTGAACTTGTCAAGTTCATCTCACTATCTTATATTCTACCAACTAGTTTTGCATGCGATCTCTGGAGATCCATATTGTGAATTGTGCAGTTCAGCGGTTGTCTGCCATTCTTGCAACATGACCAGCCCCTTCGCCATTTGAGATTACTAATGGATTCTATGATATCTCGGACACCTTTATTCTCCATTATATATCGTGCTATCTTGTGATCTCATCATGTGAGGTAGAGCGTGATTCTTCCATGCGCATGTTGCATAGTTTTCTGTATGAGTGTCAGTCTCTAGGTTAGGTTCCATGTTTCAGGTGACTATGGGGAGGATGCATTGGTGGTATACCCTTCTTTTTGGCACTAATGTGATTTTCTTGTTCTTGAAGCTTGAACTTGCTCTACCGAAGGCTTGAGCCACATCATTTGCTTTGGGTGGGGTTGATCGGCTCCAACATTGATTTCTCCCATTAAGCACTTAGTAAATATCAAGAGTAGAGAGGAGGAGGATAGAGAGAGAGTGAGAGAGAGAGAGAGAGAGAGAGAGAGAGAAATGTTAACAGATTGAGATAGATATTGACAGACTGAGAGATTGATGTTGATATACTCAGATAGACAGGTCAGGTAAATCACTCAATAGAAACTGTCAAATAACCAACGTTTTTTGGCAGCATTGGAAAATGGGTTAATCAACGAATAAGTTACTTCTCTCATACTCTGTTGCACAGTGATCACTGAAAACATCTAAGTTTTCAAAAAAACAAACATGAACACTACTGAACACAAACTAAGAAACTCATTTAGCTTTAACTTACATTGTAAATTGAACCCTCCACTAGAAACGTGCTCAGAGGAAGGTTAAAAAAAAATGTTAGAATTTTCATCCTACTAGCTCCATTGGTGCTGCCTATATATGCGATAGATAGATAGATAACCAGCCAGTTAGCCAGCCAGAATCATTTAAAAATTGAAAAACCTATATTGAATATGTTGACAATTTCTGATAAGGACAGACTGAAATAGATAGATAGATAGATAGATAGATAGATATGGACAGAATGAGATAGATATAGACAGATGAGAAGAGAGTGTGACAAACTGGTATATATTCTTGCATATAGAATCCATGGATCTGACAGACATCCTCAGACAGTTCCTCCTTCATCATTACAAACTGTCTGTTGATGTAACTATTCTACTGCTTGGATTCATCTTATACGTCTAATTTTATTTATTCATATAAATAGGACTCAAAATCTCACCCAGTTTTTTAACCATGATGTGAATATTAAAAAATAAACAAAATTAATTACACTCTTGTGCTTGTTAGTCAAATATTGAATAACTACACGCATGTTTTTCTGAGTTACTTTTTCAATTTATGTCTTCAGATTGTTTGAGAAATAATCTATAGGTATCCCTGCTATATGAAATTTTGCTTCAAGTCACTTGGCTTTTGTGAAAAACCTTAAGCTGTCTATCGCTTTGAACTGTGTCCATGACACTCTGCTTTATCACGATTCATTTTGTGCATCTTTTAGAAAGATGTGTCCTAAGGTATCAGAAAAGCATTAGACAGCTTGTAACAGTCTCACACCAAGTGTAAAACTGGTAGACGAAGAAGAAGGTACGTTTCAGGTCTGGGGATGCTCAAAAAACTTGCTAATATAGATTTATGGTAATTGCTTTTTTGCTTTACATCATTTCAGCTTATGAAAGTTTTCAAATGCCTGCACAATTTACAGATAGCGGGGGAAATCTGCATTTATGTGTTGCGTATGAGCATGTAAACATGTCTGTGTGAGTTGCTAATGCTTCCAACTCTCAAATAGGATGAAGAAGTGTGGCTAGCTTATGAATTACAGTGAGATTGGTTTTCATTGGATGCTCCTTAAATTTGGCCATGACTCTGACTTGGTAAGATCTGTGTAAAAAAATTTGCTTGTGGGTGTAGATCAATGAAATGTCTAATGTTTTAGTGATTGTGACCGTGTGCGTATTGTCATGTATGTACTACGGATGTAAGTGTGTATGTCTGTTGATATGTGTGGGTGGGACATATTTTTAGTTTTCGTAATAAATCTGGCAGAAGGCCAAAATTATTATGATTAAATAATTGGGAGCATCAGATGAGGAAAGAATTCACAACCATCAGATGGTTGGATCTACCTGATAACCACTGTACTATGAACAGGTTCAATAGGGTGGCCGTATCTCCATTGAGTGTGAGTATTTACTTTGACTATATCATGTCTGGCAAAAGGTAATATTTATGGAGTGTACAGCCTGGCTCAAATGTATGGAAACAGATTAATGCAGCAAACCACTCACTCTTTTTCCATTTCTTTCTTTTTGTTGCTGTCTTCATCTCTCTCTCTCTTCCATTTCATTCTCTCTCTTCTCTCCCTATTTTTCTATTTATTTCCCTTTTCCTCTTTCTCACCCTCTCCTACTCTTCATCCTTCTCTCTTTCTCTGGTTTCATCTCTTTCTCTCTTTTTTCACTTACTCATCTGCTCTATCGCTTCATCCTTCTTTCTCCCTCTCCTCCCTCTCAGTTTTTCTTTATTCATTTCATCTCTCTTTCTCGTCACCCTTTTGTACTTCCTTCTTTTTCTCGTCTTCATCCTCCTCTTTTCTCTCTTCATCCCTCTCTTTTCTCATACACCTTCTCTCCCTTTCTCTCAACCGTTTCACTTTGTTCTATTGATTCTTTCTTAAGCTTCATCCTTTTTCCCCTCCTCACTCATTTTCTATTTTTATCTTCTTTCTCTTTCTCTCTGTAAGTGTGTGTGTGTGTGTATGTGTGTGTGTGTGTGTGTGAGTGTGTGTAGCAGGAAGAACACTCCACTCCCCACGCTCTCACCCCTAGTAAGTGCGAGCCCAAAGGATTTATAAATAGTTCACACACACACACACACACACACACACATATATACTCACATATATATACACGCACACACATATATATATATATACATATACATATACTCACATATATATATACACACACACATATATATATACATATATATATACTCACATATATATATACACACACACACATATATATATACATATATATATACTCACATATATATATACACACACACACATATATATATACATATATATATACTCACATATATATATACACACACACACATATATATATATATATATATATATATATATGTATATATATATATATATATATATATATATACACGCATATTTTGCTTTTTCAAATTTCTTTCTTCTTGCTTATTATATAAAAACAAGAGCAAAAAGAAAAAAAAACAAATGAAGAAAAAAAGAAAAAGAGATAGATAGATAGACAGAGAGAGGAGAAAGAGAGAGAGAGAATGAACAAAAAGAAATTTAAAAAAAAACAAAGGTTGGGATGGGTGGAGGGGTAGGGAAAGACGGGCTAAAGAAAGCAGCAGCAGCGGCAACATCAAGAAAACGAAGGGTGAAGGTCACCCACAGAAACTGTCGAAGAAAGAGACGGAAGAGAAGGAAAGGGCAGGGTAGGGCGATTACCACCACCATACAATAATGCGGGCTGTGGTGGAACAAGAAGACTTACAAGAAACGATACGTTTAGTTTTATAGCCAGACATTTAAAACTCGAGTCGACGTCTGCTGTTTTTACAAGACGGAGAGAACTGAGAAGGTCTACCACACAGTTAGATTATTTCTATAACTTCGTGGAATTCGCAGAGAGCGGGTGTCGCAGTTCACCCGGAGAAGACATTGCAAGGGTAGTGTCAGATTAACCAAACCTCGTTTCTGTCCCCACCTCAAGGAATTTGCTAAAATTTTTCACAGCATAGGAAAAATAACTTCATCTCTTTCCAAACTAACTAAATCAATTGCAATTATTATTTTCTGTTTTTAGTAAAAACATTATCTTTTTCCTTTTTTTTTTTTTTTTGTCAGCCTATTAAGGTCCGTTTTTCCCTAGTAAATGTAAGACGTGTCAGGTGATGGCTCTTTCCAAACAACGCAGGCCAATGACATCTTGGCATACCTTTCCAGAGGACGTTAGAGCTAATGATCAAAAAATGCCCCAGCCGGAATTCGAACCTGGCATGGGGATCTCATCCTTAGTGCTGTTAACTGCTTGGCAACTAGCACCTTCTAAAACCAGTAAAATCCCTTTAAAAAAAACACAAAGTAAAGGAATCTTTGTAAAATGCAAAACTTTCACTCGGTGGCGAAGCTGGAGATTTGGTATCCGGCAGGGAGGGGTCCTTGAGGTTCCCCGCCCCCCGCCAATTATTCAGTACATGGGTGTCCCAACCCAGGGTCCACAGTCCCCTGAAGGTCCACAAAGGTATAACTTGTTATTTGTAGGCAGACCTTCCAAAAGACTGGGTTGTGAGAGCTAGTTGAGTTGTCAGACCTTTCAAAAGCCTTACTATGTTACCATCACTGCTTTTAATTCAGGTCAGGTAAAATTGAAATAGCTTGTTGGCTGCTATTTTCTGCTGTCAGAGCAATACTCACACTCCGTACCCAGTGTAATCAGTCTATCTTTATCTATTCATATGTAATATGTACCGATAAGTATGAATAATACTAGAGTAGGGATTACATAATTCATTTTATAACTTATCATTTTTAATTAAGTATTTAATTAATTTTAAGACTTGTGCTAAATAAAAAGTCATTTGACCAAAAATAAATCTCAAATCAATGATGACCAATAAATAAGCATCTGCTCAGTAAAACTGGAGTGACCCCCAAGACTACACAGCCTACCAACACTCCTCATAACTACAAAACAAGGTTGATTTTGGGTGTGGAACTATGAACAGGCAATTAGCCATTTGTGGTTAGTCTTCCTCTGACTGCAAAATGCAGTTTATCAACAATTCTTCCAGCACCAAGACTTGTTGAATTGAGAATTTCCTCAGTTTTATACAACCAATTTTTAGAATAAATATTTGGTCTGACAAAGACAAACAAATTCAGAAATGCATCCTGGACCTTCCATCAAAATTACTTGGTTCTGCACACGACTTTCAGTCAATTTATTTTATTACTAATCTTTTTTATTAGATAGAGAATTGCTAACCATTATTTTTAATTTTTTACAACTATTTACCTTCATCTTAATTTTTTGGTGTTATATATAAGTTGGATTTGGACTTCAACGAGCCAGCAAAGTTCTCATAGTCAAGTTAGTATAGTAGCTGGTATGTTAAACCAGGATTCCCTTTCAAAAGAGGGTTGTGAATGCAAGTCTCACTATGAGCTTATTTTATTTCCCATCTGCACTGTTGATAAACTGCTGTAGATTGATGGCCAAAGTGTAGTTATGATAAAGAATGACTAAAACATTGATAATAGTAGAAAAAAAATAAATAAAAATGTTATTTTTTTTTCAAATTCTTATTTGCTTTTGAAAACCCTTGTGTACATTAAAATTCAATACTTAACCCTTTAGCCTTTTTTCATGTTTAAAAATAGTTCATGAACTGAGAGGTATTCTTATTATTTACCAAGTTTAACTTAGTCTAGCACTATGTCACAAGTGTGGGACACCTAGCAAAGATACAACTTACACCAGTAGTAATGGTCAAATAGACTATCTTGCTAACCACAACACACCAGCGAGGCACCTAAGAATAGGTATCTATTTAACTTAGCTTAGTCTGGCACAAGGCAACAATGTGGCATACCCAGTAAGGACCAAACTCAGTAGCAATGTTTACTTTTTGAGCTCAGCTTAGTCTTGTTCAATACTGCAAGTGTGGGGAACCTTGTGACGATCAAACTCATTACAGTAGTAATGCTTTTTTTTTAAGCTGGGCTTAGACTGGCTGGAGGCCACAAGTATGGGTCATCCAGGGCAGATCAATCTCACAACAGTAAACTGTAAATCTAGCTTGATAACCACTGCTCCATAATGAGATGCCCAACTAAGAAGTATTTATCAATCTAGATAAATGAAGGCACAAGGCCTAGAGCAATCAAGGAAGATTGAGCTCTCTCTCTCTCTCTCTCTCTCTCTCTCTCTCTCTCTCTCTCTCTCTCTCTCTCTCTCTCTCTCTCTCTCTCTCTCAGATTATGATAAGATTGCTAACACAAGCATTGTATGAAAATACAATTACTTTTTGGATAGCCAATAACACAAGTCTCCTAGCTTATATGCATATAGATACCACGATAGTATAACCATGTGGAAAAAAATGTTTCCATTATGTTAGAAAAATCAGGAAAAACTATTTGCATTGAGGTACATGCGCAGGTCCTAGGAAAAGTCATTGTGAATTAAACGGTTTGTTGAAATCACTAGAACAGCCTCCGAAAAATAAAGATGAAAACATGCGAAAAAAACGGGACAAAGATTTGAAGAGGGAAAATGAGGAGTTCAAATTCAGACAGAAGTAGAGATGTTGAAAAGAGAATTTTTCTTCTCCAAATTCCTGTGTGTATGTAGCTGGACCAGTAACTGCTAGCCTCTTCTTCTGAGGTAGAAACATTCAACTCCATTTCTTTGATAGCTAGATCTTTTACTACAGCAGAATGTATTTGCTTCTTGTGTCTTTCTCCAATTCCCACAAAAATTCAAATTCTCTGCTGCCCCCACTGTCAGCATGGCGTCTTTGTTTGAAGAGTCAATAAATGAGAAGAGAGAAATACTTTTAGACTGAATGCTAATTGGCTGGAAATATAAAGAAAATGAATTTCACAGACGAGCATTAAAACATTTCATTGATGAGCATTAGCTGCTCAATTTTTAGCCACACAGAACTGAGTTAAACAAGATGATGATGATGGTAGTTCCACTATTATGGCCTTGTGCCAGACAAAGGAAAACAGCGAAATGATGCCTACCATGGCACAATGGTAGGCAACATTGTCTCACAGACCATTGCTGGAAAATTGAGTTTAATTCCCTCAGAATACCCGTCTATAATGTACAGATAATCCTACCAGGGCTATAGGCCAATACGCAGGTGTAATGAGTTCAATCCTTACTGGGAGCTCCTGCTACAGTGGTTTTGTGCCCAATTAAGCTTAGTAAATAACTTAACAAAACTAAGAGCAATCTATATGGCATCAGCATAAAGTAGACTTGCATTCAAGGGGATTGAAAATGTTTTTGTGACGAAAAAAATATTGGATAATTCATTATCATCATCAGTCTTTTAACGTCCATCGTTGGACATAGACCTTCTCCAGGATTCACCACATTTCTCTATCATGGGCGTTGCAGAGCCAGTATTTTCTGAATTTGTCTAGTTCATCTCTCCATCTTATATTTTTCCAGCCTCGGTTTTACATATGATCTCCAGGGATCCATGTTGTGAGTCGTGATGTCCATCGGTTGTCTGCCATTCTTGCAACATGACCAGCCCATTGCCATTTAAGTTTTCTGATAGATTCTATAATGTCTTGGACCCCCGTTTTCTTCCTGATATGCTATACTGTCTTTTGATCTCTCCATGTGAGGTTGAGCATTATTCTCTCACATGTGTGTTGCATGCTTCTCAGTTTGCAGGTCTGTCTCTTGGTTAGGTTCCATATTTCAGCTCCAAAGGTAACTATCGGGAAGATTCATTGGTTGTATACTCTTCTTTTTAGGATTATTAGGATCATCTGGTTTTTGAAGGTTGAGTTTGCTCTGTCAAAGGCTTGCTATCTTAGGGTGATTCTTTGCTTGATTTCTTCTTCTTTTGTGGGTTTCATAGAGATTCGTTGTCCTAAGTAGATGTAGTGGTCTACTTTCCCCAGTTTTGCAGCTTTGATTTTGACAGTTGTAATGAATTCATTGACTTGTGAAGCTGAAATATTGAAAAATACTTGTAAAATCTACAAGAGTTGAGAAATCCATGTGAATGATATTGTTGTTATTGTTATCATCATCATCATCATCATTATTGTTATCATTTTTTAATTATTTTTTCATTTTATTCATTTTAACAAAAAAGAATAATAATTCTTCTTCTCACTGGTGATCTGAGATCAATAACCTCCCAGTCTTCAGTGATGTCCAGACTTCAAGGATGAACATGGCAGAAGAGTTAGAAAACCAGATGTAAGGATGTGAGGATGCCGAGGAAGGCTGGAAACCTGAGGAGACTTGATATCACTCAGTCTTCTGCAGTGCCTACTAAACATCTGGTGTGAACATGTATCCATATGGGTGACATAATTGGAACTGCACAAACCATAGCACTGCAGTGGACTGCAAGGACACTGAAAGGAGGTATGGAAACTCAAGGAGACTTGCTGTCACTAAGTTTTCAGCACTGACCACCAGATATCTAGTAATAATATTAGGGACATCATAGCTTGTAATAAATGAGTTGCTTTTAGCACCATTGTCTATAACCCAAAATAACATTATGGTAGAGTTGGTTATACTTCTAACAATTATAGCAGTAATATTTTTTCTTGACTGATGATATGGTATGACTACAGAGATTCATAGGTTAAACAGAATAGGAAAATTTTAATTTATTCATGTTAGGTATTTCAAGTCAGTACGTTCAGAAATTAGGAAAATATTTTTTTAGCGACTGTCTGCAAGCAACTAACTGCACTGACTGAACCTAGAAGCTTTTATCATTATTAATAACTCACTAATCCCCCTGAAAAATTCACGGATATATTTAAATTTCTATCAGATTATCTTTTTTAGAAAAGAAAATGATAAACTGGTTTAGGTGGGAGAGCCCATTGACTCAATTGATAGGTAGGAGATTTTTATCAGCCAAATTGTAGCATTTAAGTGGAAGAATCCATTGTTAGGGACTAATAAGCAGAAAAATTCACACTGTTCCTTATACAAGTAGGTAATGATTATTTATTATCCTGATGCAAAAGTTTCCAGCATTTTTTACAATATCTTCCAATCATATAAATTCATAGCATCATTATGGAGTCATTAAAGTATTTTCATGGTCTTCCAATGACATTAAGTCACCTATCAGCTAAACTGTGTATTTAAGTCACCTATCAGCTAAACTGTGTATTTAAGTCACCTATCAGCTAAACTGTGTATTCCATCATAAAAGAATGATTCCAGTTTCGATTTATTAATTCTTCAGGTGATTTTTCAATACTTTGTGTTGGTCACCTATGCTTTTTGATAGTTCACTCTTTACCACTTTGCTTTTATGAAAGACTCACATTAGCACAGGTTTCCACCACTATCCGCAATAGTGTAAAGCGAAGATTCAATTACCATTTACTGATATGGGAGAAAAATTCCCAAACATTCCCAAACCCCAAAATAACTTTCTTCAATATGTCTGCCTCAATGTTCAAGGTTGAGGTTCATAAGCTGATATGGAAGGCGTGAAATACAACATAATGCTCGACTGCATAACCTCACACATTCTTTAATCATACAGCTCTTTGTTGGCACAAAAAGCATCCTACAAACCTACCTTGAACCTACATGCCCTTTCAAAATTGAAGTCAAGCATTTCTGCAATCATTGCAGTACCATTAATTGTAGCAAAAATCTCATGCAAGTTTATTATGGGGGTTTGTGAATGCTCAGAAGTTTTTTTTCAATATAAATTGATTGCAATTGCTTCTTCACTTTACACCATTTCAACTTACGGAAGGTTTCATTGGAACACTTCCAGATAGCAGGGGAAATTTTTACTCGAGGGAACCAAGGTTCAGACAAAGATTGTTGCATGGAGTAAGAAAAGTGATAGTTTGAATGTGACGGGTCTAGAGAAAATGCTTCATTAGAAAGAATATCCTGTTTCAACTCCATGATCTTTTGCTGTGTCATATTTATGACATCATGATGCTTGTTTTTATACTGCAAATTCACTGGTTGTCTTCTGTGGCTTTAAAAAAAGTCTTTTCTCTTTCAATTCGTCATTCAAACAAACCAATAGCTCATAACAGCATTGTGCAGTAACAGTCTGTTCAGGTTACAGCAATTCTTAATAAGAAATTCCTTTTGAATCCTACCGAACACAAACAAGAACTTTTTTATTCAGTAGATTTCATTTAGGTTGAAATGTTGAAGGCTGTCTTTGATCTAAGTACAATTTTCCTTCATTTTTGATTCTCATATAAATCCTTTTTTCTTCGCCAGAGACCATATATAAAAAATATTTCGGCATTTAACAAGATAAGTGTTTAAATACTGATTGATGTACTTTCCTTTCTGTAAGGTCATATAATGCTAATTTTGTTTTGCTTCTGAATTTTTCCCAAAACTTTTAAAGAAAATGTTATAGTTGACTGATTGTGCTAACAATAAAGAAATGAGTAAACTTTAAAAATGCTTCAAAGACTTCCCCAACATTGTACAAAATATGAAGCTGGGAACTTTTGCATCAATGTGATACATACTGAGGAAGCTGTTTATTATAACGCTGGATAATGTTGTTGAGGGTGGGGGGAAACTAGATGAAGTAACTTGTAGGTTGGTGTCCAAAGACTGAATAACCATGTATGAATGATAGTAGAGATTTAGATACACGCTGCTCATCTCTGAAGTTTGATCTAGAAATTCTCCTTTCAATGTTTTCTATTTCTGTCTGAATTTGAACTCCTCATTTTTTCTGGCTTTTTTTACCATCTTTTTTTTTCAGAAGCTGCCCTTGTGATTTCTGCGAGCTATCTAATTCATAAAGACTTTTCCTTGGATCTGCTCACATTCAACCATGCAAATAGCTTTTCCTTGAATTATTGTACCTTGTGCAAATGTTTTTTTGCACTCGGTTATATCACAAAAACTTGTTATTATCATCTAAAGTCCCTGTATCAAAGTGATAACAATAAGCAGCTTCCTCTGTATCGAATTACCATAGCCCTGTAAATGGTCCACCCGACCAACCAGCTAAGTTGGCTACAGATTCTTCTCACTTTGCTCTTCCATGTGTGTCTATCTTCTGGTGTTCCTTATCACATTTTTGGGGCTACAACCTTGAAAATTGACTTCACTATTACTATGCACCATCTAAACGTTAATTAGTTCTGGTATGTGCATAAGCAATCATGATTCATTTATGCGAGGTATGGATATATATATATATATATATATATATATATATATATAATTTATTGAAGATATTGCTTCACTGGATCACTTGCTAAACAAGACACAAGATATGATAACTAAAACGAGTCAAGTACTTTTTTGTTGCTTTTTGGGGCCATCCATTTAATTGGGACGTAGGCAACCAAGCAAAATGACATTTTGGTGGGTCATCACTGACTCACACATTCCTGAGTCACCCTCAATATAGTATCATAATATACGTACGATCATATATATTCGGTGTATGTAAATTTCCAAAGCCCTAAAAATTATGATGTCACCGACCAGGGAGCAATAGAACATGTAGATTGATTACTAAGTTATTTTATGCAAGGTGATGAAGGTAACCCTTCTCTAGAGTACTTGCAATGACTTTGTACACATGCAGACACTTGAGAGACTTTAGCAATTTACACTCAAGAAATTCTTCAAACGATTACAGATGTTCAGAATGTAATTATATCTATGATATGAAAAATTAAATGCTTTCAAAAAACATACATCAATGATACTACTTTTTTTAAAAAATTTATTCCAAGAATAAAGAGTAGTATGGTCGAATTTTTATAATTGAATATCTATCAAAAAGATTATATGTATAATGGGTAAACCATAAAACATGTATAGAGTATATCTCTCTGATTTTACGCAATTATTATATATACATACATACATATATATATATATATATATATATATATATATATATATATATATATTTATATAAGTAAGTGATGCAAATTTGAATCTCATCAGAAGCCTACTTTTTTAAAAAAAATGTCTTGTCACTCGCATGTCATAATGATTGACAAAGAAGAGAGTGATTGAGTGAAATTAAGAGCAAACTACAGTCCCATAACTAATTTACCAGCCAAGGCAGTGATAGTTGAAAGCTGTCACCACCATAGTCTTCTTTGAGAGGGACCAGTTGAAGAATTGACCAATCTAAAGGTCTGCCAGCAGTAAAACAAGACACAGAGACACAGAAAAAAATGCTGTCTCTAACTTTGAGAAGAGTCATTGACATGCCAAATTCTGTTTTTCGTGTTCTTGATGTTGTCAAATAGGTGGATAAGTCAGGCAAGTATAGATTTCAATACCATGTAGTTTTCTTTGGAGAATTCCCCCTCCCTGTGTATGGTTTGGAATCGCCTAGGTCTGTAGGTGGCAGTATGGTTTCATCTGAGTATCTAGCATTACTGGAATGGACTGAACTAATTGGGATATTGATGACAAGCTTTTTTTCTGTTGCCATTCTCTGAAAAAATAAGGTTTTTCCCCTTTTCTCACAGTTTCTACATCTGACGATAGCTGAAGATTGCATCGGCCAAAACGTGGTAACAATATTGAACATATGAAATAAGAGCTTGATTGTCAGAATAAAATTTGGGATGCTTAGAATATTTTTTTTTTTAGTAAGTTGTAAAATCCAGAGCAATAAAGTGAGACTATTTTCATTGTGCTCAAGTCAGGTGTCTCCTCCTTACCTACCTACTACCTTGTTCTATTGCCTAAGTCACTACATGCCAGAGACTCAATTCCTTCCTCCTCCTGCCTCTCCTCCTTCGCTAAATTCCCAGGTGCTTGCCTCTTCCTCCTTTCCTTACCCTACCTCCAACCCGTTGATCACCCAGCTCCTACACACAAAGAGGCTGCCCACCAATTACTCCCCAACCAATAATAATGACTAACCACTCCTTCAGCGTGAAGGACAACAAGTGCCCTATATAATAAAAGGTGATCAGAAAGACCTGACTAATAATAAGTGTGGCATGTTGGGATTAGCAGTATTAATAGCTACAGAAGTAGTTAAGGCAGCCCATTGATATTGGATGGCTAAAATATCAACGTTTTCTGTGGAATTTATTTGCGAATTTTAAAGTATATAGGAAAGAGACACCTCATATTATTTACTTCCCATGAATGTTATTTATTAAATGTTAGCATAATACCTGTCAAAAATGACGAGATTATTTCTCTATGGACTAGTACTTCTTCCTAGGATTAAAGTATCACTCGATGGCCCTCTGCCTAAGATCAGAGTGTATTATCTGTGCACTCTGCCTAGGATCACAATATTGCCACACCCCTGGCACTTCTGCCTATGATTAGTGTACTATCTTGAAAGGTGCTACACCTGCAATGCATACATAAATATTTGAATCATTTGTCATTTGACTGAGGAAGTTAGAAAATAAAGCAAGCAAATTAAAAGCTACAGAAAAAAAATTGAATCGACTTACATGAATAATCAAATAACAACATTTACTGCTCCAATTGCAGCAAATGTTAATTTTTTCAATTGAATTAGTTGAAACTTGTCTCTTGAAAGAATTCATAGGCCTTTTTAGTTAGTTCTCTCCAAGAGCTAACGCTCATAATTTTCAAGTATGCCCAACAAAATTGAATTGCATTTTTTTTTTGCCAGAACACAAAAACAAACCGCAGGGTATTAATCGTTAGTCCCTAACAGGAAATTCAAAACCCTGTTCCTAACTCTAACTCCTCGCTTGGGGTGGGGGGAGGTCAATGTAACGAACTTGAAATATCTATTCACATTGGTAATGAAAATTTTCAACTTTTGACAGCTTTAATCTCTTTGAGTAATGCTGTAAAAATCCAACAATTTCACTTATCTGGAAACCAGCTAAAAAGATATGCGAGACTGTCTTTTCTCTCAATCGGTCAGTCTTGCAAATCTTTGTCTACAAGAAAAAATGTAATTTAATTTGTGAGGAGGGTTGTACTTCATAATTATGGACGTTACCTTTAGGTGGAGAATAACTGAAAAGGTCTATGTATTTCAAAACTAGAGATAACATGTTCAGGGAAAAATTTCCTTAGTCAGAATTGTCACAAATTCATCATACTAAGAAACACCAAAAGGAAAGTCCAAAAATCCATGCAGAGGAAACAGACATAGATAAGGACAGACCGAAATGAGAACTTTTTGTCTTTAGATGACATGAGGTATGTTTAGTCTTAACTACCTCAATTCAAAAAGATCTTTTGACTCTTTTGTTACAGTTCTTTTCTTATCAACATGCATTTAGATTAATGTTAAAATTTCATAGTAGGAAATACATGAGAATGATAAATGTTATGAAACACTAGGAGATAGCCAACATACTCAAAAGGTCCGAATCAAATGTTGAAAGTCATTTGCACCAGTTTGATTTATTAGTCTCTTCAATGTGCAGATTCCTCATAAGTTGAGCAAAAAAAAGCTACTTGACAATATTTCCATTATTTTGCTCAGAAAGACAACATTTCTGTGAATTTGGAATTATGAAATTGCCTGAAAAAAAAAATGTAAGCATTTTTCCCCAAAAAATTAAGTGACAAGAATCATTTTTAAATATTATTTTAATAAAATCAAAAACCCATCCTTATCCATCTAACTTCAAGCATTTCAAAACAGCCCAAAATTAATTTTCTTTTTAATATCCTTTGTTTATTATACATCTTCTTCAAACTGTTTTATGAAATATCTCATTTAGAAATTTTCATTTTCTGCTTCATGACAGTTTGTGGAAACGTGGGCCACGGGCACAGGCAAAGTGTTTAAATTTTCGAGTGGATATATGAATTTTTTTCAATTAAGGAATAGTTTTTTTCTCTTGTCCTGCAATATATATGTAAAACAATAATCCAAAATCAAAACTTAGACAATTAGCTCCCCTCCATCATAGCTATATGTGAATTGATTTTCCCTTAGTTATTAGTGTATAGCATTGTCAGCAGTAACACTCTAGTGCTTCCTAGTTCCATATAATGTTATACATAACTGAATATAATGCTGTATGTAATTCAGTGTGATTTATACATAGTTTAGTACATTGCTATATATAGCTTGATATGATGTTATATAAAACTTAGTATAATATCATATATAACTGAATTTAATAGTATGTATATATCAATAGAAATTTATATCATTCCAGGAGATATGAATGGACTGAGATAGTTAAGGAATGTTAGAAATATACTCATGTAGATAGCTATTACACAGAAATGGCATGTGCCCTCAAATCTGTCACAACTTTATCCTCAATTATACATGGCAGTAGTCCTCTAAAAAGTAATGGCATGCAAATGAAACATTGTCTTTGTTTATTGCCCAGTGGCATAATGGATCTGAAAACAAAGAGGAATTTATAAACTAAGTCTGACAAGCAATAGATTTACTTAGGTTTTCTAGACATTCCCTACTGTAAGTTTAGAAAGGGCACAATTGCTTTAGAAGCAACCCAAAATATTCATGGTTCATGGTGCTTTGGCGATAGGTTTTTTGAATTAATGAAATTGTCGAAAACAGTTTTAAAGGTTTTGAAAAGGTGACTCCTACTACAGAGATGCACCACAAACAGGTCATTGTTGAGTTTAATGTTGATCTGCATTTGTCTAAATTCAATAGAAATAGGTTGGTTCCAGTTCGAGAATTAGCTCAAAAACTGAATTTAAGCCATTCAACAGTTCACCATCATCTTCAACAATTTGAAAGGGTGCCTCATCCTTATGTATGTATCTTGCCATTTTTGGATGGATAAGCGACTAGTGATGAAAAGTGAATATTTTAAAAGAATACAAAGTGATACAGACAAAAGCTCAGTGGAGGCAAACAAGCTTAAGCAACCAAGGAAAATTGTGTTAAGTATTTGGTGGGATTCCGTTTGAGTTGTTACTTGACAATTACAGCAGACATCTATTGTCAGCAGTTAGAGCATTTAAACACTGCATCGAAGGGGAAAAGGCCTGGTTCGATAATTTGCAAAGGTGTGGTGTTCAATCATGGTAATGCATGGCCACGTAGAGCAAAGGTCACATCTGAAAAAAATGGACAAATGTGGCTGGGAAAAATTCTGCACCCTCCTCATTCTCCAGATCCTGCTACATCAGATTACCAGCTATTCTGGAGTTTACAGAACAATATTTATGGACTGGTTCTTGAAATTCATGAACTAAAAGATTTTTACAAAAACAGTATAATGAAGCTTGTGAATCATTGGAAGGTTTGTGATAATGATAGAATCTATACTCATGAATAAATTCAAATCAAACATTTTTGATATTTTCTTTTATACTAAATTCAAACATTACTTTTGAAATGATCTGATTTTCATACATACACCTATGTTAAATGTTATTCACCCAAAGAGAATTATTATACGAATGCCAGAAATACACTAGTATTTTTCAATGATTGTGTTCTTGAAACAATCATCAAAGCAACATATAGCAGCACTCATTGTGTTGTTGTTTATATTGTATTAAACAATACAACAAAATTCATTATAGAATTTTTTGTGATCACTGAAGTTACAACACATCTTGTCAGTATTAATTAGGCATTTGTAATATAATGTTGGGATAGGGATTAAAACTCATGACATCTACACCCACAACCTCAAGATCTAAATTAATAGATGCAATTTATCTGCCTCATTACAAGGGCGAATAAAACACAAGGTTGCTTTAACATTGAGTGGTGACGAAAATTCCCCAGTCACACTGGCTTTTGCAACAGATGCCAGGAGATATCCTTGACCTACATCATTAGCGCAATGGAGAGGTGCAGCCTGGGAGAGGGGTTCCCAGGAAGAGATAGAAAGTAATAGTCAGAGATTAGGTAAATCAATAGGTCTGCAGCTTAATGAAAATAGCATTTAGTTTACACAAAAAATACTTATTTTTCAACATAATCTCTTGTCAATGCATTCAACCCAACACTTTTCCATTAATGATATAAACTGGATATTATACAATGAAAATTTCAGATCAAAATTCAGCTTTGGTATTAGGCTACAGACTTATTGATACAACCTCATTAATGGACAGATTATAAATACATATATATATATATATATATATATATATATATATATATATATATATATATATATATATATATATATATATATATATATAAAGGTAGGCAGTGTAGACAGAGAAATCAATACTTCACATTGACTCTGAATTTCAACAGTTAATAAATGAAAAACCAATAATCATTTTGTTAAAATGTTAAAATCTCACTTGACATATCCCATCAGCCCCTTCCCTCACATGACCTTGAACACCCTATATATAAGGTGCACCTGACTGGGAAGGGCACATGGTCTGAAGATTGCAGAACCATAAAACTCAGAGTCACCATGAATTGTTGATTTCTATGGCTACACTACCCATATTTACAAATGCTCTATCCCTGAAATTAAGCACTCTTCACTTATAGATAACTCAACCCTCAAAAATAATAACAATATATATATATTATATATATACATATATACATATATATATATGAATGACAGATTGAAACAGAGATAAGTACCCATATTGATAGAAATGAACAGTTTGAGAATGATAGATTGATAGATATTAGCAGAATTAAGTAAATAGATGTGTAGATGTCAACAGCCATGAACAGACAGTAATAGGATCAATTTAGAGTTTAAATAGACAAATCATTTATTAAGCCTTTGTTTGGCACAAATCTATATTTACAAAGTATGTAGCAAGGATTGAACTCAGTATCCCTACCTTGTTGCACCAACTTTTGACCCATTCTAAAAGACGTGTTCATAAATAGACAAACAGGTGGATGGTAACAGAGAATAGCTTAATCAGGCACAAAGCCATTTTTACATAGAACACAGTGATGATCAGACTACACAAAAAATATCTTGGGACTAACTTGCATAGATAGATATCAGTAGATAAATAGACGTCTGAGCTATGCTAACTGGAGTCCGTGTGAAAAGTGTTCAATATTTTCAAGACGATGTGAACAGGTTTTTTTTTCACCTATATTTTCCAGGAGTAACTATTCAGGATGAAACGTGTGTAAAATGATTTCTAAAATATTGGTTAAACGAAAAGTGTTTTAACTGCACCAGCCTGAGTCTTCAATGTTATTGTACAACTATGAGAAGGTGGCACACATCTTCACTAAAAGTACAGCTGACAGGTAACTGCTGTTTCATCCCCACCCAAGCCCGATGTCTCCTCCTTTTCCTTCTGCTTCTCTCTCTCTATTGCAGATGCCACCTCCACAAAGACAGTAAGCAAAGGCTGCCAGTAACAAGTGCAGCGGAAAGAGAGAAGCAGAAAGAGAGCAGCGGAAAATGAGCAGCGGAGATAAATCAGCCCTGAGCAGGTTGCAATGTTAGAAATGCTTTCCTGCTTTCCTTTTTGAAAAAAAAAAATGGCTTGGTTATTTGCAGAGGGAGAGAGAGAGAGAGAGAGATGGAGGGAGAGAAAGAGAGATTTGCAGGTAATACATGGATATGTCCACACTAACAATAGACAGGCACATACACACACACATGTCTGGATACACGTGGACACAGAGAGACAAATGCACGTTGCACACTCTGAAATAAATATTCACACATTAAAACTTGAGTACAACTTTGAGACATCAAAATCCAGATCGTTTGGGAATCTGGGCTTACAGGGTGAGCAAAAATTAAGCCTCAGTTTGATAATAAGATAAGCAGACACAATACAATATGATGGAATAGAGTGAGATAGACGGGGGAGACACATGGATTAGAATGAACTGAGGTAAATAGGCACACATGGATTGGAATTGACCGAGATAGATGGGTGGTCACCTATGGATTAGAATGGACCCAGGTAGGGAGACAAATATCGATTGGAATTGACTGAGATAGATGGGTGGTCACATATGGATTAGAATGGACTCAGGTAGGGAGACACATATCGATTGAAATTGACTGAGATAGATGGATGGTCACATATGGATTAGAATGGACTCAGGTAGGGAGACACTCATGGATTGGAATTGACTGAGATAGATGGGTGGTCACATATGGATTAGAATGGACTCAGGTTGGGAGACATACATGGATCGGAATTGACTGAGATAGATGGGTGGTTACATATGGATTAGAATGAACTGAGATAGGGAGACACATATGGATTAGAATAGACAGATGGGAAGGCACATTTTGAATAAAATAGAATAGAATAAACAGACGGGCATACATCCATTGGAATTGACTGGAGTGGGCACACACGTTTTGGAATAGACTTAGTTAGGCAGGAAGACACACAATCATTGAATAGACTGGGAAAATACAGATGGAGAAAATTGACAGGAAGACACATACATAAGAATATAGATAGGAATACGTGGATTGGAAAAGATTGAGACAGAAATAGCAGATACATGGATTTGGAATAGGCTGATATAGATAAATAGATAGACAGACATGCTAGTCTTGCAAGCCATCGATAATAAGTTCATTCATCACTGAGCATTCCGCAGATATATAATTTTGTTCAAGTCATCTAATTCTAGCAAAATATTTACCTCATTAATATTTTTCCCAATCTGGCTCTTACATCCCTTATTAGTGATGACAGAGACCAACAATCTCAGAGCAAATACTCTATTGAAATGCATAGATTCCAGTTTTGCTCATAGGTTCAGCAAATAGGTTTATCATTTCTCAAGAAGGGTGTGATGATCATCTGACTTGGGTACTTAGAGCCAGAGGTGCGGTTTCAAATCTGAGCATCAGTTGCAAAAGTTGTATAGCCTTAAAAATTTTAAAGCAGGCATGTACCCCAAGTATTCAACATACACAAGCACAAACAATAACGCATAGAAAGTAAAAAAGTCTACTCAAACTCAGGGCAGAAAAGTACAGTTATGCTATGCTGTCCTCTCGCCAGTCATTTTGGTCTTATATATATTACGTGTGCTCTGGTGACATTATTGAATTTACAAGTGTTATAAATGTAAAGAAAAATGATGCAATTGCAACCAGGGGTATATCTATTGAAAAAAGTGCCAAGGGCAAACACTGAAATTGCACCCCTGTCTAAACATCTGACATGGTGACGCCAACCTTTTAGATAACTTTACCCAAATATCAGCTCAGAACAAATCAAGTTCATTAATCTTTTAATTAACAAATTATGACACTAAATGAAAATAACAACAACACCTTCTTTGCTTACGCTGATGCAAATTGGTCTACTGAGTTGGCCTTGACTCCTAGATGCTCTCAAATTCAAAATTTTAGCTTGCTGAATGATCCCTCACAGCTGGCGATGGAAACTGCAATGGTTAGCATTATCTGAATAGCAATGTGAAGATTGGGGTAGATACCCCTATCTACATACTGAACAATAAATGCTGAATACAGAACAAAAAATATGAGAAGCTCTCATAATATCTTCATACATTCATGTTAGCCTGACTTGATTGCAAAATTTTGCAATACCATATTTCTTCTAATAGCTGCTGTCCATCAATATCAGAGATGCAGAATTTACCCAAATTTTTGCACTCCTTCTTTAGGTTGCTACTGTGGGTACCATAGCACAGTCTCTTCACATCAATCTCTCAGTGAAGAAAAGTATTCTCTTCATGACTCTTTCCATTTCTTCCTTGGCTGTCTCTGATGTCTTTCAACTTCAATATCCCGTTCTCAACAGAGAATCCTTCTTCAAGTGACTCACTGACGAACAATTCTCTTCGATCATCGAAACAATCTAAAGGAGCTTTCAAATCCAGGGCAGTATCATGGAATGCAGTAGGATTCTGCAACCTATTTTGGATACAGCCGATGTGTATCTTGTTCAAAGATCCTAGTAAAGTCAGAAAATCTTAACTCGACATGCAGCTATACGTCAGCCTTGAATTATTCCTTGTTTCAATGGTCTCATTCTCATGGACTATCATGTCTCGGAGAACTTGAAGATCACCTAAAGGTACTTGATGGTCTCTCCTGTTTCAGTCCTTGCACTGCTTCTAGTTTCAGACTCCAAATTAACAACCACAGACATAGCTTTTTAAGCTTTTTCCAGAGCTGTGTTGAATAGCTTTGATGGTTAAAAAAAACGTGATCATCATTGTAACCTGATAGATCATATATCTGAAAAAAAAATTTTTCCTCTATCCAAGGATAGTTTGTCTAACTTTAATAGAAACTTCTCAGTGTTGCCATTTTCAAGTGGCACCAGATATGCCAATGATTACAATTAGAGAACAGATTGTCCAATCAGAAACTACAGATCACACGGAATAATGCAAAAATATCATTCGCTGAGTTTGTATCCAGAATGGACAATCGTCCACTGGGAAAGCTGCAAACAGCCTATATGAATTTGTTTTCATAGCATTTAACCAGGTCCAAATTAAACTTTGAGTTCCATGCACCCTAGGTAAGACTTGAAATTAGTGTCCTCTGTTGTATTCTAATGACTATTTTCTTCAGTATAGAGTGTGCTTCTGGAACTTTTGCACCCAAAGCAACTGCCTAGATTTGTCCAAAGGACAGGCTGGCCCTACTTAGACACATCAGCAAGAGCAAAGGTAACCAACACATAGAAGACATTTTTTTGTGACCAGCAGCCATATTTGTACTGGAGCCATCTTCATTTAAGAGAAGTCACACGGAATTTATAAAAATGAGAATGCTGTTTTACTGAACAAAGAACTTTACTGCTATAAATATAACATCTACGAAACAGTAACAAAACTATAAACACAACATCTGGCAATGAAGTCACGGCACCAATTAATCCATTATTAATTGGCAATCTACTGAGGAGCATAGTAAGTCAGCTAAAACAAAAGTCCAAATGGAACAGACAATAGAGTTCATTTTAGAGGAATGTAGTAAGTGTTATTCATGCCGTAGGAATGTTGGTTGGTGAAAAAGTACAAATAGGTGCATTTATTATTATACACTCTTTTAATGTCATCTTGGTTGTTATAGTTACAATATTTCAGCCTTTGTGCACTCTTGCCCTCTCTAAGTATCTGTTGTAATTGGTAACTTTTGGGAAATTTTGAGCTAAAAATGAAAAAAAAAAATCTTTTCCTAGGACCTAATGCACTTATCCAAGTATCTATTTTACTTTTCAAGGCAACTGCAAAGTCCTCTATTGGGATCACCATCATGTATTAATCTATTAATTTATTTCTCAATAATTTTCCCCATCTATCTATCTCAGACTGTTCATATTTATCTCAGTCTCTCTCTATCTATTTCCCCATCTCTGTTCTTCCCTCTTTCTCTCTCTAGCAGCCTATCTTGAATTGTTTTTATCTCTCTCTCTCTCTCTCTCTCTCTCCATCTATCTATCTATTACATGGATTACATATCATTATACCCATTTAACAATGGCATTAAATACCGTCCCACTGATTAACGTCACCAAGTCATTAATCTCAGATTGGCCATTGAAAAATTGCCCAAACTAGGAATTCCCTGATAAAAACAACACCTGCATTGCAGTGTGTTTCTCCATTAAAGACCAACGTCTTCTCATTAACCAACAAACACGTATTTAATTGCTTTGTTACATTGACGGCGATATTAATCTGAACATCGAGCAAGAAATCACTGCACAGATAAATATTGATTTCGGAGAATTTATTTTGGGTTGTTATGATTGAGAATAATTAATTTGCTCTGGTCCTGCATTGATGTTTGGTTTTCTCAAGTTACGGAGAGGGGTGTATCGGGAAATGGGTTGGTGGGTTGGTAGCAAAGATTCATTCCTGGCTTTTCAAGACGGTTTCTTTATCAACAGGCAGGTTAAGCCAGTAGGTCAAAAATATATGCAGGTGAAGGAAGGTTACGGATATGTGAACATGTCTGTCACAGATTTTACAAAGACACAAATGCACTGAAGCTTCAAGTGTGGGAAGATTTTGCAGCACCAAGGAAAAATAGCAGCACAGTCAACTTTTATCTTAGAGATTTGACAAGGAAATTACTGAAGCTAGCAAGGTAGAAATACTGTATGGTACCAGTCTCTCTTAAAGAAATCAGAATTAAATCAGAATCATGATGGATTTACCAAGTTTGTTGCATACATTTTACAAACATACAAATGTACTGGAGGTAGTAGAGTGAGAAGATTGTGTAGCACCCATCTTTCTTTCTTTGGAATGTTTATTGAATCCTGATCCAATATGTATTTATTGTGGAAAATGAACAGGTAAGTTGGATAGTCATACCTTGGTGTAACGGGGACTTTAGAAGTATGCTCACGTGCTGAAGTTCAGACACAGGAATAACAGGAAGATTGTGTAGCACAAATCTTGCAAATGGAGAGAGAACCTGTCTTTAGAATACTCAATTTTACCTGGATCCAATTCAGATACAAGAGGTAATCATATAAAGACCACCAGTCATGTGAGATTTGTTGATTTGAATGCTTTCTTATAATTTCAATAGTAAATAAAAATGTTGATTATGGATAAAAGCACTTTTTGTACTTATTCTGGAAAAGTATTATATTTGTGAATTTGTTTTAATTGAAAGAATCTATGCAGTTATCATACGGCATCCAATACATTGGTATTTCTGATCTGAAATCTCCATAGTGTAACATTCAATCTATGTGATTTATGGAGAAGCATTGGGTTAAGTGCATTGATGACGAAGGAGATTATGCTGAAAAATAAATAAATAAATAGATAGATAAATGAATTTCTTATGTAAAATGAATTCATTTTTTCATAATTAGGCTATGGAATACAAGCAGATATGATTAACTTGCAAATGCCAGATTGGGAGTTTTTTGTTTAAAATTCAGAAAATACCAAATCGCTAATTAATTATGAAAATGTGTTTTCCCTATGTAAATCTATTTTATTTCAATCAATGAGACCTTGGTTCCTTGAAGAAATTAGTCAGTTTTGAGAAAAACTAATTTTGATGGTTTTTGATGGGTATTTCATTTATATGTAACTATTAAGTTAGACTGGGTTCTTGCTTTCTGTCCATCATATGCAACTACAGATGAGAAGTATTTGTTTACATTCTTTATTACCATAATGGAATCTATTCTTTATAAAGGTTATAATTCAAGCTTTTCTGACTCAATTCAATCATTTTAGGTTACAGGTTGGAAAGTTCGTTTGAAGTTAAAATAAATCATTAATATTTTCATTATATTTTTTTTATTTCAGCATATCTAGGAAACTAAAGAAGTAAATGAAGTTTTCCGCTAAAGCCTTCCACAAAATCCTCAATCCTTGAGACATCTCAAAACTATAAGGATTTGAGGGCAGAATGCAGATAACATTGCTGGGATGGTGGGAATTCATCACCAACATGACCTTGGCATACTTGACTAAAATTTGCTTTGACATTAGATTGGGGAAAATATAAGATCAGGCAAAGGATACATCTTTATCGATCTTTTAACCTTACACTGTTATAGAGATTCAACAAAGCCTAATAAAATCATCATTTTATTGAAGGCACTGTTGTTGGTCTTTCAGGAGTATATGATCCTGTATCGCATGACATATGAGGCAATGATTTTGTCTCAATTTTCAAACAATCCATGGAAACTCAATCATTGTTCTGGTGACTATTGTTGGTTTTTACAGGGCTGTAAACCTAATGCCCAAGATGGACTGCTTTACTGGGTAAAAGGGCTCCCACTGTCTTGCTATTTATCAACAACTGAAGGAGGAAGTGGATTCATATCATTCCCATTGACATTAGTGCAAACTGAATGCAAACTGTCCAAGTTGGACTTAGAACTCAGTTTGATGATTCCATTCTCTGATGGGTTAACCATGTGCGTGACCATACCTACCAGTAAGAGTATGATCTTACAACAAAGATAAAGATAATAGTCCAAATAATTAGATCTCAATTCTGAATGTGGTTGAAGACAAAACCAACAAGAGCCAAGAGTCGAACCCAGCTTTAGAGCAAAGATTTACATGATGAGCTGATGATTGGACAAGAAAGTATTTACCAAAACATCCAAGATGAAAAAAAACCCTGTACCAAAACTGAAAACCAAGCCTTTCAGGAAACATTCATTCAAAATTCATTCCTCATTTGTTCAAAAAAACTTTCATGCTATCACTTTTGAAAGAATAAACCACAATTCTTTACCTACCTTGACGGTAGATGTTGAAATATAACACAGGTACACCATAACTTGGACTGTAGACAACATGATACTCAAAAGTCAGGTCTTCTTCTTCATCAGTTTTCATAGGGGCACTACAAGTATCTGTGTTGTCTGGCTAAAGAAGAAAGTGAATAATATAATAGTCAAAACAATAAAGAAGAGGATACTAGTTTCAGTGTTATAGAATAATAACATTGTTTCATTCAAAAGATTCAGAAAACACTAGCATGGCTTGAGAGCGCATTGGTCAAAATATAGTGATTAGTGCAACAAAGATGAGGATACTAAATTGAATAAGTCATTGAATAATGACAATTCTCAATCTCAAAATTTTGAACAACACTGAGAATTAATATCAACTTGGATTTCTCTTCATTAAATGAAGCCTTGTTAACCATTGTTAATTTTTGATTAGTATTTCTTTCATCATAATTTTTGTTGTTTTACAGCACAACTAATGAGACCGTCAGTCAATAACAATAAGTAAAAAAAGGAAAAGCTCCCAGCAAGATTTGAACTTGCAGCCAGAATTTCAAACTCTGATTTTATAGGTAGGCAGGCTTTCTCCGTACAGAAAATTGGTATAAGACAATCTTAGTGTTTCTCTGAATTTTTGAGATGAGTTATTATTATTATCTCTATTATTGTTCGGACTATCCTCATCTTGGTTGTTTTCCATACAACCTTTCGGCCGTTGTACCCCACACCTACCAGATGATACCTGATGAAGGCTGTAGAGTACAACGGCCGAAACGTTGTATGGAAAACATCCAAGATGAGGATAGTCCAAACAATAGTATAGATAAGACAATCTTCCTAAAACCATTTTTTCAAATCTGACCTTGTGGCATACAAAAATAAACTAAAAAAAAATTGATAGAAAACAAATCTTCATCTGAGCAATGTCTCAATGTTTCCCAAAATTCTTGCTTATATTTCCCAGAGGAAAGAATATTAGTCAAAACAAAGTCATAACAAGAGGCAGGCACTTTTTTTTTACATGGACAGCCTTCCAGGGCTAAAGGGTTCTAACAGCCCTACTATTTACCCATAGCTGGGACAACAAGTATATTCATGCCTTTCTTGGTTTCATTCATGAGGAGTGAACATAAACAGCCTTAGCCAGAACTTGAACACCTTTCACCAATTTTGTTTTCCATGCCAGTAACCTCCACACCACTTTGCACCTCCCAATACAACTTTTTAGCCGCTTCCAATTCCTGGCAAGGGAATAATTGGACCATCTTTCCTCTAATTGAATTCCATTCAATCAAATTTGATTTAATTCTATCTTTGGCTTGCAAGTACCAAACATACATCTGTTCCCAGAGGTCTATGCTAAACGGCATTTAAATGTGTTTGGAATTGGCCCAAACTAAGATCTGCCATTTGTTTTCATATATAAACAAGCTAGAGCTGATAGGCGGAAGATGAACAAACGGGCATCATAAATCAGATCAGGTGTCATAGTGCAAATGGTTGGCTCAGATTTGAACCTTGGATATCCAATCTTCAACAAATTTATGTTTATAGTGGTATTTATTAGCACAAGTTGGGATCAAAATGTTCCTGAACAGGTGAAATTAATGTGTTCAGTTATTGTAAGATAAGCAAGGAAGATGTACTCAAATTTTAGGTTGTATAGATCATTATATAAAATTTCATCCCAGTAGTGTAGAAAAAGAGGCAGGTTATCTGTTCTTGAAGCTAGATTCTGCTTTGCCTCTTGTAAGCTACTCTGATACACAATTAGAATGAATCTTTGTGAAAGTAACCTATACAACACACAACTGAAGCTACATGTTCCTTGCCAATGGGGTCTGGTCAGTCTAAGCAACATGTTTAATGTTTATATACTTACATAAACCGGCAGTAAATGTCACTTGCATTAATAATGAACTTAAGATGATCTGAATAAACATCGAAATATTACCAAAAACTGATTATATCTTAGCATGTTTTGGGGGGTTACCTTAATCTTTTAAAGCACTCTATTTTCAAAGTTGGAAGGATTCAAAGAAGAGAAAAAACTTTGAATGTTCAAAATTCTTACAAGGCCAACCTTCAAGAAATTTGAACTCCTTTCAGAGCTAAAACCAAAAATGTCCTCTGGAATGTTAAAGCCAAACAAGAATGTGGTATCACGGGAAAGTAGGTAATCAGACAGGCATAATGAGTTGCAATGCAGCCTTGGCAGACTTGTTTCTTAAGCTGCTTATTACACTGCTGAACAATTTTCTCAATAGATTATAAATTACCAAACATACACATTTATAAGTCTGTGTTTTGAGACCAACTTTTAGGCAAAATTAGGGGTCAACCTATACAAGGATAATAAGTCTCTTAAATTGAAGTTGTTGATATGTCATAGATTATCAAGCATCCTTTTCACAATAGTCTGCAAAACCTTCTTTTGAGATTGCTATCAGCTGCCTTGTTATGTTCTCCTTAATCTTGTCCATGGTCTAAAATCTCTTTGGAAAAAGGTAGAAGTCGCAGGGGAGCCAAATTTCCGGCATGAAACTTCAGAAACCACTTTTCACACATTCAATCATTCACAGTATATACTTGATAAAAAATAGAAATTTTGTTAGCATTTAGGTTGCATTTTTACCTTTCTTAAGATAAAAAAAATTGCTCTCTTTTTCCTATTTTCAATGTTAGGATCAATAAATAGATATGCACTAATACCTTTTTTTATATTTGTGTATGCTAAACTTTTTTTTCATCTGTTTCTTCATCAATTTTACCCTTCTATGATTTCATTCTTTCCTAATTTCCTTCTCATCGACAACAATGTCTTTCTCCTCCTTCTTTCTTGTTTGCATTCCCACAATCTTCTTCAGTAAGTCATCCTTTTCCCTAAATTCTTCTAACCTCTCTTCAATGACCATTTTTTTTCATCATTCCCCAGCGCTACTTTCCTTCTTCTTATTCTTCTGGGCATTTTTCTAAGAGCCAACAACTTCTACCTTCTCCTCTTCCTCCTTCTTGCTTCCCTTACAATATTCACTCTCTAATTCATCTTACTTTTCTCCGTCAATAAACATCCCTGTGATTCTCTCTCTATCTCTCCTTGACACCCCCACCAACTCTCCTCCCAAACAATCTGTGGAAAACTGGATCAATATTGATCGGTCTTTGGTCTCCCCAAGAATGCACAGAGGAAAAATTCTTCAGCTTTCCTTGGCAAACATTTTCCTTGCGAAGAAATAAACTAATTTCACTCAAGTCACCCGCATCCCCATTGCATACAATTTGCTAAGTCTTTAAAACTAGAACAAAAATGAAAAACAAAAGATTCCTGGTATTCACTGTGAACCAAATAATACCAAATAACATTACTTTATTCATCTTTCTTGATATCCTCAACAAATGCTGATATACTTTGTGAAAACAATCAAGTGCAGCCATATATTTCATCCTTCATTGTATTATAGAATCATTTGACTGAAAAAATTAATTGTTTTTCCATCTAGCCACACATCTGAAAATGCACCTCTATCATACTACCAGGGTTAAGAAGCTTTTCTCACAAGCTACTGACAAGCAGTTGAATCTCTTATAGGTGTTTTACAAAATTCTGCCTCGTACCAAGTTAAGCAAACATTTTCTGCTTCTCTATCTGAAACAACTCTACTTCTTAAAGGTAACAAATTTGCTGATAAGAATATCTCCTATCCAGCATTTGAAACAATGAAATTTTCCACTGAATGAGTTCAGAACTTTCTTTTGTAAAGAAAAATCATTTCAGATTTTAAAATATATCTGTGATCTTTTCACAGTGATTAACTAATTTAAATATATATGTAGAGCATAACATGTAACCTTGTAAAATAACATGTAAAATGGACGAAAAAGGTGTAAAGTATTTTTATGTATAAAATATGTTATAAATATTCACTAATATTTGCTGAGTCTGGCACAGTGTCACAAAAGTGGAGTATCCAGTAAGGAAGACGTATTATAATTAAAAGGAAACTATGTAGACACATCAATAAACCTGAAGTCTAATGATGAAAAACACAATTATTTTACACAACGAATATTTATCTATCAACATAATTTCCTTCCATGTCAATATACTTAATTCAGTGGTGAATATTATTCACAATAGATTGAATATTATACAGTGAAAATTTCAGATCAAAATTCAGTTAATAACTAAATGTCAGGCTATGGACTCATTGATCCACCATCATATGTTATTTTTTGAAGTTTTATGATAATTATTCTTAAGTATATTCAATGCTACTTTTTTGTAGATTTCTGATTCCAAACTGTTTGCTCTGCTGTTTTAGAGAGTTTATTGACCCAGTGTGTAATGATACAAAACAGCCGTAATAATTAGATTAAAATTAGCAAAATGATAATAATGCTTCATTAAAAAAAACAACAATAATTAGATGAAATCAAATGAGTAAGAAAATAATAATAGTGAAAATGCTTTATCTAAAAAGTAACAATGATAAAATGGAGTAAAATTAACTAGAAAATAATAGTTTAAAAAGCTACAATAATTTAAAAAGCAACAATATTCATATGGAATAAAACTAATGAAAAATCATAATTATATTATAATTTTTTTGTGAATATTATTATTATCATATAAGTGAAAATGCTTCACTTAAAAAGCAACAATATTGAGATGGAGTCAAAGTAGTGAGAAAATAATCTAAAAAGCATAAGATAGAGTTAAAATAGTAACGCTATAAGTTGATTTTAAAATTGTTCATATACCTTATAAGTTTACATAACTGAAAAAAAATTAACACTAAGCCTACTATGCTACTGCGATGAATGGAAAAAGCACATCTGTGGATGCGAATCATGAATTCCACAACAAACTAAATTTTAAATGACCCACAAAAATATAGCCTTGTGTCAGACTAAAGTGAACTTTGCACATATCTACCTATATACAGTAAACACTCTCTATAATGAACCTTGATACAATGAATTTCAGCTTTAATGAACTTGTGAACCCATCTGAACTGACTTTCTATTTACTGAATGAAGTTCAATAAATGCGGTGAACACATGGACCATAACAAACTTTTCCACACATTGTGGGAAGACCAAAAGCGCAATGAATTTATGGAAAAAACCATGAAGCAAATAAACTATGCAATAACAATGATTTATTTCAATACAAAACATTTTATCAATTAACAATATTATCATACAAAATTTGATAATTAATCACCACCAGCTTAGAGACAAGTTTCAATGATGTTGTCAGGTTTAGGAGATCCTTATATTCACTGGACACCATGTATCAGCCCTTGTCACGAACCACACTGTTTATTGGAAAGACTTGAAAATTTGCACAAATCCTCCTTTCAGGGATAGAGGAAAAGGGTTGTTTTTTTTCATTTTAAATACCTCCCTGCATAGATTTTTTTAGAGGGAAAACCAATCTGCAATGTAAGTTTATCCTAAATTGATCCCAAAGTATTTGTCCAACAGAATGATGCTTATTTTTGGAAATTCAGACTCTCTTAGTGATCATTGCCCAATCTTGATTTGGCACAGAGGGGCACAGGGGAGCAGGCTTCTATTGCACAAATGGTTAGCAGAGCGGTAAGTACTATGTTTTTGTCAAAGCCTTAATTTTAACAGTATTTTGAGTATCTGGACTTGGCACAGAGGGGCACAGGTATCACCTATCCATCTATCTATCAGCTCTTGGCACAGAATACACCATTCGTTGCGGAAAATTTTTTTTGCATGCATACCCTACTTGGTGACAGTAAAAAAGTTTTTTTCAAATTCCCTCCCTGAATAAATTTTTAGAGGGGGTTTAATTTGCAATTTGATTTTATCCTTGTTTATCTATCCAACTTCTATCTTCTGTGTATCTCGATTTGGTACAGGGTCAGACTAAAGAAGCTAAATCCAAATTTGAGAAAAAAAAAAAGGCACACTCTACCCCAGGGTTCCCAACCTTGGCCTCCTGGGCCCCTGAGACTCCACAAAAAACTAGAGGAGAGAGGGTAATCATTTCTGAATATCCAAAAAAAGGATATTGCCAGTGTTGCCAATTTAGTATGTTTTGTGCTAAATCTGGAGCGTTTTTAGTGCTGGCAGTATAAAAAAAAAGTGTTATCCCAAGTGAGAGAACTCTGAAATTCAAGCAGGGCCAGAATGCTGAGGTACGTATGATTATAAGAGAGGTATGTACTATTTTTTTGTTTGTCAAAAACTTGATTTCCATAGCTGAACAGA
This sequence comes from Thysanoteuthis rhombus, assembly GCA_963457665.1. Lineage (NCBI taxonomy): Eukaryota > Metazoa > Mollusca > Cephalopoda > Oegopsida > Thysanoteuthidae > Thysanoteuthis > Thysanoteuthis major. Next base: position 22,808,399 of record OY735213.1, read on the forward strand.
GAACATTGGGTGGTGATGATTTATGAATTCTTTCGGAATTTTATTTTTCATCTGCGTACTTTTATTCTGATTCAATTTATTTTCAAAAAAACACTTTACGGCATCAGGTATTCACAGATATCTGGCAGGAAAGGCGAAGGGATTTGAAAATTGGAATCTTATAGTCAATAAAGGATAATGGGTCAGTATAACTGTTTTATGTAACCCCAACTTGATGTTCACAAATAAAAATGCTGTATCATTATTCATGGGTAAATTGGTTACCACTGAGATATATTCAAAATATACCCTTTTGCCCCATCCCAGATAAATCCCTTTGCCAACCCGCTTCCTGGAAAAATGGTAGCAGACGCCCATGATCAAAAGTCAACACTATTCTGAGCCAATCTGCCACTTGGTGTGGTTCTGGATTGACTGATTTGTTTCCTGTGACTTTTTTTCCTGGCGTTAGCAGAAACGTTTGTCGATTTTCAGAATTCTGATTAAAAAAAGTTCAAAATGCGCATGAAATTTTATTTTCTTCTGGGGGAAAACTGCAGCTAAAACTATCGTAATCCTCAAGATGCTTTTAAGGAAGGAGCTTCAGGTAACAGTGTGTACAAGAAGTATCTGATCTTTAGAGAGCTCAAATTACAAAAATCTACAAATCAGAAATAAAAATGGTTGTCAGACCATTGATGAAATATCTGAGTTATTATGTTGGAGTTTGTGATGATTTGAAAATGAAGAGAGTTTCTGAAAAATGTGTGCCTTATTTGCACGTAGAGGATTACAGCATATATATTAAGGTTCAGAGTGGCTTAAAATTTATTGACACAGAAAACAGATTTGGTAAAAAGAATTTGAATTTTCTGCTATACAATTTGATCTAATGCCTCTAGAAAAGACATGAATCAACTTCTTTGGGTACTTCATCCCTTCATTAGATATATATAGACAAAACAATATGTCACCGGCAAGTAATGATGATTGGGTGAGTGGCCACTTTGGGAGACCATTCATTCTCAACTACTCAACTCAGCCAAAAAAAAAAATGTGTTACCTTCATAGTAAAACATGACAGGGTCTAATCATACAAGGTTCTACCCAAAAGTACACGGAATTTAAACACTTTGTATGAACTCAATCTACTATGAACTTCTACTGCTACTCTTTTTGAAATCACTGCATACATATCTAGGAGTACTATATTTAAGATGGTGGAACTAGGTATTATAGCAAGTTTTTTTTCCACAATCAAATTCCACAAACTTTTGGGTAGAGGTTTGTGTGTGCGCATGTGCATGCAGTGTGTAAATGTATGTAGAGACATGTACAAATTGTGATGTTTTTTTTCTTGTATTTATGTATGCTTGAATTCTTATGTTTCAAAAACTATGTATTCTAGATGAAAAATAAAACTCTAATCAAATTTGGCACATCCTAATCTGTCTCCAGGTTTAATAGGGACAGGGTTCTAGGATGAAAATGAATTATTTTTTATACGGGGAAACAAAGGGAACAACTCCAAAAATTTCATTAAATATAGATCAAGGGAAAGAACACAAAAAATTTCATCAAAAACACTTCAAATTTGTTTGTTTTTATGGATGTGTTTGACACAATCATAACCAGACAGATAACCAACAAACATTTCATTAAGCAAACATTTCACTGATGGAGATTAAAACAAATAGACATGAAACTGGATGAACATATGTGATCTTGATTTTGATGGATTTCAATCTTGTGCTTAATATCAGGTACTTCAACAATTCACTCAATAACAATCCTGCTTCTACCTGGTCAATTGTCCACTTCCGGCTTAACTGCCTTCTTCTTAGCTTTATACAGCAATTCTTTATTAAGCAATTACATTGCAATTAATATCTTTCATAGCAAAACAGAATTTTCTATTATGCAATTATGTTGACTTTGTATTGTTGTTTGTTTTATAAAGCATTCCAAAGAAATAGAATAACAAACCAAATCAAAAAAGGCCATATGGTTATATGTCCATTCGTCCAAATGTTCATAGATGAAATGTATGTTAGTCAAATGTCTTCCAGCCAAGCGTCCAGGAGCTGGCACAATAAACTATGTCATCATTTAGGTTTGATTACATCTATTTCAAGTCCTATGCCAGGTATTTTGGGAGTTGTGTATATGTGTATACAGATACATAGCATTGGAATAATCTAGTTTCAATGATTTTCTTTTGTTTTGTTATTTTTTGACTATATTTTAAAATATATATATATATATAACAGTCTGTAGTCACGTTATGAATCTCACAAAATATGTGGAAAAGACATTCAAGTAGTACTTTGAGAGTGATTGTCTGGCTGTCCAGATGGTATGAATAGAAAAAGAAAATCTATGGATCTTATTCTTGATATTCGACAAACGTATCCTTTCAGAATGGAATATCACTTTTGGGAACTGTTCCCAAAGACAAATAAGAATCATTCTTTGCAGATTTTGCTTAGGAAGTAAAGGCAAAATCAAAACTATTGAATATACTGTCTCCACAACGTACACGCTCATGCATACATATATATTGGGGATACATAAAATATACAAAGTGTAGCATAGATTATCTAATGTTTGAAGAACACTGATGGCTCAAAAGACATCAACAGAATCACTTTTTGGCAGGTGGACAATATGTCTTTATTTACACTGGCTCCAATGAATAGTTTGTATGAAAAAAGAAGACCCATAGAGAAAGAAATTATTTTTGCTTTAGGGCCATTTTTATCTCCATAACTTACAGCAAGAGATCTATTATTTCTTATTATTTTGCTAGACTTCTAGAAATCATTTAAAACAAGTCTGCAATGGTCATTTTCCAATACCAACCAGACTGTAGAAAGTCCTTTTCTGTTTTACTAAATTACTAGCATAGTATTCATAGAAAATGACAAGATTATTCATGAATGGATCTGTACTTCTGCCTTGAATCAAAGTATTGCTCCCTAGCTCTCTGCCTAGGATCAGAGTGTAGTAACAATGCGCTTATTGAAAAATGTCACATCCAAAAATATCTAAAACTATAAAGATGAAGAATGTTTGTTTTTGATTACATTTTTTATAGATCCCTAAGTGGTTTTACCCTACAAGCTGGAAAATTGAGTATAAGGGTAACTTGACCCCAGAATGTACATATAGGTGGTGTAGACCTAGTGATAGAGGTCAATTTAACATCAAGTCAATTTTGGCATTTTCTAATAAAGATAAGTGAACCCTAATGGTGGCAAATTTGTGAAAAGGGAACTCCATCTCAGGATGAACATAGGATAGGTATCTCTTGTAAAGGTCAATTTAAAAAACATTTTTTAAAACCTCCTTGTACATGGTAATTAAGAAAATATGCATCAACAGAGGATTGCTGCCTAAATACATACTATGCTGATGCAGCAGTTTCCAAAAAATCTTTTATTCATATAAATTCATAGCATCATTTTCCAGTTATCAAAGTATATTCTCTCATTTTCTATGACCTCATGAAACCTCCAGCTAAATTGCATATTCTATCACATTAGATTGATGCAACAGTTTTCAACATATTCGACAAAATCTTTTATTCATACGAATTCATTGCTTCATTTTTCAGTCTTCAAACTATTTTTCTTAGCTTTTCCATAACTTTATGCCACCTTTAACATAAATTGTGTATTCTATCATAAAAGAACCATTCCAATGTTGATTCAATGAATTTTTCGATTTCTTGAAAATGTTGGAGCGGCTAGAGAATATGTAGCATGAGGGAATAATTTCATACCCCAACTCCATGGACATTAATTGAATTGCATGTAAAATAGAGGGACAAGCAGCAACATGAAGCAAAATCACTGATTAACTTCCTCACCTTCTCTGTTCCAATGTATCATTCAAACGAGTCAATTGCTCACTTTTGTGGTAGCTGTTTGCCCAGGTCCAGCTATTCTGATCCTGTTTCTCTATCTTGGTAATGTAAATTAAAGCTGTGCGATTAATGTTTTATGTCAGCGTTGTTAACACCAAAGTTCAATTAACGACAATCAAGGACCGATAACTCTTTTTGCATTTCTCCAATGAATAAAGTGTGCCCTTCAACCTCAGTGCTTGCTTGCTTGCTTGCTTGCTTCACATTGCTCAGCTATTTTTTACCCATTTTCTATGTTTATTGTTGATCTTTTCTCATTGGCCCCTGTCTCTCTTTTTATTCTTGCATAGGCCTCAGTCTCTCTTTTTATTCTTTTATTGGCTCTTGTCTCTATTCCCTCATTGGCCCCAGTCTCTCTTTTTATTCTTGCATAGGCCTCAGTCTCTCTTTTTATTCTTTTCTTGGCTCCTGTTTCTATTCCCTCATTGGCCCCAGTCTCTCTTTTTATTCTTGCATAGGCTTCAGTCTCTCTTTTTATTCTATTATTGGCTCCTGTCTCTATTCCCCCATTAGCCCCAGTCTCTCTTTTTATTCTTGCATAGGCTTCAGTTTCTCTTTTTATTTTTTTATTGGCTCCTGTCTCTATTCCCTCTTTGGCCCCTGTCTCTCTTTTCATTCTTGCATAGGCCTCAGTCTCTCTTTTTATTCTATTATTGGCTCTTGTTTCTATTCCCTCATTGGCCCCAGTCTCTCTTTTTATTCTTTTTTTGGCCTCTGCCTCTCTTCTTATTCTCTTATTGGCCCCTGTCTCTCTTTTCATTCTCTTATCTGCCCCTGTCTCTCTTTTGAGATGGATAGATATATAAGTAGCTAAAACAAGACTAAAATCAATAGATAGGTATAGACTGAAATTAGTAGATAGGTACAAACTAAGATCAATATATACATAGGTAAAAATAGCCTGAAATCTATAAATAGAAATAGTCTGGAATCAATGGGCAAATAGGTAAAATGAAATTGAAATCAATTGATGCGAACAGACCGAAATCATTCATTGAAAACTATAGATAGGTAGGTATTAAAAAGAACAGATAGATAATTGGCTCTGAATCAAATGGCTGAAAACAATTTTTTCCACTGAAACTGAGAAAGGAATAAGATGTGAGAATGAAACAAAGTTCGTTAACCTTAATTTGTGACTTATAATTTCTGTGGAATCTTGTCAGCAGAAGGGTTGGAATGCAGTCAGAATTTCTTGTGTAATTATGACCTTATGAAAATATAATTAACACACTTCTTAGGATGTTGACCTCCCTCTTTGACTTATATATTCCAACTTGTTCAATGCATAACAACAACTTTTTTTAAAGAATTTTCTCCCCATAATGGAATTGTACTTATGAAATTCAGACAGGGTGATAGAAATCCAGAGTTCAATCCTCATCCAAGTCTCTTGCATGTTCCCTTCAGAGGAATCATTGATGCAGTAACATTAATGAGTGTTTGGTACTTAAGTGTACAACCAGGGAACACCCATCTCCTCTCAAATTTTTTGATAATGTCCCAGGATTGAGTTTTGAAAATTAATATTAATATTATTAGTATTAATTATGTAATAGATATTAACAAAACTTACGTTAGTCTAGAATAGGCTTACAAATATGGGGCACTTGGTGTGGATCAAATTCATTATAAAAGTAATTATCTTTAAGACAAGCTTGCTTACAATTGCTCCATAGGTAAATACCCTATTAATCTTTACTAAGCTTTCTTTAGTAAAGCAAAGAGCAACAAATATGAGGCACCTAGTGTGAAATGAACTCACTATGGAGGTAAAAAAGTCTTTGATACTAGCTTGCTAACCATTGATCCACAGTGAGGCACCCTATTATTCTTTTCTCTTATAATGATACAGACTCATCTCAAAATTACAGATGGTATCAGAAAACATTGGAGGAAAGCCATGAAATAAATCCACCAAAATGCTGTATTAATAACGAAAGCAACAAAACAAATTAGTTCAATAGTCCAAACAACTCTTGAAATGATACTGACCTATCACACACTTAAAATTTTACAAACAGAACAGTAGTTCCCCACAAGGAAGGGTGTGAATTCTCTCCAAGGGGGGAATTTAGGTAGTCCAACTGGGGAATAAGGTTATTTGGTTTGTGTTGTGTTGGATGATTAGGGCTTAAAAGTAGTCAGGATGTGTGATGTAAGATACAGAATAACTTTGCAACCAAAGGTCTGAATTTTCCTTTCCATTGTTGTTTATTGGAATCATTTAAAACTTAGTAATAGTGCTATCTTTTTGTCTTTGCGTTTAATTAATTTTATCAACTTTGATGAAATTTGTAATTTTCACAAACAACTACAACATTGGTTTCCCAGCATATGCAATCATAAAATTAAACCAATTCTTATTATAAAACTGTCTAATTATACGCAAAATATGATAATCATTTAAAATTATTCTTTGTTACAACTTACATAAATAGGAGCAGGGTGAACTAGCAATCATATTGACAAAAGTAGGGAATGACCTTGAAAAGGTTGTGAACCACAGCACTAGACAGTAAAAAACCTGATTTTCTATGAATTTTTGCTTTATTTGAGGAGGCCATTTTGTGCCTTGACTACTCCAAACTTTTGGGTGGCAATGCACATTAAATGGTTATAAAGTTGGAGATCGGTTTAATATGATAATCAATAATAAAAAAGATCTCATGCTCACTGAGCAGACGTGTATAGCAATTCAATCTTTATCTGGCAAATATGAAACCATGATCATCATCTGTTTGTAATCTTCCATCAAATTCTTCAAGCAACCATTCCACGGCCTGATAGCAATAAGCTGTTGACACCATTTCATTTTGTTCTATGATAGCTTGCTTGTTCTTGCTTCTTATTAGCCTCTAATATATCACTGTATTATCATACAAGAATGCCTCATTCCTGTCAGACTTGGAGCACCACAATGTGTACAATTGAAGAGGTTACTTAACAGATTATCAAGCATGAATTAACCACGTTTCAATGAAGGGACTTGAACTCCATGCTTCATTCCAATACACGTACTCTCTGCTTTGACTTGGAGAGGTGATTGAATTAGATGGATCAGATCAAAGACCATGGTGAAAAATTGGGTTCTGTACACTTGAGTTCAAGAGTCAAAAAATGTTCTTCTTAATTAAAAAAATACCTTTTCTTTGGTCAATTATTTAAATTCTTTGATGCTGTTATCAAATAAGTATTATGTAATTTTTTTCTCTAGTTACAAAATATCAACAATTTTTTTTCAAAAATATTGATATCTTAAATTGAAATAAAAGTGATGCGCTAAGATATTTCTCAATGTATAAGACCTTGAAAAGGTTGTGAACCACTGCACCAGATAGTAAAGAACTTCATTTTCTCTCAATATATGAATTGTTTTTAAATATATTCATATATGTAGGTTCACAAATTAGTTCACAGTCTGATGATGGAAAAAGCATGAATTAATTTCCAACATAATATCCTTCTTTCTAAATTCACTTGACAACGCATCACTATCGATCATATAGATTAAACATTGTACAGTGAAACTCGAAGATCAAAATTCAGCGATTAACTATGTTGGGTTACAGATTAGATTGATCCACCATAATATATATATATATATATATATATATATATATATATATATATATATATATATATATATATATACATACATATATATATATATACATACATATATATATATACATACATACATATATATATATACATACATATATATATATATATATATATATATATATGCACGATCATCATCATCATCAGCCATAATAAGTCCACTGCTAAATAAAGCTCCTTCCAAGCCGACCGTGATTGTGCTAAACCTCTAATATATCTTACCAGCAAACCTACTTACCCAGTTTCTCACAGGCAACTTCATATTTATCTCCTAGTGTCAAAAGTTCATATTTTTCATACTTATGTTGTTATGTCCAAACTAAATGTCTACATTTCAATGTTGAGCTTATTCTGGCACAGGGCCATAGATATGGAGTGCGTAGTGAGGATTGAAGTCACTACATAGTAGCAATGGTCTGTGAGACAACTTTGCTAACTATTACCCTACGTTAAGACTATTTCCTCTTAATGTGACAAGCTTTTTAAAAAATCTGAACTGCGTCTAGAACTCCTGCTGCAAGAAACATTTGCCACAAATTAATGATAATTAGGCTCATTTAGCAAAGAGACGATTGAAGAACAACCCCATGCATAAAATATACAATTGCCTAAATCACATGAATCGCTACAGCGATAGAATGAATTGGTCAGCTCAGTATCTTTGTTACCATTTTTCTCTGCTGACCATAATTTTTGTTTCACAGAAAAATAGTGGACATATGGATTGTACACTTGGGGAATGGATTGACCAAAATTCTCTAGCAGGAAAAAAGAGAAATTAGATCAATAGTCTGAACAACTCTTGGAATGATAATGTCTAATCTCAAAATTACAGAGAGTATCTTCAGGCACCTGCAGAAAGCTCTAGGATGAATCAGTCAAAATGTTGTGATAACAACAAAACCAACATGAAAATAGGATCAATAGTCTGAAAACTTTTGGAATGATAATGACTCATATCAAAATTACAGAAAGTAACTTGATGACCATCATGCTGCAGTAACCATTTCAGTAATATCACCAAATAAGTGATATCTGACTTTATTTCTGTAATTGCCCGACAAAAATGTTCATATCTTGATTCAAAATTAAAGTAACGAGCGAAGATTCCACTTAAGGAGATCCATAGAGTGTGAATTATTTTTCAAAAACATTTTCCTCTGCTGATGTAACACTGATCCATTTGATTTATGTTTTTCCAGCATTGATAAAAAAAGCAAATTTTTCCATAAAATATTTCAAAGACTAGCAAAAGAGGCCACTAGATCTGGCAGGAAAGTATCCAGCCATTTTGAATATTTCAAGAACTAATGGAGTGGTTTTGATGTAATGCAGCAACCAATCAGAGAGGACCTTACTGTGTATCAGTGGATAGACACTTTCCCATGAGATTACTGAATCAGCAGTGAGATGACATTGACTGAATTTCTTCACTGCGTGACCATTGCATTCACAATGACCAAGCAACTTATTCTTCATGTCTCCGTCTATTTGCCAAAAATTTGCATCACCAGATTGGTCAGCATCCCTACAGTCCAGACTTGGCTCCCTGTGACTTCTAACTTTTCACAAGGAGATTTCTGATAGGGGACGAGATTAACAAGAATTCTTCAAGGAAGCTGATGGCAATCCCAAAAGATGACTCAGCAGACTGTTACAAAAAGTGGAAAGGATATTGGGTTTTTGAGGTCACAAAAGGAGTGCTTTGAAGGGACTAAGGTGCCATTGCTTGAGGTATGCTTCTTTTTTGTTAATATCAAATAGATACTTTATGGGCAGACCTCATATTTCTTATCAGTGAAATTACAAATGTTTTCAATATTGCAAGTGGATAAATATATTCCAACCTCCATCCCCACCGCCCCTTCAAATACCCCCTCCAAGTTAAAATTACATGTGGGGATAAAACTATTTGGTTTCTCTTTTATTTGCATTAATTTGGTAGATAACTGCAAATCGGAAAGAAACTGAAGATTACAATCAAAAATTTCTGAATCAGCATTAAGGCTTGTGGGTAAGTTATTGAAACCAAGAGATCGGTCTTTGAAGTTGGGAGAAACAGTCCAGATGATGAAGCTGATAACAGAGAGGCTGCGAGACGGGTCAGTAAAAAGAAGTTTGGCAAATGATCGAATTATATCAAATAAAAAAATCTGATTGCAGTGCAGAGGTGGAAAGAAAATTGCTAAGATAATTGTGTTGAAATTCTTGAAGGAGAAGACGAAGAAAAACATCTTTTTCTTTGAAAGTAAGTACAGCATTTTACTAAAGCAAAGACACAGAGACAGTACACATGCACATACAAGCAAACATACAAATGTAAATAGATGTATTCATGTTTTATATATGTGTATATCAATGTACATATGTACTTGACAAAGTCCTCTGACCAATGATAAAAAGGTTTTCATTTAATTTTCCAACATAATCTCCTTCTTCATCAATACACTTGATATAGAGGAGAGTATTAATCACATAGATCAAACATCACAAAGTGAAAATTTATACTCATATAAGTAATCATGATTGGACCCAGTCAAAGTTGACAATTGGGGTAGCAGGCTGAATTTGCAACTGGCATGTAAGGTAATATTTCCCAAGCAAAATGCAATCCCACTATCTATTTATAGAAAGCATGAATGTATAGATTTTAGAAGCTGGAGTTAACTCTGCACTTGGATGTCTTTAGCTTTTTAAAGATCTAGTAAAGATGAAGATTTCTTCTACAAAAGAGTACCTGCCAGCTGTACCACAAGGCCATGAGCATCCAAGAGTGCCTAAACTGTGACTTGTTTTAAGCTGTCATTGTTCATAGTAACCCTTTGATACCCAGCTTCTATTGAGTTCCAACTTTCAAGTTGACTCGCCCTCAGTAAAAAGACCAGATCGAGGGGAGGGCAATTGCCCCTTTTACACTCCCCAGCAGATGCCTATGCACAGGGTAGCACTTAATTCACTGTCATGGAAACAAAATCGTCTAAATATTAGATTCATGTATTACGCAAACATCATCATATTCGGTTTTGATATAAAAACAAAATTTCTCATATTGTGAACAAATAAACATAGAATAATATTCAAGGTTATATTCAACATGGTTTTTATCCATAAAATTGTTTATGAATTAGACAGGGATAAGCTAAAACATGTCAAGCAAGCACAGAGTTGGTGATTTTAGAATGAATATTTATATAAGACTGACCCCAGAGTTATCATTTTATGAAGTCTTTGTTGGCAATACAGCTTTTGTTTTCTTACAGAATGTGTATGAAAAAATTATAAATTATATATATATATATATATATATATATATATATATATATATATGTATATATATATATATATATATATATATATATATATATATATATATATATATATAGTAGCAAGGATTCCTGGATTGCCTGGGGATCAAATAATTTCTTGCACACACCACACCAGTCCACACACAATCTGGCATACAGTTATGCATTATTTCTTCCCTATTGTTGTCAAATTTGAGGGTTTTTTTCCTCCGTCAATCCAGGATTCCTTGCTAGTTCTTATATATAAATCTTTGCTGTTGGCAAGCAGCAGGAATTCAGGCATTGCCTAAGGAAGAAATAGCTGCACATTTGACAATACAGAATTCAAACATGTTCTTCAATGTGTTTTTTACACAAGAAAATCATGTGGTTGGGGGTTGGGGTAAGCCAAAAAATAGATTGAGTGCATTGAGTATAGTAACTGGCATGTTGTGTGATCAAATCTTGGCATAGGAATAGCACACCTTCAGGTAGGTCCACACAAAGTTCTGGGCAGACCTGCATAGGTGCCTGCACACTCCTGAACAGGTCAAAGTAGTTTGTCCAGCTTTTGCTATGACTGAGATTAAAATGTTTGAAAGTGGAAGTTTGGGATTAAGATTTCAATAATATGAAATTCATTAAAAAATTCTTTTCAATCTTAAACAATGTTTGGCAAAGCTTTGTTTTGTGAAGGCTAAAGATTCAACTATTGTCAAAATTGACTACTCATGCAGAAAAGGACAAGAATATAGTGACTTGCCTGAAATTGTACAAACAACTAATTGTATTTATTAACAATCATAAATTGTTGAGTTCCACACATTCATTCACTCATCAAAAATGGCGCACAACTTTTGGAAAAAAAACCCAAAACATCTGACCATACGAAGATAAAAACACATTCTTAACTAAACGCTTTCATACTCAGCTCAACTAGGTGGGCAGAGTGTTGGAAATAATAATTATTTGAGTGTATTCAGTGTAGAAGCTGGCTGGTTGTGCAAATGAATCTTGGCATGGGTGTCGCACACCCTGGGGCAGTTTCGCACACATTCCCAGGCATACCTGAGATGACCTGCACACACTGTCAACCATGTCAATGTACTTTGTGTGGCATTTCCGTGTCACCGTTATTAAAATCTTTGAAAGAAGTTGTTTGGGTTTAAGATTCCAATAATATGAAATTCATTTAACAATTTCTTCCCACCTTAAACAATCTTTTTTCACAAATAACGGTCTAGTTCAACATTGTAGTTACAACGTAATTGAAAAAAACTCCTGAAGGCTTGTAAAAAATTATCTTATTTCGGCTTTGGCTCTGGCTTTTTGTTTTGACTTTGGCTGAAGTCAAAATCTTAATTTCGATAAATTTCAAAAAAGAAAAACATTGTTGATAATAAATGTTAGCTGTAACATTAAAAGTGGAAAAGTTCATATAAAAAGTGATGTTGAAAAATGGCAATCATGAATTTTCATTTGATGAATTGGAAAAAATCAACCAGATTTAGTAAAAAAAAAAGCTAATCAGGATGATCAGCCAAGCCTGTTCTTTCTTTTTTGCCTCCTCTCTCGTTAGAGGACTTTTTTGCTTACTTCCTCATAACTATCAGGTAGGCCTGTCAAAGGCATTTGTGCACATAAACATTGTTACAGACAGCTAAATTATATATATATATATATATATATATATATATATATATATATATATATATAACAGGAAATTTAAACGCAGACCATATTTATTCATATGAGATGAGAGTAATTTTGTTTCAGAATCAAAAGCAAAGATGTTTACATTATAAAAATTGTATTTTGGTCATTTCGTTTACTTGTATCAACTAAGTAATTGCTATGTACAGTAGACACAATCTGAAATTGATTCCCTCACAAACTAACTTTGCTCAAAGACCACTGACCTTCTACATGGCTAGCAGATATTTCTGTAGGGCAGAAATCCTCATCTTGGCTTTTTTGTCAATCCACCAAAAAAATCCAATCCAGGATTTACCCTGACTACTAAGATTTGTCTTAATGATAAGATGATGGGTTACACGATTTGAAAACTGATCCTTTCACATCTTCCATGCATAGCAAAGTGGAGGTTTATTGATACAAAAAAGATGATGATGATGATGATGATGATGATGATGATGATATAAAAATAGCAGGTCACATTATACATGAAAATAATATATATTCATGCTTTTCACATATAAAGACAGTGGGTAGCATTATAAATTAGATCTCATTATACATGAAAATGAAATGTATTCACGCTTTTTAGATATGGAAACAGGGGTGGCAATACACACAAGATCTTAGTATACATGAGAATAAAATGTATTGAATCCCATTACTTATAAAGACATAGGAAGAATTCATATATAAGATATAATTATTCATGGATATACATATAAAAATAGGAGTTGGCATTATAGTTATTTTTACTAAGCATCTGATAAAAAGTCTCAAGTTGCTTACAGTAAGGGGAGTGGCGTTATATATGAGATGGAATTGCATACAAATGTGGTAAATTTGGACAACATAAGCAGTTAGAACTGCAGATGGATGGAAAGGATCCTCAAGAGGCAATTTTTAAAAAAAATGAAAATGTAAAATGGGACATGAAGGAAAGAAAAAAGAAGTGAAGCAGAGAAATGACATTTGAGTTGCATGTTACTATTTTTATTTCAAAATATGCATTTCAACAAAAATGACAGGACTTTCACTTCCATACTACTTTCATCTTTGTTGTTTGGATGAGGATGTTATGGTTAATGAGCATGGTTGATGAGATCTTCAGGCTCTCCAGACTTGTCTGAAGTTCAGAGAAGTATTGTCATCATTCGTAGGGAGATTCATCATGGCATCCTTATCTTTGTTGTTTTGATCAGCATGGTTGATGAGATCTTCAGGCTTTCCAGACTTGTCTGAAGTTCAGAAAAGAAGTATTGTCATCATTCGTAGGGAGATTCATCGTAGCATCCTTATCTTTGTTGTTTTGATGTGGATGTTATGGTTGATAAGATCTTCAGGCTTTCCAGACTTGTCTGAAGTTCAGAAAAGAAGTATTGTCATCATTCGTGGGGAGATTCATCATAGCATCCTTATCTTTGATGGAATATTGTCATTATTTCATGAAAAATTCAGACTAGTATCTTATCAACTACACACACTCTAGGTAGGTAGAGAGGTGCAGATTGGCATAACAGTTATCAGTATAGAAAACAGAATCGGCAAACAAAGTTCAAATTTTGTCCGACACTGCTTTCATTCTGATGCCAATGGGAAAGGCATAAATCTTCCCTAAGCTATGAGTAAATAGCAGGGCAGTTAGAGTCCTTTAGCCCTATAAGACAGTCCATCCAGGAAAAGTTCACTGACAGAAAACACCTACAACTTGGCAGTCACTATAGGTGATCTAAAATTTGGTTGAGAAATCAGGAAGGTTGGGCATTGGGCTAGCACCCCAGATCCGTTAAAAAACCTTCAATTGCCACAGAAACAATAAATGAATTTCCAATCAACAAATCCCATATTTTTCAAAATGGAGACAAGCATTGTCCAATATGCCTTGTTACATAAAAGGGCCTTTTTTTGTTGCTGTTGTTGTAGTAAGTCAGTGAAGGTAAAGCGTCCGTCTCTTGAGAGATAACTCCCTTCAGAGTATGTATGGCTGGTAACAAATTTTGCGTCAGCTTAGGGATCCTTATTTCAAGTCTCAAGTCTGGTTAGGACCTGGACTTCATTCTTGCAAGCTTATGTTAACTTCACATTAATGCCCTTGGGGAAAAGAATGAATCCACTTCTTTCTCTGCTCTACCCATTGACAGATATCTTGATAAAATATCTCTCAACTAGCATGCCATGATGGTTGATAGAAAAGAGAGTAGATTGTGTCATGATTGACTTATGCTAATCACATAACCGGAAGTACTACCAGGAGAGGAGGTAGCTGACATATAACACTGTAACAGAACAGTCTTCACATAGCTCTCGCATTGTATATCTAAGTATGAAGAACAGTTGTTCCTTATAAAAGTGTTAACCATAACCTGCTGGCTTGTTAGTAATACCCACAGAATAAGATATGATACCACATGGTGTCAGGAGTTGGATCTATCTTAAGAAAGAAAAAAAGATTTTCAACTCCAACATCAGGATTAATAGCCAATGGGAAAAAGCTAGAAGACTTTTATTTAAAAAAAAAAAAATGCCAGAGGATTAATTGATTGATGTAAACAAAAAAAAGTCTGAAGACTATTAACAAAAGGAAAAAAAAACAGTGGACTTATTATCAGGACTGAAGAATGAGAAAAAGAAGAAATATAATGAAAAAAATGGCTCTGGCAAATGCTACTTTAGGCCTTTAGTTGCCGGAATCATTCAACTTTTCACAACTACAGGAACAGGAACAATGGATTCCTTGATAAGAAAGATTTTGTTATGCCAAAAGTTTTGCACATAACATCTGAGAGCAATCAGGTAAATGCATTGATGTATTGCATTGGTCACAAAACCGACAACATATTAAATGGACTGAAGTTGTCTAAAGAAGAACAACAGAATAACAAGGCAATTAAAATGGGTTTTATAGGTTCTTAATCGTCAAAAAGAATATCATTAATGAAAGAGCCCGTTTCAAGCTGGTGGACTCATTCATGATGGCCCTGTACACATTCAGAGAAAATTCAGGGATGAGCTGATCCATAATAGGCAAGTGGTTGGACTAGTAGTCATGCAATTGTCCCAAAAGATGGACAGGATCACTGACATCAGCCTGGAGAAGGCTGTAGAGATGGCAGTGGAGGTGGAGGCATTGTAACAACAGCAGTCCAACCCACGCAGCGAAAAATTCGGACAGCTCATAGTGGAACAAAACAAACCGTGGTGTAAAACGTTTCATTAAAAAGTGATGAAAAGAAAACCACAACAGAAAGAAAAACAAGAAAAAGACTACAGGTGAGATAGCAACTACCCGGACAAAGACTGGTGCCCAGCCAAGGGGAAAAGAGTGCGTGGGTGAGGCAGAATAAGGCATTTCAAACCAGCATGTAGAACACCAGAGTCAGTGCGTGGGGTTGAAAAATACGAAGAAGACAGGTTTTTCTTATGTGAGATGACAATGGGTAGGACCCATGGAAAGTGAAAAGGCTCAAAGCCAAAAGAGCCATAGGTTGCCTCCAAAGAAACTTGCAGGAAGTTGATGAGAAATTTCTGAAAATTGCAAGCAATAGATAAAAGAATTGCAGCAAAAACTATGGGGAAAATATGCCCTTCATAAATCCATGAATCAAAGTCAGATGAATGAATCGAAGAATAAAGTCACCAATCTGGAGAACAAGCTTTCTGATCTAACTTCAAATATTGAAGCAGTAAAGGCTACAGATGAGTAAAATGTGCTCAGATAAAGCAGAAGAAAAACCAGTCAGAAAAAGACATGAAAATCTATCTCAGGAGGTGGAAAGTGAGATTAAGTTAAAAAAGAAAAGAAAAAATCAGATGAGGACTAAATCTCTGAAGAGAAAGTGAACAATGAATATGAAAAAAACAACATAGAGGTTCAAATCGGTCCATGAGAGGAACTACCTGAGGAAACAAAGAAAAGGAAAATAGATAAAAGTCGAACTTGTTGTTGGCAGACTTGTTCTTCAGAAAAAGTCATCGAACTATAAACCAGAAGAAAAAAGAAAAAAAGGTTAAACCAGTTAACAGAAGGGAAAAAAAGAAAGAAAAGATAGTCTGGCAAAAGTAGAGTTCAGTTGAACAAGAAGAAAAAATAGTGAGAAGATAGTCTGGCTGAAGAAGACTTTGGTTGGACAAGGAAAAAATGGTGGATGATGTTCTGTTCTGAAAAAAAATTAAACATATAAAGAAAAAAAAAAAGACACAAAGGTTTTTGTGTCAAAGAAAATAGAAAAAAAGGAGAGACCAAAAAAAAATGAGACCTCAGTGTTTGTGAACTGGTGAACAGAAAAAAATGTAGAGAAATATATCAGGGGCTAGCAAGGATACCCAGCGTTGCCCAGGAAGAGGCATGGAGGTATCTTAAGATTTTCAGTGAAAAGTATGTTCCTTAATATATTTCTCCCTATACAACGCAACAAATGGGGAAAAAATGATTATTCAAACAATTCACACATGAAAAAATAGCTATTATGGAAAAAATATTCTGATGCACAAAATATACAAATTATGTTGTCCCTTAGTTTGACAGGGCTTCTGGATATACAACATTAGAGTTTCTCCCATTGAGTATCAGTATGAAAAGATTATTTGAGGATCCAATCCTAGAACAAGTGATATAGAGCTGGCCATGGGAAGAGCATTGAGAATTCGAGTTAAAGCCAGTGATCTAGCAAGATTGTCTCTGTGCTTAATTACAATTTTGGAATTTTTGTCTGAACATGGTTTTCAGGGTAGCAGAACTTCTTACTAACAAAACAGAAAAAAATCAAGTACTTTAATTCCCAAAGTGTTTTCCTTTGATTGAAAAATTCTATTCGAATCCAAAAATGACCTACGCTGACCTGACCTCTAATGACCTTGGAGGTCAACACCATCAATTCTATCATCTCTGCCAAAGTTATCTCAATGTTTCAATTCACCTCAAAAGAATATAATTGTTTGGTTGCAATATGAATAAAAAAGAAGCTATTTTAATGCAGAATTGACCTCTGCTGACCACCAATAATGCTAGGACTCAACACCACATAATTTATTTCTGCCCAGGTTAATCCCACTTACTAATTTATGTTCAATAATGTAATTATTTGGCTACAAAATGGCTGGAAAAAATTATCTTAATCCAAAAAATCTCAATGCCAAATTTTAGTCTCATAGGTGTAAATGTGTATCCAATAACTTGGAAAATTGGCTAGAAATGACAAGAAATGACCTCTGGTGACCTTAAATGACCTCTGGGTCAACCTCACATATCTAGTAACCTTTGTCGTGAGAGGATGCACCCATATGACAAATTTCAGTTTCATAGGTGTGCAATTGAGGCCAACAACATTGGAAATTGGTTAGAAATGACCAGAAATGATCACTGGTGACCTTGAATGACCATTGAGGTCAACCTCACAGAGCCTATGTCACAAGTTGGTGTTCAGTGAATCTTCCAGCTAGATTTTATGTCAATGGGTCTCATGATTTTAGTGTGAGGCATGGATAAATACATACCATAATTATTTGTACATAACACGCTCCTGTGTATAATAAACACCCATAATTATGGGCTATAAATTCCTGGAAAAAACTTTTGTGATGTATAATATGCATTGACTTTTCAGAATTTATAGTGACTAAATTTAACCTTTGTTCAACTTTTCACCTGATTCGTATTGACTAAAAATAAGATTTCATAATTTGCATAATGTTTTGAAACATGAAATTCTCACAGTATTTAGAGAAAATGCACAGACAAGTTCACACAAAATATACAACAAGTTTGCAATGAATGTGAGTTCTCACTAACAGGAACAAAATTATGAACAAGCACCCATTTCAGTAGCAACTGACTATTTCTATGAAGCCGCATAAACTGGAGGTGATTGCTACAACTGTACCAGCACATGGCATATAAAAGAGCAGATATTCAATTCAAACTGTTGTCAGTCACTGGCAATCATCTATGACACCATTTCTCTGATAGCTTCCCTCTGTTGACCAAGACATCTACCACTGATGACATAGATGATGATGTCATGGTGTCCATCTTTGACACGGACAGCAGTGAATCAGACTAAAATGTGCTCAATATCGGTGTGAACAAAGCATTTTGAACAACTCCAGTGTTTGGTTAATGATTTAAACTTTGTCACCCATCAGTTAGCTCGGGCAATAGATATAACAATTGGTTATTGGTTCCTAAATATGGCCAGGCACTTGGACAAGAAAAAAGATAACATTTAGTTCTGAAGTATAATATGCAAACCTAAATATCAAGTTGAAAGATGTAAGAAAAAGTACTTAGCATACACAAATAATTACAGTAAATAGACGGAAGGCCAAAATATTAGTATAGATTTTTTCTATCCAAAATCTTCTTTCGACAAAAAAGGGAAATGTTGTGATTGTCTTATGCAAATCACATAACCAGAAGTACTGCTTGAAGAGGAAGTAGCCAGCACATAAATAACAGACAATCTATAACAGGACAGTTCACATACAGCTCTCACATTGTGTATATCTATGTGTGTAGTATTGTCATTCCTTATAAAAGTGTTAACCATGACCTGCTGGCTTATTAGTCATACCTACAGAGTAAGATGACAGGTAGGTGAGAAGTCAAGTTATCTTTTCTCCTATAACTACATTATTTGTCGCAACAGTGGTGAAAAAAGACTGTTACTGCCATAGTCAACCTTGACAGGTGCAATTAGATTATTATGCAAATATGCATTTATTCTTTTGTGTCTATGTTTATATTTAATTTCAATGGCCAGTCTTTTCATTAATTTCAGGGAAGCTAAGTTTACAAGGTGCGTGCATATCACTCTTCAACCAATGACTTTGAACCAGACCTCAATGGTGTACCCAACGTATGGCAGGTATGGCACATGCTCTAGATGCCACTTGCAGGGGTCAACACCGAGTATTTTCCGATGTAGTCAGACAAGCCATCCTTGGTGAAAAAAGAATTTTCTCTAGATGTACGATCTGCCTTTGATCATAATTTAAATAAATCATTAGATAAAATTACAGTGCTGATAGCTACATGGCCTTATGCCTCTTAGAACCATTACTCTATGCCAGTGGGCAGTAAGTCCTTATTCTTATGCAAACTACAATGGAGGTGGTCCAAGATTTTGAGCAAAATTCATGAAATTCAATGTTCTTATTAAAAGTGCCATTTCCTTATTTCAGAACATTGTGTAAGAAGATCTTGGAATGTTTCTTCATGAAGAAGAAAAATGAGAGAGAGAGCTGTGAGAGAGGGCATCTGCGGCCAATTTTCCAGGGGGGTGCAAAAGGATATATTTTGGGCGGGGAAAATATATATCATAGCAGCAACCCTGTGGAGAAAATACCATCTTTTCATATGGAAACATCAAATTGGGGTTACAGCACCATTATCGTTTATTGACTATAAGGTTCAAACTTTCAAACCTCCTCACCCTAGAAGAGAAGTGTGATCCAGGGAGGGGGGGCAACTGCATGTGTCCATGGATATGAGAGATCATTCAGCAAATTAAAACAAATCCTTTTGTATTTGAGAGCCTTCATGGTTGACCCATGGTTGACTCTGTAATTTTGCTCTCCTTAGTGAAGAAAGAGAAAGGTAACTTTGAGCACAGCATAAACCAATTAGTATCAGTCAAAGTAAGGAATACACAGGTGTAATTCTTATGCAGTGCCATAATTTGTTAATAAAAAAAATAATGATTTTGACTTGTATTTTTGAGCTGATATTATGGTATAGTTAATCAAAAGATGGGTGTCACCATGTCAAATGTTTGGGCAGGAGAACAATTCCAGTGCTTGCCATAGGCACTATTTTCCGTAGTTACGCCTCTGCTAGACATGACAGTAATAACAATTTGACCTTTCCGGGCTCATGTTATATTATGACATTTCTTTGCATCTGAAGCTGTCAAATAGGTTAACTTCCTTTTGTCAACAAAGCATATTTCTGGCTTTTGGCCTAGGCTACCAAAACTACACCCAACCCCCAAAAATCTATGATTAATTCATTCCAATATATCGATAGAATTTAACGACAGACAGGTTTCTACCACTTTTTTCCAACTCACCAACAATCAGTGTCTTATTAAACTTCTTTTCTTCAAAACTATGGCAGACAGACTTCAAAAGAGAAAAAACGAAGATACAATATAAATCACTCACCATTTCCTTGAAATCACAAATTTCCTGAGAATTTTCTTCACGGGGGATCTTAAGTCTTTGACATGTCTTCTTTTGGAGGTAACATGAGTTGCCCTTATTCTGGAATGAGATCAGAAGAAAATGATCAAAAAATTATAATGCAAAGCAATGATCCTCTAATCATTAATTCCTAACACAATAAATATCAGTGGGTCATTATAATGAAGTTTCTTCCAATGAAAAATGCTTCCAGGATGTATTACTCTGCTTAGAATCCTCATGTTTTTTTGAAAATCACAATATTTTGACCAGTTCATTCTCCAACCTTCATCAGATCAATGTCACAACCAGAAACAATGAGAGACCTTAGAAGAGAACCTTCTATTTTGCACCCAACTTTTTTTGTATAATTTGTGCCACTTCAAAGTTATATAGATTCATATAACACCAGTTAAACAAGAAAAAGAATTTTTCCTATTTCTTTTGGAATAAATAAACTGTATAACAACTCACTCCCACAGTCAATAATTGAACAATAATAGCATCAAAATTTGAAGTCGTATAAAAAATTCCATTGAAGAATAAATATGGTCAGAATAAATTCTATTCATGATGTCACGGATGTTTTCCCCTGAAAAACATTTAAAATAATGTAAAATAAACATCTAGATCTTAGGGAATCTAGATGTTATCGATCGACAAGGCTCAAAAGCTTTTTTTCCAAAAATTAAAAAAAATCATTTTCAGATGGAGTGTAGTGGAGCACTGATGCCAATTTTCAACTCTGTAAGGCAAGAACAGACAAACATACAAACAGATGCATATTAAAAAAAAGGGATAGAACACTTGGCCACTTTTGGTGGCTACAGTTGTTGAACAGTAGGATTTTATTCAGGAAAAGTGGAAACTTTTGAAGGTTTATATTTAAATTTATGAAACTCTTAGCAATCACTGAAAATTTGATCAGGTGATGTGGCACATCTCAAGATTTGGTTCACAGCTGGGAGTGATTAACAAAGTATGTTACAACTCTTCTCTTAGTTTGCCAATGTATTTACAACTGGGACAAAACAAATTTTGTCACTACTTGGAGTGATCTTGTGCCCACACTTTCATATTTTGTTTATCCATAATGATATATCAGTTGGTATAATCATTTTATAAAATGTTTGTTTTAATAGCGTTTTATGAAATGACTGCTGACAAAATGTAATATTTGTAACCAAAACACTTCATGGAATATCAGTAAGTATAAGCATTTTATAAAATGTCTGCAGATCAGAAATTTGATGAAGCATTTGAAAATGAATCATATCATAAAATGCATATATCTCAAAGAATCCATGAAATATCTACAGATGAAGTATTTTCATAAAGGGTCTGCAGCTCAAACATTTTATGAAATGTCCGCAAATATGATGTTTCATAAAATGTCCTGAGATCAAACATTATATGAAATGTCTGTAAATACAATATTTTAGAAAATGTCTTGAGATCAAACATTTCATGAAGTATTTGCAGATAAAACATTTTTAAAAATACCTACATCTGAAACAATTCATGAAATATCTGCAATCGAAATGTTCTGGTAACAACAAAAGCAACACAAAAATGAGTTCAGAATTCCAAACAACACTTGAAATGATAATCCCTCCTTCTATATGGATTGTACACCTGAAAGAGGCTATAGAATGGGAAATGATGTGGTTACATCAAAACCAACATGAAGAATGAATTCTATAGTCAGAACACAAAAAAAATAAGAAATAAATAAATATAAGAGAGTTAAATGACAAGTGCAATCAATTCAGATTTAGTAGCCTAATTAGTAGGGTAGTCCTACATGAAATAAGAAGCTCCTGTGGAAATGAGACAATTTCAAATCTCGCTGGCAGCTTCTTAGTCCCAATTTTTAGAAATTGTTTAAAAATGCAGATAATCTTTAGAATATCATAATGTCTATATAAATTATAATTCATAAACTATTGTATAAACCAATATTATGATGATATCGCCCTTATTTACTATCTAGCATAACGAGTGCCTTACTTTGATGCCGTGATTAGCGAGCTAATCTAGCAGACCATTATAACTGTAGTGAATTTGATCCTTATTCATGATGTTGTGCCAGACTAAACTAAGCTAAGTAAATACCATAAAAAAAGATTTCGGGATGCCTTGCCATGGGGTGATGGTTAACAAGCTAGGCTACACAATAACAACTGTACAGTGAATTCAAACATCATTGGGTGTCCCGCACTTGTGGTCTTGTATCAGATTAAGCTAAGCTTAGTAATTACTCATGGGGTACTTTGCCATGGGGAAACAGTTAGTGAGATAGGCTACAGACTCTTAGTACTGAGTGGAGAATTTAATCTTCATTGGATGCCCTACACTTGTGGAATCATGCCTGACCAAGGTTAACTTAGTAAATAACCATACACTATGGAGCACCTTGCCACAGGGTGATGGTTAACAACCTAGGCTAGAAAACCATAACTACTATGGAGTTGGGTCAATTCTCACAGAGTGCCCCATACTAAGCTAAGTTTAGTAAATACCTGGAAGAAAAGTTTGGGGGGCCTTACCATGCAAGAATGATTATCAAGCTAGTATTGCAGACCAGTTGTAATGCAGTGAGTTTGAACTTTGGTGGGTGCCCCGTACTGGTGACCTTGTGCCCAACAAAGCTAAAATTTAGCAAATATTATCTAATATAAGAATTTAAAACATTTCAAAAGTCAACTTCTATACATATCAAAGTTTGAACCAATCCATTTTAGGGGGTGCTGGGTGATCATTTCCCACTAATGCCCTTGGGAAAGGTATGAATCTCTCTCTCTCTCTCTCTCTCTCTCTCTCTCTCTCTCTCTCTCTCTCTCTCTCTCTCTCTGGCTATGGGTAAAAACTTCAGGTGCTAATCACTTCTAAGTCTATTTGGGAAAAATATCTATCAAAGTTACTGTAGAGTTTGAGTGATTTCTTCACATTCTCTTACTTTATGACTTATAGTTTCACTACTTCAAACCTTTTAATAATGTTAACAAATTTTTACATTGTATCAGTTTCATCTGAGGTTTTAATGAAATGTGACAAAACTTGTTCAGGTAGGAGACTCCATTGTTTCAAACGGTGGGTAGCTACAAGATATTTTCATTAACAAAATTGTTACCTTCAAATCGAAGAGTCCATTGTGACGGAAAGAGAAACAGAAAAAGTCACACTGGTCATTATGATGTAGATAGATAACTCAGAAAAACTATAATAAGCAACACTAAACACCACTACACTTTCCCAAACAACTACCAAATAGTCTTAACATCTTTAATATTATAAAGGCTTTAGAGAAAATTTCTTTTCAAATCCTCGATTGATTTTTCCTCTCCTTGAAGACTCTCATTCTTGTTTTTCCTCATATCAGCTAAGCTTGGCTTAGTAGAATCCTAGGCCAAACTGGTGAAAATGTGGGGAGGGAAATTGTGTTATACCCACATCCCAGTATCCCAGTAGGGGAGGGGCTGCCTGACTAAAAAAATTCCTGGATTTTAACAGGCCTCGAAAACAGACCATTATCATTAGTTAGAAATTTGCAACTATCTTAACTACCACATCAGGCACTCTAGTTTTTTTTAAAAATTAATAATTATATTTATCATAGTATGGCACAAGGCCAAAAGGAGGGGAAATGCAAGGAGAGTAATTGTATTACTCCAATCTTCCAAACTGGAAGAGCCTACTCGACCAAAAAATCAGTATTTTAAATCTTGGTTTTCATCTCAAACTCCGACCTCAGTCATCAAAGGGGGTGTATATACCTACCTCTTTGATGATGCAGGCCTTCAAAATTTTCTAATGCTATTTTGTAAGTTTGAATTAGTTGAGTACAAGGCTACTAAAGTGGGGCACCTGGTGATGGTCAAACTCACTAGGCTAGCAAATTGTTTTCAGAAATGAGTTTGCTGACCTTTGCATTATGGTAGACACCCTCATGGTTAATCCGCACAAGGCCACAATATTGAGGTATGTAGTGCGGAACAAACTAACAATCGAGAGCCTGCAGAATTGAGATAACAATAATAATGAAAACTCCACTTATGCATAAGTATTTTGCAAATAGGGTTGAATATAAGTCATAATTCCTTGTTATGAGCTCAATAAGAAGGAGCATTCATTTCAGTGGGTACATTAGGCAAAAAAAATGGTCTGACATCAGCATGAGTAGAAGAAATTAGATTCCAGATAGTTGCCAAATTTTCATAGATAGTACATCAAATAAAAATTGGCAAAGCTGTGAAAATGGTGTGCAAAGATTAAATGAGAGTGCATTGAAATTGTAGTCAGTAGAACTAAACATTTTTGCATCTCTCTTTCAATGGATACATCAGTTGCGCTTTGCAGTTTGTCGAGGCAAACCAAAACTTTCAGTAAACATTTGAATACATGGTGTCATACAGCTGGCTGAAAGTACCCATAACAAGCATTCTTTAGATAAGGGGTCACAGGAAACAAGTAAAAGGCCCCAAACATGTATTTCTTAGACATGGGAATACAGGAAATGAGGGAAAGAACCTGGAACACACATTCTTTAGATAAGGGACCAGAGAAAATGAAGAAGAGAACATAGAAAATGTAATCTTTAGATAAGGGATCGCAAGAAATGAGGAAAAGAACCCAGAAAATGCATCCCTTGGGTAGGGGGCCACACGAAATGAAGAAAAGAACATGGAAAACATATTCATTAGATAAGGGGCTACAAAAAATGAGGAAAAGAACCTGGAACCTGCATTCCTTGGGTAAGGGATCACAAAAAATGATGGGAAGAACCTGGAACATGTATTCCTTGGATGTCGGACCAAATGTGGAAAAGTATTCGAAACCTACATACCTTAGATGAGGGTTCATTAGAAATAAGGAAAAGAACCCAGAACATGTATTCCTTAGACAAGGGGTTACAGAAAATGAGTAAAAGAACCAAGAACATGTATTTTTTAGATAAGGGGTCACAGGAAATGAGGAAAGAACCCAGAACATGTATTCCTTAGATAAGGGGTCACAGGAAATGAGAAAAATTTGTTCTCTTGCTTTTTCCCTTTGCTCAAGCAGTAATCTATCTTATTGGTATGGAACTTATCTCTTCACTTCATGTTACTCCCTTCAAAAGACCTTATCATGTGTTGTTGTCCCACACACATCGAAAAGCTCATTGACTCAAACAAAGTGTGATTCACAAAATTTGTCTGCTGAAAGATAGTTTACCTGGTTGAATCTGATTGAAAACTGGGTTTTGCTCAATGAGAAAACAGGTCAATGTCTTTGGCTCTCATGGTCATTGGGCAATTTACGTCTGGAACTAAATAGTCAGCCATGTCTGGCAACCACAATTGTTTGTCTGTGCATTAGTGTCAATAGGTCCACTGAAGACAAAAAAGTAAACAGTCATTTACCATTCAGTTTTTCTGTGTAATTCAATTTGCGTTGAAATTCCAATAGTTGAAACAAGAATGGACCTTGCAAATGCCAATGGTTAAACTTAGAAATTAAAAGCTACACTTGTTTATAAAAAAAGGGAAGTACATCTTAGAAACATATTTGCAAAGGACTAATATTTGATTAACTAACAAGAAAGTGTGATGAATTTTGTTAATATTTCAATGTTGATTCATATCACCTTCAGACTATTATCATTATGTTCAGAAGGTTGTAACAACATATATAACAAAATTATTTACATAGAATTAAAAATTAAATAACTATTTTGTCCTCAGACAGATTTTAAGGATGACTGGAGATCTAAACAGTCAAAACATTGCAAAACACCTGTGCGACAAATTATAGGTATAAAAGCTTAGATTTCTTTTATTATAATTTTATCAACATTTTTCTCATGAGACTTTTTTTCATCCAGAAATCGACAATTTTATAAGTACACAATTGTACTGACAGCTGTGATCAGCAGAGCGGAAACAGTTGGCTTAACCAATGTGTCCTAAAAGATTTTCTAGTGAACTTGTCAACTAAAAGAAAAATAAATAATTACGCTGTCTATATCTGAGGAGGAAAAAAGTCCTACTGCTGCCACAATGTCATATACATCATGGCTCTGCTTTTATATTGAGTGTTATGCTTAATCTTGTCCCAAGGCAATACTATGAAGCACAGAGCCAAGATTGAACTCACTATGGTTTATGAAGTCAGGTTTCCAACAGCACCTACACAGACTGTTGAAGATGGATAGATAGACTGAGATATATGCCGACAGATATAAATATATTATGATACTAAGGTATATGTGAAGAGACTTGTATATTAAAATAGGTGTGAACATACTGAGATAGATAAATAGATAAATATGGACAGTTGAGGTAGACAGACATGGAGATAGATATGAATAGATAAAGATTGTTACGTATAGATAGGCCTAGAAAATGAAGGAGAGTGGAAGATATTTGTCAATTTAGATTTTTATGAACAGAAAAAAAGGTTGTGTGTGTGTGTGCGTGTTTGTTTGTGTGTGTGTTCATGTCTATGTGTGTGTGGTTGTTTATGTCTTTGTATGTATGGAGAGAGGGAATCATAATTAGTAGAGAGGAAGAAAATTAGTAGTGGGGGGAAAAAGATGAGGGAGAAAGAGAAGATAAGGAAGTGATTATTAGAGAGAGGAAGAATTAGTAGACTTTGAATTGGATGAGGAGAAAAATCAGTTGAGAGAGAGAGAGATAAGGACAGAATTGGTAGAGAAAAGGAGAGAGAGGCTGAATGGTTAGAGATAGAAACAGAAAAAGAGAGATCGGACTGATAAGGACGGAATTAGTAGAGAAAGAAAGAGGAACAGTATTGAGAGAGAGAGAGAGAGAGAGAGAGAGAGAGAGAGAGAGAGAGAGAGAGAGAGAGAGAGAGAGAGAGAGAGAGAGAGAGAGAGAGAGAGAGAGAGAGAGAGAGAGAGAGAGCCATAAGACCAGAGACAAATATGAAGAGATTTCAATCAATATATATGAAAAGGTGTTGATTGTTGGTGAGACAGCTATGAAAAGCTCAAGATAGATATATAGATATACGTGAACAGATACAATGAGAGATGTCTAATACCTCATAACCAAATATGGATGATACGTTTACAAAGGAAAGAAATGGAAAAGGAATTACGAAATAAAGGAAAGAAGAGGCACGCAGCATAAGGACTGAAACATTCTAGAGGAAAATGAGGGCCAATCACGTATGAGTAACGAATGATTAATAGGAAAGAGAAAGAGCAGAATGAATTGCAGATAATCCTCCATGAAGAATCACAAACATTTCAGTCATGGCAATGTGGTTGGGTGTGTGTACACACTGACAAAAGAGAAAAAAGCCGAATCCAAAAATTTTTTAAAATCTCTCCAAGAATAAGCAGAGTGAAAAAATCTGTAACACTTATTGAATCTGAAAAAAAAAAACTTTCAGGCAGTACCTCCCCTTCCCCTACAATTTGTTATTCTTTTATTTTTCTATGTTTTCAGATTCTTTACGTATTAACTTGGCTTAGATTAGTCTGGTGCAAGGCCATAAATATGTGGCACTGAGTGAGATTCAAATTCAGTACACAGTGGTAACGGTTTGCTAGATTACTTTCTTAATCATGACCCCGAAATGAAGTTCTCTTTCGGTGTATACAGTAATCACCCCTTATCCAGAAAGGATGTTCAAAGACCCCCAGCAGATGCCAGAAACTGTGGACTGTACCGAATCCTATATATACTATATTTTTTCCTAGATATACATAACCAAGACACAATAGTAAGATAGCAACAGTAACTAATGATAAGATAAAACAACAATAACAATATATTGTACTGAAAGTTATGTGATGGATAGAAGATTCTTTATTTGCATAGATCTTAATAACTTCAGGATATAATTTTTTTCATTCCTTATTAAGTAGATAACTTCCACCTTTTTACTTAGAGGAAGCACTTTACGGCTTCTCTATGGCAAATCCGAATTACCAGTATCACCTGTGGCACATTTAGGATGTGGCAGGGAATGGCCATTGAGCAGTTTCTATTGAAGTCAGACAAGCCGATAAAAAAAAAACTGTCTTTAGATGTATGATCTCTCTTTGATTTTCAAGGGTGAGAAGCACTCAGATGGCCAGATTGGTAAACCAAATATGAATTATTAGATAAAGTTACAGTGCTTGTAGATACATGACCATGTACCTAACAGTACCACTGCTCTGGGTCAACCGGCAGTAAGACTCTCCTTCTGTGAGGAAGTATAAAAATTTGTGCAACATCGATGTAATTTGATGTTGTTTAAAGTGTGGAAGGTCATCCTGGATCCATGTCTTATCTTTTATTGGATGTCCAGAATGAATTTGTCCACATGATGATATCCACTGATCAACAGAATTCACTGAGAAACATTCGTAAGGCCAAGTACTATAATCTCATGTTCGACTTGACTCTAGATCAGGCATGCAGTGAACAGAAATAGTGGAGTAAATGGAAGTTGATTTTGAGAGGAAATCAGTTCATGTTAGAGAATCCTTCCTTGGTTTTATCTAGATAAGTCTGAAGAATGATAGCTTAGTCGGAGACATCTTAAAACAGCTGGAGAATGACGAAATGGAGCTGCTAGATCATCTGTCACAGTGCTATGTCAACGCTGCTGTGATGGTTGGACACAAAAGTGGTGTTCATCAAAGTTTAAGTGAGAAAAAAAGTGGTAATGTATGTGAATTGCAACAATCAATCACCCAACTTGGTGGGTGTACATGTAGCCAAGCAGGATACAATGTTGGTCATGTTTTTGGAACCATTGAAGGTCTCTACATGTTCTTGTCTCATTCACAGCGCTATGAAAAGCTAAAAAAAAAATGCTGTGCCTGTGGCTATCAAGTCAAAGTCTGAAACCAGGAGGAGTGCAGGGACAGAAGCAGCGAATCCCATCAATAAGTGTCTTGAGGAGATGCTTCAGGTTCTCCAGAACACAATTGACCATGAAAACTACACCAGTGCAACAAGAAACAACACATAGCAGCTGTATAACCCACATGTTGAGTAACAATTTTCTGACTTCTCTTGGATTTTCAAACAAAGATCCCATTTGCATTGACCGTATTCAAAAGCGACAACAGAATCCTAACATAATACTGCCCCGTATTTGAAAGTACTCTGAAATCATCCTGATGATCAAGGAGAAATTTTCATCAGAGTCATATAAAAGACTTAATCTTTGTCAGAAATGGTATATGGGAACTGAAAGATGAAAAGAATGAATGGCTGAGTTAATAGACACTGGGTTAACAGCCTACGAGGAAATAGAGAGAGTCATGAAGGGAACACTTGACCGTCTTCACAAAGAAATAGACGAAAGTTTTACTTGTTTGCTTGACACTAACTCCAAGTTTGGGTTCCCTCTTGGGAGACTATGTTATGGTGCTGACAGTGACAAGCTCTGATGTTGATGGGCAGCTGTTATATGGGGAAATTTTGGACTGCAGAATCTTGCTATCAAGTCAGGCTATCAAGACCAAGAGAACTCAAATTTACAGTTCAGTATGGAGATGAGAGAATCTTCCCTAGTCTTTGCATTACTATTCATCCAGATAATGCTAGCCATAGCAGTTTTCATTGCCAATTGTAAGAGGTTATTCAGCAAGTTAAAACAAATATTTTTGTATTTGAGAACCTTCATGAGTCAAGGCAGACTCTGTAATCTTGCTCTGCTGAGTGTAGAAAGAAAAGGAACTGATTTTGAACACATTGTAGACCAATTTTCATCAGTAAAAGCCAGTTATAAAGTTATCTAAAAGATGGGTGTTGCTGATTCAGATGTTTGGACAGAGGCACAGTTTCAGTGCTAGCCATAGGCACTATTTTCTATAGATAAACCCTCAAGTATCACAACTCCTAGGCTTATGTCTCGGATCAACTGCAGATAACTGAAACCATGGAAAGCAAATGAGGGGGGACCACTGAACTAAGTTTGACTCAGTCTAACACAAAGCTACAAGAGTGCGACATTCAGTGAGGATCAAACTCATTAAACAGTAAACACCAGACTTGTTCGATAGCCATTACCCAACAACAAGGTACTCCATAAGTAAGTTAGCTTAGTCTGGCATAAGGCCACAAAGCATCAAGCTCACTACATAATGATAATAATGGTCTACTAAATAAGCTCACAACCCATTACTCCATGGTGAGGCATCTTCTTCAAGTTTGATGATCTTGACTGGCTTTTAGAGATTTGTAGTGACCCACCAACAGATTTATTTGTCTATTATGAGAGATATCATCAGTGCATGTTTCTTTTCGAAATATCTGGGATAGAATTACGACTTAAATCCAAGTAAATTTTATTACTTTGATTTTTTGATTTTTTTTCTAATAGTTATAATTCTCATGATGGACAGTTTTCTTTCCAGGTTTGGTGAGCAAGTCAAAGAGGGTCATCCCAAGAAACCACGAGTATAGGTACTGTATGTGATGTGCATGAGAGGGGAAGTGCATAGTCCCTCAGAGTAAGGTTTCATGTTCTAAAAAGTAACAGATTCCCAGGAAGGCTGGAGGGTATAACAGCTGGAATTTTGTGATAAAAAAACCCAACTAAGATGAGAATTTTAGTCCATTTTCCTAGCTTCTGAATTTTTCACAAGTCTTGATGAATTACAACTGACTGATTGTACAAGCAATAAAGAAATGTTCGAAGACACTTCCAAGATTTCCTTGATATTGTGTAAAAGAAGGCGATAGGAATTTTTGCATCAACTCAATAAGATTTCAGGAGATTTACCATCCTATTTCTAAATTTTAATTAATAGTTTTAATATACGTACAACCAGTTTTGTCATAAAGCTACCTCCTAAAAAATAACTAGCACAAAGATTTTTAAATTAATTTTGCAATAGGTCAAAGTTATTATTTGAATTTTCGATATGAGGTATTTTTATTATTAATTTTTTCATAAAGTATTCTACCTAGAATGTTCTGATAAAAGGCAACAACTACATAGCACTCAGAGAGTGCATACCTCTACCAACACCATCATCAAGGGGAATAATTGCACATGGATCCACCCAAGAATTTAATCAGTTCTTCTGCAGCTTATTGCCCATCCTTCAACAAAATATCATAGAAATTAATTGAGAAATTTTGGTGCTATCATATGATTTGGACATATAACTATGATGTAAGGAAAGTAATTCTGCATAGATCTACAATGTAAATGTAAACGGTTATCCGGCTGTCTATTGTCCACTCCTCCACAGAATTTCATATATATTCATCAAGAACTTTTGGAGATATTGTGCCGACAGTCATGAGCATATACATAAATGTATTTGGAAGAAGGAAAAAAAATAGAAAAATATCTTCCAATTGAAAGAAAATTCCTAGATCCTCCCGAAAAATTCACCACCTCTTTTTTTTTTCTGATTGCCCACCCCTGCACAAAATTTCATTGATATCCGTTCCTTACTTTCACAGATATTGTGCAGACAGACTAACAGACAAACAAACAGATGCCATCGAATACTTATACCTCTTTTCAACTTCATTGACAGAGGTAAATAAGATGAACGAAGAAGATAAATAAATAATGGAGAATATTTTACTCAGAATTCAAGTAATTTAATATTAGGTAGTAAAAGCAACATGATAGGAAGATTTTAATAAGGAATTGGTGATATGACTATATATTTGTCGCCTATCCGGTCATAGTCTTCTACAAATTGGTTATGGCTGAGGTCCCCAACCCTGTGCCTGCAGGGCACCAAGACACCTGCTGACTCATTTCTGTGTGCCGCCAAAGACTGGTTACCATCATTTTAAAAATATTAATTTTTAATGCTACCTTTGATGCTTCTTATTGTTACGATTATATATTTTAACTCTTTGGATGCACAACATTTCTCATCTGATTTCCCCTGCCTCCTACCCTGCCTTTTTAGGCCATGGCAAGATTGGCAGATTGAAACCTGACTATGAAGCCAAACAATATGTGAAGAGAAAAAAAAGCCAACTATATTTGAGTATAGTTCTGATACTTCTGTTAGAAAGTGTATTGACTTCATGTATTGCAGACCATTGGTGTGTTGCGCAGTGTCATTGACAAAAGACAAGCTACTAAAAATATTGCCCATGAAAGGGCAAACAACAGGTGAAGAAATCTACAATTTATTCAAAACATATGCAAAATCAATAGATATGCCTCTGCAATCACCTCTGATAGGGCACCAGCAATGATTGGTAGTAACAAAATATTTATTGTCTTCTGCAGCAAAGATGAAACTTAATTTCACAGAGAAAAGTACGAAGGCAAAGTTCTGACAAAATTTGTAAGCCTGAGGAAAGTTAGAAGATTTTCTCTGATCCAGAAATCAAAATTATGATTAACTATACAATTTTTGCTGGTAAGTGGATTTGGGTTTTCTCATATATATTACAGAAAAATGGAATTCTTTAGACTTGGAGCATCAAAGAAAAGACAAACGTATAGCTAGAATGATAGGCTCTTTAAATTCGTTTAAAGCAAAACTTGTTTCATGGATTTCTCATCTGAAGATGAAATATTTTACACCTTTCCTAAATATGTTATGGCCTGTTTATGGATTATTTCCCACAGGGACTTTTCAAATTTTGTTTCAGGTTCATTAATTTTGTTTTTAGTTAATATAAATTAATTTTTTTGTGTATTATGCTCATTAATTTATTTAGGAACTATATGTTATATTGGCCATTATGTTTATCATCAAGTCTAGCTATAAACTTGCCTTGATTTTTTCCATAATGTTATGAACAATTTCAAAAAAAATTCTGTTTCTCAATGATTTGTTTTGTGCATTATCTTATATAGGAATGAAATATTATGTATGTTTTTATTTTGGAGTCCAAATATAGATTTTACTTGAAAAGTAAATGGCGCCCGATGCACTACTGGCAGTTGTTGAAGTGCTCTCCAACATGAAAAAATTGGGGACCCCTGGGTTAAGGCATCATCCATAAAAGATGAGCTCCTGGGATGGGAATGCAAGTTCAAGTCTCATCGAAAGCTATTTTTTTAAAAATTCCTTTTTAACGGTGCTCACTTTGATGGTCAAAAGGTTTTCAACCAGGAATGTTAAAACAACTTATGACTACTACAACTATTATTAGGAAGTAAAGGAACAATATGGCATGAAACTTTGAAGGGAGAACAGCAATATGACTGAAGATTTGAGTATTAATTAAACCATAAGGCTCCAGATAGTTAAAGCTTTGTCCATGAAAGACAAGCTCCTGCAAGATGGGATAAAAGTTCAAGTTGCGTTAGAAGCTACTTCTTTATTCTTATTTCACACTACTTACTTCAACAGTCAAAGGGTATTTGACCTAGAATGTTGTAATGAAAAAGATAGCAGTTTTGGATTGAAAGTTTGGTTGGGGTGAACACTGATCCAAGTTAAAATGTGTCATAAATAATTGGACACGTTTATTTGGCTAACGAGTGGGAAAATTACTCACTTCGTAAAATATCAATGCAAAAACTCATAGCCTTTTATTCCAGGAACTGCTCTTTCCAATGTCATAAGAGATTTAATAGAATGCAACATGCAGTACAATTTCAGCAAATCAAGGAAGTAATTATGAAATGCCTTTTTTTCTCTTTTAACAGCATAATGTGAGCTTAAGCTCTCAAAGATTTTCACAATCAACACAGAAATGTTTTCAAAAAATACAGAAAAAAAATGTATACATGAAGCAGCTTACCAACCATGAAATTCCTGACAATTCACTGCAATTTCTGAAAATTGTTACCAAGTATGCGTATACACATGTCATCAATATTTTTGACTGTATGTTTTTGTTTTAGAGCCAGCAAATCTTGGTTTGAAACCAATGCTTGATAAAAGGTTAAATTTCAAGAAAACAAACCTTCAATTTATAGGATAAATGGGAATTTTCAGTGAAAATTTGTTATATGTGTTTCCATATAAATATGCCATAACTTACATGTTTTTCCAATTTGACAAACTGTTCTTAACCTTTACACTAAGCATAAATAAATGATTACTTAAGCCAATTTATAAAAAATATGCAAAGTCAATCAGGAAAGTATTCCACCATCATGGATGTGCAAAAAAAAAAAATGAAAATGATTTTTGTTGTGTGAAGTGTGATACATACATACAGGGCCAGCCAGCTAGAACCAACTTAAAAACTGAAGAAACCTATGTTGACAGTGATAGTGACAGTCTTGGTTGACAGTTTCTAATCATAGAAAGAGAGAAGAGGACAATGATGAAGAAAGGATACAAAAAGTAGAAAGAGTGAGTAATAGATCAAGAATCTTTATGATAAAGATAATTTCTAAGTAAGCATGTATGTATGTCTGTTACCGTAACCTGGCATAAATGGCATAGTAGGCAGAGTTTTTTTAGATGTTCATCTTCAGGATGCTCTGTCTTGAAGAAAAAAATGAATCCGGGTGATTTTCAACCATTAGATTATGTTTTGGTAGGCGTTCAATTTATGATAAAATTGCAATGCAACACTAGATCCTTATTTTTTGTTTAGTCTTTATGATGTCAAAAAAAATATTATGACCTCACCAAAGAATATTCATTCAAAGATATATTTATTATAATGATACAAGCATCCCCTGTAATAACATGGTTTACAATATAAATATATGGCACACAACAAAGACACATTTATTATATTGGTATCGGTGTCCCCAGTTGTCTTAAAATGGAGCATAATGGCCGGGGAAGATGGTCTTCAAGCAAATGGTAATAAAAAAGAAAGTCTGAGAGACAAGAATTTATGAGAACTAGTGCAGTGCCTATTCTAAAGGAGCATGTTTGGAAACTGTCGGACTTTATGGTGTCTGGCTCAACTTGCCATAATAGTCATGTAAAATAAATTTCCATCCACTGTATAAAACTCTGGCTTCAAAGTATTTCAGTCACTCCTCTTCAGTGTTGCCAATTTAGATAATCTATATCTAAACTTGGATCTTCTACTAATTTAGATATTTCATGTCTAAACTTAGATCTTTTGCCAATTTAGATATTTTATAGCTAAATCTATATCGATGATTTTAGATAAAAGATCTATAATCTGTAATTTCAAAATTTATTTTCATTAGATTTCTCAAGAAATGCTGATCCAAACAACTTCAAACATGTCGCTGCAATGTCTGGTAGGCTGGCTAATATATATAGGGAATATCAACTTCATGCAATGGCCAATGTCAAGTTATCTTGGTGTATACACACATACAACTTCACAAGAAAAGAAAATTAGCATTCCAAGGGAAATTATGAATCATTACCTCCTATATCTGCTATGTTGAGGGTGATTAATTTAAAAGTTGGGAAAAGGGGTGATCAATGAATAAGTTATTTCCCTCGCCTTTTGTCCAAACTAGCAGCCAATTTAGCATAAACTTTCATTGCATATTGAACACCCTCCCCCAAAAAAGAAAAAACTTATTTTGGAGGGGAATTTTCAAACACCAAATAATTATTTTCCCTACCCATTGAAAGGGTGTGTATGGTGTGTCTGCAAAATTCCACATTTCTACAATAAATGGAAAGGATAAGGCCAACTCTGAATGGATAGATAGATAAATAAATAGATAGATCGATAGATAGATAGATAGACAGAGTGATTAAGAAGTATAGAAAGAGAAAGATAGATTGAGAATGGAAAGAGAAAAATATACAATGTATGAAGAAAAAGAAACAAAATGTACCAAGATGAATGAGTGGGAGGGAAAAAGTAAGAGGCAGACTGAGAGATAGATTAGAGGAAGAGAGAGAGAGAGATACTTCACACAAAGTAGAAAGCAAAAGACAGAGAGAGAACCGAGGAAGAGGAATGGAACAGAAAAGAAGAGACTGCGAAGAAATCAGTCATAATGAAAAAGGCCAAAACAAAGGTGAGAGAGAGGGAAAGAGAAAAAATTAAACAAAGATGAGCATAATAAAAAATAAAATTAACAAGGGAGACAGACAATAAAGGGAGAAGAAGAAAATAAGGGAGAGAAAAAAAAGATGGAGAAGATAAAAGGGAAAACTGAGAGGGAAAATGATGATGATGACTGGAAAGTGGGAAAAATATAGAGAAAGATGATTTAAGAGAGACTGACTAAAGATGATTGAGAAGAGAGACAAATGGAAAAAAATGATGACAAAGACACAGAAAAGATGACGAAAAGTAAGGTGATAAGAAAAGCAAAGAGAAAGTGACTGAGATGAGATACAAATGGAGGAAAATGATGATAACTAGAGAAAGGATGACAGAGAAGAGAAACATGGTAAGAAAGACAGGAAGAGAGTGACTAAGTTGTGAGAGAGATAATGACAAGCACACAAAAAGATATACTAAGAAGAGAAAGATGATGACAAAGACAGGGAAAGGGTGACTGAGATGAGAGACGAAAAGGAAAACATGTTAAGAGACAGGGAAAGGGTGACTGAGATGAGAAACGAATGGGGAAACATGGTAAGAAAGATAGGGAAAGGGTGACTGAGAAGAGAAAGATGATGAGGAAGACAAGTGAAGTGTGATTAACATGAGAGACAAACGGGGGAAGATAACAACAAAGACACAGAAAAGGTGACCAAGAAAAGAAAGATGATAAGAAAGACATGGAAAGGGTGATAGAGATAAGAGGCAAATGGGGAAATATGGTAAGAAAGACAGGAAAAGGGTGACTGAAAAGAGAAAGATGATAAGAAAGACATGGAGAGGGTGATAGAGATGAGAGACAAATGGGGAAACATGGTAAAAAAGACAGGAAAAGGGTGACTGAGAAGAGAAAGATGATAAGAAAGACATGGAGAGGGTGATAGAGATGAGAGACAAATGGGGAAACATGGTAAGAAAGACAGGGAAAGGGTGACTGAGAAGGGGAATAAAGCGAGAGGGTTGATAAAAAAAAGACAGGGAAAGGATGAGTGTGGAGAAACAGAAATAGGGAAACATCGAGAGAGAGACAGAGGAAGGGTGACTGTGAAGGAAGAAAGAAAGTAATGGAGAGGGGAGATGAGAAAGACAGGGAAAAGTTGAAAAATGGGGAAACATGGGAGAGATAGCTAAAGTGTAATTGAGAAGAAATAAATGGAGAGGGATGATGAGACTGATGGAAAGGGTGACTAAGAAAAGAAAGAAATGGGGAAATATGACAGAGAAGGGTGACTGAGGAAGGTAGTAAACAGGGAAATATGATAGAGGAGAGGGGAAGGGTGACTGAGAAGAGGGACAAATGAGTAAACATGAGTAAAATAGAGGTAGGGTGACTGAGAAAAGAAATGAATGGAGAACAGTGTTGCGAAAGATGGGCAAAGGGTGACAGAGAGAATTGGGGAAACATGCTGAGAAAACAGGGATAGGTTGGAAGAAAAGGGAGATAAATGGAGAGAAATGATGAAGAAAGTAGGGATCAGGTGATGGAGAAGAGAAATAAAAGGGGAAACATGATTAGGAAGACAGGAAAGGGTAATAGAGATGAGAGGCTAACGGGGAAACATGGTAAGAAAGACAGGAAAAGGGTGACTGAGTGTAGGGCAAATGGGGAAACATTATGAGAAAGGGTAACTGAAAAGGGAAATAGTAGTGATGAGAAGGAAAGAGTAACAGTGATAGATGAGAGACAAATAAAGAAGATGAAAAGGAGAGAGAAGGGGTGACTGAGGAGAGAGACAAATGAAGAAAGATTATGAGAAAGATGAAGATGAAGACGGATGATAGAGACAGACTCATTTGAGGGAGAGGGGGGAAAGGTTATGCTTAAGATAAGGAAAGGGTGACTAATAGTGGAGACGAAGAAAGGGTAAATGAGATTAAAAAAGATTATTTAGGAGAGGAGAGAAAGGATAACTGTAGACAAACGGTGAAAGATGAGGAGGAAGAAAGAGAAATTATGCCAGAGAGGGGAGAAAGATCAAGGAAGATGATGAGGAAGAGAAGGAAAGGGTAATTGGGTAAAAGATAGTGAGAAAGGCAGAGAATGGGAAAGAGATAGAGAAAGATGAAAAGGAACAAAGAAATGAGAGACTGAGAAGGAGGACTGACGAAGAGAACTCAGAAGAAAGACTGGGAATGATAGACAGAGAGGGGAGATAAACGAAGAAAGATATCGAGGAGAACAGGGAAAGGGCGAGTAAGAGGAAGAGGAGGAAAGAGTTAATAAAAGGGAATAGGGGTGGAGGAAGAAAGAGAATGAGATATATAAGATTAGAAGATGTGAGCAGAGAATAACATAGGGAGGGGGTGACAGACAAAGAAAGGAAGCTTAGAAAGAAAGGTAAGAGTATGAGAGAGTGGGAGGTTGATGAAGGAAGAAGGAAAGCAAGACAGACAGAGAGTAAGAGAGCGAGGAGGCAGAATAGGCGAACTGATCAACTCCTAAATTGGCCAGCTTGCTTCTACGGTCGATTTTTGGTGGCGTCAACGGCGATGAAGATGACGATAGTGGTGGTGGTGGTGGCTTGCTTCATCCCTTTTCAATGTTGATGCTGTTGTTGAATTCCCCCTCCCCTTCGTCTTCCTATCTCTCAGCCTCTCCGTCAGTCTGTCTGTCTGTCTCTGTCTCTCGGTCTCTCTCTCTTTCTCATTCCTCCCTCCCTCGGCATATTGTCCGACAACCTGCTGCTGCTGCTGCCAGTTCTGTGGTTGTCAATGGTTGTGATGATGGCGGTGGCAGCGGCGGTGGTGGCGGCGGCGGCGGCGGTGGCGGTGGAGGGTTCGTACCGTACCATGTGATCTGTGAGTTGGCTGCATTGCTTTTCACAATTCTTTTTACTAACAATGGAAGCAGCAGCCGCCGCCGCCACCGCCACGGCCGCCGTCGCTGCAACAGTAGCAGCAGTAGTTATCCACTCCTGAGATCAATATCAAAACCAACGCCTCCCCCACCGTCTTGCTTATACAGCTCTCTCCCCCATGCCTCACCCCCTACGACTCCTCTAACCGCTCCTCTCGACTTATTTATAACAGCAGTTGTTGTTTTTAAGAGAGATAGGAAGAACTTATACACAGAGTGGGTGAAGAGAGAGAGAGAGAGAGAAAAAAACTTGCTCTCTCTCTCTCTTCTCCTCCTGCTACTCCTCTTCCTCCTATCTTGACTTATTATTATTTTTTTCACTGCTCATATAATAGTAGTTGTAGTAGTAGTAGTAGTAATAGTACATCCACCTTTGAGGTAAGAGGAATCGCGCACACACACACACACACACACTCACAAGTCAATATAAATAATATTAATAATTAGTAATAATAAATCGATGTAACACACACTTTCTATGCTGAGGAAATAACCAGTTACTGTTACCGAATAGAATAATTAAAAAGCATTATTTTTAGTTTTAGAGGTGATAAAACACACACGCATTTAAAAACATTAGTACTACTAGTGAAGTCGTGAGACAACGCTTACAGCAAGGCTTATATATAATAAGGAACTTAGTACCAGTACTAGCAGTAATAGTACTAATAGTTTTACTGAAGAATCCGCATCCAAAAGCCAGAGTTGTAGTAGTAGTATGATAAGTAGTTGTGATAGTAGTCATAGTAGCAATAGTCACAGTCGACATTAATGGGGTAATTACTGTACTTTTTACAAGGAGATGGAATAGAACACACACAGAAACAGGGTTTCATCTTTATTTACTTGACAATTTTATGAATGCTAGGCTGACCACCAAAAAAAAAAGAGGGTGTTTTTTTTAATCATGATTTCGCAGGCAAGTCTCTCATTCGTAACATTATTTTACCAAGAGAGAGTGCACACACACTTGAATGTACTTAGTGTTTTGTTATTATGTTAACATCAGAAATAGTCTTTCAACTACACTGAGTTGGTGCTCCAAATAGAGAGGGGAGAGAGAAAGAAAGAGAAAAGAGAGAAATAAAAAAAAAATACATAAATTGAGAGATTCACTCACTCTCTCTCTCTCTCTCTCTCTCTCTCTCTCTCTCTCTCCACCATCTTTGAGACTGAAAGAGAGAGAGAGAGAGAGAATTTGTTATT
The DNA here is from genome assembly GCA_963457665.1 of Thysanoteuthis rhombus. Taxonomy (NCBI): domain Eukaryota; kingdom Metazoa; phylum Mollusca; class Cephalopoda; order Oegopsida; family Thysanoteuthidae; genus Thysanoteuthis; species Thysanoteuthis major. The sequence continues at coordinate 22,849,049 of OY735213.1, forward strand.
AAATATGTAACAAACCACTCTCCTATAACTATCGCCCAGGCAGTAATAAACGTAAAAGTTGTTACACTCACTGTCAACCTTGACAGGGGCAATCATACCAAATGAATAGTAGTAATACAGTGCAGTTATCCATAATGTATATATGTATTTTTTTCAATTTCACAAGCATATACATGAACTGAGTGACTGAATGGGTCGGAAGATTATGTAGCGCCAATCTCTACTAGATCTTAAATATAACAAGTTAATGCAGCAAATGCGATTGTTAATAAGAGAAAAGAGTTTTTATTTTTGAATCGATATGAAAAATAGGAGGGTTTTTTCTCTCGAGTTTTTACCGACCGAGCAAGGGGGGGAGGAACCCGGGACCTTTTAGTTTTGACTCTTTCAACCCATGTTGCCGGCAACAACTCACCAATAAATTATTTAGTAGAAGTACTAGCAGTTTTATAGTGAAGACAATGTGTCTCACACACACACACACACACACATAAATTCATAGTGCAATAGTTCGCGTGCTATTTTTGCAAGTAATCGATCGGGATTTCGATTATTACTGGATGTCCTTGTGCCAAACTTACATCACTCCAACTACATAAAATAAATTTTGAAGATGATTAACTTTTTTAGTTTTTAAATATGGGATGGTTTATTTTTAAAAGACAACCACTTGGGTCTTTTATTCGCCTTCCTCACGGGGGCAAAGTGTGACAAAAGGTCAGTTCAATGTTGAGCCCCACACGCATACAAGACAAGAGAAGTTACTTCCTTTGGCCTTGCTGTTCGGCACAGCACGGGCATCAGGAAATCCCTGATCCTATACTCTTTGTGCAATGGTGGGGATGCAGCTAGAGAGAGTAGGTGCCCTGAAACCAAGTTTTACACTTTTCGAACGACAGGGAAATCCTGTAATGCCACATAAACTCGGATTCGTGAAGAATATGAGAATGGCTCTCACTGATATATCTTAATCTTTTGCTAGACTACTGAACTTTTTTCAAATCACTTATACTTCCGTTAGCAGTGAACACTCTGAGTGGGAACGAACAATGAATTTAGGCACTTATTTTTGTCTCTGTAGTTAGTCTATCAATTAAGCAGCATACGTCTTCTGTTCGTTAGTTCCTTCTTGAAACACGTACGGGAGGAAACGCTAATCGTTTCAACTTTTGAACAGTAAGTGGGGAAAAAACTAAATAAACTTTAACTAAAAAAGCAGACGGCACATACCTCTGCCGATTCCATTGCCAGGGAAAGTAATTGTGCATGGGTCTGCCCCGAAATTCAATTACTTCTCCTGGAGCCTATTGTCCACTCTCCAACAAAATTTCAATGGAATTCATTGAGAACTTTGGAGATATCATGTGGACAGACGGGCGGAAAGACACAGCCGAATATACCTCTCTAACTTCGTTGGTAGAGGTAAATAAAGCAGTCAGGCTGAGAGGCTAAGCTAATTTTCAAGCGAATAGTACTTGGCCTCTACAATTATTATGGAAATATAACAATTAAGATGAAAGTAACTCCGAAAAACATGCCTGTAATACTTTTTTCTATCTATTGTAATTTCTCTGTAATTTGTTGACAAAAAAATAAGCCACCAATAATATCTTGAATTTTTTTCATTTCTAGAAGAATCATTGTCAATCATTAAGGATTTTTCGCCTAGTATCTCTTTCATCTTAATTTCAGTTGTTTTTGTTTTTTCTTCTTATCGCATCTTCTGGGACATGTCATTCCAAAGCTGCCAGTAAACAGTTCCAATCGGAAATAACGATGCGAGACTCGAACATGCATCCCTTTTTTTCTCAAGAAGACTCCTTTAGCGCGCCAGCTGCTTTACCGAATAAGCTGTGATTAAGCTACGAAAGCCAACGGTTACAGAAGCTCAAATCTAACCAAACCATACACCTTTATTCTTCATTTTCCTCCGAACCCAAACGAAAACAATGAATAATACGGGGGGAAAATCATCCTCTGTCTTAGTTAATCAAATATCGATTCTCAACAAGTATGTTTTCTGGGATTACTTTAGTAGCTTCGATACTAGTTGAAAACAACACACACGTACACACACACACACAAGACCACGTGTACCCTTGTTATTGTTTGTACTTAGCTTAGAAGTATGGCACAAGACCAGATGGGAGGAAATGGAATGAAAAGATGATTGAGAGTACGCTCATCTTCCGGGTGGGGGCGGGTTGCTCCCCGAGAAAATCAGCATTTGAAGTCATAATTTTTTACACATAGAATCGAACACCGAACATTGGCGCTGGTGAGAAATGCGTAATTATTTTAGCGACTAGGCAACTACAAGTATTTAGAAAAAAAAAATTGTTAAATGAATAAATTATTCCCCATTTACTAATCCGAACTTGGTACTGTACAAGACCACAAATATGAGGTACCCAGTTAGTGTCAACTTGGTAAGTCTGCTAGTACTGATTGTTGATAGTTGAACGCTACTCCACGGAGACGTTCGGGTTTAGCCAAGTCTGACAAGTGGTTACAACTGAGGTGCACCACGTGAGGATATAACTCACAACAGTACAGAGCAAACCGATTATCTCAAGTAAGACTAGCTCGTTAACCATCACTCTACACCCAACACCCAGGAACCGCAAGAATACATGAACGTCGGTTAGTTACACCATATCCAAAAATCCAGTAAACCTGGAAACCACTTGCTTTTCTCTCATGATGTAGAGTGTGTCTTTTTGTCTCTCTATCATCAGAGATTCTGTCAGAAATTGAGTCACTAAGAGAAATACACGTACTTACGTAATTATATACAACTTAAGGATCGGAAATTTTACAAGTACGTGAATATACTACTCTTAGATGGAAGGTAGAGAAATTTCCGTAGAACCGATCTTTCGAAATCTGTCTTGAAAATCCTAGCTTTGATCTAATCTTGGACCCCGACTATAGGTGTTGAAAACGGACTCACTTTTACGTAGTACGTAACGGTAGTCTCAGCCGCTAAAACAAGGGTGGGTGGTTAGATAGATAGATAGATAGATGCGCCCACTTGTAGTATCAGCTATGTGTAACGTAAAAGAAAAATGAGCGCTTTGAAATAAAGAAACACACACATGAAAAAGGAGGGATGGTAAATAATTAGAGAGGGGGCAAAATGAGATCGTGGTGATAACTGAGGGGGGAATGAGAAGAGGTAAAAGGAGAGGCTATACAGTTTTCTGAAGGAAACAGGGAGGGTGAAGTTGCGGACATGAGGAGAAGGATGAGGCGAACTGTAGGTGAAGTGAGAATCACGAAGTGGAGAGAGTGAGTGTGAGGAAAAACGAGGGAGGAGGATGAGGAAAGACGAGGGAATGTAATTTGAGGAGAGGAGAAGTGTGAGGTGAGACAGAAAGGTGAGAATAACGGACTGAGAGAGAGAGAGAGAGAGAGAGAGAGAGAGACTTCAAATCTGTGAGAGTGTAGAAAGGGTAAAAGTGTAAAACAGAAAAGCGAAGTATAGATTGCGGTTATTTGCACGACTTGCGTGTGGATCGGGTAAATGACTAGTTTTTTGTTGTGGTTCGAAGTGCGTTGTAATGAGCCTCACCAATGCGACAGAACCAAAAATACATCAGTCACCAAGTTCTTGCTTAACTGACACATTATAGCGGGTGGATTGAGTTAACGCTGATTCAATACTAGACTGACCGTTAGGATATAGGATGCTTCGAGAGAGATTCCTGGTTTTCTGTAACAAGACTACAGATATACCTGGGGCTTGGGATCGAACCTCAGCTTTGCTGACCTTCAGTCTTATCTTCTAACATAAGCTAACACGCAAGAACTTGTAGGGGTTGGGGAGGTATCGAGAGTGATGGCGGGAGATGAGATAAAAAGAAGGAGGGGCTGCGAAGAGCTATATCATCATCGTGATGATGTATAGAGAGTAAGAGGAGTGAAGAGAAACAGGAGAGAGTAGGAATGGAGTAGCAGTATACCAAAATTAAAAAGAAAAACAAAGGTAAAAAAAAAAAAGAGAAAAGCGAGACTCAGCAGTGGAGGTCGAAATAAAGAATCTCTTGTGACGACGGAGTGCTTCGCTGAAGACACGGATAAGCGCCGAAATGTTGGGTGCCAAGCCGAGTTCACCATTTTAATCCACACACACATTCAGCCTTCTTGGAAAGCAATACAGTATTTCTCTGTGTCTAGAATTAAGGTCGAAAATTCACTCGAACGCAACAAGTCGTACAATAAAATCGAAAGAGTTCTTCGGTTTGGTACTGTTGTTGTTAGATATTTGCACCCCCTCTCTCTGTCTGTTTATCTTTCTCTCTCTCTCGGTATTTCAAGATGCACAAGCATCTCAAACTATGACCATCACTGACTGACAGGCTGACATACCAAAACGAAATTTCAAAGAAAGGAACTTTTAAAGGAAGAGGCCGTTGTTATTAAACGAAGGTGATTTTAAGGGAGGGGCTTTGGAAGGAACGGGGTTTCAAAGGAAAGAGCTTCTAAATGCACTAAATCCATAAGATCGAACTTGGCACATCTCCGTTCTGAATTTCAGGCTTATTTTTAAATCCCCTTAATATTTACCATGCTATGAAAGTAAATAAGTCCATGCAAGA